>CM071161.1:5297777-5957500 GCA_036417725.1 Clanis bilineata
TTGTAGTTGTCTATTCGTTTTCCTTATTGTCGACGAAACTATTCAATAGAAAAAAAAAAATAAACTACACAATCCCCTAGCTACTAAATGTTTGTGATGTTGGAAGTTTGTTAACGTTAACAATTGAACTAATTTAAATGAAGAAGACACGTAGGAAAACTATGATTGAGATTAGAACATAGGATACTCCCCCGAATCCCGAAGTCACTGAAATTATTTTCAGTGGAATACAACTTTCATGTGGTCGGTACGGCAAACCAAAGCTAATTAATAAAATATATAAATCTAAGTACATCCGTAGATCTCTGGTTTATCCATTCAATGCTGCATAATTACTCATTTAAAAAGTTAGATTCATTCGCTTTTTTAATCTTAAAACAACTTATTAAATCTATTAAATATATATTACGTATTACGTAAAGTGGCATGCTGTCGCGTTTCGTTCGATGAGTGAAAATCTCTTGTTCAATCCCTTTTCCATCCCATTTCATCCCCTCCTTTTAGGTTGGCAGCGCCCAATAAATTATGGGTTATAATTCTTTGTCTCTTGGGTGTCTATCGGCGATGAAGAGTGACCATCAGGTGACCCATCTGCACGTTTGACAGTCTCTGCTATAAAAAAATTAACGTACGCCAGTTACAGAAAATTAACTATCCTCATTTGTTTATTGTATACAATCGTATTATTTCTCAACCTGTCACAACAATCAACAACTAATTTCAAAATGCTACTACACACTACTACTACATGTAATCTGTACCATAATGATGGTAATTAATCGTCATTGGCAGTCTCCGTGGCGTAGCGGGCGAGAAGGCCTCGGGTTCGATTCCCGCACAAAACAAATGTTTGTGTCACCCACCAATATTTGTTTCGGGTGTAGGTTTTCTGATACCGAAAGTCTCTTATAGTTCTTATACCCACGAGACAAGACAGGTACCTCCTTGTGGATATTATTTATAAGTTACTTATTTATTCTAGGCCAGCGACCCAAAAGCACGTATCTTTTACTCGGCAATGTGTCCCTAGCCGACACAATCATAGGATTTGCACTCATCACCAACTTGTATCTAGGCAACCCTGTGAGCTCAAATCATTCATTGTGTGTCATTCAACTGGGTGAGTAATAATTTGGCTGACAGAGATGCGCAGTTTCTCGAAAGTATGATCAAATGCTTTTGTTTAAATAAAATATTTTATATCATATATTATCCGCATTCAATTAACATCACTACCAGGAAAAAACGGAAGACTGATTTTAAAAGTGTTTGACCATACTTCAATAAACTGTCTTTAACCTTATCGTGAAAATTATATTTAAATAAATGAATCAAATTATTAGTATTGCAACTCCTTAGATGAAAGGTATATATAATTATCTATAAGCGGAGCGGTTCCAACGTCATTGAATGTCTGCTTTTAATTACAGGTATGATTGTATGTCCAGCAATGGTGTCAAGATTCAGCGTAGGTTTAATCGCTCTTGACCGTTACATCTACATAATACATGGACTATATTATCAAATGTGGTTTAACACGACTAGAGTGAGAATTGGAATCCTCTGCATATGGGCAATCGGTAAGTAAATCTGTGATATAGTTTTAAGCATTCATGTCTTATGTTTAAATTCAACTAATTTATCGTTATAGGTATAACTATTGGATTCATGCCGGCCACAGGATGGACCAACCATGAACTTCTGCTAACTCGATGTTATTACGTCACCTTTTACCCCGGATCACTGTTATTACTTAACTCCTTCTTAAGCTTCGTACCGATAATCGTCGTAGCAGTTTTATATTCCATTATATTAGTACGAGCGCTCAAAAATGTTAAAATATTAAAGGCTACCACAAAGAACCTTGAACAAACTGCATCCAAAAAACCTAAGTTAAGAATTTATCGAGGAACTGTCTATGATAAAAAACCAAGCACACCTTCAATCACTTCAAAGATAAAAAGTAGCAACGATAATAAAGTTAATAGAAGTGCTTCATTAAATTTAAATCAATCCAAAGATTTCACTAATAAGGACAACATTTTAACTCTGAAATCAAAAAGCACTGATAACTTTATATGTGACAAAGCAAACATAAAGCAAGAGCACCACATTTACTATGATAACCAAAATATAATTAATGGCAACACATATTACGAGTCCAACTTTAGTGTTTACACGGTGGAGTCTAATTATTCGGACAAAAATTTCTCGGAGACGGAGGTAAAAACTGCTCGTAATGAATTGGAAGAAGACACCCGTAAAAGAGTTCAAACGAATCGTAAAGCAAAAGAGCCGAACAAATGGAGAGCTGTTACTGTCGTCATGCTAACATCAGGTAGCTTCATATTTACATGGATGCCATTTTTTATAGCAGTCATCTTTTTTGTTTTATGCGAAGAGAAATCAACTAATCAAAGATGTTTTTATATTCGAACACTGACACATGGCCCCTTGGGAATTTTACCTTTTTTCAACAGCATTCTAAACCCTTTAATTTATGCATGGTGGCATAAAGGATTTAAAAGATCTATTAGGACATGTTACAAGAAATATATTATACAGTAAAATATTCTTGTCACATTAGATGTCGAACTTGAAGATTCGTTGATCGTATTGATGTTAGGTCTATTAATTGCAAATCCACGATATGGAACTCTCTGTATTATTATATTTAAGTATAGTGTCTGCACTTGTATGAGCAATGTGTGTATTAATAAAAGAATAATGTTCTTTTACAAGAATTTATTTAGTGTCGCCTGTCCCGTTATCTCTCTGTCGGTCTGTAAACAAATCATGCAAGCTAAATTAAACCCACTTTCTGATGTCCAATACAGTGAATTTGAATCCAATCGACTCAAATTTGGTGTAAGTTCTTATACCTATATCTTCGGTAACAGTAAAATGATATAGTACCACGAAGCTGGTCTGATGACGGAGACGGATGATGGCCATGGAACTTCTGAACTAAATAAGATAAACCTATCGAATTGGGGCGCAATCCATTAGTCTTGAGGAACAATTTCATCATCATCAGCCATAGGACGTCCAGCTAAACATAGGCCTCCCCCAAAGATTTCCAGATCGAGCTGTTAAGAATTTAAACCTAGATTATATTAAGGGTCTGATGAAGCTGGAAGGTGGTCACGGCACAACTGAGATAAGACAATATAACTCCATCGAGTTTGGGATCGGTTGATTCGTCTTGAGGAGCACTTTACACCCAGACTTTTTTCGAGTGGTAGAGCCACGCTGTAGACAGTAATGTCTACAGCACGAATGGGTCGGCTCGACCGGTTGGATACCACTGTCTCACAGAAAACCAACGTAAAGTGGCAACTCGCTATTGCGTTTCGTTCGGTGAGATTTCCGATTTACCAATTCCCAATCCTTCCCTTTCCCTCCCCTTTTATTCCTGCCTTTTAGGTTGGCAAAACGCACCCTTGATTCTTTTTGTGTCTTGGGTGTCTATGGGTAGTGAAGATCACTTACTATCAGGTGGCCCATCTGCACGTTTGCATACAGATCAGATACAATCGTTAAACTTAAAACATACCCGGTTTAGATCGGCAGTTAAAAAATAAGCAAATAGCAAGTTAAACAATTTCGATCACTGAATTACTTTTATTCAACTTTTATATCTCGATTCTCATAATTTATTAATTTAATCGTGTTTTACTCAACAGAAACAGAAACGACTAAAGACCATTATTATGAATGAGTAAATAATGAATTAATTATAATAAATAGGTAACACGATCATTACAATAAATGGGTAAGTATGACATTAGAATAAATAGCTAAACATAAGACATAAAAGCGTAGTTTATGTCTTCATCAACAGAAACCAATATTGGAATGGTATCGTAGAGTCTAACTCGCAGAACCATGAATATGTAAATGACATTATACTAAACATATAGCTTCCATGCCTACCGCAATGTTTGGCATCATCTCATTCTTAACACGGAAACCACGGCATTGACATGTGCCCCATCGGCATTTTCGTCACAAATGCTATAATACTCGTAACAAGATAAGTGCTAAAATGGAAAACATGTCGGACTATATTAAAAATATTACTAATACTGGTGTTAATGGAAGTGAACTAGTGCAAGTGGATTTGTACGAAGCTTATAGAGAAACCGAAAAAGAGCAGTTGATGGCATATAAACTGGTTGCATATATAATTGGAAGTATTATTATGCTAAGCAATTTAATTGTTGTGATATCTAGTGGATTGATTTTGAAAAAAGGTAAATGATTTATCCTATGTTGGCCTCTTTCTTAATTTTTTTTAGAAAACATAATGCATTTATTCCTTACTCTATCATTCTTTTGTATTTTATTGGTTTTTAAATTTTCTTCATAACGCAAAACCAAAGATTATGTTTGTCCAGAAACAAAATCTACCTAGCTTTTAGTTTGTTCGTGAAACTGCACCTTAGAAACGGCCTTAAAATAGCGTAATAAGCAAATTGTTTACTTAGACCACAATACTAACTTTACAAACTATGCTTATAAGCAGAATACCGGTTACGTAACTAAATACCATTGTAATAACTAGAAATAAGATTTATTTATATAACATGTATTAGACAGTCATTATCAGCTACGATTTTACTTGTTATGCCTGCCTACCTACGTCTAACTCTATCTTCCTTCAAAGACTCTTCCATATAGCTCGGTTTTAATCAACCTTTGTAGTGAGAATATTGGTTCTAACATTCCTTGGTTCTAACGTATTTCTCCAAAAGTGAAATCAGTGATCACCAAACTTTAATGATATAGTATACTTCTTGGTCTTCGCCATAGACATTTAGGTACATGACACACGCTCTTCTGGTTTTAAATTTACCTATTGATTGTGGCTTCTTCTTAATCATGACATTTTCCACCAACTTCCAAATGAAAGTTCTCAATTTGTATTCTAATTTTGAAGTCTTTATAGCTTGTTAAATTTAGTCAAGATCTAATTTTGCTTTAATAGACTATTGGAAAAGAACTCCGAAACCTAGCCTACAGGAAATACCTAGGTTCATCAATTAACTAGCGAAACTCTGGGTTCTAATTCTTAGAATATAGCTGTTCTATGGTAGATCAGTGAACATTCCCTGTGTTGCTTATAACTTCAACACAATCTCTGTTAGCACGCAATGCATACATAGTAAGGTATATTCGTACCAATTCATGATTATGTAGCACCTAGTTACCTACTCTTTGATGAGACAACGCTAATAAATTGGCGGATGCGACACAAATCTAAAAAGCAGTATTACAAAACGAATAAATATCTAAACTAATAACTTGTTTATTCACGACAGGTTTTTGTAATACCACACATGCCACATCCACTATTAGAAACCAGCCTTTATTTGATACATACATACATACATACATAAGCTCACGCCTGTATCCCCGAAAGGGTAGGCAGAGACGCACTAGCGAAGTAGTACAGCCACGTTTCGCCGAGCTTAGTTCCGTCCCAGATGTGATAGGGGGCGAGCCTATCGCCATATTGGGCACAAATTCCAGACTCCGGGCTGATATGGAAAAATCCAATATCACTTTGCCCGACCCGGGGATCGAACCCGAGACCTCAGGATGATAGTCGTACCGAAATACAACTATGCTACCGAGGCAGTTTATTTGATAAACTGCATAAACCTCTTTTTTTTGCTCACGCTCACTGCTCACCTTCTATTAAATGCCACACCTACCCATAACCGTAGGAATTCCACTCGAAACATTGAATTAGGTACGAAGTACGACTACACATATCTACTACAGTCACCTTGGGTACAGACTACAGTCCTAAGTAGATCTCTCTACATATGAATACGAGTGATTCCGTCTGAGGACTATGTTATACCTAAATGTAGTATATATGTACAAAGATCTAAACTGTAACAATGTTATGTCATATTATAAGTAAAGCTTTTGCAGGGTTACCACCACCTCTTATAGCAGTATTATTATAATCGTTCTTCGTTTGTTTTGTATGGGAATCGGTACAAGTAAAATTATAATAATACTGCTATAAGAGGTGGTGGTAACCCCCATGTGAGACTTTATATGTTGACTCTGGGTAACGAGCCAAATGCAGACGGCACTGCATTTCTTTAGTATATTTTATTACGGCCTGTAATAAAGAACGACGTGCGGGTATGAATCTAGATTTAAATCTACTTTTTATTATATTCAAAAACATTGTTTCAAAACTAGATTAAGTAGATAGTGCTTGAATAACGGTCGAACCTAGTCATGCGAAGTCATGCGAGATAACCACTTCTAGGATTGTAGATGCTAGTTAACTCTCAGGTGGAACGTAAGCTCGTTCGAATTTCTATTCCAAAAAAAATATCATGGTAGATAGTCAAAAGTCGAAAAAAAAAATATTTTACAGTTTTCTCAGCGTGGTTGATACGTATAAACATGCTAAATTACAGCTCTCTAGTACTAATAGACTCTGAGATAAACCGCGGTCAGACAGACGGACATGGCGAAGCTATAAGCAGTGGCGGATTTCGTAATATTTTTGACAATCGAATTCGTATCAAGCTCGTTGCGCACTGTTGACATTTAGTTTCAATGTTTCTATTTCATGCAAATTTCATAGATGCGCATCAAGCTCATTCGAATTAGATTGTCAAAAATATTCCTGCTCCGGCCGCTGATAATAATAATCTAAACTTACATCTGTTGGTCACTTTTTTATCCATTAAATGCTACATAATTACTCTTAAAAGGCTAGAATCATTGACTTTTGATAATTGTTACACAGTGTAGTGTTGATTTGCTTGAAGTGTAGCGCATTCATTTTTGTATTTGGAAATCCCCGAAGATAATAATATTGTTTTTAGAAGTAAACCTGCCAATTGTTCTAAAAATCGTACATATTATTATGTTTTTGTATTCTCTGAAGTTAATAGATAATTAGATACCGTTCTATTCATAACTCATCATCACGAGGCAAAAGTAGATAATATATGCATCAGCGGTGAGGATGCTCGTTTAGCCTTTTATATCCTATCCATCTACAACTAGGAGTAGTTAGTACAATTGCCGCAAAGGTATCTTATACCTATCAACTTCATATAATGTCCAATCTGGAACAAATTTCAATCGACTTTCTGAACTTTCCGAATTTATGTGTGTTTCAGAATACTAATCCTTACGTCCGTTCATAAAGCTAAAGTAATGCTAAGCCATAGAGCTAAGCTATGACTCGTTATTGAATAAGGAAATTCCCATGATAAATCACGGCTCAAGCAAATCTTAGATCAACAAATTAGTCACTGTTTAGAGGTGTTAATTAAATATGTTAGAAATAATAATTCTCACCTCAAAGACTTTTCTGAATATGGTTACGAAAGTTGTCTGTGTAAGTCGATGAAGTCGCCTCCTTGGTCTAATGGCAGGCTGGTAACTGGGAGGTCCTGGGTTCGATTCTCGGGTCGGACTGGGTGTTTTTCTAACAATTGCCGGGAGTTCGACCTCATCTGGGGGATCCAGTGATAGATAATCTACTCTCGGTAGACTAGATTACAACTGATATCACCCATATGGGAGTTGATGTCAGAAAGGCAGCCGGTCGTAAAAGCTAAGCCAAATCCCTTCTGTAACATGCTTGAAAAAGTGTGTTGCGCCGACTCCACATTAAGGTGGGATAAGGACAGGTGAAAAGAGAGGTGAGGGGAGCATTACAACTATTGTTGTTTTCTTTAAACGTTTTGAGGTATCGTGCATTCCTATTTCCTAAAGCCACGTTTCCTGCAGGTGTTTTTCGAAACAAAACACAGAAACACCTACATAAAACAATGTTTTTCGCTGTCTCCTGCTCATTGGGCAATTTGTGTAGAGGTTTTGTGTAATGTTTTAGTGCAGGAGACGCGCCTTAATGAAGCAGTAAAAATCTCGAAACTTTCGAGACAAAAGTCTATTCACCCACATTTTACTGCAAGTATTACGTGCAATATAAATCAAATTATCTATAATAAATCATAGTGGATAATTATTATATTCTCTGCCCTCTGGTTTCTTATAGCTCCATAGCTCTGACGTAAAAGGCGAAATCTATTTTTGGTAGGTTTTTATACGTTTATTCACAACGCGTGACTTAAACTTATTATGCTTGCTTGACACTACAACCTAATAATAATTGTGTACGACATATTGACACCTATTTATGTTGAACGAATTAAATTAACTACGTACAAGTATCTACAACTTGATATAAAAAAATATTTAGTACCACAGATGGCTTTTATATTGGAAGTTTTTTTTTATAGCAGACATTGGTAAATGATCTCCACCGTCCATAGACACTCAAGACACAAAAAGAATTATGGGTCCGTTGCCAACCTAAAAGGAGGGTATGGAAGGGGAGGGAGAAGGGATTGGGAAAGGGAGAGGGGAAATGGGCCACCGGAAATCTCACTCACCGAACGAAACACGACAGCAAGCTGCCACTTTACGTCGGTTTTCTGTGAGACAGTGGTATCTAACCGGTTTCTAATTATTTGTTATTACGTTCATTGATGTTTCACGATACAATTAAAACCACAATTTGTGGTAACATATTTTCCGAAATAAAACACTAAGAACACATACCCAAAACAATTATTTTAGATGTCACCTGCTCGTAGAACAATGGACCATAGATAAAAAATGCATGTTTTGTGTAGGTGTTTTTTGTAATGTTTTAGCGCAGGACCCAGCTTTAAAGGCGCATCTCTTGCACTAAAACATAACACAAAACATGGTTTCGCTTCGCTTTTTTGTCTAAAGTCCATTGTCCCATGAGCCGAATAATGAAAAACCTTGTTTTGTGTAGGTGTTTTTAAATGTTTTGTTTCGAAAAAACATATGCACGAGACATGGCTTTAGTTCACTGTGTTAATTAATTTGCATAATACCTCTAGATTACGACTTCTATCTTGACATTTAAAAACTTACCTTACAAGATTCTTTCTCGAAGTTCTCAACAAATACATGTATGTATTTATGTGTAATGATGACCGATGTGTTAAACTGAAGAAGACTGCCTCGGTGGCGTGGTGGTATTTCGGTACGACTACGGTTCTGAGGTCTCGGGTTCGATCCCCGGGTCGGGCAAAGTGATATTGGATTTTTCCATATCAGCCCGGAGTCTGGAATTTGTGCCCGATATGGCGATAGGCTCGCCCCCTATCACATCTGGGACGGAACTAAGCCCGGCGAAATGTGGGTGTTCTAGTTCGCTAGTGCGCCTCTGCCTACCCCTTCGGGGATACAGGCGTGAGCTTATGTTATGTGACGCTGCGTCTCCTGCACTAAAATATTACACAAAACATCTAAGCAAAACATGGTTTCGGTCAGCGGCGTAACTGTAATGTTTGGGGCCCGTGGCAAATTCATCAGATGGAACCCTTTTCGCCAAGGCTTTTTCAGCCCGGGGTCACCTTCCAGTCGAAGCGGGGCTCCTTACGGTTAAGGGCCCATGGCATTTTGCCCGCCACCCTGTAATTGCGCCACTGGTTTCGCTACACATTGTTATTTATGGTCCATTGTTCTATGAGCAGAAGCCAGCGAAAATAATTGTTTTGCGTAGGTGTTTTTGTGTTTTGTTTCGAGAAAAGCGTGCAGGAGACGCGTATTTATATCTTCTTTAAAAAAAATATAACTTCCACGAAACTGATATCATAATATTCCAAACTTATGTTTCGTGGGTACTTCGGTAAAGTCTAATTAGCACATTTAAATAAATAAATAAATATTAAATATTTATTTCAATGTGCTAATTAATATTACGATTTACATACAAACCCTTCAAATAGCGGCTCTACATACATATATTTAATTTATCAGGGGCGTTACCACAACCTCTTATGGCAGTATTATTATAATTTGACTTGTACCGATTCCCATACAAAACAAACGAAGAACGATTATAATAATACTGCTATAAGAGGTGGTGGTAACCCTGCTGTCGTTTTATAAGACCCGTTGACTGCATGTGACGTTAACACTTCGCACAATCTTGTAATCAAAATGTAACATTTTATCCGACTACTTAGGCTGAGATCTATAGAGCGAACTTCGACTAAATGATTCAAAGAAACGAAATATAAAGGTGTAGATCTCAGCCTTACTCGGTGAGGCTTTGGAATTTTTAAATCAGAGGTCGACTTAGTACGAGTTATTTTTATAAGAAAATCTTTGCTAAGTCTCTCTGTCAGTCTGTTTTTCTTGTAAAAAATTACCCATACTAAGTCGAAATTTAATGTAAAATTCCAAATCATCACTGAGTAATGATAAGATCTATAGAGCGAACTCCGACTAAGTCTGAGTCATACAAACGAACTCACCGAGAATTTAGGATTTTTAAATCGAAGTTTGACTTAGTTTGAGTCATTTTTTACTAAGTCGAAGTTCGATTTAAAAAATTGAAATCCTCGCTGAGTTCGTTTCTTTGACTCAGACTTAGTCGAAGTTCGCTTTATAGATCTCAGCCTTAGTATCATTTCACAGAATCCAGACAATCGTCCCGTATGTGGCTCATAGATTTACACTACAGCAGGGTTACCACAACCTCTTACAGCAGTATTATTATAATCGTTCTGCGTTTGTCTTGTATGGGAATCGGTACAAGTAAAATTGTAATAATACCGCTATGAGAGGTGGTGGTAACCTCCCTGAGGTCTGACTCTTGACACTAGATTCGAATTTGACATCGATTCGACTTATTTAGTTACTCAAAATTATACCGAAATATGGATAAAAAATGCGCTAATGTCACGGCAAAAATTACTAAATCACAAGTTCTCGAATCTAATGCAACATTAGCGCAGTTTTTAAGTCAACGAATTCCAAGTCGAATCGAATGTCAAGAGTAAGAGGCCAGCAGGTCGATTCTCTAAGAAACGCCACAACGTTGCGATCGACGACTAGCTCCCGCAGCGCAAATCGTTGAGATCGACGGAGCGTTCAACGTTTTTGGGTATTAGAGAATACCATTTTCCATACATTTATGTCAAACGCCTCGCACGGGAGAGCTAGTTGGCATAAGGGCCGTCATCACGCATAGCGCTAGTGCGTGCGCTTTGTACCTTGCTGAATACAAAAATGAAAATATCGTTGCTGCAACGATGCCGCAACGTTACGTACATACGTACGTACGCCATAGACTAATTGAACTGCAATTGGATTCGTTAAAAACCATCTATGCAATGCATGGACGTATATAAGAGTTCATGGTTTGGGGGGTCCCGTTAAGTTAGCCGTTAGGTTATTCAAGTGTGCGGAATAGTCAAGACACCGCCTATTTGAAAGCTATAGATACGACCCTCATACAATGTACTCTAAATTAACTATCCCATTCGTCTTTCATATAAAACAAAACAGCTAATTTCAAACAAAAAATGCAGACTGCATGCAATCTGACCATAATGACTTTAATCATTATTGACAGCCTTCGTAGCGCTGAGGGCGAGTAGCTGGCTGAGAAGCGAGAGGCCGCTAGTTTGAGCCCCGCACGATTCAAATGTTTGTGTGGCCCACAAATATTTGTTTCGGGTCTGGGTGTTGTGAAACCGAAAGTCTCTCGTACCCACGACACAAGATTCGTATCTTAGTCAGAGTCGGAGTCAGGTCTATATGTGTGCATTGTGACTGTTGGATATTACATAACATAACCTCACGCCTGTATCCCCGAAGGGGTAGGCAGAGGCGCACTAGCGAACTAGAACACCCACATTTCGCCGAGCTTAGTTCAGTCCCAGATGTGATAGGGGGCGAGCCTATCGCCATATCGGGCACAAATTCCAGACTCCGGGCTGATATGGAAAAATCCAATATCACTTTGCCCGACCCGGGCATTGAACCCGAGACCTCAGAACCGTAGTCGTACCGAAATACCACCACGCCACCGAGGCAGTCAGTCAGGCAGCAGTTGGATATTATTAATAAATTATTTATAGGATAGGCTGCTGCGTTGACGTAGTGGTATTGCGTGGGCAGTACATCTTTCGTCCTGAGATCTCGGGTTCTATCCCCAAGTCGGGCAAAGAGATATTGGATTTTTCAGTATCAGCCCGGAGTCTGGAATTTGTGCCCGATATGGCAGTAGGCTCGCCCATCTGGGAACGAACTAATCCCGCCGAAATGTGGGTGTTCTAGGTCGCTAGTGCGCCTTTGGGTACCCCTTCGAGAATACAGGCGTGAAAATTTACGTTTATGTAATAAATAATATTAGCCCTGTAATATTACTGTCCCACTGCTGGGCACGGGCCTCCTCTACTAATGAGAGGGTTGACTTCACAGACTTTCAAAATTCTTGTGGAAAAATTCTCAGGGGAGCGATATTTCATAATGATAACACACTTAACATAAAAAAGTCATAGGTGTATGCTCTTTTTGGGTTGGTCTCGACCCTCCGACACTCGTCTTGACAGTGCGTACCAATCCCAAATATGCTATCGCTGCTTTTTGTTATGTTTATGTATATGTTTTTATTTATTCATTTTAGGTCAACAGCCCAAAAGCACTTATCTTCTACTGGGCAATGTGTCCCTAGCCGACACAATAGTAGGATTTTCGCTCATCTTCGGCGTGTATTTGGACAACTCGCTGAGCTCGAATAATTGGTGTGTCATTCAACTCGGTGAGTAATAACTTGGCTGACTGACATGCCTAGTTTCTCAAAAGAATAATCCAATTAACATTCGTCTTCTTTTAAAAATATGGTTCAACTGGCGGTGATTTTGTAAAGTGCTGGTGTTTAATTAATATCATCATCATCATCATCAGCCATAGGACGTCCACTGCTTGACATAGGCCTCCCCCAAAGATTTCCAGATCGACCTGTTGGAAGCGGCCTGCATCCAGCGACTTCCTGCGACCTTTATCAGGTCGTCGGTCCACCTTGTAGGAATAATTAATATTATCCGCAATTAATTAACAGCATTGATTAACGCCGCTGCCAGAAGAAAACGGATCACTTCATTTAAGTGTTTAACCACAGTCCACACTTTGAGCAACTGTATTTGACCTTGTGAAATTACATAACAATATAAGCTCACTCCTGTATCCCCTAAAGGGTAGGCAGAGGCGCACTAACACACTAGAACATCCACATTACTACGAGCTTAGTCCCAGATGTAATAGGGGCGAGCTTATCGCCATATCGGGCACAAATTTCAGACTCCTGATCCAGGGGGTTACCACCACCTCTTATAGCAGTATTATTATAATTTTACTTGTACCGATTCCCATACAAAACAAACGAAGAACGTTGAAATAAAACTATTTTTACGGATTCTATCACGATTTGGTTTTTAATTTTTATTCCCGACGTTCGAAACCAAATCGTGATAGAATCCGTAAAAATAGTTTTGTTTCAATGTATAACATTCGCGTAAACTTAAGAAATCAGTAAACGAAGAACGATTATAATAATACTGGTATAAGAGGTCGTGGTAACTGAGAGCTGATAATAAAAAAAACAATATCACTATGCACGACCCATACCTAAATACCATTACGCCTTTGAGGAAATATGATATTTCAATTAATAATAATAATAATAATAATAATAATAATTTATTTATTTACACTTTTTATACAAATTTGTATAAAGGCGGACATAATGCCTGAGGCATTCTCTACCTGCCAACCTTTGGGTGATGTAGAGAAAAACGAAGTAGGTGTAAAACATAAATTCATGCTGAGCTATAATGTTAGTTGTAACTCCTTGGATGAAAGGTATATTGTCTTCTTTGTAATACAGGTATGCTCGTATGTCCAGCAATGGTGTCAATATTCAGTGTGGGTTTAATCGCTGTTGACCGTTACATCTACATAATACATGGATTATATTATCAAAGATGGTTCAACACCACTAGAGTGAGAATTGGAATTATCTGCATATGGGCAATCAGTAAGTAAATCTGTGATATAATTTTAGGCTTCCTGTCTTCATCTTTGAAGTCAACTAGTTTATCGTTACAGGTATTACTCTTGGATTCATGCCAGCCACCGGATGGACTAACCATGAACTTCTACGAACTCGATGTTATTACGTCGCTTTATACCCCGGTTCGCTGATATTACTAAATTCCTTATTAAGCATCGTACCGATAATCGTCGTAGCTGTTTTATATTCCATTATATTAGTTCGAGCACTTAAAAATGTTAAATTATTAAACGCTACCACAAAAAACCTCGAAGAAACTGCAGCTGAAAAACCTAAGTTAAGAATTTACCGAGGAACTGTCTATGATAAAAAACCGAGCACACATTCAATACCTTCAACGATTAAAAGTAGCGCCGATACTAAAGTCAACAGAAGTGCTTCATTAAATTTAAATCTATCCAAAGACTTCACTACTAAAGACAAAAGTATATCTGTGAAATCTAAAAGCATTGATAACTTCATTAGCGATAAAGCAAACAAGAAGCAAGAGCATAACACTACCTACGATAATCAAAATATAATTAAAGGCCAAACACATAACGAGTCTAACTATAGTATTTACACGGTAGAGTCAAATTATTCTATCAAAAATTTGTCAGAGACCGAGGTAAATACTACCTCTAATGAATTGGAAGTGGACACAAGTAAAAGAGTTCAAACCAATCGCAAAGCAAAAGAGCCGAATAAATGGAGAGCTATTACTGTGGTCATGCTAACATCAGGAAGTTTCATAATTACATGGATGCCATTTTTTATAACCGTCACCTTTTTTGTTTTCTGCGAAGAGAAATTAATCAATCCTAAATGTATGTATATTCGGACACTGCTTGGCGGACCATTGGCAACTTTAGCTTTTTTCAACAGCTTGTTAAACCCTTTAATATATGCATGGTGGCATAAAGGGTTTAAAAGATCCATTAGGACATATTACAAGAAATATGTACATAAAATATTCATGTGTCACTTTAGTAGATGACGAATCTGAAGATTCGTTGACTGTATTAATATTAGGTCTACTAATTGCAAATCCACGACACGAAACTCTCTGTAATATATTTAAGTTATATTATGTGCCCTTGTATGAGTAATGTATGTATTAATTAATAAAAGAGCGATGTTATTTTAATACCTGTGTTAATTCTTTTCAACAACTGAGTACAGCATTACCTTCCCTGTGCAGTCCAATAAAATACAGGACAACTTAAACATACGTGTACAGCTAAATATATTTGGAAAGATAAATAGTTAACTATATGAGGAATAAGAAGTGATAGTAACTTATGAAATCGTAATGATAACATTTCCTATATAAATCGATTTTATAGAATAAACTACTACTCGATCGTTTATAGTGGTTAAAACGCACGTAGTAATAAAATAATTATAGATTGTGAAAACCAAAAATACACACAAAGTCCAGGTTCTGTTAAAATTGTTATAAGAAACTAAAAATAATCAATATGTTATTTACATTATGTTAAAAAATAAATTATATAGCCGTAGGTCTTCGGATGTTTATCGCATAATGTTCATCTAGAACATCATAAAGTTTACGTCAAACAGCTACCGGTAATAAAATAATGTAAATTATCTGTTAATTATTGATATTAGTTTATCAAAAGGATTATCCTTAATCAGGGTATAAATGTAAAATGTAGTAACAGGACCAGGCCGGTCTAGTGGGAAAAATGATACGGTTGGTGATTTGCGTGCTTCTCTGCGCGGTCTCCCTGGCACAGGGGCGACATGAAAAATATGAAGGGTAAGTGCCTAATAAACAGAAGTGTATGTAGAGATTAGTAGTTAACTGGATTAAATCTAAATATTGCAAGAAGAGTCTTAATCCATACGAGTATTATTTTGACTGCCTCGGTGGCGTGGTGGTATTTCGGTACGACTACGATTCTGAGGTCTCGGGTTCAATCCCCGGGTCGGGCAAAGTGATATTGGATTTTTCCATATCAGCCCGGAGTCTGGAATTTGTGCCCGATATGGCGATAGGCTCGTCCCCTATCACATCTGGGACGGAACTAAGCTCGACGAAATGTGGGTGTTCTAGTTCGCTAGTGCGCCTCTGCCTACCCCTTCGGGGATAGGTACAGGCGTGAGTGTGAGTATTATTTTATCCACGATCTAAAAATTGTCCAATAATAATTAGATCGAAATGAGCTCGTCGTGTAATACATAGTGTTAGTGTTAGTAATCCTAACACTATACTATACTAACTTAGTATACTATTTATTAATTCAGTGGCGGCGCTAGACCAAAATTTTACTTAGCTCCCCTTCAAATCGATGGTGGGTACGAGGCCCTATTAGGCCACGGACACGAACTCAGCGGGCGCAGAGCGGCGGCGGCGCGTGGAACGACGCGTTTTAAAGCATAGATTTAAATAGAACTGGCCCCGAAGCCAGCGGAGCGGAAAGTGGCGTACGAGCGGTCTAGCAGTACGTTGTCGCAACCGCTCCGCGCCCACTGAGGTCGTGTCCGCAGCCGCGCGAGGCCATAACGCCGCCACTGTATTAGTTTATAAAATCTACAACTAAATATGGTGGTTCTTCTAAAACCAGTCAACATTTCAGAGTAATGCGAAGATATGTTGTATGACGTAAGAACCTTATATTCTTTTTTATTTTCAGACATCAATTATTCAGAGTCGCTGGTACCTCGGATCAAATTGGTGCCTTAGAAGCACACTTAGACCTACTTTCTGCTAGGCCCACAGCGAGATCGGATTCTGGAAAACTTGAGGCTTTAGTCAGGCTGTCTCCTGGAGAAAAAACACAATGGCTGCAATACTTCGACCAGAGGAACATGGCCTACACGAAGGTTGTTGACAATCTTGCTGAGTAAGTGTTTTTTTTATTGGCCTACGAAGGCAGTTACTTCACGGAGCCGAATACTAATGTTGATCTTTGATTTTCTTTTGCTCACGATGGAAAGAAATTCTCGTGAAAAAAGCAGCTTGGAAACTTATAAATGTTTAATCTAGCTAATATACCAAGCAACAATTGGCCAGCACTTCGATCGCACAACCAAACTCACATAACATACAACAAATTGAATAAAAGATAAAGAAGTAATAGGTAACTACCTCTACGATCATGCATATTGCTGAAGTGATTTTTCTAGAAATATTTATGGGTGAAAACTTATTAATTATCTTATCTACTTAAATAATATTAATTTCGTAAAAATCTTTATGGCATCATATCAGCAGCTTTGTAATACTCACTATCTTTTAGCATTCTTCGCGATGACGACGCTAAAGTTCAGCGTGCTAGATCCTCGACTCGCAGTGGCCGCTTTAGCTATGATACCTACTACAGACACAGTGAGGTAGGTAGAATTACTGTTATTATTTTTTAATATAATTACGATTTACGATAGCTTCAGTGGCGCAGCGGGCGAGCCGGCTGTAAACGTGATTCGCGGTCGCGGATTCGATGCTCGCACCGAGCCAAATGTCTGTGTGGCCCACAGATATTTGTTTCGGGTCTGGGGACTTTGTGAGACTGAAAATCTCTCGTAGTTTCTGATAGCCACGATACAGGTTACGTACACCTAGTGTGAAGTCAGAACTGTTGGGTATATTTATTTATTACAATGGTAGCCAAATACCAGAAAATATTTTCTACTGTGTATACGTACAATATGAGAAATTATAAGTCAGTCACCTAATTTACTAACTCAACCACAGATTTTACTTCTCATCCCATTTTATATCAATATCCACAGATACAAAATCAAGACTATACATTTTCGGTTAGGTTAGGTTGGAACTGCGACCCCTTATACCAAAACCTAAGTAGTGGCTAAGAGAGTATCATTCGGCAAACCTAGTAATTAAGAAGGCAATGTAGATTTTTAGAGGCGAATAATCCTATTAAAAATATGTCTATTTAATTAGCACCCATACAATATTATAGTAAGTCGATGTTTATAATAGTTTGAATCTTTAACTGCCGAATGGTAAAACGCTACTCAACTTTAACGGCTTCTTACATTGATTTTCGCCGTACAATTTTGACAGATAAGGCGGCCTTAAACGAGATAAGGCGACCTTAAGTGTATGAACATTCGGCGGTAAGTCTGCCTACTCCTGTAGCCCGAGCACAAAAAACTAATGTAAATGTAAATGTATTCGAGTTCGCTGCGCACTGATGACGTTTGGTTAATATTTCATACAAATTTCATAGACGCGCATCGAGCACGAATACATTTACGGTTGTCAGAAATTTTCCTGCTCGGGCTGCTGATTCATAATTTTTTATAGAACTTAGAAGTCTATCTTATACTCGTAAACCAATGAATTTCATTTAGGTACTGGTTTGGCTCTCCTATATACTTGTCATTGTAAAACAGTAAAAAATTTTTTAGATCAACGACTACCTGGATTCCCTTGGTGCGAGATACCCTCACCTTATCACGGTCATCAATGCAGCGATGAGTTACGAGGGTCGCCAAATCAAATACGTGAGGATCTCGACGACACGTTTCGAGAACCTTCGGAAGCCCCTCATCATCATCGACGCGGCAGCACACGCTAGAGAGTGGGTAACACCACCAGTTGCCTTGTACATTATCGAACAACTAGTATCAGGCGATATTGAGAGCTATTTGCTGAATGACATCGACTGGATCATAATCCCGCTGGTCAACCCTGACGGCTACGAGTACACGTTCGAATATGTAAGTTGTTTTTTTTAGAATATACTAAACAGAATAGTTGTCAGTAAAGTTCATGTTGAATTCAGTACAATTAATAACGAAAAGACGATGCTCAATGCTTGTCCATCGTAATTAGTTATCATGAGTATTATATGGTATTACTTCTATGAGACTCAGAGGACACTTGTTAGTCCGAACTGTTTAGAAATACTCATGTAGTGTCTGTTTATGTACTTACCACGTAAGCTAAGTCACTATCCATTAAAGAGACAAACCAACCATCGGTGTTAGTTTTGGTACCGATTACATTTCGATAATGATATGAGTGAACATTGGACATTACAATCATATTATGTAGTCACTCAACCTTCGAAAGTTATGAGATCCTAAACACAAGCAATCTTGGGGCAGGGGTCAGTTAGTATACATAAGTCTCCATGGCCAAGTGTTTTCATAGCATACCGTTTCGTATTCAAACATTGCTGTCACGCATGAGGCTTCCAAGGGTTCACGGCTATAACCTAAACAATTTCCGTATTACGTACCTAATTGGTATGTTTATGGTTCCAACAAAATAATGGGTGGATAACAGCGTAGGTAATAGATATATTATCATAATACATTTTGTGTCATAAATGGTTTTGATGATTCGTCATTTTGGAGGTTGTCGCTGTTGATACTTCTTTTGTCAAATTGAGAAAGTCTAGAGAACATCAATGTCAACAGGGTTAGTAAGACCAAGATGTCAAAGGCCAATGCTACAAGCAAATCACAAAGGTCGTGTAGAGCCGGGTAATAACCCAACTACTATTTTATACATCAGAATATCACATAGATCTAAATACCTTCTGCAAATTTTATGAAATAACCGTTGATTGAAATAGTAACACCAATAAAAGCTAATTCTGTATTAGCTATTTCCATACGTTTATTATTTTTAGGATCGTTTGTGGAGAAAGACTCGTTCGACGTCTCATTATAACGGCGACATTTGTCCTGGAGTAGATGTGAACCGCAACTTCGACCACTATTGGGGCACCACGCCTGACAGCGCCAACCCTTGCGCGATAATCTTTGAGGGTCCTAGAGCGTTCTCTGAGCCTGAAACCAGGGTTGTCAGAGACGTAGTCTCGCAGCATATTCAAAGAAGTGCCCTGTACATCTCCCTTCACAGTTATGGAAACATGTTCCTCTATGCTTGGGGAAATAACGGTAAATACTGATTTTCTTTTTATACTAGCTTAATTGTAATCGCGACGGCGGTAAAAATGATCGGTCAACGTCGTCGTGAGCAGCGATAGCTCAATTGGTAATGGTACGGACTGCCCAGACAAATATCGGAGGTTCGAGACCAACCCCATAATGGAGCATACACCTCTGACTTTTCTATCTTAAGTGTATTTTCCTTGTGAAATATCGCTCGCTATAACGGTAAAGGAAAACATCGTAAGGAAACCTTTTTTTTTTTTTTTTTTGTCGCGGGGAAATGTGTTTTACCACTGCCGCCGCGCCCGGGGGGGTGGACGCGGCGGGTATGTCGGGTTCGCCGGCCTTACGACCCAGCGCCGTGATGCCCGGGAGAGATGGTCGACATCCGGGCGACGCTGGGCCGAGTCCCTAACAAATTCCCTACACCGGCAATACCGACTAAAAACCCCGCGGTGGCCTACTTCGGCGCATGAGTGGGGCGGTCCCGGGGTATCCTGAGATAGCCTCGGATTGCTACCGGAACCGCCCCTGCGCGGTGCCGCCTTGCGGCCCGTCTCCGATTTGGGGGGGCTCAGAAGCCCCCGCCGCCGAAGGACGCCCACGGCGTCTACGGCAGCACGAAGCCGACCGTCCGTGCTGCCGTCCGTCCCGGGGTCGCAAGTACAATAGTACTATAAGGGGCGCACAGCCCCCCGCTGCGCGCCCGCGACCCCGGAAGACCCCTATTAGTCGCCTCTTATCGTAAGGAAACCTGCATACACAAGAATTTCTTCACAAGAATTTCGAAGGTATGTGAAGTCTACCAAAAGACATTAGGCCAGTGTGGTAGACCTAACCTCTCTCATTAGTACAGGAAGCCCGTGCCCAGCAGTGGCACAGTTATATTTCAGGGTTAATATTATAACGTCGTCGTCAACATTGGCAATGCCAATGGCACAGACAAACCGCTTCCTACGATGGAAAGAAAAGGAATGAGTTATGGAAAGAGGTATTCCAACATCTTGAAATGAACTCTTAGCCAATCGATCTCCCCGCACGATACGCGATACTTTGATACGCTTCTTACTTCACTTCACGTCGACTTTCTGTGAGACGATGGTTATAATCTCAGACTAGTCAAAATTGTTTGCACAGTAATCCTACAATTTTCATTTCCATTATTCCAGTGAATATACCGTAACGGTTAATATTAATAATGACGATTTTTTATATTACAAAGATAAATAAGGTTAGGTTTTATTTATTTTTAAACTTGTGATTATTTTTATATTATTATTTTCCCATATCACCTATAATGACCTACCGGCTATAATACGAGATCATGTCACTAACATTTGTTTTCATTACAGCCACTCTTCCTCCCAACGGGCTGGTTCTCCACCTTGCTGGAGTGAAGATGGCAGAAGCCATTGACGAACTGGCTTTGGACAAAGCTGATAGGTACGTCGTCGGTAACGCCGCTCAAGTCCTTTACTATACTACAGGCACATCTCGCGACTGGACCCGGGCTGCCGGGATTCCTCTCACCTACACCCTCGAACTGCCAGGGTATGAGTACGGATTCCTGGTGCCTCCGGAATACATATGGCAAATAGTCACTGAGACCTGGGCTGGCATAGTTGCTGGTGCTCGACATGTTTTGACTTATTGGTAATTTATTCGATGTAAATAAAAGTTGATTTTAATTTTAATTTATTTTCCCTTCCAAACTTACCTTTCACTAAGCTAAACCGTGTAAATAATATTTAGTAAAATCATTTTGATCGTGAGCATAGATTTCAGCCTCCGTGGCGCAGCGGGCGAGTAGCCGGCTGCGAAGCAAGGCCGCGGTTTCGATTCCCGCATTGAGACAAATGTTTGTGTGGCCCACAGATATTTGTTTCAAGTCTGGGTGTTCAAGACCGAAAGTCTCTTATAGTCTCTGACACTCACGATACCTAGTGTGGGGTCAGGACTAGGTGTGTGACTGTTGGGTGTAATTTTTTTTTTTTTTTGTAATAAATACACCCAACAGTCATACACTTAGTCCTGACCCCACACTAGGTATAACCTGTATCGTGGGTATCAGAAACTATGAGATTTTCGGTTTCACAACACCCAGACTTGAAAGAAATATAATTATTTATTTATTTATTAGTCGAATAGTGTATATTTATGGTCGTAACATAGTTAATGTTGTTATCATTTATTCGACTTTATACAAGGAAACATTAATTTCATGCAGTGGTTTTTGTTTTGTTGCAAAGTATTTTTTGCCAATGCATTTGGTGACGAAGTACCTAGATAAAATGTTAATCACGGGAACTTCTAGCTATTTGTGGTTAGGTACCGCGTGTTTACATAACTATGAACAATGGTCACTCTACAAGCGGACATAAAATAGGATACCGTAAACAAGAAATACCGATTACCTTACTTGTTGTCCATATGGCTTTTGTTCAAACATAAATCTCGCCAAGTTAACCACCGTTATGTGTACAAGATTCTTCTGTCTATTATTAATATTCACAGTTACTGTAACATACACAAAAGGTGTCAAATTCAAACGAAAAATATTGTCTGTCGGATTTCCTTACTATAAAATATTAATGACTCTTGGATCATGTAAAGGTAACCGTTGTATATTTTATTTTCTTTATCATGAAATCTTTGCTGTCTACGTCTTTTACTAAAGGTCAAAAGACCTGTAGGTAATATGGGTTTTATGGTAAACGCAATGCAATACAAAAACTACTAGACCCCCGCCAAACAAAGAGATTTAATATTAGAGGTACTAATTACTGTTACTGTACCGTAGCCCGAGCACGAAAAACTAATGTAAATGTAAATGTATTCGAGTTCGCTGCGCACTGATGACGTTTGGTTAATATTTCATACAAATTTCATAGACGCGCATCGTGTTCGAATACATTTACGGTTGTCAGAAATTTTCCTGCTCAGGCCGCTGTTACTGAATGTCTTTGCCGACAATGAGTTTAACGTTGGTCTCTAGAATCATACCAGCCTGCATGAATGCTTCTTCACAAGCAAACGAAAGAGGATACAGCCAGTGGCACAAACAGTTACTCGTATAAGTCGTATACCGGCTTCACGTCGCACGGTCCGCGGAAGCACCGGTCCACCGGTTTTTTTTTATATCAGAGGCTGGCAAACGAGCAGATGGGGCACCTGATAGTAAGTGATCGCCACTCAGTGATGGGTGCGTTGGAAAAGGAGGGAATGGAAGGGAAGGGTAGAGGGATTGGGAAAGGAAGGGGGGAAATAGGCCATCGGAAATCTTACTCACCGAACGAAACGCGATAGCAAGCTACTACTTTACGTCAGTTTTCTGTGAGACAGGGGTACCAAACCGGTCGAGCCGGCTCATTCGTGCTGTCGACGTTACTGTCTACAGCGTGGCTCTACCACTCAAATCTATTTACTCGTATATTGGCTATAGAAGGCGATCCACACACAGTGGGCAGTGGGTCACTCTCGGAAGTGTCCGAGCAAGTTTTCCTTTTAAACACTCTGTGTACCTACAGTGCAGTGGTCGTTTTCCCGGCAGATAAGAATACCTGCCACCAGCAAACCTTATCTTTGTAAATAATAATTATTTTCTATTTTAGTTAACATGCAATAACAATACTTAAGTAAAGTCTACATTATTTTTTTCTTTGATAGATAAGATACTATTTATCGACGAAAAAGTGTGGGGCGCTGTAAAATTAAACCGAATTATTGATATTTACTACAATAGTAAAATATGTAAGTCAACTCATTTCTCTGAGATTTTCTCTGCCTTATACGTAGTTATAGGTACCTAGGTTATAGGCCTTTGAGCTTGCAAGTTGAGAATCTATACCTACCCGTCGGAGGCGGCACATATATATGTTACATAAGCGTATGGGCCACCGGAGGCCGAGCCTCCCGTGACTATCTACAAACCTACGGCCCTAAAATAATTAGTAGGTACAACCGATTATAGACTTTTAATACGTAACTGGTTTCCACCTCCCTCTTATTAGTAAAGGGATGTGCAGCAACGCGCCTGTTAGTATCCTCAACTGTCATAATCGTAACTTTGATCGTAACTATATTATTTGTACTTTGTACATAAAATTGTTTTTTATTTTTATTTACTTGACAGCTCTATCTACTCTGTTTATGTTTACAGCAGATGTAAAAGTCTCAAAAGCAGAAATTAAGCTTGTTATAAACAATACCGACTGTTATGCTGCCTCAGAATCTGGAGTTGGATATCCAGAGTTTTCAGCTACCTTGTACCTACCAACTAATATAGGAGTAATGTTCCATACAATTACATTATTTTCATGCAGTCAGTTGGAAATCAAGAAAGAGCAACAATATGATGAGAACTTATCACGTAGTTCTGAAACAGAACAATTTTTTGATTAAATAATTAGTTACTGTTTAATTATCAGCTATAAAACATATTATATATAATATTGTATGTATAATATGTTATATATGTTATGGGCCTTATTTATTTTTAATTTTATTATATATTATTATGTACAATATTAATAATATGAATTGCGTGAAATGGAAAATCATAGTGCTGTCACGGTGGAGTGACAGAAATGACAGACGTGCGAGTGAAAAGGAACGTCGTGTTTATTTACGTTCGCAAGTCAATCGCACGCGAATCACAATAGTCATTACGCACAAAAGACAAAAATTCTCAGTGTGATGTACTTTATAAAATTCTGAAGATGGTTTGGTACCTGCCATGGTCTGAGAGCATCAAAAAACGTGCCTGCAGGTATCTTCTACAGAGATACTTGGGCAATTTCCTTGAAGAAAAACTAACTCTGGATCAGCTGAGTGTCGATCTGTACAATGGTACTGGCACCGTTTGCGATGTTAGCCTTGACTGCGAGGTATGGTCCTTTTTATTTAAATGATTGATGTACTTAAAATATTTATCATAAGGCGAGGTGTCAAAGCGTGAGGATCTGCGCCGTATTTATATTTACGATTGCCAGTACAATATGCGCATTACACAAGTTCACAGCTCGTGTTGTTCACCAAATCTAAACAAAGAGACCGTCCCTTACACGTTCCGTCATGTCGACTCAGTCGATTAACATTTAGTCTTTTTTTTCGTATCTACTAAAGGTAAACAATACATAGATATCAACAGTTAGGCAACAAATCATTCCCTAATTTATGATTTGCAAATATACTCTATTATATTATGGAATTAACTAAATACGTATCTGTTACTTACCATATTTACTTGCTTATCATGTTAGAAATGTTAAAACACAATAAGACATTTGAATATTAATGAAAATAGCATAGATATTATATTAGTGCTACTTTGCCATTTGAGCCTGTAAAAATGTAGTTTTAATTTGTATATATTAGTGAATGTGTAATCATTATATTATTTTAAGGCAATACTGCCATCCTCAAGTTAAAATGCCATTAAGTAAATAAACCTAATTTTGAGATGTCTCCAAAAAACGTGGAAAATATGGTCCCTAGAGATATCATAGACTTATGGTTATTTTAAATCTTAAAGTAAACAAGTTATTAAGTATATTAAATAGTCACGGCGGCTCGACCTCCGGTGGCCCATACATTTATGTAACATAAATATATTTTATATTAATATTTTCCATGTTTTTTGGAGACATCTCAAAATTAGGTTTATTGACTTAACGGATAGGCACACACTGTCATTGTGCCATAAATACGTACACACCATGCTCACATAGTAAAATGTGCAAGAATTTATTGAATAAATCTATTCACATAACATAACATAAGCTCACGCCTGTATCCCCGAAGGGGTAGGCAGAGGCGCCCTAGTGAACTAGTACACCCACGTTTCGTCGAGCTTAGTTCCATCCCAGATGTGATAGGGGGCGAGCCTATCGCCATATCCGTCACAAATTCCAGACTCCGGGCTGATATGGAAAAATCCAATATCACTTTACCCGACCTGGGGTCGAACCCGAGACCTCAGAACCGTAGTCGTACCGAAATACCACCACGCCACCGAGGCAGTCAGTCAGTAAATCTATTCGTATATTTATAATGAATAACTATGGTTTAAAAATCTAAACACCAAATACCATTTTAATATTAAAGAAGGAATGCATTGCCTAACTAGTTGAATGCCTCAAATCGAAATATAGAATTTTAAATTTCATCTGCAATTAAAATTTGTCATTACGTATTTAACAACATAGTAGCACCGTTAGCCATTAAAATGTATAAATATTTTAGGCACTCAATGATTTGGGAGACTCTCAGAACTGGCCTCTGGAAATAGTTGATGGTTACATGCAAGAGATATCAGTTACAATTCCGTGGTCAACACTGCTGAAAGATGACTCAATTGTCGAGGTCAACGGTCTGTCACTCACGGTGCAACCAAAAGTACGAGCAGAACCAGGTAAGGTTTTGAACAAACAGAAAGAATAACATATGTAAGATAAGCTCACGCCTGTATCCTCGAAAGGGTAGGCATAGGCACACTTGAGGATTAGAACTCCATCATTTTGCCAAGAAAAATAACATACGTAACAAGCTCACGCCTGTATCCTCAAAAGGGTAGGCATAGGCACACTTGAGAATTAGAACTCCCTCATTTTGCCAAAATAATATAAAGCTTATAACTTTATATGTTTGCTTATAAGTGTACGTAATCTGCTAGTTATTTTTCAAGTGTTTACTCCAATAATAAGTCTTTTAATGTTATTAATAGTATTTAGAATTACAATGAATTTAAACAACTAGTAGATAATGTAGCTATATCTACAATATGTGAATAATTCTCTATCAATTACAAAAAGAATCTTGAAAATCGGTCCACATTTGATGGAGATATAGGTGAATATATTTAAAAAACATACTGACTATGTTTGATTATGTACAGATTTTTATATTTACTAGCAAATAAAACAAAAAAGAACTGCCTCGGTGGCGTGGTGGTATTTCGGTACGACTACGGTTCTGAGGTCTCGGGTTCGATCCCTGGGTCGGGCAAAGTGATATTGGATTTTTCCATATCAGCCCGGAGTCTAGAATTTGTGCCCGATATGGCGATAGGCTCGCCCCCTATCACATCTGGGACGGAACTAAGCTCGGCGAAATGTGGGTGTTCTAGTTCGCTATTGCGCCTCTGCCTATCCCTTCGGGGATACAGGCGTGAGCTTATGTTTTTCTTCTGTAGAATCTGCATCGAAATTAGTTGAAAAATGAGTCAGTAATTCATATTTTAAATTCTGGAGTGGGGGCATATTGGAGATATCTTGATATCCCTTTCCAACACCCGTACTGTTATGGCATGTGACATGATTACACTGATGCTTCACTTTCCCGCAATTTGAAGGTTACACCAAACTTCAAAAGCTTATATCTTTTTTATTTTTGAGAATATTTCAATATTTCTTTCTGTTCTTTATTTTAGACGACGTAAATCTTATATAAAATTAATAAAAAAAAATGGTCAAGTACCCAATTCGTCTGTATTTTTTTTATGTTTGTTACGCGATATCTCTGCCAAATGGGGACCGATTTTCAAATGTTTTTGTGTTCTATAGGGCTTATTTCAATGATCCCATATAAATTTGGTCACAATTAGATTTGAAGTGGGTCTGTTAAGTTTTCAAACTTGTGATTATAATTTACAGTGTCATCAATGCTGGAATCTATGTGGTCCTCTATGTCTTCCTCCATGCAGCTGGCCGCAGAATGTCTTAGAGACGAAGATGGGCCACAAGACTCACACCCTGTTGAAGGAATCGAAATATTTGCACACGCCATAGATTCAAGTAAGTTTGGTTTTATTTATAGGCTTATGAAAGTACGAACAGATGGTAAAACATTGGCATTGCTGTAATTCTTATATCATGAGAAGTACAAAGAGGATTTGGAATTTTTCATTGGGGGTGTTTTACTATATTTAATTATCATTTGTATGATGGTAATGATGAAATACATAATGTATATTTAACAACTTTGATATTTTCAGTATTAAGTCGAGTAAAAGTGAAATTCGTAAACACGAAAATAAGAATAGAACATGTGCCTAAAAATGGCGACCGAGGTATTGCTCTGGAGATCCACATAAAAAGGTAAGTATTTTATCGAATAATTACTCAAACAATGCAATCACAATATTTAAAACCTTGGAAAATGAATATGTCATTTGTCTGACACTCGGGATGGGAACAAACTTAAAGAAATGAAGATTTACTCCGCTGACCTCAGGAGTAAAGGTAGTCCCGTAAAGTAGGTAGTAGTAGTGGAGTAAAAGTAGAAAGCAATCCTCTCCACACACCCACGACTGTCACTGCAATCGAGAAGCCTGTAGAGACCCTAGAAAGATCCTACGCTTCTGGTCGGAGTGACGTTGGCTAAACCTATAGCTGGCAATAACGTCACGCACAATGGCCCACATTTTATGGAGCTGGGTGCGGAAAATAAAGCCCTCACAAAAAACACTGTCACTGCACACTCAATTCAATTTAATAAAGCTCAGTGGGTAGAGCCCGGGATTCCGAGACACAGGATCTCTGAAAAGGTAAAATTATTTTTACCTCACAACGAAATCAATCATATATGTAGTTGATCATTTAACAGGTAGAATTATTAAAAATAAGTTTCCACTTTTCTAATCGCGTTAGCTTACATTTTTAGCTTCAGTATGAATATGAGATGAAATAAGTAGTGGGGTCACATTACATCGTAATCTTTCGGAATCCGGCCCTGTCCACAGACAGCTGGGCCCACTTCCTGGTCGATTCAACCTCAACGCGAAACTGATTAGAATAATCTTAGCACGTTCGACAACCGACCTTGGTCACAACTGTGCTTGTAGACAATTAATTTAATATTGTACATGATAACTAATAGCTTCGAAAAATAAATAAAACTGATAACTCAGATGACTGCCTCGGTGGCGTGGTGGTATTTCGGTACGACTACGGTTCTGAGGTCTCGGGTTCGATCCCCGGGTCGGGCAAAGTGATAATGGATTTTTCCATATCAGCCCGGAGTCTGGAATTTGTGCCCAATATGGCGATAGGCTCGCCCCCTATCACATCTGGGACGGAACTAAGCTTGGCGAAATGTGGGTGTCCCAGTTCGCTAGTCCGCCTCTGCCTACCTCTTTGGGGATACAGGCGTGAGCTTATGTTATGAGCTTATGTAACTCAGATGTGACGTGAGTCGTGATATATCTAGATTTATTTATTCAAAATTTTCTTTGCGTGTGACAAAAACGTTACTAAATAATGTGATCCCAATGTGAGTAATGTCCCAATCAATACTTCCCCAAATGTGTACAAGAATAAAAAACTCAGACTAACTACTAGGACCAAAATTATATATTGTATGATCTTTCCTTATAAACATTATGGAAAACGATTTTATGAATATTTTGAAACCAAAACACTACATGGAATTTGTGACCGTTATGGCGATAGGCTCGCCCCCTATCACATCTGAGATGGAACTAAGCTCAGCGAAATGTGGGTGTTTTAGTTCGCTAATGTGCCTCTGCCTTCCCCTTCGAAGATACAGGAGTCACTTCTTATGTTTTTATTTTTTAAACACTACAGTAAACTATATCTCTGGACCTACAGTAGACTTTTTTGAATAATCTCCTCCAGATGAGAGTAGCCATGTATGTATCCAGTTTCCTTCTTTTAATTATCTAAAGTACTTAGTTTACTTATTAAAATTACGTTTATAGCACTGACTACTTTGACGAAGCGGGCTCTGAGCCGACACCAGAAGTGACAGATCCAGACAAAACAAAAACCTACATAGTAGCCACGTACACCAACAAAAAAATCAAATTCGAAGGGGTTACATTATACACCGATGAGTTTCCATCGAAACTACGAACTATGGCGCGAAGCTTGATAATGGAGAAATCAGCATCCTCCCACACAGACAAGACAGAACCCAGCCAAACTGAAACGTCGGAACTTAACTACCAAAGTACTGTGTCAGATGTGTTCTATGAAACTAGAAGTGTTATATCTACTATAGAGGTTGACCCTGTGGAAGAAATACTCACGGAAGCTAAAGTAAATACTGCGTCAAGGGAGTTGACTCCAGATGAAAAAATCACCCAACCTGATCCTATATTGTTTGCGAAGTTAACGGGCCAGCAAGAGTTGGCGTTAAAAATAAAACATACCGAGGAAGTGGACGGTCCGAAAGTTGAAATTAAGATGTTATTGGGGAATTTCATAGCATTCATATCGCCGAGGCAGCTACACACCTTGATTGAATTAGTGGATGCATTGAATCAGCCACATTTAGAAGACACTAGGTAACTATTTTGTACCATGACTATCCTTGAAATTAGTCTCATAATATCTAACTGAAACCTTGTTCGCACTCGTAAAAATAATTAATTATGTTCTTAAAATACCGAAGAGCTTTATCAAAAGAGGTCAAGGCGTCAAACAATGACTCTTAGTCACAAAAATTTGGCAACCCTGTTCTTTATGCTACATTTATTTACGAACTCTAAATCTATATAAATAAAATTATAAAGATCCGCCGTTGTTCGCGAATCACGCTCAAACTACTGTGTGAATTTTAATTAATTTTTAAGGCTCCTTAAACTTTTGACACTTTGCCCCTTACTTATAAAATATTTAAGCTGCTTATCTTTAACCATAGGTTGTCCCTTTCATTTTTACACAATGTGACACAAGGAAAAAAGTGACAGGCTATTCTTAGCGAAAAGATAAGCGAAATTGTTTTTATAAGTAAGGGCCTATATCTTCAAGATTTATGAGACTGCCATACATTTTCATCCAATATAATTCGAGCTTTCATTTTCCTGGGTGCTTTCCTGGGTTCGATACCCAGGTACGGCAAAGCAAATTTTCTAATTTAATTTGCCCGGGACTGGATCCCTCATAGGGGGTTGATGTCAGGCAGGCGGCCGGTCGTAAAAACTAAACTAAATCCTCTTTGCAACATGCTTGAAAAAGTGTGTTGCGGCGACCCCACATTAAGGTGGGATAAGGGCAGGTAGAAAGAAAGATAATTCGAGCTTTCATATTTACAACAATCATATTTAGATTGGTCTATGGTGTAAACCTGATCACACAAGCAAAGTATTACATCTACATGATTAGATTTCGACATATTTTAAACTGAATAACAATATGTTTAAAATAAGTTGTTCGGGCTGAAGATTTCTAATATTAATTGAAATCATTTTAGCAACATACCCTTACGACCAAGTGGTATGAACATGCAATGCAAACCGATGAAGCAGGCAGACTTCCAACTTATCGAGGCTCAACTGCTTGGGAACTTGGAGCGGCAGAACAGACCTACTGGCATGCACGGCTGGTCTGGACCTAGTTTCGGTAAAATAAAATAAATAAGTACACCTTACAGTCACACACATAGTCCTGACCCTCCACTAGGTATAACTTGCATCGTATCAGAAACTATGAAAGACTTTCGGCCCTACAACACCCAGACCCGAAACAAATATCTGTGAATCACACAAACATTTGTCTCGGTGCGAGAATCGAACCCGCGGCTTCTCGCTTCACAACCGATTACTCGCCTGCAGCGCCACGGAGGCAGTAAAGATCAGCGGCCTGAGCAGGAAAATTTCTGACAACCGTAAATGTATTTCAGTTCGATGCGCGTCTATGAAATTTGTATGAAATATTAACCAAACGTCATCAGTGCGCAGCAAACTCGAATACATTTACATTTACATTAGTTTTTCGTGCTCGGACTACTGTATTCTTGCGAAACTTTATATAAAAAAATCACTCTATTTAACTTACAGTATACTAACATTATGTTAACAAAGTCCCATGTACATGAGTTGCATAAAATTAAATTAATTCAGTTATTTAAATATTATTTAACTCGCAGATTTAGAAAAAAATGGCATCACGTAAATGATTAAACTCACATTTTACTAGCAATGTATTTAATCCTTTAAAATATTTGTACCTACAAATATTTAATGTATAAAATATATATAATAATTAATTAATTATAGTATATTTAATTTTATTGATATAAAACAGATGACAGTGAATCAGAAAATGAGAAGTTCCATCCAATGACATCGGGAGGTAATCAAATGGGAGAGAGTTTCTCATCCACAATGAGCTCTATGAGTACCAGCATGTCCTCTAGTATGAACATACCTACTGCCCAACCGAGGATAAAGAGAAATAAAAGGGGTAAGTTATTTTTGGGTTCAATATAGCTTAATACAAGGATGATCCTTTCTGAAGAATATGGTGCAGCATATGCTTTTAGCCTAAAACTCAACAACCTTAAAAAATATTTTTTATTTATATTAGAATGCCAACAGAGTAAATTACATAAAAATAATTATTATAAGGTAACACTTAAATTATGCGGTACATAATAATAATGCGGTTGATAATGATAACTATTTTAAGCTGAATTAAAATAAAGTTCACGGACACTGTCGATAACTGTATAATAATTAATTTACTTGACTATTTTGTAATATCTTTTGCTGCCATTTTTAGTGACGGAAACAACACATCGATATATAAAATGACAATTTTTCACATCGATATTCATACTCTTAGGAGTATTTCTCGATATTAGTATCGACGAGACATCAATGTTTATTACAGCTAATGTCACAAACAACCCTGGAAACACTTATGCAATAAATTACAAAAAGTTCTGGCTAGTCTAAACTAGGTTTGAAAACGATGTTTTTATGTCTGTTAAGATATGAAGGGGTCTTGTGATCTGTTTTTAAGGATTTCTAATTGTAATATTCTTTCATGCCACGGTGGCGTGGTTGTATTTCGGTACGACTACCGTCCTGAGGTCTCGGGTTCGATCCCCGGGTCGGGAAAGTGATATTGGATTTTTCCATATCAGCCCGGAGTCTGGAATTTGTGCCCGATAAGGCGATAGGCTCGCCCCCTATCACATCTGGGACGGAACTAAGCTCGGCGAAATGTGAGTGTTCTAGTTCGCTAATGCAACTCTGCCTATCCCTTCGGGGATACAGGCGTGAGTTGTGTATGTCAAATTGTAATATTCCTTCATAAAATTTTGTGAAAATCGCAAATCCTGTAATTACTTCAACAGTGCCTCACATCGACGGCGATCCGACCGCAGAAGTGTCGCACATCAGTTTCAGAATTACATCGGTTGCATGCGTTCTTTTACACAAGGTAAGTTCAAAAACGAGCAAGCCTAATATTTAGTAAATCAAATCGTCCCACCCTCCCCCAATGCCTCCCTGAAAGGTCGACAAAGTACTCAAATTATAAAATATTCCTTATAATTTTATTTCTTGTTAATATTTGCCTACCTTATTGAAAAAAGGCCTGAGCCTATGTATGTAATTCTTAAGGTGCGTCTCCTGCACATGTTTTATGGAAACAAAACCCAAAAAACACCTACACAAAAGAATGTTTATCTTGTCTCCTGCTCATGTAACAATGGACCACAGATTTTTTTTTTTAAATACCATGTTTCGTGTATGTGTTTTCTGTAATGTGCAGGAGCTGCGGCTGTAGACTCAGATTTATATCTGAAAAGAAAATAATAAGGGTTTTGTGCTACCCTACAAATTATAATATAGGTGCTGAGTACCATTTTACGTCGAATTTCTGCTGAGATCATGTCATCACCTCGGCTCGTCCGTCCCATTGACATCGCAGACAATTTATCTAAAAGATAAAAAAATATATCTAAACTTTTTACCGATCTATGCCCGGTTTCTAATTTTTGACAGTGGTTTATCTATTAAATATTTACAGCTTAGCTAATAAATAATTGTTGAACATGTCTGTCATAGTTATTAGATGGTTTTTACGATGTTCTGTTTTACGTTCAAAGAAGCAAGATAAAAAAATATATCTATGACAGATATATACTGCATAATAACTACTAGCATACGTCAGAAAGTGAGCGCTAGAAGTCGAGAGAAAAAAACATTTTTTTTACTATGTCTTCACAGGATATCCTCATCCCAACTCCGATTGGATCGGATTGTATATCACCGAGCAGTGCTAAGAAGATGCTGGAAGTGGCGAGAGATTTCTTCGATCACTTGCAGTCTATCCCTTATGTGGAAGGAGACGTTTTTAATTCACCTAACGAAGCTATCGATAAGGCCACAGAAAGAAATCATTTGAGGTGTGTATTATAATAATTTGTAATTTTCAGTGTAATTGAACCCAAAATGCTGTAATCTCACTCATAAACTTCACGCCTGTATCCCCGAAGGGGTAGGCAGAGGCGCACTAGTGAACTAGTACACCCACATTTCGCCGAGCTTAGTACCGTCCCAGATGTGATAGGGGGCGAGCCTATCGCCATATCGGGCACAAATTCCAGGCTCCGGGCTGATATGGAAGTATCCAATATCACTTTGCCCGACCCGGGGATCGAACCCGAGACCTCAGGACGGTAGTCGTACCGAAAAACAACCACGCCACCGAGGCCGTAATGCTGTAATCTATTTATCTTTATCCATCTATTATTCGTATAATGAATCAATTGTGTTTATTTTATTTTTTCACACATCATCAGGCTTCTGGCATCAGAAATCACAGCGGACGGGAGTGAGAAGGTGACGTCACACGGCAGCCAGACAGTATGTGAAGCGGCCATCCGACATCTTCTAGTAAGAGAGTGCCTCTTCTACCCCACTGTGGACGTGGAAGGGAAGCCTAAGGGCTACGACTTGATACGGTTTGAAAACAAAGGTAATAAGAATATTTAAGCTAACATATTGTTACGGGCTAACAGGGTTCAGGACAACAATTAAACGCCGACTGTTCTCGAAGATGATTCAGTACTTTATTTAAGAATCCAACACTGTATTGCACACAATACGCGTCGAAATACTCGCTCCGAATATTCGCTTGTCGCTCGTTGTTCGCACTCGATCGCTTCCGAAGAAACACTGTCCCGCCAACACACACACACGCCTTTTATACTCGCCGATCTCTTATCGGTAGTTCGGCACGTGACGTCACGCGACTCGACCCGACTCGGCGCGGCTCGAACGCTGTAGACCGTTCTACACATTTATGAATGCAACGCGGCGCGTTCGGCGAGAGATGGTTCTAGTATGCAGGCGTAACAATATTTTTTTATAGGAGAGACTAAGTAACGATAGCTCAGTTGAAAATGGTACGGATTGCCGAGAGGAGTGTCGGAGGTCCGAGACCAACCCCAAAATGGAGCATACAACTCTGACTTGTCTATTGAAGTGTGTATTCTTTGTGAATTATCACTTGATATAACTTGAAGGAAAACATTGTGAGGAATTCTGCATACCCAAGAATTTCTCCACAAGAATTTCAAAGATATGTGAAGTCTACCAACCCACATTATGCCAGCGTGGTAGAATAATGTTTAACCCCGCTCATTAGTAGGGGAGGCCCGTGCCCAGCAGTGGGACAATCATATTACATGGCTAATATATTATTATATTAGCAGAGACTTGCAAACAAGCAAGTGTCACCTAATGGTACGTGATCTCTAGTACCTCTAGACATCCGTTATATCAATCATATCTGTGGTATCAAAACTGACGAGATGATACATTCATGCTGTAGATGTTACTGTCTACAGCGGCTCTACAGTCACACACATAGTCCTGACCCCACACTAAAATCGAGTCTTGTGTCGTGGGAATCAGGAACTACGAGAGACTTTCGGCCTCACAACACCCAGACCCGAAATAAATATCTGTGGGCCGCATAAATAATTGTCTCGGTGCGGGGATCGAACCCGCGGCCTCTTGCTTCACAGCCGGTTGCTTGCCCCCTGCGCCACGGAGGATTTAAACGTACTCTTCACACGTTATAATCACCACAGATTCATGAGTCGTAATTAAGTTTTTTTTTAATTGTTCGTTCCTTATGGAGCCGGTTAAGGTCTGAGAAAAGGATTTTTTCTTTACAGAAGATGATGACACTGCTAGTCTACGGAATTCGAATTTATCTTCTCGAGCCAATGTGAGAGTCAACTTTAAACAAGTATCAAAATACATAAGGATATCAGGCGAGAAGAAACTCGCTTACCCAACAACCGACATTGTGTGAGTACATAATATTGTCACTTCGAATTTCCCTACTCTTCTATTTAATAGCAGGCTCTGCATAAATATTTTGTTAGAAGTCTTTCTTTCCATCTGCTTTTATCTCATTCCAAAATAGATTGCTCGCGCTATATATATTTGAAGTATGTCACCGAAAAGATTTGCACTAGTTTTAATAACTGGCTGCCAGCCTTAATTCATTCTAAAAATACGATAACATATTCTTGCCAGGGTAAAATGCACCCCATTCTACGTGGACGTAGAGTTGACATTGCTCGAGCGCATGTCGGCGTCGTTCTTCGGCGGCTCCGCGCCGCCCGGCACCACGCCGCCCGCGCCCGCGCCCGTTAACTCGCAGAACCAACTCAACTTCACGCTACAGTGTCCCAATCTGAACGCCATGCTCAGGTAATAACACTTTAAACCTGACATTAACCCCTTTTATACTTCTACATGATCAAAAAAATTTTAGCTTGAGCATTAGCAAGATTCAATGACATGTGACGATAAATTTAACTCGATAGCTTTAATCTTTCCTATGGACAATCTACAGCTAATAAAAAATCATCCATCGCCACAAAACCATAGTTTTATAATAATAATATACGCCAAACGCTATTCTTGAGTACATAGATCAATCACAAAACAATTTTTGTATCCAACTATCGATATTGTCTTAACACATTAATCGATAAAACTTAATATTAATGCGATACTTTTATTATGTTCATTTTATGTTCTTCATTTGCAATGAAGACACCAGGCAATTATGCCATGTGTTTAGATTTTTTTTAAGTACATACGTTGATTTCAATATCGATTTGCTCCAATATCGCTACAAACGTTTGGCTAAATCGTAATATCGATTTGCAGGTTCCCAATAGCAGACCTTCGTCCCGGTGTAAACCGTGAAACTCGGCGTGTAAGGCCTGATTACCTCGTGTTCAAGTTCGAGAACGCTACAATAAACAGCCAGCAAACGCCCACCGTGCGACCCTTGCCGACAACTGTTTCACTCAAATCTACAACGCTGGATTTGTATTATTACGTATGTAACCTAACCTCATACCTATATCCCAAGCAGAGTAGGTAACTAGTATATCTATTATCCATAATGAGAGGGGTGTCGTAATGGAACGGGTGTCGTGTTCCTCCACCAGAGGGGAGATCTTCTCGTCAGGCGGGTGTAGTGCCTGACCGCCGCGGCCCCTCCTATGGTTCATCTTCGTAGGTTGTATATATGCAACGCCTGTTGCAAACTTTGCCATCGTGATTTGGAATTCGGTAACTCCATCTGTTGTTCCGTAGCTGAAGCCAGTACCGTTGTGCGCTGACGCTCGATGCGTGTAAGTTGGTTCGGCGCGCATTGCAGAGATGTCGCCACATCACTCCTCCCGGAGATCGGAGGTCGAAAGTCTTGAATCTTCAGCTGTCGATGCTTGAGAAAAGCTTGCCAGTGCTAGTAGAGTAGTCCTATCGCCACAAACCTATCGACTATCGACTTAAAGCAGAAATTCATCAGTGCACAATAATCGTGTGCATGATTATTTATTGAATTTATGCAATATACTATTCTATTTCGAAGACAAATATTACAAGAATTTCGAAGGTATGTGAAGTGAAGTCTACCAACCCGCATTAGGCCAGCGTGGTAGATAAAGGCCTAAGCCCTCTTATTAGAAGAGGAGGCCCGTACCCAGCAGTGGGACATTAATATTACAGGGACAATATAATTTATACTATTATTCTATTTGCCTAACCTAACCATAGATTTTACACGACCTCACGGTCGATAGCTCTTTTACACTGTTACTTGGCCATTAAAGCTACTTTTGAAGTCAGCGTATGTAACATCGATTGTTTTGTTGCAGGAAAACGACAGTTTGCCCGGAACCCACATAGCTCGAACAACGATGGATGACAATCCACCAGAAGGCGATATACTTCGAGGTCACATTACTTCATCGCCCCTGCCAACGTAAGCATAGTATATTTTACAAAAAATTGCATACTTTTAAACTTATAAAATATCGACAGTCTCTTTATGAAATACGTTATGTGCTTCTCCTAAGTTGATTTAGTTATACATCATCATCATCATAAGCTCAAGACTATGTCCCTGAAGCGGTAGGCAGAGGCGCACTAGCGAACTAGAACACCCACATTTCGCCGAGCTTAGTTCTGTGCCAGATGTGATAGGGGGCGAGCGAGAGATTAAGTTATAATAATACAAAGTATTTATTTTTACTGACATTCAGTTAGATATGATACTTTCATAATAATATACGTTATCCCAACAAATATTTTTATTCTGTAATATCGACATTTCTAAACTTCTATTACCGCAATATACGAAAACAATATCCTTCGACAAATTACTTGCATATTATTTTTCTCTTCTAGAATATCGATAACTTTCAAGCCACGCAACAACAACAAAGGTCCTTTCGACTCGCTAAGCGACGAGCCATGTTTTGAGACGTCACACAACCCGATGACAACGTCCATGTATATTATGAACAACCTGCATAGTACACAGCCTAGCCCATTTAGCGGGAAGAAAATGGCGCATCAAAGTGTTACGAAGCACGAGGGTGGTGCTAAACAAGGTAATAAATCTTTGACACTATCTTACTACTATTATAAATGCCAAACGTTTGGATGTTTGTTACTCAATCACGCGAGAATGGCTAGTACATTATAGTCTGGAATATAATGTACTATGCGAAATTTCATTCCGATCCGATACATACAGGAGTAGATTATAGTCTGGAATAGCACATAAGTTACTATTTATCCCGGAAAAATGTACGATTCCTATTGGATAGTTTTGTTTATTTTGTTACTTTACACCTGTCACATCCCTTTACTCTATTGTTATCTTTCTTTATACGGTTGTCAAACTAATTATGTTTTGAGATCATCGATACAAATATTTCGAATTTCTAATACGTACTGGATTTCGCGGTCATTAAATATTTCTGTTAATACTTGCTTTATAAGATTATAAAAAATATCCCATTATCAGGTCAAGAAGAAGAAATAATAGTACCAGGAAGCGACGAAGAGATGATGGAGTTCACCAACAGTTCCATAGAATTGTCATCAATACATCTCGAGTTCAATCTACCCGTACTAAGCTTGCAACTTGAGTAAGTAACTTAATAGCTACCTCGCATACCGAAATCTATAGAAAATTATGGGCATAATCATCAGCACGCATATTCCGATTTTTTATCATAGTATGACAAATTAAACATGGTAGCCTTGTAGCATTGTAGCCAAATTCCACCCCTTTCCGGTAGTCCAATAGCCCCCTCCCCTTTGGTGGCAATGCACCCATGATTATTTTTGTGTCTTGGGTATCTATGGGCGGTGGAGATCACTTGCCATCAGGTGACCCACCTGCGCGTTTGCCAGCCTCAAGTTTAAAAAAAATGTGGAATTGATGGTGATATTATAATTTTATGTAAAATCGGTTGTGAAAAATTACGAACTGAAAGTTTTCCCAGAATTGTATCGACTTGTAAATTGAATTCAGTGGATTAACTAATAAGTTACAACGTAACTTATTTAGATCGAAACAGCTTTACGAGATAATCTACAACCGCATCAACTCTGACCTGCTGCTGTGGGAGCCGCAAATAGTCGACCAGTACGAGATCAGCCCGCTGGCCTGCGGACCTATCAACCCCGCCTTTGGCATATGCAAAGGCAGTGGATATGGTAACTAAACCTATATTTATCTTTGCTAATGCCTAGAATACGATAAATTCGTTTATATTTCATGAGGCCCGAATGAAACTAAGAAAGTATTGACTGTTATGTATGTTATGTTAACTATTATGAAAATTTCAACTCATTCTTGCAATCTATGTGTTTGTATAGGTTGACAGTTGACACATCACTAACACGTTATTAAAACTACATATTAATTTTTAAGCTATCGTATACCCTAAAACTCACAAAAATGAGCCGATACGTCTATATTTTATTACTATGCTTACCACGCCCACACAAAAAAGCCGATTCGATGATACAATCGATATTCAGGACGATTGAACAATCGATATTCAGAAAAGTCGATATATTTTAGATTCGGATACGGAAAGTTCATCATCGGAAGAGGACAATCTGTACTACTCGACTTACGACAATAAAGTAAAGAGAGGCCTCGCTGCCAACAAAGTTGTGCACACGACTAAGGAAACGCATAACTTCTGCCTCACATTGAAAATCGATAAAGGATTGATGACGATTTATGCACCTGTTAGAGTAAGTGTTGTTATGTGTATTGATAATTAATACTTAAATAATATAAATAAATTTGACGTCTCTGTCCATCCAATAAGTTTTATATTGCTATGTTATCGTATTTTTTGCTTTGGCACTATTCATTACAGCATGTTGCCGATAAGCGCAACCTCTATGGTTTGTTACCATTAATATTTAATTGAATGTAGGTATTTTGAGACCAAAAGTTTCTCAAATTTCTGGATGCAATTGATTTGATCCTAATCAAAACTCAGGATAATGTGGGTGTTATAAAATGTATTCAAATACATCGTTACCCACATAAAAATGTGATATACATATTAGTCGAGCAGATTTTATGATTTTGTATTACTAACATTTACATTTTTTTATTTTTATTTAAGGCCTATGTCCAGCAGTGGACGTATACAGGCTGATGATGATGATGATAATGATGATGATGATGATGATGATGATGATGATGATGATGATGATGTCGATCGCCTCCTGTGAACCGGGAGGTCCTGGGTTCGATTCCCAGCTCGGGCGTGGTGTCTTTCTAACACTATTTTCCCGGGACTAGATCAGATGGAGGTTGACGTTAGGCAGGCTGCCAGTCGTAAAAACTAACCCAAATCCTTTCTAAAACATGCTTTAAAAAGTGTGTTGCACCGACCCCACACTTAGGTGGGATAAGGGCAGGTAGAAAGAAATATTACTACATTATGTGGTTCATATGAAATGACAATGTTTTAGGACAGCAACAAACGCGTGGTACCCGGGCAAATGGGAGAGCTGGTTCTGGAGGCACACCGAGTATCCATGTGTCAAGTCAGTGGACTGAATGGGAAACCCAAGACTGCACAACTTTGTCTCAGAGCTCTCAAGACTACACTATATCATGAGTGTGAGTTGTTGATTATATAATAACTATATGTCGTCATTTCAGTCATGTCATATTTTCGATAATTCAAGGTTTTTCTTTTTTAATTCTGTTAACAGAATTGCAATGTAAGAAAAGTAACGATTGATCCGTCCAAATATTTTTAGAATTTATAACTCTTATCTTAAAAAATCACGAGTTTAAAAACTTAACCGACTGACTTCAAAATAACTATATTTATATGGAACCACCCTTGGCATAATCTTGAAAATCGGTCTATATTTGGCGGAGATATCGCGGAACAAACATACTTGTACTTCCACTTCCTTTTTTTAAGTTAGCTGAAAATAGAGTGATTCGATAATTTCAAATATATCAACACTATCTTTTTTGTATCTATCAAGCTGTCTTTCGTTTCAGCTCTAATCACAATACCAGCAGACAAGCCCCCACTAAGAATGTATGGAACACTTTTTCCGTCTTACCTAAAGAGCACAATCTACCCCTCTGGCAAGGGGATCATTATAAAGGAACGGCTGCCCAAAAAGGACATGTTCACACTCGCACTCAAAGTGGACCCTGATTCAGAAACACCCAATCTGAAGGTATATAACATTAAAAAAAAGACAACTAGACCTAAACAAATATAATTTACACCAAAATAATTTTTTTGGTCTAAATTATCGTCAATTTTGTGTATTTAAAAAATGTTACTCGATGATAATCGATGTTATCTTGTCAATTTTGAAAGTTTTAACGTTTTACTTTTATCGATAAAAATATTGACATATTTTAAGTAATGATTTCTTAGGTTTACGTGAATGTTATTCATTGAAATTAATCTATTTTTACGGATTATACCATAAATTAAAAATTTAAACCAAATCGTGATATAATCCGTAAAAATAGTTTAATTTCAATATTTTAAGTACGTAACTGTCGCCTGATTTTTGGTGTCACTTTTGTGTATTCAAGAATTAATCTAATACTCTATGATAATCGATGTTATCTTGTCCAGAAGAAGTCTTGTTGAAAGATTAATCGATACTTTTATCATTAAAATACTGATATATTTTGAAGTACGTATCTGTTGCCTGTTTTTAACGTCACTTTTGTGTATTCAAGAATTAATCTAATACTCGATGTTATCTTGTCCATTTTGGAAGATTAATCGATACTTTTATCGATAAAAGTACTGACTAATTTTTAAATACGTATCTATCGCCTTTTTTCCAATATAACGATTTAAATATATTAAAAATAAAAACGTCTTTTTTTTATAGACGATATGCATAGCCCTTGGCATAGAGCAAGCGACTCTCCGACACAGAGGCGACAAAGGCATCGCGTGGTTAACACAACTGATGGATGTTTTAGACGTGCTAGATTATCCTGTGCCCGGATACACTCCATCTACCGTGCTCTCGGAACTTCATGTGCATGTGTTCGACTGCGCTATAGATTACAGGTAGGTGTATGATGTTGCAAATGGATGCAATACTTAATCCAAACATAAATCACACTAATATTATAAATTTGTTAGTGAAAAGTTTGTTAGTTTTGGACCAGTTTTGATGAAATATGGTACGGAGGTAGCTGACATCTCAAATTAACACATAGGCTACTTTTTGCCACACAGATGGAGTCACGGGAAACAGCTAATAAAACATAAATAATGAAGGAGGTAAATCGTGAACACTTCAGTGATTTGTATTAAAACAAAAGCTGACGCATATTAATTAACTGCAATTTCTCTCTACTGGAGCCTTTAGTTCATTTTACCGAGGAGCTCGAGATATGTTGGCTCTTTCTCTGGCGTTTGTCCTAAATATAATACACTAGTACAAAATTTTAGTGTGAAAATAATCAATAAATTAAATCTAGTTTAGGAATAACTACATTAGTAATAGTGCTACAAGTCGACCTAAAACGCATAAGTCGCATAAAGAACAACAAAAATAAACATCGATAAAAATATTTATTTTTTCAGACCCCTTTACTTACCGATTCGTACAGTAATAACTCTGGGTAACTTCAGCGTGTCTAGTAACTTGATAGCCGCTACGAACACATCCTGCCTCCGGTTCCTGGCTCAGGAGTGTACTCTTTTCTTACACCATCTGAACAACACCAAGCCGAATGTGGTGCCTCAAGACGATGATAAACTACCGGACGTGAACAAAGATTACGTGTGCGTTGTCGATGTTGGCTTGTTTGAGTTGTCTTTGAGAATGGAGGATAAGAGTAACAATGTAAGTATGCTTTTAAATATGGTAAAGGGATAAAATCAATGTAGGTTGAAACGTCGATTAATCTGACTAAGAACGCAGTTACTGATTTTTTTTATCCAACGACTGTAATCTGTTACAGTTCGATGAATCCTTATTTTATTTCTGAATAAAATAAGAAGAAAAACAAATCATTTACACATCACACATACATTTGACAGCCTCCGTGGCGCAGCGGGCGAGTACTCGGCTTTAAAGTGAGAGGCCGCGGGTTCTATTTCTGCATCGAGACAAATGTTTATGTGGCCCACACTTATTTGCTTCGGGTCTGGATGTTGTGTTCAGGTTATACCTAGTGTGGGGGTCATGACTATGTATATGACTATTGGGTGTATGTTATATGTTGTCGTCATCAATATAATATACCCTAGATGCACAGTTCTTTGCAAATATCCTCCTAAAAAGTGGTATCAAGAATAAAACAAAGAAAAAGATCACAATCATTAAATCAAAACAAATATAACCCTATGCACGTGTTATAAAGTAGCTTTTTAAATAAAATGAGCAAGCGTTCTTTAATTTGTATTTTGAAATTTAGAATTCTATCGACGTCCGACTGTAGGCAAAACGAGTGCTTAAGCACTTCTTTGCTGTTCCATTTTCGGAGCATCAACTGTGCATCTAGGTGAATAATATATCGATGGTTGTCGTAGTCAAACTCGCAGCCCCAGGTGGATCTGAGCGCGTGCAACAACATGGTGACGGTGCACACGTGCTGGGACTCGGCCAGCGCGCTGTGCCGCCTCGTCACGTACGTGGCGTGCGACGGAGACTCGCAGCCGCCCTTCGACCCCTCCTCCAGGCACACCAGCATCTGCTCCGACCACCCGCTGGAGACTCTAGTCGGTAAGGATTTACCCCAGAACCGCACAACAATCAAGCCCCAAAACACTAATTTTCTAGGAGTGTATTATTAGAGCCACGCTGTAGACAGTAACGTCTATAGCACGAATGGGCCGGCTCGACCGGTTAGATACCACTGTCTCACAGAAAACCGACGTAAAGTGCCAGCTTGCTGTTGCGTTTCGTTCGGTGAGTGAGATTTCCGGTGGCCCATTTCTCCACTCCCTTTCCCAATCCCTTTTCCCTCCCCTTCCATTCCCTCCTTTTAGGTTGGCAACGCACCCATGATTCTTTTTGTTTCTTGGGTGTCTATGGGCGGTGGAGATCACTTACCATCAGGTGACCCATCTGCTTGTTTGCCAATCTGTGCTATAAAAAAAAAGATTTTTTGGCCCAATTCTCCCGCTCCCTTTCCCAGTCCCTATTTCCCTCCTTTTAGGTTGGTACCGCATCCATGATTTTCTTGTCTTGGGTGTCTATGGACGATGGAGATCACTTACAATCAAGTGACCCATCTGCTCGTTTGCCAGTCTTTGCTATAAAAAAAGGAGAGGCGAAAATACGCGCCGCAAATTTATGAAGCCAGTACTGCTCAATTTAATTAAAAGTTGTAGAAATTATTTTAACTGTATCAAACATTTTTGTGTTTTATGTCATTATAAAGATATTTTAATTGGTGTAAAACAATTTTTTTCTCTACATGCGCCACGTTACAAGGCATTTCGAGAAAACGTCACTTTTTAGAGTGTAACTAAAACGACCGGCTTCAAAATGTATCCGATTTTCACCGAGCTTAGTTATGTCCCGGATGTGATAGCGGCGAGCCTATAGCCATATCGAACACTAATTCCAGACTCCGCCATGATATTGAAAAAATCCAATATCACTTTGCCTGATCTGGAGATCGAACCCGAGACCTCAGGACGGTAGTCGAACGAAAATAGAACTAGCCGCCGAGGCAGGCAGATAATACAGGTTATTTGGATAAATAAGAACATATTTCAGGTATAGATGACAAGCCAATTGAAGAAATAAGAGAATTGTCGCCCAGTGAGATACAACAAGTGAATGATCTAATGGCTGAGGCGATGAAGGAAAGCCCGAACGCCACACGTGAGTTGTTTACTTTTAAGGACGATTTTGTAGTGGCCAAAGATTAACTAAAGGCAAAGATATTTAATATTACCAACTACAGGAACTATCAAGCAAGTTTCCATACAAAGGAATTGATCTCAAACTTCAGTCCCGCCATCAACTATTTATTACAATGCGAGGGTGATTATTACAATTGACACCCTAGAATATTTTGTGAATGGTTAAGAATCACGTAAGATAGGTTTATTCTCTCAAGATTATTTTGCTGGCTGACCTGGCGCGCGTATTTTTCAAATAAACTGAGCGACTTATGACAGCTAGGTCATAATTTTTGGATCACAAATTTTGTGCTGTTTTCCCGTCTATATACAGTTGAATGTCTTTGGCTAAAGGACTAGTGTACTCACGTCTCGCCTACCTTCTTTTCGCCCCTTCATGTGATAGCAACCCCGAACAAGTCATGCGTGAAATAACTCGAAACAAATAATGATTGCATGACTTCAAATTTGAAACCAGGGTGGTGACTCCTGACGCTTGATTCGATTTGTGATTTCGATTTGGTTTCATTTATTAACTTAAAATTCCACCGAAATCGACTTTTAAAGTGCGCTAATGTTGCATAATATTCGAGAACTTGTCATTTGGTAATTTTTAACATGACATTAATGCACTTTTTAACTCATTTTCATTGGAATTTTAAGTCAATAAATGAAACCGAATCGAATTAGTTAGAAAAGTTAGAATCGAGCGTCAGGAGTCACTCTCCAAAACTCGCGGCTCCCGGCCTAAGTATGCTGCTACTATTCCAGTGGGAGACAAATTGAAATTACTTTTTTTGTTATCTTGAAAATGCTTTGACTGTGGCATCAAAATCAACCATTCAGAAAACAGTTTTAATTTTTTAGCTTTTTTCAGTTGACGAAGATGATCTAAACAGCTCAACAGAAAAGGAAGGTGTCGAGATATTTTTCTTCCCGGACGAGTCTAATATGAAGCAGAGACCTGTGGAAGGGACTGAAGCCGATGAGCCTAAATCGATCGAGTCTATGGAACAGAGTATCTCAATAGAAGTGTCCGATTCAAAACCAACGAATACACAAGTGGCGAAGGAGTTGGGAGACCCGACGTCCTCGCCTAAATCTACTCCAAGAAAATCTAAGAGGAAAAAGGTGTGTATGGAGTTATTTATCAGATAATTATTATCTAGTATTATTTTTTAGGTTTACGCGAATGTTAATCATTGAAATTAAACTATTTTTACGGATTCTATCCGTGACGCCCGACGTTTCGAAAGCTTTGCAGCCTTCGTAGGCTGCAAAGCTTTCGAAACGTCGGGCATAAAAATTTAAAATTAAAACCAAATCGTGATAGAATCCGTAAAAATAGTTTAATTTCAATAGTATTATTTTATTTAGACTGCATCGATGCGGTAATTGTATTGCCTGCGCGTACGACTTCTTAGGTTCGATCCCCGGGTCGGGCAAAGTGATATTGAATTTTTCAGTATCAGCCCGGAGTCTGGAATTTGTTCCCGATATGGTGATAGGCTCGCTCCCTATCACATCTGGGACGGAACTAAGCTCTGCGAAATGTGGGTGTTCTAGTTCGCTCTTTCTTGGTTTCGCGCCTACCCCTTCGGGCATACAGGCGTGAGCTTATGTTATGTATATAGTATTATTTATGGACATAGACTTGGTGGTAAATCTATTAGAGGTATTTGTGAGAGCCCGCCCTTTTAGATACCATGATCGATGTCTGCATTTCTGCCGCTGTACAACAGAAGTTTTTGTAAGTCTCCGTGGCGTTGCCGGCTGTGAAACGAGAGGTTGCGGGTTCAATCCCCGCACCGAAATAAATGTTTGTGTGGCCCAGACATATTTGTTTCGGGTCTGGGTGTTGTGAGACCGACAGTCGTTCGTAGTTTCTAATACCCACGATACAATACTCGTATCTTAGTTTGGAGTCAGGATTATGTGTGTAACTGTTGGGTGTTATATGCGTATATTTATGGGCAGACGCGTCACCATAACGCGAGTAATCGCATCATTCATTCTTCAGGTGAAATCCGGTGGCGATGGAAGCAACACAGACGACGAATACTGCTTCGTAGAAACGCAAGCGTATAGCCAGGACAACGATCTAGACGAGCCCACTGTGAACTGGATGGGCCCTGGGCCAGTGTACATGTTCGACAATCACTTCACTGTCCCTGCAGCCAGGACTGATGTACTGAAGGCGCCTAAGAGTTTCCCACTGCCGATGCTCAGGTACTTTAGCCTTATCGAATTGTGCAACTTGAAAAATATCTTATTTTTATTACCTTAGTATAGTATAGTAAAGCATACAACTCGACTAATGGGAAGCAGTCGCCACATCCCGGGGACTTCGAAAATATTAGTTAAAAAAGTAGTGTTACAATTATTTCTCTCTCTCTCTTTCTCTCTCTGTGTGTGTATGTGTGTACACGTGTGCGTGTTTGTGTGCATGCCTGCGCGTGTCTGTCTGTGTGTATGTGTGTGTGTGTGTGTGTTTGCGTGTGTGTGTGTGTTTGCGTGTGCGCGTGCGTCCGTGCGTGCGTGCGTGTGTGTCTGTGTGTGTGTGTGTGTACGAATTACGAATTACTAACGATCAGCCGTCTGCTGCATATTAACCTCCTCTGAGGAATCCCCGACCTTTGTATGATTAGAGGCCCGATCCTTTAAGTCTACAACTCATCCCATTACCAATAGATCAAGAAGGCGACAGAACCTAGTCGATGAATAATAATTATAGTGCGTGTATGTAATATTTGTATCAGGTATACGTTGTGTGAAATGAGCGTGACTTGGAACATGTACGGCGGCCATGACTTCCGAACGGCTGCGGAGGCCGCCACCACCAAGAAGACCGTCACCATCGAGGGAGACGCCAGGAAACAGGGCTCCCCTACCGCTGCCAAGTGAGTCATGTTTATAAGTACTACTATTTTATATCTTTACTGAGATCATACATGTCCCTGCTTCAGGAACTATAGCCTAAGCCTATTTTATATAGAGCATTAATGGGTCAGTTTGACCAATATTATTTCACTGTCCAAAATATGATGTTCTGTGTTTGCTTTATTTTTTGCGTTAAAAAATCGGTTCTATTAGTAGTAGATTAGCATGTTTAAACAAGCACATCTTTCAATTTTGTTTTATACAGATTGTGATGATGATACAGGATAAAATATTCGGATGGCACATTGATAAGTGTTTTAGGACCAAATTATTTTCGTCAACGGTTTATGTAACGCATAATACAAGTGTTTCCGAGCATTCAAAGCACAGTATTGTATGTTGTAGACGCAGCAAGGAGTACTCGTCGTACTGTCCGTACGAGAGCAGCGCGGCCTCGTACCGCGCAGGCGCCGTGCGCTGGACCGCGGGGGGCGGCGGGGGCGGCGGCGGCGGCGGGGCGGGGGGCGAGCGCGCGCGACTCGCGGCGCATGCGCACGACGCACGCGCGCGCGGCGGACGACATCGAGACCATCACACGCGGGTCAAGCTCTGTCTACACAAGGTACTCTGTCATCTCTATCTACTTATCGACTTCCAGGAGTTTTTTCTATTTACATCGATGGATCACTCAATTCAGATATTGTTCCTTTATATATATAGGGACACCACAGGCTAATACAATAATATACAACTTATTTTATTAGATTAAGGAAGTGCCTTATCGCCCCGAATATCATTATTCAAAACGTCAAAGTTACGCGAATAATAATTTGTGTTCTGATATTAATACGGTATTTCCGTCCCTTGGGTTACTAACCACGGATTCACCAGTTTACAGTTGTTTAAAATTAGATGCAAAAAATCAAACTAGGCATAAAACAGCCCCCAAAATTCCAGGTAAAATTCCAATACGAAATCTACCCACCGGGCGGTACCCATGCCTCTCGACAAACCCTGGCCATCAGCAAGATCGAAGTGTTGGACCAGCTAGTATGCAGCGACATCAACAAACTGCTCAGCCAGTACAAACTCAAGGACGAGCCGGAGAGGAAGAACGCGCATATGGTAAATATACTTTCCTCTATTTTTGGTAACTTCTTTATCGGCTTATGAAGCTTAGCTTCTTAAGTTGCCTCGAGCAATTTCTATAGTGAATACGCAGCCACCAAATCTTGAATTAACTTTAATGTCAAATTGCCTTATCGACTAGCACTTCTGTTCACAGTTGATAGTGAAAGCAGTACATCTCCGTCCGGAGCCGGCGTTGTCTGCGCAAGAGTGCTGCCTCAAGGTGTCTCTACTACCGCTGTGGTTCAACCTCGACCAGGACACGCTGGCCTTCCTCGTCTCATACTTCTCCAAGCTCGGCTCTGATGAGTCCAACGGTCAGTTTGTTATAATAAATTCATCCACAATACATATAATTCTGACCCATTATCATATACACCCATAATATACAAAGTTTATCGTGGGTATCGATAGCGATTTTCGATTTCCCAACACCCATACTTAAAAATATTTAAGGATGTATTCAGAATGTTCGTAAGAGTGTTGGGAATCAATTTATCGTCTTCTGCGTCACGGAAGCTATCTATGGAATGATTTTACATAAACACTACATATCGACATTTGAGTTTATTGGATTTTTCTTTTCTTTAATTATTTTTGAGACTTTTTATTCTACTAGAAATAGCAATATACACATAACATAACATAATATAAGCTCACGCCTGTATCCCCGAAGGGCTAGGCAGAGGCGTACTAGCGAACTAGAATACCCACATTTCGCCGAGCTTAGTTCCGTCCCAGATGTGATAGGGATATCGGACACAAATTCCAGACTCCGGGCTGATATGGAAAAATCCAATATCACTTTGCCCGACCTGGGGATCGAACCCGAGACCTCAGAACCGTAGTTGTACCGAAATACCACCACGCCACCGAGGCAGTAAAAAAAATTGCAATATGTGGCAACGATTCTATATTTTGTTGTCTGAACAATCATCAATATTCCGGCAGACGATGACTCAAAAAGCGTGGGGGGCCTGTCGACGGACTCGAGCGGGTCCCGGCAGACCACGCCCACGCACCGGCCGCCCGTCATGAGCATCGCCAGCCACTTGAAGGACCCCCCACCGACACCCACTTCTTTGGGGGACGCGGACGCCTTGTCCCTGAATGAGACTGGTAAGATAAATTAAACTACTACATTTTTGTTACTGTGAAATTGTATACGTAATTTTTTTATGCAATGCAATTTGAATGTTTTTGTCATATTAAATGGCTTTGGCTACGCGTCTCGTGCACTAGCTTTTTCCAAAACAAAACACTAAAACACATACGCAAAACAACGATTTTAGCTGTAACCTGCTCGTAGAAAAATAGGCCATAGATAAAAATACATGTTTTGTGTAGGTGTTTTGTGTAATATTTTAGTGCCGGAGACCCGGCTTTATATATTGGATGCGATAAACCTAACTATGCAAGTAAAGTCGCGGGCAAAAATTGATTTATAAAAAATAACAACATTAAACATGGTGCAGTGATTCGCGACGACGAGCCTTTAATGGAGACGTATGAAGCAGAGAGACTTGTATCAGAGAATTTGATCCAACTGGAGGAGGATTTCAACAAGCTGGGCATCCAAGAGAAGCCAGCCACCAAACTGCCAGTTGATAGCGAACCTATCGACGACTCTCCTATATATTTCAGGTATAATTACCAAATGCCAATGGTATATTGAAAGCTTTTAGTCTTTATTCATATGCTTGAAATTCATTGTTATTAAAAACTATAGTATGCATCTAACCTAACTTCATTCTGAAATAAAAAGCGTGTGTGTGTAGTTCACACGCAGTCAAAGTTATACTTTAGAAAACTAAACTTCGAAAGAAAGTAGTTGACATGACTTGGCATGGCTTGATAAAACATAAGCTTATACACACATTAACATCAGCTCACGCCTGTATCTCCGAAGGGGTAATACCACGCCACCGAGGCAGTCTTAAATAAAATATTTTTTGTAAAAGTGAAACAAAAGTTACACCGATTTAAAAACGTAGCCCTTTGATCGGATAGCATACTACATAATTATGTATTCTCAATAATTTAATAGATCGACTATGTTACTAGGTCAAAAGTAATTAGTAATAAATTAATTATAATAGGAACGAGTTTTTTGCAGACGCGTGGTATTCTCGCCAGAGGTACCGATTCGTTTGGACTACGTGGGCAAGCGTGTGGACTTGTCAGCCGGACCAGTGGCTGGCCTGCTCATGGGCTTGGGACAGCTCAACTGCTCTGAACTTACCCTCAAGCGACTTGATTACAAGTAAGTATACAATTAGAATATCGATATGATCAGTGACGGATTTCCCGGCCCGGGCCTAAGGCGGCAATACCATTAGGTGCGCACAAACACGAAACAAAAATGTAGCAACTTTCACCTTACTGACGAAGTTAACTACATATCTACAATAAAATTAAGAACCCTCTCCCTTCTAAAAGTCAGTTAACAAAAGGGGCGACAGCTAGTACCGGACCTAGGGCGGCCAGCACTGCCAATCCGCCACTGGATATGATATTTTAAATAGTTTTAATAAACCTTAGTGGCTTGATGATTCTCAGTTACTAAGAATAAGTTTCCGTAGGGTTTGAAAAATAGTAATAATCATCGAACAGCACATAATAATAATCAATAATTGAATCTATGGACTTTGGTGTTATTAATAAAAATGTTGGATTTCGGTATTCGCTCTAAAAATATCATGTCCTACTTAAATTATTGGCTTTAGTACCGGTACAGAGCTTCGATATTTTATTCAAACCACAAAATCCACTACGGAATTTATACCCTGAGTCGATACCTCGAACCTTTGTCTTAAATATGCTATGTAATATATCTTCTTTTACTTTTTATCTCTTAATCACAGACTCCATCTTTATTTATAGACTTGGGCTACTTGGACTAGAAAAACTAGTTCACTGGGCGTTGCACGAATGGTTGTCGGATATCAAGAGACATCAACTGCCTGGATTGCTTAGCGGCATAGGGCCGATGCACTCCCTATTACAACTGAGTAAGTGAACATTAATTTTGAGTGGTAGAGCCACGCTGTAGATAGTTACGTCTACATCACGAATGAACCGGCTCGATCGGTTTGATACCCCTGTCTCACAGAAAACTGACGTAAAGTGCTCGCTGTTGCGTTTCGTTCGGTGAATGAGATTTCCGGTGACCCAATTCATCTCCTCCCTTCCCAATCCCTTTTCCCTCCCTTTCCATTCCCTCCTTTTAGGTTGGCAACGCATCCATGATTCTTTTTATGTCTTTGGTGTTTATGGGGGGCGGAGATCACTTACCATCAGGTCACCCATCTGCACGTTGCCAACCTCTGTAATAAAAGAAAAAAACATTATATTGTGTAACATATTTTTGTTATAGCAACATTGTCTCGTTTCCTAACATTAATCGATTGATTCAGTAATGGTTACTTAAATTAATCGATATAATATTGAAGAATATATTACCGATAAATCGAAATCGATATAGTGGATTACAATAAAAATAACTAGGTGTTTCCTGTGAGTGATTGCTCTTTGTGGGGTTGACCTCGAACATCTGACACTTATCTCGGCAGTCTGGTACTCTGCACCACACCCAACTGAGTTATCGATGCTATATATGTAACTGATGTATACGTAATGACGTCCGTGTCGTGTTGCGGTTCGCGTGGTGCAGTAACCGGCATCCGTGACCTGGTGTGGCTGCCCGTGGAGCAGTGGCGGCGCGACGGGCGGCTCGTGCACGGGCTGCGGCGCGGCGCCGCCTCCTTCACGGCGCGCACCGCCGTCGCCGCGCTCGACATCACCACCAGGCTGCTGCACCTGATACAGGTGACGCGTACACACATGCACACACCCTACACATAACACGATAATACGACATGTGGACGAATCGATACCCTCGCAGAGTTACCACATCTTGACACCGGAGTGCCATCATTGTGACTGCGACGAAGACTCGTCGCAGCACACACTGGTCGCTTGTCGCGCATGGGATTCACCGCGCCGCGAATTAATCGCGTCCGTTGGGGACGACTTGTCGCTCTCAACTCTGGTAGCAGCCATGGTTGAGAGCGAAGAGGGGTGGAGCGCCGTTGCCTCATTTTGCGAATGTGTTATGTCCGCAAAAGAGGCAGCGGAGAGGGAAAGGGAGCGTAGTAGCAGGCGTCCCTCCCAAATTAGGCGAACGCGACGCCAGAGAGACGATCTCCGGCCCCCATAAACCGACCTGCAGGCGGCGGCTGCCTAGACCAGCCCACCGCCCTGCAATATAAGGTCTGATGTGGAGGCGTGATGTACGCCTTATATTTTGTACTCCGTCTGAGGAGGGCACTAGTCCTCAGACCACGAGGGGCCTTGAAGAAGGGCCGACTCCCGCGGGGGCTGCGGCTGAATGCAATTGCGTAACCCGTGGCCTTCGCAATAGGGAGAGAGAGGAACACCGCGGGGTTTAGTCGGTAGGACGGTATATGCCGGTGAGTCCGACATACCTCCGAGTTTCGACTTGGAGATGTCTGTAAACAGATTCCCCGTGTAAAAAAAAAAAAAAAAAAAAAAAAAAAAAAAAAAGAGTTACCACATCTCCAAAACTACACAACAGTAAATAATGTTCATTTGAGTTTTAGAAAGAGATGTTTGATAGAACAGGAAGTGCCTAGCAAAGTAACAAAGCCTGCGACAAAACGTCGCTTATTTGCGCATCACTGAGGTGGTAACAGGTTATATTACCTTTTTTTTTAAAGTCGGTGTGCATTACATATTTATTGCCGAATAAAGTAGGTAGTAAATACTGTGTTGTATGACAGATAGTACCATAAAACTATTTTGTCATCATACTCAATAAAACCCTGACGTCTCTAAACATCTAGCCTTCCTCACTACTGTGCATTTGTACAGGCCACCGCAGAAACTGCATTCGACATGCTGACGCCGGGCCCGACGCTGCAGCTGCAGGACGCTTACGAGCGACGCGAGCGGCGCCGCCGGCGGAGACGGGACCCCTCGCGGCACCCCACTGATATAAGGGAGGGAGTCGCTAGTGCATATGAAACTGTTAGAGAGGTAAGTGTGCTTTTGTACAAATCGATATCGATAACCATAATTATTGGGGTTCCGCCGTTGACAGTCCCCGGTAGTTATGTTGTGTTGTAGTTATAAATAACTCCAAACCACTATATAATTAAAAGTGTTTATTGTTAATAAACGTTTAAGTTTAGTTGTCTGAGTCGCACCTTACGTATAAGCTAGTTACGTATCGGCACATGAGCGCTCGAAGAAGATTTTGTTACGACTAAATATTATCGATCACATATGCGTAATCAAAAGTTGCTGTGCGAGCATTATTGGCACTTATAATATTTTGATATTTGATGCTGTAGCGCCAGAGTACCCGCCGACTTATGGATTGGAATATTGTGACTCATGAACATTTTGTATCATATCACATGCAGTTTTAGTACAAGTTCGGTTTCGGTACAGGGTTTCGCGGAGACCGCGGAGACGATGGCGCTGGCGGCGCGCTGGTCGCACGGCGTGGGCGTGCTGCGGCACCTGCCCGGCGCCGCCGTCGCGCCGCTCGCGCTCGCCGCCGCGGGCGCCGCCGACGTGCTGGGCGGCGTGCGCGCCTCGCTCGCGCCGCACACCAAGCGACGCCGCGCCGACAAGTGGCGCACCGGCACCGGCGCCATGCATCCGCACGCAGGTCTCTCGCTACTCACTAATCACTACTGACTGGTCGTGGGCGTTATAACGAAACCTATTTCAATAATAGTATTATTAACCCGTCGGAAGCGGCACATATATATGTTACATAAGCGTATAGGCCACCGGAGGCTGAGCCGCCCGTGACTATTTTATATATTCATTCAATTAAAATAGGAGACCACGTACCGTAGGACGTCCACCTAAAAGGTGGACTGAAAACCTGATAAAGGTCGCAGGAAGTCGCTGGATGCAGGCCGCTTCCAACAGGCCAATCTGGAAATCTTTGTTCAGCAGTAGACGTCCTATGGCTGATAATGATGATGATGATGATGAATAAAAATAACATATTAAGTAGTAATAATATTTTAAAGCCACATTAGTGGTGATTTAGAAATAGCTAATAGCGTTATTATGCAAAATAATTTGTTGTATTGTAAGGTCTGACGTTTGTATACTGAGAGACCTAAGAAAATCAAATTCACTCTTTTTTTTTAGTTCATATGACGCTACTAAACTTACTAGGTGGCCTGGTGACCTTTTCTGGTCACTCAATTCATACTACGTTACTGCTGGCCTCAGTCCATACAACATTACTAAACTTGCTAGCTTGAGGCCTCGTAAGACGGCGCGGCAAAAATAGCTGGAAACTTTTAATTGCGTTTTAAAATAATAGCTTAACCTAATGGCAAAAAGCAGCCATCATTTTCATCACTACTACTGACTCTATGTGACCCAATATACTAATTACTACATAACATAATAGGTACTTTGTAAGCATCTAGCAAATGACGACTCATTTGAACATATAAAAACTGTTAACGTACTAATTCAAATTGTAGTAATTCTGATATAACCTTTAACAGTAAACTCCTCAACATTATCTTCATTATAATTGATACCACACCTACGAACACCTCTATACGTAACATTACATACCACAATATGACAAACCAGTCACTACTAGTTCTGACCTGTTCAATATAAAAAAAAATTAAAATTGAAATTATTGTATAGAAATAAATATATGAAAAAGAGAATCACTAATAATACATTTTCTCTTTTATTTCAGATGCTACTTTAGATTAAGACGAATTATCACATTGATCTCCTTTTATGTATGCAGTCTCTTTATATTATAGCTACAGCCTTAGGCATAGAGGCTTTATATTTTGGCCTATATTTATGTGCTATTTTGTAGACCCAAATCAATAAAGATAGCTAACTTTTTTGACTGCCTCAAGCAAGTTTATTTTAAGTTGACAGACTTGTTTAATATCGCTTTATTTCTACTTAATATATTGAAATATTAAAACAAATATTATTCTAGTATCCGCTTGGCAAGGCAGCTTAATATTAATGAGCATTTTGTGCAGTTATTTTGCAACACTGGGTCGACATTTCATATTATTTGTGATACATAATAATTTAGTGATATAAAAAATTTTACATGTGATGTATTTTTATACGGAGTTACAAACTTCACAATATTAAACGTTTACCAAAAGATTTATTGAAAAAAAAACAATTTATTTTTAATCGATGCCAAAACCTGGCCTCAGCAGTACTATTTCATTAAATTTAGAAAATCTTTGATAAAGCATTTTTATGTGCAATATTTTAAAGCGACATATTTTGAATTACAGTTGCTTTGTGGCGAGCTTGAAAATGTCGCTTAGCTAAAATATAACTTTAAAATATCACGGCACGAATGATCAAGAAACGACTATAATTGTTATAAAAAAATGCTCCAATGTAACTCGGTATATTTTTTTACTACGATAGTGATATTAGTAGTTTTAAATCTATTTTAGTGTATTTTTACAGTAGATACGTCACTAATGGATGGGAGAGTAGAGAATATAAATTCTTTTATTTATCACAAGTAATTTTTGATTTGTTTTATGCTTATTCTATATCTCCAGTGAAACATATTGACACTTTGTAAAATTCGCTCAATTATGTTAATCGACTTTCTAAATAACAAGTATAAAAGCAATACAACTCATAACTGGAAAACAATTAGATAGGAATTGTTGAAAGTTATTGTGCAAAGTTGCATTAACTTTATTTAATTATATTTATGTATTATAATTCAGCATCGAATAACAAGGCGACCATGTCGACGTAATTTCATACAAATTATGAAATACACTGAATACTCAATGTCGTTGCTATGAACTCTCGTAGGCGTACACAAGATAAATAAGCATGAAAGATAATTGGATACTTGACTATGTTTGATTTTATACACATATTGATGTAATAGCAAATAAAACAAAAAAGAAACCCTTCTGTGAAAACTGCATCGAAATTGGTTGATAAATGGCAATAATTCATATTTTAAATTCTGGAGTGGGGGCATATTGGAGATATCCTGCTATCCCTTTCCAACGCACGTACCGTTATGGCTGTGACGTCATTATACTGATCTTCCCTTTCCCGCAGTTTGAACGTTACACCAGATTTCAAAGGCTTATAACTTTTTATTATTGAGAATATTTCAATATTTCTTTCTGTGCTATGTTTAAGATTACTTTAATTTCATGTAAAATCAATTAAAATAATCGTCAAATACCCAATTAAATAACCATTAAAAATATATGTTTTATGGTTCCATACTTTTCATTATGATACATTGATGTTCTACGACATTGCCAATATGTACTTTAATATTACATATCAAAATAACAACATATTGATATAGATATTATATTTTCGATTAAATTTTTTCAGACAAGCATCTGACAGACTACATTGTTACTGCTCAGAATAGGTTTAGAAAACTTAAAATGCTTCTCGTTCTAAAACTGGTGCTTGAGTTTTAAAACATTCTAGCATTTTAGAGCATTTAGTGGCTTATCCAGTAGGTTTAGGGCTAATATTCCAATAGCCAGATATTCTTTATCGAGACAATAATTTACCGTTTTGACAGCTAATTTTCGAAGCATGTAAAAAATATCTCAGACAAAAATATCTGACTACTGCAAAAATGGCCTAAAGGTGTACATATTTTTACGTAATATTGGAATGATAATCGGGTGCCATGACACGGAACGTAAAGATGTACAGAATGCATTGTTTTATTTAATGGGTGATTTTGAGCAGATAACTTTTATCTAAGGATCCATTTTGACGTTTTAACAGTTCCTCAGATAAAAGTTATGGCGATTGAAAAATCAGCCTTAAAACATTTAAGATGTTAACTGAAGACATACAAGATTTTATTAATTTTATTTAGGTACTCAGAACATATGATTATTCCTTTGTTTACTATTACGTGTGTGATTCCTATGATATAATGTAGAATACTATAAAAATGCTTTCCATTCGACTGGGAGAACAATTTTATCCTTTTGATAATACAAATAAATAAATAAATGTATGATGCAGTTTTTTTCTTTACTGATATTTTACCCTATAACTTTCTTCCTTATACATCAAAGACATTAACAGTATATAGACGGGACAACAACGCGAAACTTGTGATGCAAAAGTTGTGACCTCGTGTCATAAGTCACTCAGTCCAGTTGTATTTGAAACATGCGCGCAAGGTCCTCTTTTTGTATGGAAACTTGCTTGATAACCCCTCTATATAGTCAGTAATATTAAATCTCTGTTATATATACAGCTTGTCATAATTCCTACTAAGAGTATAGGTTCAGATTATTGCGAGTTACCAAGTGGCTACATAGTAGATACTATTATTAAAATATGAAAAATATTATCAACAATACAGTAATCAGACTATGGAATATAATACGAAATAAATAAATAATACATACATACATACACCCTCACGCCTGTATCCCATGGGCGTAGGCAGAGACTATTGAGCGCCACAAGCTACGATCCTGACACACCTCTTTTGCCTTTCACACTCATGCATCATTTCATACATTTTCGCCGGTTGAGGGTACTCCTCAATTGCCCTTTTCGGAGAGGATCACTTATTTGATCCATGTATGTTCTCCTCGGGCGCCCTCTTCCGACCCTTCCATTTACTTTCGCGCGATAAATACCTTTCGTAAGTCGCTTTTCATCCATCCTCTCCACGTACCCAAACCACCTCAACATTCCTGTTAAATTAATAATGCATCCAATATAAAGGATTGATATTATTGGATTCGAGTAGAGTATCGACATTGCTTATATATAAGTATCATCATATTCTTTCAACCTGCCCTTATCCCATCTTAACGGTCGGTCAGCGTAATACACGTTTTCAAGCATGTAGGAATGATTTAGCTTAGTTTTTACGTGTGCCTGTCGTGAACTCCTTGGGGCAAATCAAATTAGAAAAATGTTTTTGCCCAACCTAGGAATCGAAGACAGGATACTGTGGTTCACAGCCTATACATGCTGCCACTAGACCAAGGACCTATCATCACTAATCAGCATCAAATATCAACTCTTATGACATTTCGATGACCTTATCCATATTCCTAAAATAAGCTGCCTGAGATGATTTATCAACGAATAAACCTAAGAGCAAAATACCGATTGTTGAAATTCCTAGAATTATAAGATTTTTATTAATCAACTAACAATTTGTCTTTGTTTATTGAATCAATAGAAAAATCACTAGGCATGGGTGTAAAATAAAATAGCTTACTTTAATAACTTTAGTTTATTGCTAACCTCTATAAATATGAATAAATCTACGCATCGGCTTGCTCCACCTTTTCTTCAGGGTACTTGTCGGTCAAGAAGCTCTTCACCTCACCATATTCCACCTTCAAGTTTTGGCGGATTTTCTCGTGATTCCTATACTTTTCATATTTCTTTAAGTATATTTGGTAATGTGGCATCTTCTCATAGAAGCGAGGCCACTTCTTTTTATTCAGGATAACTTTGTCATTCATTACGTATTGTACAAAATCGAGAGTCTCATCATGTTTGATTTCTGCTTTTGTCCTGACTTCCGTTGGACTTGCCACTACTTTTGGGAAAAACTCATTCTCGGCTTTGTACTCAACTAAGTGTAGTTTCTTTTCTTCTGCCAGTTTTTGATGAGTTCTCTATAAATAAAAGCATTAAGCTTATATATAAGAACATTATATAAGAACATTGCTAGCGTTCGGTTGGTGTGGACGCAACAGCGAGGATTCGCGAACATGCAAGAATGTTCGGTCTCCATCGTCGATGGCCCTTCGCGAAAGTTCTTTCGCCTTCGTTCGGTTGGTTCGTCTACCCGAAATTAAGGCTAAAGAATATTACATATGTACATATCGTCTGAGGCAGTAATGGAACCTCTCAAAATACGTAATCTGGGTTTTTTTTATGTATTTCAATAACTAGAAGTAATGTTATATGAAACGAACTATTACTAAAACAAAATCAAATTAACGTTTCTTAATTATTCAAGTACACATCTATCATAAAGATTAGGTTTTTAATAAGCTATTAACATTTTAGTAATTTTTGAACCTCATTATCTTAAAATTGCTGATTTGTAAATGTTCCAGTATGGTCTCAGACATACAATATTACTTTGGAGCATGATATTAAAAGATACCATGCGATAATCTTGGATTTTAATGTCATACCTGTTGCAAAAGACCAATGAAGAAGGCTTTTACAATGTGCTGCAAATTATTAGACCCCTCCACTTTGGCTCTCAAATCTTTAATACCAATGGCTTGACATATTTCCCTAATGGCTCTGTGGCACATAAGACCATAACCCTCATTCTTTTTCTGTACAAAAATCTTTGTTTTGCCAAAGGCCGTGTAGAAATCGTGGAAAACTGAAAATTATGAAGATCTATATTAATAAAAAGAGACAGTTTTTCTTTCCACCAGCCCTTATCGCACCTCAGTGTGGGGTTATGTTTCCACATCCCTTAACACTCAATAGACGAATATATTTAATATGGTATAATTTTATATTAGATGTACTCACTAGTATGGCCATTGTGAATCTCAAAATGCATGAGTTTCTGTCCTGCTCTATTTTTAGCCTTCCTTAGAGCTGCTGGTGCTTCTTTGGCTCTTCCAAGACCAAATCCAGCCAGACCTTGACCATTACCTGTTACAACCTTCAAGAAATAAAAACAAATTAATTATTATACAATATGTATGAATGTATAAAGCCACCTCTCCTGCACTAAAACATTACAACAAAACACCTATGCCAAACATGGTTTTGTTACACATTTTTATCTATGGTCCATAGATCTATGAGCAGGAGACAGCGAAAATAATTGTTTTGCGTATGTGTTTTTGTGTTTTGTGTTGAGAAAAACAGTTGCAGGAGACGCAGCTTTTCTATCACAGATTAAAAAATATATATATTTACCATAGCCTGATAATTTCTGGTACGTCCCAGATTTCCCTTCATAATAAGCAATGACCTTAGTTGAAGAACTTTAGTATCAAAACCGGTGAATTCATCTATAAAAAAAAGTAATAAATTATAGTGACAAAATAAATTCACTCAGAATCTTAAAAATCCATCAATCAACCTCCAAACTTAAGTTAAAATAGCACCCCATGAAGACAATATTGATAAAATATTTGTTTTATAGGTGGAATGATTTTACATACATACATAAGCATACGCCTATAACCCTGAAGGGGTAGGCAGAAGTACACTAGCGAACTAGAACACCTGCATTTCACCAAGCTTAATTTGATCCCAAATGTGATAGGGCATTATATCACCATATTGAGCACAAATTCCAGACTATAGGCTAATACCAAAAAATCCATTATGACTTTGCCCAACCCAGGGATAGAACCAGAAACCTTAGGGCGATAGTCATACTGTGCACTCAATACCACTACGCCATTGAGGCAGTTAGTGGAATTATTTTATAATGTTAATTACCTTCTCCAATTGGATCTGGAGCTCCAATACTCCTTCCAGGCATGCGCATTCCTGACCATCCCCTTTCTATTGGACTCAATTTGAGACGACGGAATTTAGTCATTGAATCTCTTATCTTTGTCAATTTCTCCATTCTAAAATATGAAAGTTGATTAAAGCGTTGTCTGGAGAAATAAGTATTGAAACACTACATTACACCATTGCTTCTCAATTTTAATATAATATTTAGCCCTGTAATATTACTGTCCCACTGCTGGGCACGGGCCTCCTCTACTAATGAGAGGGCTTAGGCCTTAGTCTACCACGCTGGCCTAATGCGGATTGGCAGACTTCACATACCTTCGAAATTCCTGTGAAGAAATTCTCGGGTATGCAGGTTTCCTCACGATGTTTTCCTTCACCATTATAGCAAGCGATATTTCACAATGAAAATACACTTAACATAGAAAAGTCAGAGGTGTATGCTCAATTTTAAGGTTACTCCCTAAATACACAAAAAATTAAGTTTGTTAGTATACGTACATACATACATAATATCACGCCTGTATCCCATAGGGGTAGACAGAGACTATGGATTTCCACTTCGCACAATTCTGACACACTACTTTCGCTTCATCTACTTTCATCAATCTCTTCCTACATTCGCATTGGTTAAGGGTACCTTATTTTATACATAACTTTTTTGTATGTTTTGTGCTCATCACATCATGGGATATAATATTTGCATAAAATAATATTACATAGATGTTAATTCTTCAGCATCACCATCAGCCTCAGAACGTCCACTGCTAGACATGGCCTCCCCCAAAGATTTCCACATTGAATGATTGTTAATTCATAATGAGAAACAATTATGTATTGAGGCAATAACAATTTTATTATACCTTTCTGGGTCATCAGGCAGCCTTTGTTGTTTTAACAGCTCTCTGCCTCTAATAACAGGTGCGGACAGACCTGGCCATAGCATATTGATCTTTCCCACGCCGATCATTTGGCCCCGATTCAAATCCCTTATCCGGATTCGCCCGGCCCCCTTACCACGACCTTTTTTAGCACCTGCATTACTTACCGATGTGACAGATTTCCATAACTTTTCTGCAGGTACTAAAAAACAAAAGATATAGATTGACTAGTCATCGTAAGAACGATAATAGAGTAATAAAATTTTACACTTCTTTAGACAAATTCTAAACAAACCAATATAAAAAATACATTTGGAACACATCACTAACGGTATTGTTGTATAAATAACCACAGTTTATTCAGTGCTATTAACACAATATATTTAGTGAGAAAATGAAGCTATATTACTGTTATTACTCACATTTATTGAAGAATGATACACTGGCAACAGACGTAGTACTAAAGTTTGTTTTGAGGTTAGGTGTTATGTTCTGTTGTTTTATTATTATATTTAAAGGTCTTGCTATAAATCCACCTAGCGATAACAACTTTGTCATCATTTTCTAATTATAAAAACAGAGCTTTACTCTGTGTTTATTTATTTACAGCTTTTACTTGCTCGCCCCTTTTTTCATTTACTAGGGATGCGAATTGCGAATTACGATTTACGAATTACGATATATCATTCATTGAGTTCATTGTCGTCATCCATATATATAGAGGTAAGTTTGTTTGCTTAAAATGATAACAAGTTGAAACGTTATGCTTATTTAAATAAGCAAGTTATTGTATTGCTAATTTGCTTAATAGCTTAGGTCCATGCTCCCCATCGCTTCCATATTTATCCATTTTCTCATTAATCACTTGACGTTTTAACGTTAATTGCTTACGATATTTAGCGTGCTTATTTTAATAGCACGCTTTGTTATCTGCTTTCGTGTAAACACCTTCCTCTACATAATATATATCATGTCGCCTCCTTGATCGAATGGCAGCATATATGGGCTGTGGACAGGGAGATCGTGTGGGTTCGATTCCCGAAAGGGCAAAGCGAATTTTCTAATTCCATTTGCCCGAAGCTGGATCCCCCAGAGGGAGTTGACGTCAGGCAGGCAGCCGGTTGTAAAATCATAGCCAAATTCTTTTTGAAACATGCTTGTAAAAGTGTATTGCGCTGACCCCTGTCGTTTAGTTCATCCAAGGGTTAAATCAATTGATTAATCGATTTGAATTGGTTTGACCTTTTAGAATAAAAGCTTTTTTCTGTAGTCTATGGATCATTATTAAAGGTGCGGAGGTGGGAGATCATGAATAATTGCGTAATCGATATTATGGTGTATTTAATATCGATTACGCCATTTAAGCGAAATTACATTCTTTCTTTCTACATGCCCTCATTCCACCGTAATGTAATGTGGAGTAATGTGGGGTCGCCGCAACACACTTTTTCGAGCATGTTGCAGAAACCATTTGACTTAGTTTTTACGAACGGCTACTTGCCTGACGTCAACCCCCTCTGAGGGACCCAGTCCTAGGCAAATTAAATTAGAAAATACCCTTTGCCTGACCTAGGATTTGAACCCAGGACTTTCCAGTCCACAGCCTATATATGCTGCTACTAGACCAAGAAGGCGACGACGACTCATTCTTAATTTTATTACAAATATGATAATATGAATGAGTACTTTTATTACTAATGGTTTTAATTGAGATAACTCGTTCATTTTCATAATCGATAACTACATTGTGTATGTCTCGTAATTACCCACCTCTAATATTTTATAATGACATTATTTTTTGACAGTTGAGGTACGTGGCCGACTGATTGGACACTGCAGTTTTGTTTGCTTTTAATATATCTATTATAAGTAATGACTGTGATTCAAGTTTAGTTAAGCCTTATGATTTGTCGTATTTAGAGGATCAATTCAAGTGCAGAAAAGCTCACCATGGGTTTGTGTAAATGCCCAAAAAGACGGGTTACAAATCAGTTTTGCTTCGAACACAGAGTCAATGTTTGTGAATATTGTATGGTTACGAGCCATCCGAAGGTAATGCATAGTTACAATAGCATTGGTTACATTTGTATGGATAAATATTGAGTTTCAAATGGATAATATTTCGTTTCCAGTGCATTATACAGTCGTACCTGCAATGGTTGCAAGACAGTGACTACAACCCCATATGTGAAATTTGCACTAAGCCACTAAGTGAAGGCGAATGTATTCGGCTTACTTGCTATCGTAAGTTTTTATGTACCATGATCATGAACATCAGCCACAGGATGTCCATTTATAAACATAGATCTCCCTGAAATATATCCATTTGTTTCAATTGTGTGATTTCATATCATAAATAATGATATACTAAGTACACATTAAACAATAATTTAATTAATTAGAGACTGGTTTATAATTATAATTCAATATACTGAATATATTTTCTAATCAAATATAATAATTATAGTCATATATTTATACTAGTAGACTATTTTTTTAAGACCATATATAAGTTATTATAAATCAAAGACACATTAAAAATTATGATTCAATTAAAAAAGAAATCAGACCCTTGTCTTTCTATAAAAGGTTCCCTTAGGTTCTATTTTATTTTATTATTATTACCAAAAAAAAACATTTAGTCACAGAGATGTAACAAAAACTCAAGTTTTTCTGTACATCTAAGATACATTGTCATCCGTCATTGTGAGCTAATACAATCACCAATACAGTTATCTTAAAAATATGATCTATGTTATTAAACTTAATAATTTTTATTTTTATAATAATTAAACAACTTGATTCACATATGTATATTAAAGGCAACTAAAAATTGTATTAATTGAATTTCAGATGTATTCCACTGGGCATGTGCAGAGTCTAGATACAGATCTCTGCCTAGGACAACTGCTCCTGCGGGATACCAGTGTCCATCATGTGCCACTCCTGTGTTTCCACCACCTAATCTAGTTTCGCCAGTAGCTGATGTGCTGAAGGAGAAACTGGCTGGAGTTAACTGGGCTAGAGCAGGCTTAGGTCTACCATTGGTGTGTTTGTTTATAACTTTTTTTTTTACAGAAAAATATGTGTGAAGTGTTTTTTCGAACTTTTGTGTCTGTTTTGAGTACATATTAATAACATAATCACGCCTGTATCCCCGAAGGGATAGGCAGAGGCGCACTAGTGAACTAGTACACCCACATTTCGCCAAGCTTAGTTCCATCTCAGATGTGATAGGGGGCGAGCCTATCGCCATATTGGGTACAAATTCCAGACTGGCCTGATATGGAAAAATCCAATATCACTTTGCCTGACCCGGGGATCGAGCCCGAGACCTCAGAACGGTAGTCGTACTGAAATACAACCACGCCGCTGAGGCAGTATATTAATACTATGTATTGTTAATAAAAATGCTGCTATAAAAAAATATGTATTTTAATGCAAATAAACTAATGTTTATGTTGCATTTACTAATGCCTAGTACTTACTTAACTTAATAAACACAATGTTACTCTTTACCATTCAGCTCTCAGAAGACCAAGACCTTAAGGGTGCTGCTAGTAGACGCAGCCAATCTCCAATAGAATCAACGTACTATACAGTGGATAGTCATCGTGGAACACCTGTCGGTGCCAGTGATGATGAATCAGTCAATCGGTCCACAAACTCAACACCACATTCCATTGTTCAAATACCTGATGATCCTGTCAATGTTTATGACAATACAGTAAAGAGGAATGATGGCTTGCAAGGTAAGTCATATTGATTTGTGAGACAGAATCTCTCGTAGTTCCTGATACCCACAACACAACTCAATCTTAGTGTGGGGTTAGGACTATGTATGTGACTGTTGGGTGATACTTAGATCTGGCACACGAGATTTCCGACATGTGGGATGTGGAATCAACAATCATTGTCCCGATAGTCGTAACCGCTAATGGGTTGATAGCAAAGAGCCTCGATCAACACCTTAAGAGGCTCTCAATCGGGCGTTGGGTCAAGAGCCAGATATAGAAGGCAGTGTTATTGGACACTGCACGCATTGTGAGGCGGTTTCTCACTCTGAGCCCCTAACCACCGGTGGCTTGGGTCTCAAGCCTCTTCATCGGGAGGGTGATATTTATTCATTTTTATATTTTTAAATGTATTTATTTTTATATAATTTATATTTAAAAATGTAAAAAAATTAATTGAAATAAACATATTATTTCATTTATGCTCAATGTTCTGTCTAGTTTCAATATTAGGGAATTAAAATGATGATCAACAATGTAATATAAACTTTATTTATTAATTTTAGGCGGTCAAGCATCGAGAAAAAATTTGAAGACAGCAGATCATTCTAAACAAGCAGTAAACTACGACCATGACGAAAATAAGTACAAACAAAAGTCTACATTTGCCTGGATCAGCAGATGGTGGAAGTATGTATTACAACATCTTGATTAAAATCTGTACATATTATCATAAGTTATTTCTAGATCGATAAAATTTGCCCTTGAATTTTGATATACTTGACTTTTTTGTGATTGTATGAATATGTAGGAATTATTTCTTTGTCTAGGAACACTCTCCCATCTTCTCGTGTACGAAGAGCCGGAGGTATCTACAGGCGCTACTGGATCTTGCTTTTTGTCCTAATTTCGATTATCGTGATACTATTGCTTCTTAGTCACCGAGAAGTTGATGAGGAAAACCCATTTGGATTCATCCAAGATGACGAGCGACGGATTCTCCAGAAGAACTGATCATCTATATAATTTATTTATAATATGTATAACTAAATCAAGCAATCTAAATATAAAATGTGAATACACTATCTTTATTGCTCTATAACTCCTTAAATAAAATGTTTCAATTATGAACCATAATATATTTATATAAATTACATAATCGTACAATGTAAGCTAGCTTATAACTATAAAAAGGCAGACTTCATAAGGCTCGATTACACATTGAGATGAGAACCACAGCAGTTTTACTTAGCTAATATATCTGTGCCCATTTTTCTTCACAAGTCACATCTTTAATCAAAATAATTTCTAGCGTGTTTTTTCTTGAACAAATTAATAGCACCCATAAATTCGGGCACATGCATCAAGCAACATGGCAGGTCAGTATTACTTCCTTGGCAGTTTTACAACACTTTAGTGCATGTGTCGACTTCTTTGTCTAAGAACAAAAGACTGAATATGTCGTTATAAAATTCAGGATAATATTCACAAGCTCGTGCACAGTCAGGCATCCAGTTAATTTCCAATAATTTTGGTTGCACAATATTTTCATTGTCCTTTGTTTCCCAACTCAACATTAGATCCACAGCATATAATGCTCTTGATTGTGGGCTCTTAGCAATACCACAGGGAGGGTCCTTTGACGTAGCAGCTGTGAACATTTCTGCCAACATTTTAAATATTGCTTTTTCCACATCATCCCACTCATAATTTCCATATTGACTGGCCCATGAATCTTTAAAATCACTGCAAAGCATTCTGTACAAAGGAACACCATCAGTATAATTCATTACAGTAAAATGTTTCTCATATTCCTCAAAATTGTCAAGAGAAAATGGTTTGTTAGCAAATCTAAGGAAAAAGTTATTATACACATAGACTACAGTCGGATCTACAGATTTTAATAATATTACATAACGGATATCAAATTTGACCCGCCCAATATCTGCTCTCTCAAATAAAACGGGGTTTTCTATATATTTTTGTGCAATTTTTGGACCACTTAAAGGTAGGCGGCATAGGAAATCTAAGTTTTCAGTAATATAAGTATCTAAGCCTCTAGCAAGATTGTAAGGTTTGCATATCCAATGGTTATCTAACCCAGATTTCTTTCTTTGCATGTAATACGAAACAAGTTTAGGGAGCTCAGTCTTCAAGTTAAAAGTAGTAGGGAACCATGGAGGATAGGACTCTGTTTGTCCATCCTTCTTATGACTAGGACACCTTCTAGCAATGATAGCTAACAAATCTTTAATGGTAATGACATATTCATATGGAAATTGATTAACAAACTTGTGTGGACTATTGCTAAGTTCTTTGAAGTTTTTAAAATGATTAATATACCACAATACATCAGCATTATTCTCATTATGTACTATTTGGAATTCAGGGGCAGTTAGAAATTCATTAATATACCTATACTCTGAAAATACTTTCAGCTTAGTTGGTGCAGTTTTCTCATTAAGTAAATCTAAATCTGGAAGTGTTTCTGCAATATGTCCTTCTAGGAAATAGTTGATGTCTGGTTCTTGCTGTGAGTAATCTCCATCAAAATGGTCATAGTACTTCCATGGTATGAGCATAGCTTCTCTTTGAAGTGAATCAGGGTATTGCCCTTCAACAAAATTCCTTGTAATTGGTTCTCCTTCTTCAACATTTTCGATTGGAAATAGTAAGGTATAAGTCATCTGGTCAGGCACATTGATAAAAGGCACTGCACGAAAATTAGGGTTATCAGAATGTGTGATTCCTGAGCCTAGTTCATCCAAAACGTACCAGAGAGGCACTCTGTCTTCAATAGAAAAGTCATTACCCCCTATGGCGTAAGTATTGGCATACTTCCAAACGCATCGAGACACTTTATCGATCTTCTCTTCTGTCGTCTCGCCGGTAATTTGCATCAAGTTGCACATCCTTTCAATCAAACCGGGCACATTTCTGAGACTATTTCTAATGCTGTTCGCCTTGAATGTCCACGCGTGGTCAATTAGATAAATGTGACTGGGATCCGACCGCTCGATGTCCCGGATGGCGATGACACTCCACAGAGGATCGTAAGGCAGCTTTTCAGTGTCTTCATAGTCAATTTGAACCAGTTGAAATGAATATCCTGAATCGAAAATTTGGTCACTCAACTTCTTGCAAAGTGATGGCCAAAAGTGTTCCGGAACTGCAGATAAAATTAATTGTGGCTTATGCAAAGCTACGAAACTATTATAACTCGACACTCCGTCCATCTTCTGAGCTTGAAAAATATGAAAAGAATAAAAAGAAGCTGGCTGCAAATAAGGTTATATTGTATCCAGCCGGCAGCTGTCAAAGTGACATTTCACATTTTTAATCAATACATGCGTGATGTGAAGGTTGTTCGGATACACATAGATGTATATGTAATCGATTCACGTCTCTTACGGCCGATTTCAATAAACAATCTCAGTTCGAATGGGCAGATAGATTACAAAAATTAGCCAATAAGAACACAGTTTGAACATGACTCCGTCAAATGACTTGATTTGATTGGTTCATAATCGCGATTTATCTGCACTCTAAACTGAGATCGTTTTTTGAAATCGGCCGTTAATCGATTTATACATATATTTAGTCTAAGCATATATGGCAAACTTTACAACCTCTGTGGCGTAGCGGGTGAGTAGCCGGCTGTGAAGCTAGATGCTGCGGGTTTAATTCCGATTGATTAGGGGCTGTGTGTTGTGACTTGTAAGACAGAAATTATAGTTTACGACAGCCCTGATACAGACCTGCAATCAGATTACGATCCTTTCTAGATATATGTAGTTTATTATCAATCAAGGCCTGCGGAACGGTTTCAACGTCATTTATCAAGGCGCAATAAAATCCTATTTGGTTTTATATTATTTTATAGGGGTTATTACAAATGCAAGTACTATTTCTGTCAATATATTTATTACAGTTTTGTTACACTAACAATAATAGTTTGCAGAAAACATTGATGTATCAATCGTTTTTAAAACTTATCCGATAATTTAATCAAAGACCACATATTATATTTTTATATTAACAACTATACAATAAGCATTTTTGTATTATATGCTGCAACATAATACATGGAATACGATTTAATCATCCAATAATAACAACTGCTGAATAAAACACTGTCTTGCAGCCCCATAATTATGAAGTTAAGCGTGGCGTATATATCCTATATAATATTATATAACATAAAATCATTCGCGTTATGTATAACACTAGTAACTGCTGAGAATCAATGATACATGGCACTATGTTAACGTTGCCAAATGTATCACGAGACGAACTGCGCCAACTGTAGTTGTAGAGTTTAACTAAACCGTGTCAGTCGTTGGCGCGCAAATTATGGCAAATGAGGAATGATCGCCTGGAATAACTGTTACAAGTCACACCTGCTGGCTTCAATTTACTAATATTAACATAGAACACTGCAGTACTACTAAATCTTCGTGCCTGCAAGTTCCCGTACATATCAATATCAAGTATTTGACTAAACTTGATCATTCGACACAGTATTCAGACGCCTTCACAACACCAGTCGTGAACGGTCATCAGTACACAGACTGTAAAACAGAGAACACAATTCAAAATCTATCTATGTTCAGTTCAGTTGGAATCTGAATCCATGTGATTCCTGTAGTTGCGTCGGGCCTTTTTGACCCTCTGCCGAAACTTGACAGCTTGGTAGTCGGGGTCGTCGGAGACGTCGTCGGGCGGGAGCGTGTGCCGCGAGCTGCTGCCGACGGCCGTGCCGACGCCGCTGTCGGGCGTGGCGAGCAGCTGCGGGGGCCACACGCCACTCTCCGTACTGCAGCTGCTCTCCAACTCGCTCTCGTTCGTTTCGTTCATGAGCCTCGCCACCGTTCTATTATATCCGAGTTTTGGTGAGAGCCGCTCGGCGACCGAGGTGCTCGCTCGCTCTGTGGATTCCTTCGGTGGTGGCGATTCGCTTGAATCTGATCTGTGTAGGCTGGGTCGGCCGTTCCGCCTCATTCGCCGCAAATTCATCCTGAGACGCGTTTCCGGTGGTGGTGTAGAGTTGCTCTCCGATTCGGGAGGTTCGACGCGAAGGGATTCTCCCAGCGAGTCGCGAGATCCGTTGATAGGTGTTGGAATTATACTAACAAGATTTGTAGGAATGTTCTGGTTGCCGTTCTGATTTCTGGGTGATATAGGCCGACTGCCCACTGATTGGTCGTCGTCGGAATCCACTTCCGCTATCCTGAACAATGCAGATGTGTTTTGGCCCCTATAACCTGTAAAAGAAAAGTATCTTGTGTATATATCTTTTAGATGAAGCCTGTTAAATGTAGATGGGATTGTAAATAATCACCACAAACCAAGAATTGGGTAGTTGACTAATTTTAAATGGAATTTACGTTATCTCAAATATAGCACTGAAAGAAATATTGAAATATTCTTAGAAATAAAAAAAGTTAAGCCTTTGAAGTTTGGTTTGACTTTCAAACTGCAGGAAGGAGAAGCGTCAGGATATTCACGTCACGGCCATCACGGTACATGCATAGGAAAGGGATAGCAAGATGTCCCACTACACCCCCGCTCTTGGTCATTGCAGAATTTAAAATATGAGTTACTGCCCCATTATTCAAGCAATTTCGATGCATTCGACAGCCTCCGTGGCGCAGCGGGCGAGTAGCCGGCTGTGAAGCGAGAGGACGCGGGTTCGATTCCCGCATTGAGTCAAATATTTGTGTAGTCCACAGACATTTGTTTCAAGTCTGGGTGTTGTGAGACCGAAAGTCTCTCATAGTCTCTGACACCCACGATACAGGTTATACCAAGTCCTGACTTGGTGTGTGACTGTTGGATGTGTTTATTTATTTCTCCAGAAAGGTTAATTTTTGTTTTATTTGATCTTAAATATAAAAATGTGTATAAAATCAAACATAGTCGTACCCAATACGTAATATATTAATACGTAATATCATCTTGATGGAATATGGGTTTAGATTTGGGATTTTCGCTGTACGCAACACAAAATACATTATCATTTAATTTATTAATGAAAAATTGTATCATTACCTGTGCTAGTACTAGGCAGTGCTAAATTGTCTTCAAAATTGTCGTAATTGTTAAAATTGTTGTTGTCACTACTGTCTTGTGCTATCGCCGCGCCTGCAATCATACAAAGAACAGGTTGATATTTTGTGGTGAGATATCTATTATAAATTACATAACATAAGCTCACGCCTGTATCCCCGAAGGGGTAGGCAGAGGCGCACTAGCCAACGAGTACATCCACATTTTGCCGAGCTTAGTTCCGTCCCAGGTGTGATAGGGGGGCGAGCTTATCGCCATATCGGGCAAAAATTCCAGACACCGGGCTGATATGGAAACATCCAGTATCACTTTGCCCGACCCGGGGATCGAACCTGAGACCTCAAGACAGTAGTCGTACCGAAATACAACCATGCCACCGAGGCAATCTATTATAAATTATTCTATTATAGTAGTAACTCACCATTGGTGTAGTGGCAACATATATGGGCTGTGGACCAGGAGGTCGTAGGTTCGATTCTCAGGCCGGGCGAAGCTTTTTCTTATCTAATTTGCTAGGACTGGATCCCTTAGAGGGGGTTGACGTCAAGCAGGCAGCCGGTCGTAAAAACTTGCCAAATCCTTTCGGCAACATGCTTGAAAAAGTGTGTTGCGCCAACCCCACGGTGGGATAAGCGCAGGTAGAAAGAAAGAAAGTAGTAACTTACCATTACTCCTCAAATTCAAAACTTTCCTATAGCTATTGACTTTATTTTTCCTTTTTGCTGTCCTCGTGGGATTTAGCCTCCTGCGCAGTGGCCGGATCATCTGTAAACAATATTATCATCATCAATTTCATGAGCAAATATTATTAACAATAGTCGTTGTCATTGTTGTCTTTGTCTCGTAATATTATAATCCTTTTATATAATTGAAATAAAACTATTTTTACGGATTTTATCACGATTTGGTTTTTAATTTTTAATTTTTATTCCCGACGTTTCGAAGGCTTTGCAGTCTTCGTGGTCACGGGTTGGACTTATATATAATCCCTCTGAGGTTAGTGTCAGGCAGGCAGTCGTTTGTAAAAAACGAAACCGAAACTTTTCTACAACCCAACAGATAAAGTGTTACACAGGGCTCACTTTGATGTATGATAGGTTGTCTATCGTAGATATTATCAAACAAGCAGGTGGGGCACTGTTTCAGAAAAGCTGCATTTCACAAATTCAGGAACGCATGGGAAAAAGCGTGAAAAAGTCTATTTCGCTGCAAGCACTGCTTGTGATGCCAAAGAACCATGGGTGTGTTGCCAACCTTATGCCCGCATGGTCAAACGCTACTCGACTTTAACAGCCATACAAACGCGACCTTAATTGGGTTCTTGACTATGGATTTTGTACACATTTTTATATATACTAAAAAATAAATCAAAAAAACAAATTCTTCTGTAAAATCTCTATCGAAATTGAGTCAGTAATTCATATTTTAAATTCTGCAATGAGCAAGAGTCGGGACGTAGTGGGGATATCTTGCTATCCCTTTCTAACGCACGTACCGTTATGGCCCTGACGTGATTTTACTGATACTTCTCTTCCCAGCAGTTTGAAGGTTACATCAAACTTCAAAGGCTTATAACTTTTTTATTTTTGAGAACATTTCAATATTTCTTTCTGTTCTTTATTTTAGACGACGTAAATTTCATATAAAAATATTTTTTTTTTCTAACCTGTATCATCCCACTGCTGGCCAAAGGTTTCCCCCCTCTCCTTCCACTTCCCTCGATCCAATACCATTACCATCCATAGTGGTTCAAATGCATCCAGATCATCTCGCCACCGTTTCTTAATTAATTTAAAAAATATAGTCAAGTATCCAATTGTATGGGCATTCGGCGATTAAAGGCCCCTCCTTTAATCGCCGAATGCCCATAGAGACTCAGGTTCAGATAGAAAGAAAAGATGTTATGATGTGACATACCCTGCCCTCGTTCCTGTAGAGACAGTGCGTGGGCTCGTCGGAGTCGGTGCGCTCGCTGGAGGGCGCGGACAGGCGCGAGCGGTGCGGGGCGTGCGGCGCGTGCGGGTGCGGGTGCGGGTGGTGGGGGTGCGCGGGGCGGTGCGCGGGGCGACGCGTGCGGCGCGCGGCTCGCTTGCCCTTGGCGGCGGCGGAGGTGGTGGCGGCGGCGGCGGCTCCCTTGCCGCTCGACTTGCCGTGCGGGACACGCGTCTGCTTGCTGCGTCTGTTGTACAAATGTTTACTACTAAAATTACATACACACATAAGCTCACGCCTATGTCTCCGAAAGGGTAGACATAAGCGCACTAGAACACCCACATTTTACCGAGATTAATTCCGCCCCAGATGTGATAGGAGGCGAGGCTATCGCCATATCGGGCACAAATTCTAGGCTCCAGGCCGGTATGAAAAATCCAATATCACTTTACCCAACCCGGGGGATCAAACCCGAGACCTCAGAACGGTAATCATACAACCACACCACAGAGGCAGTTAATAAAATTATAATGGTATTTTTCTAGCAGAAATAGTGAAACTGGAACCCCCAGAGGAAATTGATGTCAGATGGGTAGCCAGTAAAAATGAAGTAAGTGCAGTCCATTCTGCAACATACTACACCGAAAGCCACTTGGAATAAAGTGGGATAAGGGCAGTGGGAAAACCCCACATTGACTTAGCAACTTCAGACATCCTTTACACCTCTCATCATTAATTCTAACATTTATCTAAGAATGGTGCTACAGCTCCAGGTTTACATGTACCTAGTTGAGGTGCTCACACTCAAAATGATGTACTTATCTCACCATGTCACCGTTTTAAAGCAACTATGATGAATTAAAATAAAATAAATATTTTTTTACCGAACAGATCCTCGTTTCTGAGAACGTGTATTTTTCGTATATCGTGAAGCCACCAAACGCGCTAACCTGTTGTTGCACCTCTGTGTGCGTGAGCCGTTGGTATTTGCTGAAAAAAGAAAAATAATTTTATTATTTTTTGTACTATATATTAAACATCTAGTACAAACCTTACAAAATAGCCTATAAACTCAAGTTTTGTTGAACACATTGTTGATTTAAAACAAATGTAACAAAGTTTATATTCCCTCCAGATACAAATAAATATTATACAGCTCTGTCACAAGCAAAAAGTCGTGTCTCTTTACAATTTACATAGTATAAAAGTCGCTTCCCACTGTCTGTCCTTATGTCCCTGTGTATGCTTAGATCTTTAAAACTACGCAACGGATTTTGATGCTTTTTTTAATAGATAGAGATTCAAGAGTAAGGTTTATATGTATACATAAATTCATCCCCTAAAGGGATGTAATGGGGGATAAATGTTTGTACACGGACATAACCGCGGGCAAAACTGCTATTAGAAAAAATAAATATTGTTGTGCGCTCCCTGCATTTAGTATTTTATCTGGGATAGAAATGCGAACTATAATGGTGCGTCCACACCGAGCCGAACGAAGGCGAACGAATCATGCCTGTTTCACTCACACAACAGCGAAAGTTTGTCTGTGTGAACGCAGCAGGTATAGATTTTTTCGCCTTCGTTCGGCGGGTGTATACCCGCCATTATACACTGAAATGGTGTTACAACCAAGTATTTAGTAGCATTACATACATCTCTTGTGCGGCACGTAGTCCGGCAGCAGGTTGTGGTCGTTGTCGGAGGAGTCTCCGCGGTCGCGCTCGCCCGACGTGGACCCGTCCAGCGAGTCCGTCTCCTCGGCGAGGCACTCCAGCTCGCGCTGCACCAGCGAGTCGAAGAACGCCATCATGCGCGGGTCCTCCGACGTCGACTGCTCCGCGTAGTTGTGCGATATGTACTGCGACACACACACACACTATACTATAATACACACTCATGACCTTCGGAATCATTATACTATTAACACGCGTCTCCTGCAGTAAAACATTACACAAAACATGGTATTTCTAAATTTTGTTGTCTATGGCCCATTGGTCGAATGTTCCATGAGCCTCCTGCTCATAATAACAGTAAAATATGTTGTTTTGTGAAGATGTTATGTGTGTTTTGTTTTGAAAAAACATGTGCAGGAGACGCGTCTTTACTGGATATCGATAGCTTAACTAATTTTCAACCTATCGATAACGGAATTATCGACAATTCGGCATCACTAACTAGATCCTATAAGTAATTCTGTCTAATATTATGAGCACACTCCACACAAGCCGGATGGCCAGGGGTCCCAGTTTAATATAGACTCGACAATAGCAATAGCCAGCACACATAAGTTCTGTAACTAACTGTACAGTTCTATAATTGTAAAAATTATATTTATGGAAATAAATATGCCATAATACTATTGTTAATAAAACTTCTATTGTCGCCTCCTTGGTCTAGTGGCAGCATGTATGGGCTGTGGACTGGGAAGTCCTGGGTTCGATACCCAGGTCGCGCAAAGCAAATTAATTCAAAGACTGGATCCCTCAGAGGGAGTTGACGTCAAGCAAGCGGCCGGTCGTAAAAACTAAGCCAAATCCTTTTTGCAACATACTTGAAAAAGTTTGCACCAACCCCACATTAAGGTGGGATAAGGGCAGGTGGAAAGAAAGAATAGAACTCGTTACTTGTCCACTATGGTGTACAAGCGACACGTAGTCCTCGTGACTGTATATCTCGCGCGGGTTGTCCGATCCCTGCGCCTCCTCCAACAGAGATCCGCGCATTTGAGGATATTCCAATGCTGACCACACCTGAAACATCATTTATTTATTAAGTCCTTCAGTTTCAATAGTCTGTGTTAAAAGTTACGTCGCGTCTCCTGCACTAAAACCTAACACAAAACGCCTACACAAAACATGTTATTTTTAAAAAAAAATGTCTATGGTCCATTGTTACATGAGCAGGAGACAATGAAAAACCTTGTTTTATGTAAGCGTTTTGTTTCAAAAACATGTGCAGGAGACGCGGCTTTATAATTAATGTAAGATAAGGAATAAATGTTATACCTTGATAATTTTCTCAACCCCCGATGATGCGATGAGACAGTAGTGAGGGTTGTATCGCACTTGGTTCACGATAGATCTGTGACCGTACAGCACTATGTGTGGAGGCTCTACCACCATGTCTGTAAGTAAATGATACATACATACATAATATCACGCCTGTATCCCATAGGGGTAGGCAGAGACTATGGATTTCCACTTCGCCCGATACTGACACACTACTTTGGCGTCAGAGGCGGCACATATATATGTTCCATAAGCGTATGGGCCACCGGAGGCCGAGCCGCCCGTGACTATCTACGGGTACCTTATTTTATACATAACTTATACATATATAGTTTATATCTTGTGTATCTATGCTTACAACACTATTTGGTTTGATCGATAGTTTCCTAAGGGCCACTTGCAGCTCCGCGATAAATCCCCATTTATCTAAAATCTTGATTTAAAGATAGGAGTGAGCTGTAAGCTATATCGAGTTTATTAATGTAAAGTTTATTAGCTTTAACTCTAGATTAGTAATAGCACTGCAAGCCACCCTTAATCATTTCCTTTCGTCAACACACTTGAAAAATAGTGTCGCGACGACCCCATATTTAAATGGGATAAAGGCACGTGGAAAGGAAAAATATTCTACTTCCCAGAAATATTAAAATTAATAAGTTTCCTTATTTCTGAACTACAAGTAGGCTTGTTTCACAGAAGCCTACTTCTTGGTATCTTCCTTTAGTTTAGCCACTATTATACAAGAATATTTATGTATATACATTCATATTGTCTCGTCTCTGCATCACCCTCAGATAGACTTGTAGAGAATGCCTTCCGCATTAAATCCGCCTTTATACATTTCATGTATATACAGTTTAAATAAATAAATAATTTTTCAATATTTTAGGTTAAAATATCTTTATCTGTACTTTTACCATATTTAAAGAAACACAGAAATAAACTATAATGTCGCCACTACTATGGCCCTTAAAAAAAGATTGATAGGCTATTACTCACCAAAATCACCTCCAGTATCCGGAACTTTCCACATATACAAATTGAAGTCATCAGATCCGGAGAGCACAAACTGATCCCGTTCACCAGCGAAGGAGCAACTCTTCATTGTGCATGAGTTGTAATAGTCTTGGTGGTAGAACTCGGCCACTGGCTCGGGCGAGTGGATAGTGTAGAGTACTGGCGCGAGTCGACGCCTCAGTGCCAGTATATGCGTGCCAGTAGAGTTGAAACGCACGCTCATGCTGTTTTGGGACGTGCCGTTGTTCCCGGCGTACCGAAGTACTGGACTAAAGGGAAAACATTATTGTTAATAATTGACAGTCTCCGTGGCGCAGCGGACGAGTAGCCAGCTGTGAAGCGAAAGGCCGCAGGGTCGATGCCCGCATTGAGACAAAGGTTTGTGTGGCCCACAGATATTTGTTTCAAGTCTTACGAGACCGAAAGTCTCTCATAGTCTCTGACACCCACAATAGAGGTTATATTTACCTAGTGTAGGGTTAGGCCTAGGTGTGTGACTGTTGGGTGAATTTACTTATTTATTCATTCAACTTATTTTCGCCAGTGTTGCCTATTGCTGTGTGGTAATATTTATCCCCCGAATTGAACAGCCTGCGGCTGGACGCAGCCAAAGGTATCCTAACTGTGCGGAACTTCTTCCTCCCAAAGTAACTAGCCATAAGGCAGTTCTGGTAGCATTCCAAACAATTCGGAACCTCCGGGTTCGACTCACATGCGGTAAAGAAGGCTACGACAGGCCTTTAGTAGATTTTGTCGGTATAAGAATGTAAATAGATTACGAGACCTAACCTCCTAATTAATTTTAAACTAAATGCTGTAACTTCACCTTTGACAAAATTTTAAATAGTGATATTCATTTAACACATTACTATGAAAACTTACTGCTTCGGCGATCGCAAGTCCCAGAGCGCAACACCGTCGCGCGCATTCGCGGACACGAGCATTCCCACTTGTTGAGGATGGAACATTACTCCGTGGAACGCCTTCCTACTGCGCGATATCACCAATGATTCTATATGTAGAAAAAACAAAGGTGTGTTTATACAGTGTGTAGGAAAAACCTCTAAACTATATAGAGAAGCCTGCAAAGATCCTGAGCTTCTGGTCAAAGTTAGGCTGGCTAAACTTACAGCTGGTATTCGCATCACACAATAGTTCACTTTTTTCAGGCTGGGTGTGGAAAATGTAGCCAACACAACAAACAAACAATGGAACAATATCTACGGTAATCTGGTACCTTAATAATATAACATAACGAAAGCTCACGCCTGTATCCCCGAAGGGGTATGCAGAGGCACACTAGCGAACTAGAACACCCACATTTCGCCGAGCTTTGTTCTGTCCCAGATGTGATAGGGGGCGAGCCTGTCGCCATATCGGGCAAAATTTCATAATAATATGCAGTTAAAAATTATGATTTACAATGCACAGACAAAATATTTTGCTTAAAGCTCACCATGAACCGACTGCCTGGTGTCAAATAATAGCAACCGTCCATCATTGCCAGCGGTGGTCACCACACGCTCATTAAACGGGTCAATGCTGAGGCTGCACACAGCCCTCTGATGTTGCAGCACTTCTAGTGGACATTTGCTTTCCAAATCATGGACAATTACCTAATTGGAAAATAATTCACATTCTTAACAAATTATGATCTCAAGTGTAGTAAAAGTAATACAATGTGCTTCCACACATTATATGAATTGACTTATTCTTAGATTTTTCATAAATTACAAACGCAAATATTATGGTAACTTTTAATGATGTTACAAGCTTTGATCAATGAATATACGATTTATTAATTAATTAATTTATATTTGTAATAGTGAAGTATCTTACTATATCATCATTGCCCCCAGAATATACTTTCTGGTTGTCACTGGTAATTCCCAGGCAAAAAATGTTTGATTGATGCACCGCTTTAAGTGCTTCTGGTTTCCCATGGTTGAGCATGGCCTGACCAAACTGCCATACCATGACTCTTCTATCATCTCCACCTAATAAATACAATCATATTACATTGATTTGAACATAAGCTGATGAACAATTTATATCAAATCTCATTTTTATTATTGCAGAAGATTTTGCTCGTTGATTTGCCCGTATTTTTTCTAGGACTTATTGTATAGTAACTGCAGCTTATAAAAATATTTTTTCTTTTATAGCAGAGACTAGCAAATCAATGGGAGTTGACGTCAGGCAGGCAGCCGGTCGTAAAAACTAAGCCAAACCCTCTCTGCCACATGCTTGAAGAAGTGTGTTGAGCCGACCCCACATTAAGGTGGGATAAGGTCAGGTAGAAAGAAAGAAAGCAGAGACTAGCAAATGAGCAAATGGGTCATCTGATGGTGTGATAGTATTGTGGGTCTGATGATCCATAGATAACACACCCAAAGTAGAGATTAGGGATTTGGAGAGAGGTGAGGGAAATGGGGATTTTTGCTATTGAAACTGAATTGAATTGACAAAATCGCTCGGAACATGGATAAATTTAAAAAAATCTTTATTATCTATCGACAAGAAGTCCTATTCGCCATAGCTTTCTACATGACTACCTTTTATTAAATTGTTTTTGTTAACAAAAAGTATAGACGATAAATAAATAGTGTATATATTTATAGACGGTTATATGAATAATAAAATATGAAAATTACCTGATACAAGCAATTCGCCATTACTGGAAAACTCTATAGCATTTACACATCCAAAATGGCACACAAGATCCTTTCGGTAGAGGTTCTTTGCCGCATTGAGACGATTGTAAAACAAGTCAGATTTTAAATCTGGCAAAAGTCCGAATTCTCTTTTGTTGATGAAAGTTACAGGATTCGCAATATTCGCCATGTTTAGAACAAAACCACCATTTTCTCACGATTGAAACAAAACTTTTTCTGCGTTGTCAAGTGCCCTGTCGATCAGCTGTATTTTATTTTTAAAACGATGCGTTTCTTTTCCTTTACCAACGCGATATAATAAGTCAATTTAGGTGAAAAATGGTTAATATTTCTGATATTGGGTATTTATACATTGTAATTTGTATAGTTAACTAAAATAAATTAAGTTTTAATTACTAATGTAGTGTAAAATGTTATTGTTACATTCAAATGCAGTAATAGAAGTATTAATTGTACATAGAAATTAAAAAGGTTTCTTCGTGGAGAGGAAAACTGACTGCCATTTGGATTGATATGGATGATGATTGGTTGTAGTGATTGTAGTAAACAGGCAGTGATTGGCTATTATAAAATGTCAGTGTCAAATTTTGTTTCAAGCTGTGATTCGCAGTCGTTCACTTTTTTAACATATTCAGTATATATTTATCCTTGTTTCGCTCATACGGATTTGAAATCCTTAGTCCGTAACATCTAGCGATGGAAACAACGGCTGACTTTTGCCATTAGGTTATGTCGCTTAGGCTATTCTTACAAAGCTATTACTTTAAATCGCTATTTAAAGCTACCAGCGATTCTCCGCCGCGCGGCTTTAGTAACTTATAGGTTACTTTTTTGATAGCGGCTTCTTGAATCGCCGCAGCTGTCTTGAATCGCCGCAGCTATCTAGAATCGCCGCAGTTGTGTTCATAGCAGTAAGCTTTATTACGAAACACGGTTTTCTCGTTCTAATATTATTTTGTGAATCGCGGTCATTTTATTGGTGCCCGCGTTTTGTTGATGTGCTTGTCGTATTTTAGATCGTAACGTGTTCTTAATTCTTATTTGGATATTTAATAACATAATTTTGTTTTAATGAAAAAGGTAGTTTTATACAATATTAATTTAAAGTTTTTATTAGCATCATTAAAGCGAGTTATGAAACAATTGACGTTTTTAAGGAATAAATTCTTAACCGGGATTCTCCGAGTTTCGAGCAGTGCTCAAACAAATCTGCGTAGAAGTTCATGAAGCAGTGTCAACAAACTAACTGCATCGCCGTAATAGCGACTAGCATTTACACACATATTAAATTATGATGGTCATCACTTTCTAGTTGAAATAAGAATAAAAAAGTATTTTTAAATCAGTATCATTACATAGCTTTTTCGTCTACAAAATAATAAAGGTCGTAGGTTGCAATTCGATACGACCAAAAATACGCCTTATTATCTAGAAAATAAAGATGTAGTATCCAATGTTTATAAACCGAATTGTCGGCTTTTTAAATGGATTTACTTACCTTGACTGCAAATAGTTTCCAAAAAAATCACTAGATGTTGTTAAACAATTTGAATTACGTAATAATTTAACACTAAAATTACTAACCCATGATTCATAATAGTTCCAGCTTATTTCTATAGATGGCAATCGAAAATTGTGTCTAAAAGTCGCTAGATGTCACTATAGCAAATTGATACACTCTTCAAACGTATTAGACATTAGTTTTAGCAAATTCTTATAGATGGCGCATACAGTCTCTGTCTCTGACTGTATGCGCCATCAGAGTTCAATAACGTTAGTAGTGATTTCCAAATCACCACTAATGTCGTTTTAAAGAAATAATACTATTACTTAAACGGCGATCGTTGTAACGACCATGACTAGTAACATCTCTTCTTACAAGTTGAAAAATTACAGGTTAGAATTTTAGATTTGTTTTGTATATTATTCATAAGCTCTTCGCGACACGTGAATTTATCCATTAAATAAAATGATAATAGCTGAAGAAATGAAGCCAAGTTTAAAAGTATCAGGTGAGTTATTAGGAGAGTGGATAAACATTTTTGTATATACTTATTTGGCAGTAGTTAAATAATTCATTTTTTTAAGTGTCGGACACAGAATCTTCAAGTGTGGAAGACTCTGAAGATTCAGAACATGAAATGATTCTCGACGAAGCAGACGATGCTGTGGAAGGAGATGCTGAAAGCATAGCTAGCGATGATGAAAAACCAGACCTTCTAGTCACAAACGAAGGATGGTCAGATTCAGTAGCAAAAATCTTAGGCTCAAAAAAACCGAAAAACAAGAAGACATTAGTGCTCTCTAGAGCAAAAAAACATTCAGAAATAATAAAAAAGGTTAAAGAAGAGAAACCGTCGTTCGAAGTCATAGGTGAAGTTAAAAGTGAAACTACAGATGTAAAGCAAGAAGACTCGACAGAGCCTCCTGCAAAGAAAACTGTAAGTTATGGAAATGTTATAAAACCAATCATAATATAATATTTATAAAAATCTTGAATGTAATGTAAGACTGCCTCGGTGGCGTGGTTGTATTTCGGTACGACTACCATCCTGAGGTCTCGGGTTCGATCCCCGGGTCAGGAAATGTGATATTGGATTTTTCCTATATGGCGATAGGCTCGCCCCCTATCACTTCTGTGATGGAACTAAGCCCAGCGAAATGTGGGTATTCTAGTTCGCTAGTGCGCCTCTGCCTACGCTTTCGAGGATACGGGCGTGAGCTTATGTTATGATATGTCTTGAATGTAACCATTTTCATAATGTTTTTAATTCACAGAAACATGAAAAACCCTCAATAAGGACTAAACCGAATATTTTAGAGAAAGACAGGGAAAGACTCCTGGCCAAAATAGCAACTAAAGGTGTAGTACAGTTATTCAATGCTGTAAGAAACCAACAGAAAACATTTGACAATGAAATGGGAAGGAAGGATATGTCCGAAGGGAAAAAGGAGAAATTATTGAAGAAATTTGATAAGAGAGCATTTTTGGACACTCTGATGGGACAGAGTAAGTCAGTAGTAGTAGAACAACAAATTAAATCAACAAAGGAAGAGGTCAAAGAGGAGGATAAACCCAGATGGAGTGCTCTCAGGTATGTATACTTTTATTTCCTTGTTGATATACAACAAAGATATAGTATCTGAATAGGGTTTTGAATGCTAATCGGAAATACAATAATAATATAAGATAGTGCAGCTAGCTGAAATTATATTACTGTCCCACTGCTTAGCACAGGCCTATTCCACCAATGAGAGTGGTTAGACCTTAATCTACTATGCTGGCTTATCTACCGCCGAATCACTAAAATGCTGTGGTGTGAATAAACCTTATTTAGAGATGTCACCAAAAAACATGGAAAATATTGTCACAAGAGATTTTATGAGCTAATTAATTTACGAGCTATTTTTAATCTTAACAACGGGTTTTCAAGATGTCTGACTAGCTATTTTTTTGAGTAATGGATTTATTAAACACTGTTGTTGGCAAAATCATCAACCTTTGATGGAGGCCATATTTTTTCTATTAAAAAAACTGCATAAAAATCCGTTGCGTAGTTTTTAAGATCTAAGCATACATAGGGACAGACAGATTTTCCAAATTCTTTGACATCTCAAAATTAGATTAATTCACTTAACAGCATTTAGTGATTGGACAGCAACTACGTGGGTTGGTAGACATAACATACATATCTTTGAAATTCTTGTGGAGAAATTCTGAGGTATGCAGGTTCCTCACTTTGTTTTCTTTCATCATTATAGCAAACAATAATTCATAATGGATACTCTTCTTGGGCTACTCTTATTACTTTAAAATCCTTAGAAATACTACTGAAAAAAATTCTATCTATTTAAATAAAAGTCTGTTATGAAAAATGTTGAGTTGTGTCTAAAATAGTTGAAATTGTAATATTGTTCTTTTGCAGAGATGATTTCATGACTGGTGCCAAAATGAAGGATTGGGATAAAGAATCTGTGGATGAATAAAACTTTTAAATAATGTTATAAATAATTTTATTGCTAAGTCAATAGTATAAGTATCCTTAACAGGTTTTGCTTTTTTAGTTATATATAATAATTTTATTTACCTAAATTTACTTTATATACATAGTATAGGCATCATTGCCCGCATGCTGGGTTATTTGCTTAGGTAATGTTGAATATATTTTAACAGGCAGATTCCAAACCATAGTTTCTATTGGGATATTTAATGGTGCATTCCAATCTTTTTCTTCATGATTAGGTAATAATTTTTCGTTGGTTGTCACAAACTCAAAATGTAGTCTCCATTGTAGTGAAACTGAAAACAGAAAAAATCTATTTATCTACTATTAATTTTGTACTATAATTTTTTTTAAATTTATTCCACATTAGCCACATGATGTCCCCTGCTGAACATAGACCTGCCTGACTAGCTGCCACAATATATCTCGATAAGCGACTGGAAAGATATTGTCTACAATATTGTATGAAAATAAATGAGGATGCACATTAGCATCCCTAGACAAATAGGGAAAACTGGTTATAACATGACAAAATTTTGTGGTGGTGCGCATCCTAGGCGGGCTGGATTGTAGATGATAATGATTATGCGTGCAGGCCACTTCCAACAGGTTGGTGAACATCTTTAGGAAAGGGCTATATTCATTGGGTAATACAATTAAATCATACTTCAAAGCACATGACTACCTCGGTGGCATGGTTGTATTTCGGTACGACTACCGTCATGAGGTCTCGGGTTCGATCCCCGGGTCGGGCAAAGTGATATTGAATTTCTCCATATCAGCCCGGAGTCTGGAATTTGTGCTCGATATGGCGATAGGCTCGCCCCCTATCACATCTGGGACGGAACTAAGCTCGGCGAAATGTGGGTGTACTAGTTGGCTAGTGCGCCTCTGCCTACCCCATCATGGATACAAGTGTGAGCTTATGTTTTTTAGTAAATAAAAAAAATAAAAAATGTGGAATAAAATTCACTGTCCCGTAAAAACCATACATAATTATTTAATCTAATAATGGAAATAATAAAATTACCATCATCCACTTCAAATGCTGGTGTGATGTGCAAAGGTATAGGCAATATAAGTTCTGAGTGGGTAAGTCCTAATGTTACTTCATGGAAACGTGCCACTGTCATAGATCTGCTACTTGCCTCCTTATTTGCATTCTTTGATGGTGATTTGGACTTTACCATTTCCTCTGGTTGGAGTGATACAGAGACCTAAAATAAAAAAATATTGTTTTATTAACAACTAATTATTGTTTTATTAATTTGTCACCTCCTTGGTATTGTGGCAGCATGTATGGGCATTAGACCGGGAGGTTCTGGGTTCGATTCCCAGGTGGGGCAAAGTAGATTTTCTAATTTAATTTTCCCGGAACTGGATCCCTCATAAGGGGTTGACGCCAGGCAGGCGACCGGTCGTAAAAACTAAGCCAAATCCCACATTAAGGTGGGATAAGGGCAAGTAGAAAGAAAGATTGTTTTATTAATAAAGTTTTCATTTCTCTTATAATTAGTCCGTGACTTTCTTTCTGGCTGGTTGCCCCAGCCAAATGGTGTGCTTTCTTACATAAATGTTTCAACTTTGTCGAGTCTTGAGCATCCACAATGAGACTGTTATCTCTCATATCTTGCTCCAAAACATCAAGCTAGTATGATCGGTCTATGAATAATAAGGCTGAGGCATTCTATACCCAACAGCTGCAGAGGATTTTTTATTTAATAAAAAAACAAGAAAATACTAAACACAATTTTACCTGCATACATGTGACAGTACCAACAGAGAAATCAAATGTGCCGACAATATCTTCACCCAATTTATATGCAGACTTGAACAAACAAAACCTTCCTACTTTCCCTCTTGTGTTTGTTATCATGTAGGAGTTTGGACTTCTTCTGGCTGTTAAGTTCTGGAAGGTTTTAAAGAGTTTAAAAATGTCTATATAATAACACAATAATTAGCGAAAGCCGCGTCTCCTGCACTAAAACATTATACAAAACATGGCATTTCTAAAAATTTTTGTCTATGGTCCATTGTTCCATGAGCAGGGGGGTTACCACCACCTCTATAGCAGTATTATAATCTTACTTGTACCGTACAAAACAAATGAAGAACGATTATCCTGCCATATCCCATTCGTTCCCTTTCCTACAAATCACAACCATTTAACTAAGCCCCATCCCTGATTTGTGTCCATACCTGCCTGCTTGTTTTCTAAATTGATAGTGTTGTAACATGATTATTATTATATAAATGTATCTAGACCTTGTTGTGACCTGTCATAAGTGCATTTGATGTGCCTACGTGACCAATAAACATTTTTATTTATTTTATTATGATAATACTGCTATTAGAGGTGATGGTAACCCTGCAGGAGACAGCAAAATATGTTGTTTTGTGCAGGTGTTTTGTGTTTCGTCTCGAAAAAACATAGAGACGCGCCTTTAGTCCAACAGTAGAAACTGTCATAAACAATTTAAAATAAGTATAATAATATACAATTTGAAATTGTTATGGAGAAATTACCCATCATACAAAAGACCAAAACCAAAAATTAGTTGATTGATGCCAAGGTAACAATAATACTAATTTAAACATAACATATCATAAGCTCACGCCTGTATCCCCGAAGGGGTAGGCAGAGGCGCACTAGCGAACTAGAACACCCACATTTCGCCGAGCTTAGTTCCGTCCCAAATGTGATAGGGGGCGAGCCTATCGCCATATCGGGCACAAATTCCAGACTCCGGGCTGATATGGAAAAATCCAATATCACTTTGCCCGACCTGGGGATCGAACCTGAGACCTCAGAACCGTAGTCGTACTGAAATACCACCACGCCACCAAGGCAGTCTAATACTAATTTTTGTGATATGACTCCTTGCATAAATTCTTCTAATTTTCATATTTAATTTAATTTGTTTACCTACTTGTAAAACTTGCAGAGCCATTGTCAATGGAGTTTCAACCTTCCTCTCTTCAGAAAAAGGATTGGTTGGTTGCAGTTCTTCAGTGGTTTCATTACCACATAGTGCTGCTAAATCTTGCATGTTTATGATGGGGCTAATTGGCAGTACCCTGAACGGGATCCTGACCATTTTTATGTGCGAACCGACTTTCTGTGTGGCTATTGTGATTTTATATGAATATTTTACTGATGTCCCTCTGTAGGAAGGTGGTGCTTCAATCGGTAAGGATTCTCTGTACCAAACTGTTAAAAAAATAGTATAATTTTTCTTTAATCAAAATTAAACTAAAAACATGGAATTTAAACAATCAAAAAGTAGAGTCTTATTTAAGCTAGGAATTTTAAATAGGCAGTTCAAGATTTTATTTTCCAGAAAAGTCTATTTTAAACTGTTTACAATAATTCCAAAAATCAAGAAAAATATCATCAGTCATAGTTCAGTGTCCATAGTATTACATACTTACAGGTTTTTGTCTCTCCTAATGGTATTGTTAGATCACAAAACAATATCTTGGGTTTAGTGTGGAATACAACATCGCCAATATCAGAAGCAGTCACTTTTAATGAAGTTGTTTTGCCAATGGTTGGTGTTTTGTCACCAGCACTCCCTGATGTTGAGTAGAAACAGTGTATTTGTGCCGATGCCCATGCTAAGTTCTCCAGAGTGTCACTGAAATGCAGATAATTGCACAAAGTTCTTAATCAGCAAATCGGATATTTGACAGCAATTCTGACAGGGTGAGTATTTCATTTTAATTTCTAAAGTTGTGTTTATTGTTCCAAAGTGATGTGGTTTTATGCACCAAACTTCAGCGAAGATGGACAGTATTATGTGTAACCTTTTGAATTGGTGATCTTTGATGAATTTTGTGTTGGCTGTGTTGGTCGACTTTGTTTGATCGCTTTGCCAAGGGAAGGTTGTGTGAGGGGCATCGCACTGGAAGGAATTGCCAAAATTCCAGTAGGACCTTGAGATTGTACACATCTGGGTTTCATGGTCACTACAAAAACTTGATACCAATCGCTCTATTAAAAACATGCTATCTGCTAAATGATTCATGCATCCATGATTCCCCTGGTAATGTGATCACTTAACATCAACATCACTTACTTCTTCTATAAAAAAAAATGACAAACGCAAAATCACTTAAACGCGGTAAAGCTATGTTATTTTTATAAGAAAAAGAAGAGGAACCAGCATAACAAACAGGTGGTTGGGTATCATATAGTGTTGCCAGATGTCCCGATTTGCGCGGGACGTCCCGATTTTCAGGGGTCTGGTGACCCGTCCCGATTTACCCTTGATCGGGACGCCAAATGTCCCGATTTCTGACTATACTTCTTAGCATGTACTTTAAAAAAAAAATTAACAGTCGCTCATACTCGTTTACCGAAAAAAGTGGTTAATATTACGCTTGTATGTTAAACTATATTTCAATTCAGCTGTCCGTTTGCATAAGGTAAGTGCTAATTATTTTTTGTTACAATAAATAAATAAAATAAAATCATTATTGGTCACAACAATCAAGGTCTCAATCTCAATTTAAATAATAATTTATGTTATAACGCTATCAATTTAGAAACAAGCAGGCAGGTAAATGGGATGGGGCTTAGATTAGCAAGAAAGGGAACGATATATGGCAGCTTGTTTTTTCCCGTCGATTGCAATGCTAGCAGACAATCAACGGGAAAAAATAAGACGAGTTTTAGAGTCAAATGTCCCGTTCTTCTTTTGACAGCTTTCTTCTGGCGTGAGGAGGCGTCTCATCGCGGGTTAAGGCAGGCTTCGAGGAGATAAAGGGTCGACAATACTGCGGAGAGAGGTTCTCTCTCTCAGAATTCGTCGTGTGCCATCATTGTAGCAACTGCCCCGAGGATACATCCCAGCACACTCTCAAAATGTGTCCTGGGATGAAGAACGCAGCGCTCTCAGAACTGTAGCCGGTAACGGCCTCTCTCTGCCAGCAGTAGTAGCTAGCTACAATGGTCGGTAGTCGGAGGTCGTGGCGCAGTATGACCTCATCTGTGAACGTGTTATGTTGAAAAATGAGAGACGGGATCAGGAATGCTTAGATTCCAGTCGCCAAACAAAAAGCGAGGCGCCTGGTCGTTGACTGGCGCCTCCATTCCTGCGGATTGGAGTGAGGGCCGTACAGCGGGGGATGTGTGGCATTTGTATATTACATTACATTGATGCAACCTCTGAGATGTACAACTCGGCTGCACAAAAACATCTTCTTGACGTACTTACCAAAGGCGGCATAAATATGTGGGGCTCCCGCCCCTAAGAGACGCGCCGAAAGGCAACGTGCAGAGTGTGTTCCAGCAGCAATCCAGAGGTTATTCCGCATCCTCCAGAACCATCTCACTTGCGTTAAATAAGGCAACCACGGTTTTTTAGTCGGTAGTGTCGGTATAGGTATTTTGGTTAGGGAGCCGTCCTAATCCACAGTCACTGTGGACTAGAGCGGAAGACGACGAGTCGGGCATAACCATCCCACTGACCCCAGGTTGGGAGATATCCCTAAAGAGTTGATTTTTCTCCGTGGATAAAAAAGTGTCCCGCTCTGCCATCTAAATGGTTGTTTGTGTAAACGTTTCCACTTCGCCCGGTCTTGATCATCCACCACAATAAAATCTTCTTCTTCTACCTGCCCTTATCCTACCTTAATGAGGGGTAGGCGCAACATACTTTTTCTAGTATGTTATAGAAAGGATTTGGCTTAGTTTTTACGACAGGCTGCCTGCCTGACGTGAACCCTCTGTGAGGAATCCAGTCCCGGGCAAATTAAATAAGATAATTCGCTTTGCCCGACCTGGGAATCGAACCCAGGACCTCCAGGTCCACAGCGCATATATTTTGCTACTAAACTAAGGAGGTGACAATGAAACCACTGGCTTTTATACCTTCTACCAAAACGACAACCCGTCCACGAGAACGCACCCCTGGCATGATTGGTCCAGAAACTTGCGACCGACTGCTCCCGTAGTTTGCTCAAACTATAACAATACCTTTCAAGCGACATTCCTGCAGTTTATCTGACATCAATTTTCGTATTTGGTCTAATCGTGTAACGTTGCGCTACCACCGCCGCATCTTCATCTCCGCAACGTAGTTTTCGCTAACATGATGCTTACGGGCAGTCACGTCAAAGTTTTTCTGTTTATTTACTTATATACTTTCAACGAAGCTAACTAGCGGTAAAATCTTGGAAATCAAGTTTCCGCGGGGAAAAAATGGTCCAGGGCCATAATGCCCGGGACAGATGGAAAACATCCATGGGGTCGCTATAACAGGCACGTGCTACGACCTCCGTTAGCCCCTATAAGTTAAAGCTTACGACGGGCAGGCGATACCGCGATTAAATTTTTCAAACGCCCACAGCCACAAAGTGGGAAGCGAGGGACAATCACGCCTCCTATGCCCCCTCTGGCGGCTGAAGGGATCAGATAAAAAAATCTGAGAATCAAGGATTAGATTGTTCCCGATCTCTCTCGGTACTCTCCTTCTGTGAGATGCATCTTCTCGTAAAAGTTGGCTTCTGCACGCTAGGCTCCCAGGATCTCGACCATGGTTTACGTCACACCTAGCACCGAGAGGTTTTTTGCGACGATAACTGCTCTGAGAACGGCTTTGTACTAGGCTGGGAATATTTCTAGTGTGGGTAGAATAGAAGTATGAACTCAATCCTGGGATTGAATCCTCTAAATGTGGGGTATATAACTTTTTTTTGTTATCGTGGGGTAAGTGTTTTAACACTACCGCCACGCCTGGGGGAAGGCGTGACGGTTATGTCGGTGTCGCCAGCTTTACGACCCAGCGTCATAATGCCCGGGAGGGATGGAAAACATCCGGATGACACTGGGTCGAGTCCCTAATTCTATGTACACCCTACACCGGCAATACTGACTAAAAACACCGCGGTGGCCCTTTTCGGCGCTTTAGGGACGGTTCCGGGTTTCCCTAGGTGAGAAACGCCCAGGCTTCAGCCGGAACCGTCCCTGCGCGGTGCCGCCTTGCGTCCCATCTCCAATTGTGGGGGGGCTCATAAAACCCCGCCGATGGGGTATATTACTACAATTAAAAAAGGCATTTAAACTTCGCCTATGTTGAGATTCGACCATAAATTTAGTTATATTTAAAAAAAAAACTTATTATAGTTTGATTTCATTGTTATACTAACCGGCCGGTAACGTCCCGATTTGAAAACCTATGTCCCGATCATTTTCACCTTGTGTTCCGATATTTCACACAACAAATCTGGCAACACTAGTATCATATGAATAACTCCATGTTAAATTATTGTTATAGCTTTACCTGTGACTTTGGGAGTTTCTGTGTTCAGGTTGAGCTGTGTAGCAAAATGATATACAACATTCTAACGCTTCTCCAGCTAAATAAACTGTTCCTGTGGTAAGTTTTGCTGAAAGTTCAATCATGATTCTTTTTCTATTTAACTGTGTAATATTGTTCTTAATTATTATAATTATATTAACAAGGTTTTATAAATCCATTTCTTAATGTTACTTCAGACGTTCCATTTTCTAGAATCCAGATAATTTAGAATTTTATTATACAAATTACACGCTACGCTACGTCAATTATTATAAATGTCAACAAAGAACGTGAAACGTCAAATTCAAAATAAAATTAGAGATGTACGCAACAACATATCGATAAGAATAACGACGGTTCAGGGCAAAGTGCGTTAAGCGACATTTTGAAAAGTTACAGGAGAGAGGTTCAAAGTTTATTGTTTTGGAAAAAATTTATTGTAAAAAAAGTACTTGGCGGATTTTAGCAAATTTTATATATTTCTTGCGTTTCCACATATAGCAACTTTTTGATTATTAAATGTGTTTATATGAGCCGTATTTAAAAACATAAGTGTCGCTTCACCCAAAATGCATCAACTGAAAGAATTTTTAGATTCAGGCAAAGTGACTCAAGTACCATCATAGATATTATAGCATAGATGAAATTGATTCATACCTTAATTACCTTAATACGATTACGGTTCAGGAAAAGCAAAACTGCTTTATCAAAATGTGATAGTGAGCGAGCCTATCGTCATATCGGGCATTCCAGATTGCGGGCTGATATTGAAAAAAAAAACCTCAATGTCATTTTGCCCGACCCAGAGGCCTAACCCCAGGACGGTAGTTGCACCGAAATATAACTACGCCGGCACCGGGACAATATCGATAAACAAATGTGTAATTACATTAAAATACTGGACTTATAAAATGTATCATTATTTAATTTTAATATAGAATTCACATGAATGAATGATACTGTGGGTGGCATCGTCACTTCCATGGATATGATTTGTGTTCACACCATCTTTAAAAAGTATATAATTTATCAAGGTTACTTATCGAAGTAACTACTTTAATCGTAACGAAATACTACCACGCCACCGAGGCAGTCATTATAATATTATTATATCAATCGAATATCGATAAGTATCATCTTCTACGGAGAAGCATCTCTATTTTTGTAATGTTCCAAATACTTATTGTTAATTTTTAAGCATAAAGGTCCTCTTTTTTCTAACGACCGGCAACTTTGTTAACGAAGTTAGTTTAATTAATTTTAAATTATGCAATAAACTAAAATAAATAATGATTTTCAGCATCGCTTGGTATGTGCGTATGATAGCTATAATATTATGGTAGATATTTCTGAATGTAATAACATTCCATTTTTCTTTAGCGGGCACAGTGTGATATACTAGTATTATATTTAAAAAGATTATATAAAAGAAATAGAAATGTGTTAAAATTAAGCTAAAAAAAAATTATTTTAATTCTGCAGACATTTAATAGGCGCCAATGAAATGGACCAAACATTTTGTCCAAAACTTCATTAATCTACATCCATCCACATTTGACAAATAAGTTAACGTAAATAGGAACGTTAATATTGTAACGAATTTGTGAATAGTAGATTTTGAAATTCGCCAAATATATTTATGAGGAAATAAACAAAATGCTCATATCAGATGGTATTAATCATGGAAAATTGCAATCAATAATCGTTGGTGAATTGAAGAAAGCAGGTTTAAAACACCGTCTAAAGAAATATATTCTGAAAAATGTGAAGGTAAGTTTGCATTCTTTAACACGATTTTAGGTTGTCGATTTTACTCTTCTAAGTTATTTTTAATGGTTTTAGGACAACAAGACAGTGTTTGGGGCACCTTTAGCGAAAGTTCCCTCATGTAGCGTTATTTGTTGTGGGAGTACATTGAGTGTACCAGTTATAGTAACTGAAATGTCCTCAGTCCTCAGAACAAATGCCCATATAGAGGGACTGTTTAGAAAGGCGGGGTCGCAAGTCCGCCAAAAAGATATAAAGGTGAGTGTTTTTACTTAGATGCATACATAACAAATTTAGAGTCAGCATATTAGTCCCTAATAATAGCTTACCGAAAATTCGCAAGATATCTAGTTATGTTATTGATATGTACGGCGTAAGTCCCACAGAGACTAAAAAACTTCTAACCACTGTCACAGGACAATGGGATAGTTTGGAAAACTTTATATAATGTATAAATATAAATAAATAGATTAGGTATTTTATAATATGTTTTTCAATAGTTAAGACCCATAATATCCTATATTTTCTTAATTAGTTATAATAAATTTGACATAGAAAAGTTATATTAATTGACTTCTGTTTTAATTTTATTACAAATCATAATGTGAAGGAAATATAAATGTTATGTGTGTATAATGTTTGCTCTAAAACATGTTTATTTTCAGAGATTGTTAGATGCTGGTGGTTGTGTCTCTGAAGGTCACCATCCAATAGATGTTGCCAGTGTTCTAAAGTTGTACTTGAGGTGTTTACCAGAGCCCCTGATCAGTGCGGAGGTGCAGGACCTGCTGCTGCGATGTAGACTGACTGCAGGGGATGATGCGCTCAAGCCTATCCTTCACACATTACTATTACTGCCAGTATTACATGTTCATTTGTTGCATTATATCATGGAGGTAGGATATTATATAGGAATAATCATAATTTTTTTTAAATAATTGTTTTTCACCATTACAGTTTAGAACAGTAACTTATCATCATAACTGGAATTAGTATTCTATATTTTGTACTATAAAATACTGTTGCCTTTGGTCTTGTGGCAGTTTATATGGGCTGTAGACCATGAGGTCCTGGGTTCGACTCCCAAGCCAAGCAAGGTGTTTTTCTAACACCCTAGATCTCCCAGAAGGGAGTTGATATCAGGCAGGTCAGTCGTAAAAATGAAGCCAAATCCTTTTTGCAACATGCTTGAAAAAGTGTGTTGTGCCAACCCCAGATTAAGGTGTAATATGGACGGATAAAAAAAAATATACTATAAAATACTGTATTCATGTGATATTCATAATTATATACTTTTTTAGTTGCTAAACTACATTGCATCAAGAAATAAAGACAATCTAATGGACTCGTCAAACTTGGCTATTGTGATGACACCAAGCATCATGCCTCTGCCAGCAGCAGCATCAGCACAAAGATTGGAACACCATGTAGCACTAGTCAAGGTTATTACTTGTTGATTTGTAGCATATGGTTTTTTTTCTCAGTATTAGTCCAGACTCTGGAATTTGCGCCCAATATCGCGATCCTAAGGTCTCGGGTTCGATCCCCGGGTCGGGCAACGCGATATTGTATTTTTCCATATCAGCTTGGAGTCTGTAATTTGTGCCCAATAAGGCGATAGGCTCGCCCACTATCACATTGGGGATGGAACTAAGCTTGGCGAAATGTGGGTGTGTTCTAGGTTGCTAGTGCACCTTTGCCTACCCCTTCGGGGATACACGCGTGAGCTTATGTATGTGTATGTATGTAAGTTCCTAACGGTCCATATTTAGAATGCTTATCACAGTGCACCACAATGAGTGAATTTTGTTATCAAAAACATAATAATGGTTATTATATTCTGACTCAACAGCATTTTAATGGGCTCAATTATAGGCACTGATAAATAACAGTTTTAACTTTTTACAGATGTTTATTGAAAACTCAAAACATATAGGATTATTAACGGAAGATCTCATGATGCAACTGGATGACGATCCTGATGCCTACACAGCGAGGCGGAAGAAACGGCGTAGCGGTTCACTTAACAGTTAGTAATTTAGCATTCCAACAATTAAACTAAAAACGACAGGTTTAATACTTTGTGCTATCTGTTAAGGATGCATAAGGAAATTCTCGCTTTCCCGCGTACACCCTATTTATATGTCAAATCTAATATGCGGGCATACATTCACATACCTATTATGAAGCCGGTTCTCCTGTTCATCTGGGACTGAACTAAGCTCGGCGAAATGTGGGTGTTCTAGTTCGCTAGTGCGCCTCTGCCTACCCCTTCGGGGATACAGGCGTGAGCTTATGTTTATGTTTGTTCTCCTGCACTAAAACATTACACAAAACATGCATTTTTTATCTATGGTCCACTGTTTTATGAGCAGGTGACAGCTAAAATCGTTGTTTTGCGTATGTGTTTTCAGTGTTTTGTTTGGAAAAAGCTAGTGCAGGAGACCCGGCTTAAATAAAACTGGTCCCGTATGCCCGAAACATTATATAACAATTAAATTATAAATATATATTTATTTAAACCTACTTTTTTAAAGTAGTTAAATACAACTGAAAAAAATAATTTTCAAATAGTATAATATTCATTATTTCAGGAATGCTAAACGGTTTACGAAAAATGGTATCAGGAAATGTAAATACACCTGCAACAGTACGAGAGAATGGAAAAACGCCGATTCTTAGTAAATCTGCTTCTAAACGCAAATACGAATCCTATGAAGGACTTTCTGCTAAAGTTAGGTAAGAAATATGTTTAGCTATTGATGAAGTCTTCCAATAACCTAGTTAATAGGCAGGTGTTTGTGGGTTTGTAGGCCGTAATGTGGCCAATGATGACACCATTAGGTACTTGACTGATTTATTTTCATTAATTTTATATGAAATTTACGTAGTCTAAAATATAGAACAGAAAGAAAGTTTATATGTTCTCAAAAATAAAAATGCGGGAAAGATAAGTATCAGTATAATCACGACACGCCATAACGGTACGTGCGTTGGAAAGGGATAGCAAGATATCTCTAATTACCCCCACTCTAGAATAAAAAATATGAATTACTGCCTCATTTTTCAACCAATTTCGATGCAGTTTTTACAGAAGGGTTTCATTTTCGTTTTAATTGCTATTACATATAAAAATGTGTATAAAATTAAACATAGTCAAGTACCCAATTGTATCCTGTAAAGGTTTATTCGTGACTCCCTTAAATTATTGTACACATGCAAACGTATTTCATGCACCACACACACATACATCGCACTACTCTGACTTACATAATATTATAATGATGTGTCCCTACATTAATGCAACTAGTAATAGTAAAAATATATTTGTTAGAATTTTATTATTTTGTATTTTTTTCGACAGGAAAGAAATTACCAAAGGATTACCACAGAAAGAATTATCTTTCACTCCAATGAAGATGTAAGTTTGTTCTTCTTATTGTATTTACATTACAATAGCTCCATTCAAATCTTACAATATACGCGCATAATATTATCGGTCAGACTAAAGTTAGTCTCTTCATCCGCCCTTTGTCTATCCCTCAATGAAAACATTCGTTCGACGACGCGAAGCCTACTTGAAATCGGTTGCGCTTTTGCGTATAAAATACTTTCTATAAATCGACACAACACGTTTTGGGAACAATTGGTCCAAGATACTAGGAGTTATGAACGCTTTCCTCAGCAGTGACTGAAAATGCGGTATAAGAGCAGAGGCGTAACTGTACCTACTGTTTGGGTCACGTGGCAAATTCATCAGATGTAGCCCTTTTTGCCGAGGCTTTTTCAGCCCCGGGTCTCCTTCCAGTCCCTTATGGATGGATAACGGCCTGTGGCATTTTGCCCAAAATCCGATCCGTGTGTTACGCTATTATATAAGAGTCACTCAAAAGCCGCCATTGAGTTTTTTAAGTACATCAAGTATGAATGATATACATAGTAATAAAGGTCTCCCCCTATATCCCGCTCGGCTGTAAATTCGTCCAATTGCAAGGTTTTTACTCAATGGCTAAAATATAATATATAATACTTTATCCAATGTTCTTATTTACTTTAGGGGCGTCGAGAGAAAAAGACTGCGACTTAGCCTAATGGATGCGAGAAGCACACCCATCATTAATGCAGACTTCAGTTCACACAAAAATTCTGAAACCAGCATTAGCAGCGAAGATTTGCTGACTTCTTCTGAACATTTGTTCAGTGCTCATGATACAATAGACTTGTCTCCCGATATGAAACAACCAGATAAAGATTACGTAAGGATATCTAAACAAGAATACGAGGAAATCAAAAGCAGAGTATCCGCTATTGAGAATAGATTGTCGAGAGAGTTTACAGATGTTATACCTAGGGTACAACCTTTACAGCAAGTCCAGAATGTATACGAAAAAACTTTAGAGGAAGTGGCAATGTTGAACTGCGGCAATTCCGACCATTTAGCGCGGCGGCTTAGCAAAGAATTGAAAATACGACCCACCGAAGAAGCCAAAATTATTCGATCTCCAAGTGCCAGAAAAATCGGTTCGATCAGACGCCGTTCTCGCGAGAATCTCACCAAAATCGTCAGACACAAGTCTTGGAACGTGCCGTCTCATTCACATGCTAGTCACATCGCGGATAGATTTTATCCATATGTAGGCTTAAGTCGACAGAGAACGAGTACAGCGAAGCCTGATTTAGCAGCACCTAAGATCACTGTTGGTGAATGGGACGGTTCCGCTTCAGAAAACTCGACCAACAATGTATCGGACAGTAGTCAGAAGTACCGGCAACGGAAGCGAACCAGTCTAGCTTCAGATTACGGCCGCGAGAAGCTGATCAGTAGAATCCCGGCACGAAGATCTTTGGGTGTAATAAATAATAGTTTTGATAACACCACTTCAGATACATCCATGAACAACACATTAAACTCCAGTGAAAAATCTACTAATTCTGATCAGAGACCACGTTATCAAAATCTGGTAAATAAAAATGTAAATAAATTCGGTAAACAAAGTCCGATAAATCAGAAATGGCGTAGCGCTGCAGCTTTCTTTATGGATAAGACTGGAGAAGTTGAAAACATGGGTCCTACTGGGAGACCATCAGTTAATAAATTACGGAAACAGAATGCCGGCGCTGTCATGGCTAAAGCGAAGCTTTTTGAATCCAGCTCTGATAAATCATCTGAGAGAAACGACAAAACTACTCATACTGGGTTTGCGAGACGGCCAAGAGTAAGTGGCCAGCAACCGAATAGGACACAAAAACTAGTAGGTCTCGTCAAACCTAAAGTTCATAACGAAAATATGCCTGGGATACCAGTAAGACATTCGAGGAATGTAGCTGAGGTAATACCGATACCAAAATCATATAATGAAATGGACTGGCGGACAAATAGGAAAATGACGCCTCCTACAAAGAAAGTTGTGTCGCCTCAGGCTAATACAAACGCGGTAGTAAAGACACCACAAATTCCAACTCTGAAAAAATCCCTAATCGCACCCAAGACATCACGCGTACTGCTGGCTCCAAACGACTTGAAAAAAGCAAACACACCTCTGAAGGCAGTGCATGTATCACCGAGGAGGAGATCCCCGCGGCAAAAATTACAACGCGCCAGCATGCAAGGAAATTAGTATTATTGAGTATTATACTTGAGCAATGACCAGCGTAAGATGATAATTAGTGTATTTAATTCATAAATCACTACCAAGTATTCACACAATTGATGGCCATATGTAAATAGAAGTAATATCCAATTTGTGTTTGTATTAAAATCTTTTATATTGATATACAAAATAGATTTTTTATTTACTAAAAGATTATTCAACAAGAATAACATATACTCACGCTTGTATCTCCGAAGGGTAGACAGAGGCGCACTAGCTAATTAGAACACCCACATTTCGCTGAGCTCTATTCCGTCCAAGATGTGATAGGGGGCGAGCCTATGGTTGTATCGGGCACAAATTACAGACTGGGCTGATACTGAAAAATCCAATATCACAGACTCTGGGGTCGAACCCAAGACGGTAGTCGTACCGAAATCCAACTACGCCACCGAGGTATGCACCTACCTTGTTCTACTCTGCATCACCCTAAGGTTGACTGTAAGAGAAGGCCTTCGGCATTAAGTCCGCCTATATACATTGTATATGAAGTGTATAAATAAATAAATAAATAAAGTAGTCAACAAGAATGTTGCTTATTATTCGTATTGTAGTTTTTGTTAGCACTCCGTCCGTATAAAAGTTTTAACTTATGAGATTCTTCACTGTAGTACCTGTGTAGTTCGAATTTATTTCTTTGATTTTATGTATGTTACTAGACGTATATCAGGCCCGCCCGGCCCCGCGTCCTTTAGCGATAACAGGTATACCAAACGAATGTACTCATTGCGAAAATCATATGTACCGCTTTCATTTTCAATGTACCTCTCTAATTTTCAAATTACAAGCGTTTTATGGTGGCCGGGCCAGCCTGACTTTTTCAGCCCGTCCTCTCTGTAATTCAAAAACTACAAAACGTGCTGATAAAGTGATGCTACAGAAGAAATGTACTCTCCAAATTACGTATATGTACAGCTTAATATAACAATAAAATGCAATATCTTACGAGATATTCAATCATGAAATTAGGGAATCAGGGCCGGGCTGAAATTATTTATATAGCTCTGTACAGAAAAACTACAAGGCATTGATCTGAACTATTGATGTACATACAATGTACCCTGGATGTAGTTCATATGTACTTACTTCGTTTTCAATTATATTAAGTAATTATAAAAATATGTCCATTTGTAATTATTTGAGACCGGCACTTTACAATCGTCCATATCTTTTTAAATATAGCATCAAACTGATTAATATTGTGTTTTTTGGAATAACATACGATAGTACATTCGTTTAGATTGCCTTGTGTGTCTATTTGCGGGTTATTTGAATAAATATTTAAATTATAACCTAATACTAGTAAAGCTGCAGTACAGTGACCATCAATCAGTCACAAACTAATTTCCGGACCATGATGTAAATAACATAACATAACACAAATTCACGCATGTATCCCTGAAGGGGTAGGCAGAGGCGCACTAGCCAACTAGGACACTCTTTCGGGCCAGAAGAGGCAAATGCCCTGATACCGTCCCATATATTAAACGGTACATATATCGCTAGGGTTGAACAGTTTAAGTATCTATTTAAGTTGCTATCACGATTATGTACTTTCTTTAATTTTTAATGTCTGTAACCTGATATTGTATAGCCAGCATGAATCCTTCCGTTTCGGGAAACAATTCGCCTCTCTGTAGCCATGAGTATGACGCTCGCTTGTCAACATTAGGACTAGTCAGAGCGAGACGGTGGCGGCCATGGAGAGATTTTATAGTCCAGCTATCAATTTATTGCCGATTTGGGCGAGGCCTAAGTCCAGCATTGGACGTTCTGTGGCTGATGAAAATTATAAACAGATAATTTATATTAACATCTCAAACAAAATAAATGGTTTTCTACTATATTTATTATGTTACATTTCAAGTAAAACACGTGGAAAAGGATAGGTAGAACAGAAAATGTCTATTTTCATCATGAAAACAAAATAATTATACGCGGGGTACTTACGTTGATAATCATGCTGTATCTGAAATTACTCCATAGTCTCTGGTAGAAAAAAAAAGATTTTGTTTCGCTATTTTATTTTGTATTAAAATAAATGACATTATTTCATGTTAGTAAGTTAAATCTTTACTAATATTATAAAGCTGAAGAGTTTGTTTGTTTGTTTGTTTGATTGAACGCGCTAATCTCAGGAACTATTGGTTCGATTTGAAAAATTATTTTTGTGTTGGATAGCCCAATTATCGACGGTGGCTATAGGCTATATAACATCACGCTTTGACCAATAGGAGCGGAGCAGAAATGAAAAATGTTGCAAGATCGGGAAAATTTATATCTCAGACAGAAACTACTGGTTCGAATTGAAAAATTCTTTTTGTGTTGGATAGCCCAATTATCGAGGGTGGCTATAGGCTATATAACATCACGCTATGACCAATAGGGGCGGAGCAGAAATGAAAAATGTTGAAAATACTATATTTCAGAAACTACTGATTCGAATAGAATTTTTTTTTTGTGTTGGATAGCCTATTTATCGCGGATGGTTATAGGCTATATAACATCACGCTTTGACGAATAGGAGCGGAGCAGAAATGAAAAATGTTGCCAAATCGGGAAAATTTATATCCCAGACAGAAACTACTGGTTCGATTTGAAAAATTCTTTTTGTGTTGGATAGCCCAATTATCGACGGTGGCTATAGGCTATATAACATCACGCTATGACCAATAGGAGCGGAGCAGAAATGAAAAATGCTGCTATTGGGGAATTTTATATCTCAGAAACTACTGGTTCGATTTGAAAAATATTTTAGTGTTGACCGAGGGGATGAATGGTAGGGTGACTAAGGGGTGACTGACGGGGTGATTGATGGGGTGACTGATGGGATGACTGACGGGGTGACCGACGTGAGGAATGACGGGGTGACTGACAGACTGACTGGTGGGGAGGCGGACGGGGTGACTGACGAGGTGAATGACGGGGTGACAGATAGGGTGTCCGACTGGGTGACAGCCGGGGTGACCGACTGGGTGACAGACGAGGTGATAGACGGGGTGACAGGCGGGGTGACAGGCGGGGTGACAGACGGGGTGACAGCCGGGGGACAGACGGGGTGACAGATGGGTGACCGAAGTGGTGACAGACGGGGTGACGGACGTGGTGACAGATGGGTGACCGACTGGGTGATAGAAAAGGTGTCAGCCGGGGTGACAGGCGGGGTGACAAACGGAGTGACAGTGGGTGTGACTGACGGGGTAAGAGACGGGGTGACATACGGTTTGACAGACGGTGTGACTGACGGTGTGAGAGGCGGGGTGACTGACGGCCGAAGTAGATCATCCCATTACCTCTTTTAGAATTATTATGCTATAGGTGCCTATGACTCACTCTTTCAACCCTCTCTCTCATACGCAGGCGAAGTTGCGCGGGTCAGCTAGTATATAATATGGATGTTGATCACCACAAATTTATAAAAGTAATTTAATAAAAACGAATATTTTCAACATAATATTGTTTCATTCCATATATTTACATCATGCCTAGGTGGCGTGGTTGTTTTTCGGTACGACTACTGTCCTGAGGTCTTGGGTTCGATCCCCGGGTTGGGCAAAGTGATATTGGATTTTTCCACATCAGCCCGGTGTCTGGAATTTGTACCCAATATGGCGATAGGCTCGCCCCCTATCACATCTGGGACGAAATTAAGCTTGGCGAAATGTGGATGTACTAGTTGGCTAGTGCGCCTCTGCCTACCCCCTTGGGGATAAAGGCGTGAATTTGTGTTATGTTATGTTATTTACATCATGGTCCGGAAATTAGTTTGTGACTGATTGATGGTCACTGTACTGCAGCTTTACTAGTATTAGGTTATAATTTAAATATTTATTCAAATAACCCGCAAATAGACACACAAGGCAATCTAAACGAATGTACTATCGTATGTTATTCCAAAAAACACAATATTAATCAGTTTGATGCTATATTTAAAAAGATATGGACGATTGTAAAGTGCCGGTCTCAAATAATTACAAATGGACATATTTTTATAATTACTTAATATAACTGAAAACGAAGTAAGTACATATGAACTACATCCAGGGTACATTGTATGTACATCAATAGTTCAGATCAATGCCTTGTAGTTTTTCTGTACAGAGCTATATAAATAATTTCGGCCCGGCCCTGATTCCCTAATTTCATGATTGAATATCTCGTAAGATATTGCATTTTATTGTTATATTAAGCTGTACATATACGTAATTTGGAGAGTACATTTCTTCTGTACCATCACTTTATCAGCACGTTTTGTAGTTTTTGAATTACAGAGGGGCCGGGCTGAAAAAGTCAGGCTGGCCCGGCCACCATAAAGCGCTTGTAATTTGAAAATTAGAGAGGTACATTGAAAATGAAAGCGGTACATATGATTTTCGCAATGAGTACATTCGTTTGGTATACCTGTTATCGCTAAAGGACGCGGGGCCGGGCGGGCCTGATATACGTGTTACTAGTCACCTCCGGCAATGTGTACCAACTACCGATATTTACCGGAAAATGATATTTATCCCATACGCTTACGGGCTAGTTCAGAGCTACAAACCAAACATGAAGTAGGACCGCAGATCCACTGATAAAATAATCTGAGGACATAGACATGATCGACGCTGCGCTCGCGCCGTAAGCAGTCAAATACGTTGTTGTTTTTAGACTATCCCTTGGTTTAGTGCCAGCGTATATCGGCTGTGGTCTTGGTTCGAATTCCAGGTAAAGCAAATGGCAAGTGACAACGCACATTTAGTATTATTCTTGTTTAGAGTTAACAATAGCTGATGTAGAATGGTCTTCGAGTAATCGAATCATATTTATTCCTTGCCAAGCTTGCTTATGTTTGGATTCTTGTGTTAAGAGTTCGGCAACGCCTGTTTACAGTTTGATCAGAATCCCACTAGGGTTGACAGGTATGCAACTGGTCGTAAGAAATAAAAATTCAAAAAATAACCCTAACCCCTCTTTAGTGGGATGAGTAGTTAAATAAATTTTGTGTGTTTACCATATAAGATATTCTAGAAGGATTAAAGGGAAGGGTAGGGTGATAGGGACTCGCTTGATAGTTGCAACGCTTGATAGTTTGGGTAGTTTTAAATAATTCAAGATATTAAACCCAAACAACTTTTATTACGAAGTGGTGAACAGTATGGGGTTTGAAATGAAATGCTAATGTATAATATTGTATGATGTATATCACGGCTTTTACAGTGGTATTTCACGTATAAACAAAATATCCAGTTTTGAATTCAATAAATAAAACATACTGACAATTTAATAAATAACAATTTTCACATTCAATTATATAAAACATCGGCGCCACAATAATTTGGATGATACTTATATATAATGTCATAATAATAATTCTGTTGTGTGGGGTTCAACTAAATTATGTTCACTTACACGTTTATTGATGATCACAGATTTGAGAATTATAAAAAAGCAGATTCAGAACATACCGTGCTATGGAGAAACGATTTAACAATTCGAAACTTGCAATAGTGATTATTGAGTAATTTAGGTTTCATTATAGCTTATAGGCTAACTTATCACTATCAGCATTCTGGCCGCTCACGAACGGCTCTTCCCAGTTCCAAACATTGCTTCTCGATCGATATCAATACCAAATTTAAATTAACAATATAATAAAATATCAATTGTACCTAAGATCTTTTCCAATTAAATACGCACATTCGTTATTAATTTGCATGTTATTATACACTAAGTGATCGCGCTGCAGACTCGCGGCGGTGAACGATATCCCCGGACTATCTACTGGCTCAACGGCAAACGTGCTCTTTAATATTACAAGCGACTCCCACGCGGCTCCATCCAACAGAGCGAACGTACATTACATCATAATTAACCGTACAATACATATTGTGATCAATAATAAAAATATAATGATACAAATACATTAATTACTACATTTCGATTATTGTGTGACATAAATATTTACAAAGCGCATTAGGAGGGCCGAAATAGTTAGGCGAGGCGGACTCCTAAACGAGAGATTAATAACTGCGCCCGGCACCCACTGCATCCACTGCACTGGCGATACCACTGGCACTAGCCGCCCGACCGTCCTCTACTGCACGACACTGCACTGCACTGCTCCCACAAACCAACACAAAACTCGTACAAGTATCTTTATTAACTAAAACATCTCAATAAGTCAAATTGTCATCACAAGAGCTAAACGATAAATGCCCCCAAATAATTGAAATCATGTCAATAGTTAAAAACTCCTACGATAATTCATATTATATTACAACATCCTGACCGTCACAGTCGCCGGATTCGACAACTAAATAACTAAAATAGTATTTTTTTTTGAAGAAACAAATTATATATTCTTCTCCATGATTATGAAACTAGTAGATATTATAATACACAGACTACTACCAGTACATCTTATAAAATGAATAACATTATTCTAAATATGAATGTTATCTCTCAATATAAACGGTACGATTACAATTTGGGAATGCATGATACTACTTCGACGAAATACAATATTATTAAGTACCGATGATTATAAAAAAATTCCCTACATATACAGACAGAGTGATAACATTCGAAATATGATTCACTTTCGTCAAATGTAAAGCACGAAGATGGAATACATAACGATCGCCGACGCACGGTCGGCACGATCGGCACGGTCGACCCGACGAACGGCCGGACCGACGCCGTGACGGCGACTTCACGCCTGCGAAGTTTTAGATAATAAACATAATTGAACTAGGACACGACGGCCGCCCGCGACCGCATCGAGTCGGCCGGGCGACCGCGGGAGAGAAACGGCCCTGCAACACCCGTGCGATCGTGTCCCCCGAACTACAACTAAAATAAATAATAATGTTTGTTTCCGACGAATACTGGTGGGATGGTGATCGGAGAGGGTCGGCGGGATGCGAGGGGTGCCGCTCAGTTCACCATCAGCGTGTGCGACTCCATGGGCGCCGCCGAGTCGTACAGCGTGTCCGTGTCCTGCGTCGGCTCGCCCTGCAGCTGGCACTGGTTCGACAGCGTGCCCGCGCCGCAGTCGCAGAAGAATCTGTAACCATACAAATGTAATTATATTGATATTCGATACCAACCAGCACTCACGCTGCCGTTACGAATATCGATAGGTGGGCTATCGGTAATTTGGCTACAAATAAGTTAAATCCATAATACTATTCACAAAAGACAATATTATGATCAATAAAACAATCAGCATTGACAATTCTAAATAGTATCGATAGTACTATCGATATCAAACTTAACTGATGTTGGAGGTCGGCTATCGATGGTTCATTGATCGATAGAGCTACAAAAACAAGTGTGTGGTCACGTCGGGTGTTAATATGACTGTTTGCATTTTTATAACATTACGTTATTATTTATGGAGGTGTCTCACACAATCACACAATTATCGATGCACGACGCGTCTATTCTACCACGTGACTTTATTATTCGGTATTTTATGTTATATAGGGTTAGACAGCACAGAGGCTCGATTCTCACAGTTAATGAAATACATACTTAACACAATGGAATAAAGAATAGTTTCCAAACAAATATTCACAAGTTACAAGTTATATAGTAATGGCAAATAAGGACCGTGTATGACTTGCGTATTGGAAGATTGTACACACCTGTCATGGCGGATGAATTCAACGTCATGGCCGGAATGGCACGTTTTGATGCAATTTACGCATATAGCGTTGCGGTCTGTCGTGTTGCATGTCTGGCACCTGTTGATGAAAATAAATAGCGATATTAATACTTAATGTAAGATCAATGAATTCTTAGTATGCAAAACATTATGTTGATAATAAACTTGCCTATAAAAATCATGCATCGGAAACGACGTATAAGATGAGATTTTGTACAGGCACTGGCCACCTCCCACTGCTTTCTCCACAGCATCTTGATTGCTGAAGATCTTGTTGCCGCGCACCAGCGGAGAAACACCGGACGCAAGACATAAACCTGCACGACAAAACATAAACATACGATTTTTCACATGATGCTAGCTACCTTTGTAAGAAAACATACTAATTGCACCCAGATTGTGATTTTTCATATGAATCACATAACATAACATAAGCTCACGCTTGTATCCCCGAAGGGGTAGGCAGAGGCGCATTAGCGAACTAGAACACCCACAATTCGCCGAGCTTAGTTCCGTCCCAGATGTGATAGGGGGCGAGCCTATCGCCATATCGGGCACACATTCCAGACTCCGGGCTGATATGGAAAAATCCAATATCACTTTGCCCGACCCGGGGATCGAACCCGAGACCTCAGGACCGTAGTCGTACCGACATACCACCACGCCACCGAGGCAGTCATATGAATCAATACTGGAGTATATTCTTGTAGTATGTAAATAAATACACCCAGCAGTTTGGTTTCCGTCTCCCAACTCTCAAACCCGAAACAAATATCTATGGGTCACACAAACATTTGTATCGATGCGGAAATCCATCCCACGGTCCTTTGCTTCATATACTTCAATAAATTACTATGTAAATTGTACACAAACACTTACCTCCAAATCTATTGTTAAAAATTTGATTGTGTTCTAACGTGGCGGTCGCGTTATTGGTAATTTCGACGCCGGCGGCGAGACCGTCGAAAATACGGTTGCGACGCAATACTGGATGGCTTTGAGTTGAGATCAACACGCCCGCTTGTGCGTTCCGAAATATATCGTTCTCCTCTAACACTCCCTACAAGTGAAAATTATATTATAGTTTCTTATAAAAAAAATACAAATAATTATGATTGTACCTAGTCTTATTTTAAAAGTAACAAGAGACCCAATGTTGTAACTAACTTAAGGGCGGCCAAAATCAACACTTATACACATCCACTCATATAGGATCTATACATAGACTATTATCTGAATTTTATTTGTGTTAACTAAAAGGTTAAAGGAAATCACTGGATGTGGGCTGCTTCCAACAGGCCAGTTTGTAAATCTTTGGGGGATTTTCAGCAGTGGATATATGGTTGATTCTATATTTGATGATGATAAGTCACATTTAAAAACTATAAAAAATATAACCTCACCTTCCCTCCATTAAAAATACAAATACCCCCATCGCGCCCGTCGAAGATCTTATTCCTCTTGAGCGTCGGGTTGGAGTCAGTCTTTATCCACACACCGGCCATGGCGTTATCGAATATCTCGTTCTGCTCCAATAACCCCAGGCCCCCGTTGTAAACGAGCACGCCGCCATTTTGCCCACCCCATATCTTATTGCCCCGTATAACCGGGTTACTACCAGTTCTGATCTGCACCCCAGAGTATAGGTGGTTGAATATATCGTTATCTTCTAATTTTCCGTGACCGTTGTCATAAAAATAAACGCCGACCTAGGAAAAAAAAATTTTAATTGTGATTTAGGTATACCCTAGTTATATGTATGCAGTACGTCACCAGGAAATCCGTCCTGTATGTGCTGCGATGCATTGCTGACTTGGTATTCAATCTTCTCAAATTGGGTAGGTATATAGCATAACATCGTCGTGATATACATTTGTTTGCGTATAACGCTAGCTGTATCATAATATCGTGTGAAAGAGGAATCTCACATATTAGCCCACCTTATTGCAATCAAAACACAAGATGCATATTTTTCACAGAAAAATAATCACTTCGGTAAGGTGTTGATTTGTCATTGTATTTGTCTATTTTGTCAACACGTAAAGTATCGCCAATGGCCTGACTTAATTAATAGGAGTGAGATAGTGTCCAATGTTGTTGCAATGAGAGTACAACAAACTATTCCTATATGGCAATACAATTTAAACAGTCAATATAATGTTATAATAGTAGAAGCTAACAGAGCATTTGTGAGTGGGGTTGATTTCTGTCATCACAATCGCAATTCCATCTTTTTTATCATCACTAAATAATGTCGAAAAGACCCGGATATGCAGAGCTGTTTTTTCAGCTACGAAATAAATATAAATATAGAAATGAACTAGTGAAATGTACTGTGTGTGTCACACACCTGTTTCCCAGAATGTATGCGGTTCCGCCGCAGCACTGGGGTGGATCCGGTGGTGATCCACACTCCGGCCAGCGTGTTGGCGTACACCTCGTTCTCCTCTATGAGTCCCTGCCCCTTCTCGTGTACGTAGATGCCTCCATGCTGCCCGTGGTGTATCTTATTGTGCCTCACTATAGGATCGCTGTTTGTGCGAATCTAAAAACGGAACATTAATATGTTTAATAATGGGCTTGTAAATAAATTTATTGTCTGATATTTTACTGTATTAGGTTTTAATTGTGTAATTTTAATGCTGTGCAAAATAATAAATGGTGTTTTTCAGTTAAAAAAGTTTAGATATATATTATGTTTCTTGTTGTCACGTTAATGAATATAAAATATTTTTATTATTAAGTGAATGAAATAACATACGATGAAGAAAAATTATTTGTTTATAATTTTATACACAAAATAACACATAAGTTGAATGTGTACAAATAAAACAGGTATCATAATAATTTATGCTAAATTATACAAAGTCCATGTGAACATTACTAGTATTGAAGGATTTACATTTAAATAATGTTAAATACACGATAATAAATAAACTATTCACCTGAATACCAGCTAAAGCATTTCCATAAATATTATTGTGCTCGATGAGGCCACGCCCCTCGCCGAATATGTACACGCCGCCTTGATGCCCGTTGTATATCTCGTTACGTCGTATGGTGGGATTGCTGTTCGACGTGATCCAAACGCCGGCAAAGTTGTTAGAGTGTATTTTGTTGTCTATGAACTGGCCTTGACCCGACTCGTGCACGTATATGCCTCCAGTCTGGCCGTGGTGTATCTCGCAATGTACTACGGTGGGATTTGCGCCGGCCTTCACTTCGAAACCGGCGATTCTGTTGTTGTGTATGTCGTTTGCATCGAAATAGCCCTGTGAACAGGATTGTGTATCAGTAAAGGCGCATCTCCTGCACCTGTTTTTCTCGAAACAAAATACAAAAACACGTATACGTAAAACAATGATTTTAGCTGTCTCCTGCTCGTGGAACAATGGACCATAGATACAGGTTTTGTTTAGATGTTTTGTGTAATGTTTTAGTGCAGGTCACGCGGCTTTACTTCTAACGATTAATGATAGACAACTTATTATACGAATCACGCATTTTTTCTTTGCTTTTCGAACTTTCGACTTGTACTTTGACGCTAACATGGTGTAACAATTGATATCATTACTGTGGGTCGCAAAGAATAACAATTAATATTCCAAACCGGTCATTTTGTGTTGACAGGCAAATGCAGTGTGCAATAGCAGTGACATGCACATCATATAGACAAAGAGACACTGTCTACCCTAACAATTTTGTATTTACACAAATCATGACCAATAAATCATGATTAAAAACAAATTGTCAATATAGCAGCGCCTGGTTTATATTTTAAATCGAAATAGGGACGATGATGATAGTAAAGGGGATGAAATAGTTGAAGAAAATAATTTTGAAGTATTTTGTCAACTCTGAACGAAATGTCTGTGCACGTCACTGTGCAGTAGTGACTTACAAGTCCATTCTCAAACGTGAATATGCCGACATCGCGTCCGTGGTGTATGTGGTTGCGGCGCATGATGGGGTTGGCGAAGTTCTTGACCCATATGCCGGCGAGCGCATTCCGCGAGATCTCGTTGTCCTGGTAGGCGCCCTGCGCGTAGTCCGTCACGTACAGCCCGACGTTCTCGCAGTCGCTGATGTCGCAGTGCTTGATCACGGGATTTGCGCCCGCGCCGCTTACGCACACCGCGGCACCCACTGGGGAGACAGAAACGCTTATATCTAACACTAATCGCCGAATACTCATACACTTAAGGTCGCCTTATGTCGTGTAAGGCCGCCTTATCTGTCAAAATTGTATAGCGAAAATCAATGTAAGATGCCGTTAAAGTCGAGTAGTGTTCCAGTATTCGGGCGTAACTCTCTTGTGGCGAATGCAATGGCAACTTCGAACTTACTAATAATACTAGGGTGGGGGCACTTCCAACCACCAGATGAAATGGAAATTCTAAATGTGGTCTTGGCTATCATAAGATGGATTTTTTACACACACAGTTACAAGTTTGATAAATAAATAGTAAATTTTATTATTTATGGTAGGGATGCAGGCGGGTGACTAGCTCACTTATTAGAACAATTTCACCCTGAATCCCACTCCACTTTTGCTTCGGAGGCTACCCAGGTACGCAACAGCGCCCAAAAGTTACATGATCATTGGGTTTCGGCAATTAAAATTAATGGTTAAACTATGATCTGTTCTCAACACATCTAAAATAAGCTATTGCTAATAGTACACCTACTAGACATTTATAAGATGATCCCCGTTACAATGCATATGAAAACTGATTATCATAGAACTCGTAATGTATTTTGTTAACTGACCGACACTAGCGCTCCTGATGATGCAGTGGTCTATGGTGGGCGAGCAGTTGTCGGAGACCTCGAGGCAGTAGTGCTTGTGGTGCTGCATGGTACTAGTGGCGTCAGGCGAGAACTTGAGCGTCATGTGTCCCGCGTACGCTCTGTTGGCGCCCTCCGCGAACGTCAGCGTCGACTCCGCCTCGCGCTCCAACACCACCGACTCCGCCACGTTGCCGGGGGCACAACCTGCACAGTGCCCACAACCAGATATTACTTCAATTGTTATTTATTACTTCATTTGTTTGAAATTATGTTTATATGTTTATACAGCGTGGTTGAAGTTTACGGTAGGGCGAATACACAGGGAACAATTATAATGGCGCTAGGCAGCGGCACATGACACCTCGCAAAATAACGCATATATTTCACATAAACACTAATCAGTATTGTATTAGAATATACTGGATTATTGAGTAATAACAGATGACCCCGCAATAAGTGAAAGCATTTTTGCTAATGTTATTTTGTGTTATATCGATACAATACAAATCGGCTAATGGCCATTGAGGTTCGGACAAATAGTAGTTTTACATTTAATAAAAGGCGGTAACAATGCAAACAGTGTAATCGCTATTCAGTACTGACTACTGACCAATGAGCTGCACATCTGTATCAATAGCGAGACACTCCTCCTGGTAGAGTCCCGCGTGCACGAAGATGAGCGCGGGCTGGTGCGCGGCGGGCGCGCGGCGGCACGAGCAGGCGGCGCCGGGTCCGGGCGCGCACGCGCACGCCGCCGCGCCGCCCGCGCCCGTCGCGCCCGCCGGGCCGCCCGCGCCCGCGCCCGCCGCGCCGCCCGCGGAGCTGGCCGCGCTGCTGGCGGCGGTGCTGGCCGCGGCCGCCGTCGCCGCGCCCACCGCGCCGCCGCCGCGCTCCTCCACGTACTCGAGAGCCGCCTGTGTTGTCATTACGGGCCTTACTTTAAAAACATTTTCGCTTAACTTTTTGCTTAAATTAGCCTGTCACTTTTTTCCTTGCGTTACATTGTTTAAAAATGTAAGGGACAACGTATGGTTCAAGATAAGCCGCGCTTAAATATTTTATCACTCATCATTTATAGTTCGTCATTTTGTAACAGCAACAGCAGGATCCCAAGAAAGAGTTAATTTTGACAGTTCTTACTTCAAAACTACGATATTTTATATTTATTTTATTTATATTCTCCACTAAAGGTTTGGAGGACATGAAAACATTTGTTTTTGCAAACTATGAAATCACTTACTAGGGACCCATATTAATTTTTTTTTTGCACAAACAGTTTTGGGTTGGAGTTAACGTTTACTGTTTAAAGTAAAAATCGTCATGCTATAGTAACCATTTCATTGTAAGTTAGTTTGATTAACAAAAACAGGTTGTCTAGATTTGTATACCACAAAAAACAACTGTGAAAATGTTTAATATTATCACAACAAACTAGTTCTGTGATAACAGTTATCTGTGTTTAATAATAAACATAACACTCGTGATATATTTTAATACATATCAGGAAGCCTACTGTTTGATAGCCTAGATTTGGATTAAATTTTGTTATTGCATTTACAATAGATATTTTTTATTATATCTTGAACAGGATTTATATTTGATTTGACGAATAATCAAACAACTCTTGAGTATTGGATGTCCTGTGGCTGATGATAATATTCACAACATAATTATTATTAAATTAAAAAAAATACCTTCAAAGTTATAATAGTCTATTATGGCCATAAAAATAACACTGTATAATTTATTTTGCCATAAACACAACATATCCGATCTTGACCAAATGCGTCGGAACACCCTTGGAATATGCTTTATCGAACAGAAAAATAATTTTGAAAATCGATCTACATTTAGCGGAGATATTGCGTAACATATATTAAAATAATCACAAGTTTAAAAACTTAACGGACCGATTTCGATACCAGTCGTAACCAAATTTATATGGGACCACCCTTGAAAGAACCTCTATCGAACACAAAAAGAATTTTGATGATCGGTCCACATTGGGCGGAGATATCGCGTAACATACATAATAAAAAATACAGACGAATTGAGGACCTTCCCCTTTTTAGAAGTCGATCGGAAATGAACACACCTTATTAAAATCACGTACGCGAGCTCTATAAGTAAACTCACCCTGATAGTGTTGAAGTGCTTGATGCGCGAGTCCTTCTTAGGGCGGTAGTTGGGGCGCACGTGTATGCCGTAGTAGAGGTGCCTGAAGCTTTCCTTCCACGGGTTGTCCGCATCGTACTCGTCAGGCGCGACGAACTCGAACTGGCACGGGGCCGTGTGCATCAGCGGCGTGTCGTACTCGAACACCGACTGGTATAGACTTTTCCTGTATGGGAAAATGATAGAGGTTGAGTAAGACTTAGGCTTAAGCCGGTGGTGTCTGACATACCTCCAAGCTGTGTCAGAGAGATCCGTAAATAAATGTCCCCGTTAAAAAAAGGGGGGGTTGAGTAAACAAGAGTATTGTTTGATGTTGTCACTGAGGATCGGAGTTGCCGCCTTGGCCACTAGCTGGTTTGTGAAAGGAGTGCGCCTCCGATGGCTCTAGAATGTAGACAATATTAGTGATCTTCAACTGTTTAAAGTCTGGGTATACTGAGACTGAGTCTCTCGTAGTTCCTGATACCCAAAGTCACAAGACATCTTAGTGCGAGGCTAGGTGCGCATTAGTTATAATAAAAGTGTCTGTAGTATAGTATAGCAATAGTTCTGTTTCCTCTAACTTGGATTATCAGTTTTGTGGTAGATCCTCGTAAGAAATGTTCATACCTAGTAAGTGTTAGGGCCACACTTCATATCTTAATATCCTGACGCTTCTATGCGTGTAGATTACGAAACTAAGAGAATATGCCTTTGAAATTAATATTGCAGATAGATTATACAAAGGCCGTCGCGATGTGGGCGAGTAGCCGGCTGTGAATGAGAGGACGTAGGTGCTGTTCCCAAATGTTTGTGAGATCCACAGATATAAGTCTAACTCACTTTAGGGTCAGGACTATGTGTGTAGCTGTTTATTTATTTATACATATTCCATATTCATTTGTTTCTCTCAGTATAAGATAACATGCCAGACTTAAAAGATTATGGCACTGCCAGGATGTGGGTGTGTTTGATTATCGTATAGAAAGTATTGGTCGTGTTAGGCCATTGTGTATTAGGTAAAGACACTATAAAAGAGACTCAGTTTTACGCTATAGTATTTCTTCGCACCTGGTTGAGGACAATTGTACACATGGCGTGGTTCGAAACCTATTGCAGTGACTCACTTCGGAAGCGGCCAATGTGTATCCAATTACTTTGTAGACAAGCGTGGCGATTGTGACTGAGTAATCATTTCATTGCTGGTTGTCGCTTTTGGATTGCAATGAACGTTAGCTTTACATTCAGTTTTGCTTATTTTATCAAGTCAGGATGAAAGTATGAATAAAATAGTTTAACTTATAGTGAAAGCTGAGTGATCAAGTGAGCTAATGATTCTATAGTCAGAAGTAATAGAGGCTATTCAAGTATTGCGTAAGCACTATGGAAGGGGGGGGGGGGGTGGAGGGGTCTTTTCTTTTCTTATACATAGGGAATGGGGGCGTCTGGACGGTGATTAGCAGTATTATTTCTCTTCACTTTATCGGATTTTCTTTTAATAAAAAACCCCGAACACATTGAAAAATTAATTCATCAATAATTACATAAGCATCTGGGGTAGAGAGCTTTGCTTACTTTTGCTGACGAAGGGGATCTGCTTACGTAATACTTGAACAACCCTATATTAGATTTTCCAATAAAAGAAGAACGCCGGCCGACTGTAAACGAAGCGAATTACGTCTTGTAGGATCTTATTCTATTGACTTGAAGCTTTTTTGACCAGCTTCAGACTGTCAAGCACAGTCACTCACTAAAGTAGTTAGTAGGTATAGGTAGATGCAACAGGTTAACAGATGATTCCTATATTCTGAGTACGCAAATTATAGCTCAGAATTTACGTAGTTTATTGTGAATATAATCATCGCTGTTTCTCCAGTCATTGTTTTATTACACTATTATTTCCTAGTTTTTTGCCACTGTAGGTTAGATATTACAATGGGCATGTAGACGTTGCGGCGCAATCAAAATATCTACATCATCATAAGCCATAGGTCGTCAACTGCTGAAAACATATGCCTCCCCAAAGATTTCCAGATCGACCTGTTGGAAGTGGCCTGCATCCAGCGAATTCCTGCGACCATACATATTTTTTAAAAAACACTTCACCCGAAATACTAATTAATGTACTTGTAATTAATTGTGTCCCTTCTTTACACAAGTATATATTGCTTTTCTATATTATGCTTTTGCCCGCGGCTACGCTCGCGTGAGTCTGTCCCGCCGTATTTCCATTTTCACCCACTAGGGATCTTTCTGCTCGCCTACGTCATAAAAGAAAACCGAGTGTAAAATTTTAATAAAAGTAATCGTTTCGGTTGTACGCTGATATGTCAATGTCATTCAGTTTCTCCTTTTAGATATGTTATAGGTATAGAAACTTATAAACAAGAATGTTCAATATACAAATACACACATTTTCAATCCTTAACAACGAGCCATTGCAATACAATATAAACATATAAGATAATCTCACCATAACTCCGTGTCATTGGCAATAGTGTTGAATCGTTTGCAGACCTGCGCGACGCGACAGAGATCGCGCTCGGTCAGGTGAGACAGAATGCACAGTAGCACCTCGTCGGGCAGCTCGTACTGCAGATACTGTGACACGTTGCACACGTCCACTCCCTGAGACAGCGACCTGTGCACGACAAACATTCATTTAATGTCAGCTTCTATGTATTTCATCAGCGACAGGACGTCCATTGCTGAACAAAGACACCTCTTAATATTTCCAGCGACTTGGGCGCAAGGAGGTTCAAATGCAAACTCTCGAAGTCAAAGCCAACCTCACCTACATGTTGCTGGCTAAAACATGGCTAACGGACGAGGCTCTGCCGATCGATCAATGGCGGAATTACCATCGCAGTGTGATTGCGTAGCTAAATATCACCGGCTGATGATGGGAAGCAGCATCATTAGCACGAGAAACTACATCCTGTGCTCGCCAACCCGCCTACCAAGCGTGGCGAGTAATAGCAAAACCCCCTTTACATAATTCTGCGTGTATGATTTTTTAATTTTATTATTCATACTAAAGCATGTGGCATTTGATGCTTTATTTTGTTTTGGTGTAGTCGGGTGTTTTGTGCCCATATTTTGGTTTGGGAAAGACCATAGGAATCTTTAGAAAAAAGGGTGTGGTCCAAAATATAATTGGCCAGTGCAATTGATGTATTTATTGCAATGATTGGAATTTTATTAATCAATCTGGCCACTGTAGTGCAGCACACCTGCAGTGCTGTGAACTGTGCATGAGGCCAGCACACACTAGGCGTCATGTAACAAAAATCTATACAGACAGTTTTTTTTCATAGCAGAGTCTGGCAAACGAACATATGGGACACCGAATGGTAAGTGATCTCCATCGCCCATAGACACCCAAGACACAAAAAGAATCATGGGTGCATTGCCAACCTAAATGAATGGAATGGGAAGATATACGCCACTCACACCAGTTACCACATTACAAACTAGGTGTGTTACACTGTATGTTCGTAATGTTTGACAAGTATTGCATTTTACGAACCATAGAGGTTGAGCGTACTTTATTATAAAAAACTTATTTTAAACTGGTTGCAGCTGTGCAATAGAGTTTTTGACTTCATTTTCTTCAATGTTTTTCGGTATTAATATTGTGTATGATATTATTGTTAATGCCATCTTTGCTTAATTGGACTGCCTCGGTGGCGTGGTGGTATTTCGGTACGACTACGGTTCTGAGGTCTCGGGTTCGATCCCCGGGTCGGGCAGTGATATTGGATTTTTCCATATCAGCCCGGAGTCTGGAATTTGTGCCCGATATGGCGATAGGCTCGCCCCCTATCACATCTGGGACTGAACTAAGCTCGGCGAAATGTGGGTGTTCTAGTTCGCTAGTGCGCCTCTGCCTACCCCTTCGGGGATACAGGCGTGAGCTTATGTTTTGCCTAATTGGTGCAGTTCTGTATGAAGCAGGTGAGAAAATATTCAATAACTAAAATTGAAAAGTAACATAAGTAGGTGTTTTCAGACAATCACCATAACCATATGTCACATGTGTCCATGACTATACCCTTTAAATGCTAGCGACAGACGTAAACTTTTTCACATAATTGGCTACTACACAAAGCAATAACCTCGAGGGAAATAAAAACAAGAGTGAACTGAACGTGCATTGTGTGTCGAACATACATTTGTGATTCGTACCTTAAGCATACCATATTATGCTGATGACTACAGATTTGAAATTTTATGAACCTAAAGACCCGATTCGCGCGAATGTACCTGGTTCAGCTTATGTTTTGCAATAGGTTCTGGATTAAAATTCCATCAAACTTAGTTTAAGTGCACATGTTGTTCTACAAGACCACAGTCAAAATGTCCAGGTGACGCCTACACACATTAAAATTTCAAAGGAACAAACATTGACGCAAATCTGTAACTAACGCAGACATTGATACAAAACTAGATGTTTTTTGTAAATTCTATCCTCTTTTATTATTAGGATCATCCAGCAGTGGGATGGTTATATTACTGTGCTAATATTATTATACAACTTGTACACATATTCATAAAAACGTTCTTCAAGCTTCAACTCTAGAAGGCAACTTTCTCATGACTTGTCATTTTACATAACATTTAGTCACAATGAAAAGTATAAAACTGTATAGAGCCTAAGTTATCAAAGTGGTCCAGAGTATCCCCAGGGGTCTACGGAATACTCGGCGGGGGTCTACGTTGGCGTGAAAAAAAAATGGGGGTTCACAATTCGTTAGCGGGCGTCCACGAAAATGTATTTGCTTTCGATATTGAAGAACTAAAATGTTGGCTTGACTTCACTATCAATGTAGGCAGATAATATTTTAAGAAGCTCAGCGAATGTTACTTGTAAAAACTTGTATATTCCATATTCAGCAAAAAGTGTCGAGACTTGCAAAGCGCCGCCGCTTGGATGGAATCACTTTTTTGATTGCCCATCTTTACTTTTTTGACATCCACTCACAGCACAATCAATTAATTAATTAACCAATCAATTCACTTTTTTTTTCCAAAAACTTAATTCGTGGTTGGAACTCAGTTGCAACTTGCAACGCAAATTTCCATAGAAGATCTAATCTTCACATTTTTGGACGAGTTTTGGGAATATGGTAGAAATGTGGCTGCAGTGTGTCCACCAAAACCAGCAAAATTTTGAAAGTGGTCTCTGAGAAAAATAGTCTGGGAACCTCTGGTGTAGAGTGTAGAGAGTACTCACGTCCTGGGCCTCTTCCTGGCCGGCAGCGAGCAGGCGCCGGAGGGTCCCGGCTCGTGGTAGGCGGGTGGCGACTTGCGGCGCAGGTCATACGGGCTGTGGTGGCCGGCGGTGGTGGCGGGCGCGGCGGCGGGCACGGGGGGCGACCCGCCGCCGCCGCTGCTGCCGCTGGGGCCCGCGCACGCCGCCGTCGCCGCCATCGCGCTGCCTGTCACGTTGTTCGGGCACGGGACTGACTCACATGGCTCAGCTGGAAATATATTATTCATCATTTAAACGGCTGCCTCGATCACGTAGTTGTAATGTGTGCACGCTACGGCAACTATCCTGAGGTCTCGGGTTCGATGTCCGGCGTGGGTAAAGTGATGAATTTTTCTAATCAGCCTCAGCCTGGAGTATAGTATCTGGGACGGAACCAAGTTCGGCGAAATGTGGGTGTTCTAGTTCGCTAGTGCACCTCTGCCTACCCCTTCGGCAATGTGAAGCGAGAGGTCACAGGTTTGATCATCAATGGTTTTGAGGTCCATGAATATTTGTTTATGGTCTGGGTGAGACCGAAAGTCTCTCATAGTTCCCGATACCAGACATAAGACTCCCATCTTACAGTGGGGTCAGGTATATGTGTCTACAATGTGACTGTTGGGTGTTATTTATTTAATTAAAAGTTGCCTATGTGTAAGTCAGCAGGTAAATAGGTACTTAACCATTCTACAACATTTCATTAAGTGTTTATCAATTATTTATATTACAAAATAATATATGAAAAAAACAGTCCGTTTATTGTTTCCTCTGAACTTATTTTACAAAATTTGTTAGAGTATATATTTAAACCCTAAGGAAGGCGATAGACCTTTTCCCAAAAATAAGCTGATGTGGCTGTGCTTTCTGCTATATAGAGGATTAATTTTAAATAGTCACAGGCTGCTTGGCCTCTGGTGGCCCATACTCTTATGTAACATATTTATGTGGTGCCTCCAACGTGTTAAAAAATGTATGTGGCCAATTGGCAGGAGCTATTCTAGAAGAACCTTTCACGCATGCAGAATCGCAAGCAAAAGCTAGTATTTCATAATTAGTCAATAAATTGTAGCATAAACATGACTAAGATTTTTGTTGTTGGATTAACTAGAATCACATAACAGGAAAATCAACCACTTCACAATGTAGTTTTTTGGACTTTCTAATTCTTTATAGTTCAAGTCATATAGCTATATTTCAATGATTGTAGATAAATAAAAGAAACTAGCCAAAACCCTTGTATTTTTAGATATTTTGTTTTAATACTGCCTAATTAGTTAAGTATTCAGATGAATATGAAATTACATGTTAATGAATAACTATTAAGAATAGAAAGATAACAAAAATCTTGATCAATATTATAAATTGCTGGTAAATTCCATGTTGCAGAAAGCATTTGGCTTAGTTTTTACGACTGGCAGCCTGACTGACATCAATCCCCACTTAGGGGATCATTTATGTTGCGAGGTGTGAGCTTATGTAATGTTATGTTATGTTGCCACCAAGGACAATTTTAACCAATTTGCATTTATTTTGTTTTGATTAATAGCATATATTTTGTTCATAAACCAGTTTTATAATAGACATACATATTAGATAAATGTTGTAATCTTATATAACTTTATAATAAGTTACAACAACATCAAGAAAAGATAATTTTACAAAGTGTAAATAGAGATGCCCTATTTTAATCACTAAGGACGTCTTGCAGCACTATTGACAGCCTCCATGGCGCAGCGGGCGAGAAGCCGGCTGTGAAGCGGGAGGCCGCGGGTTCGATTCCCGCATTGAGATAAATGTTTGTTTCAAGTCTGGGTGTTGTGAGACCGAAAGTCTCTCATAGTTTCTGACACCCACGATACAGGTTATACCTAGTGTGGGGTCAAGTCAAGGTGTGTGTGTGGGTGTTGCTGTACTCATTACTAATCTAGTTACATCTAAATACGATTTATCCCACAGCTTCCTCCTATCTGTAGCTTATGACAGGTGGCTCAGCTACCGACGGCCGAGTGGTTAATGTAATGTGTATTATTATTCATAATAAGACTGCTTCTAACAGGTTAAATAAATATTTGTGATAAATATAGATTTGTAGCAGAGCTGCTAGTGGCCCTAATATAGTATTGATATATGTTTTATGAGCTAGAATGAAGTTACCTTGTAGTTCAATTTATTTATTTAAAAAGTATGGCCTCCATGAAAGGTTGATGATTTTGCCAACGACAGTGTTTAATAAATCCATTACTCAGAAAAATAGCTAGTCAGACATCTTGAAGAACAAAAAAGTCTTGTAGTTCAATAAATAACTCTTAGAAAAATTAGAGGCTCACCCCCTTATCACATCTGGGACGGAACTAAGCTTGGTGAAAGGTGGGTGTTCTAGTTCCCTTGTATACCTCTACGCCTACCCCTTTGGGGATACAGGCGTGAGCTTCTTTTTATGTAAAAACACTATTCTTTTTACAATACCAAGATTTTGTTGCGAAATCCACACAATATAGGTAATATTACTAATATTGTAAATGAAACTGTAAATATTTGAATGACAACTAGAATATAAGAAAGTATAATTGACTTGTTTCATGAGGTGTGACATGAAGTTGTTTTCATAAAACTATGTAACATTACCTCATTAATTAGTGAATGCAGGATGTGAATTATTTTAATATCACTTGTACTTGTAGGTACCTTCAATGTTTTGTTATTGCAGCATGAGTCATTGACCAATGTGAAGGATTCTGAATAAAATTTAGTGGATTGGTAACTATTTCTGTGTATTTATAATACTAAGGGCGATATACACCACTATTAGTAACCTACAGTTAGTCTTATCCTCAAATGAAATTTAAAAAAGAATATTCATATATTTCTTTTTAATGAATTACATGTCCTTCATATATTTGTTTTTCAATTTAACTGTAGGTTAGTAATAGTGGTGGAAGTTACCCTAAGAAAATTATTTGTCAATGAAAAAATATGTTTGACATGTAGCACCAATATTGTATCAGAAATTAAAATTAAAATCTATGCATCATAATATTATCCAATTATATCAATCAAACCTCACAACCTACATATCAGTAAAACATTAGCATCTTTCTAAAATGATTGTGTAAAATGTGGATGGATACTACTATACATATTTTTAAACTATGAAATTAATTTTGTTGGTTTTGGGGCTTATTTATAAAATCAGTTAACTAAGCAACTGGCTAAGAATAGTCTGTCACATTTTTCCTTGTGTTGCATTGTTTGAAAATAAAAGGGACAGACTATTTTTTACCATTTGCTCAGTTAAACTGTTTTTTTTAAGTAAGGCCTTTTATGTCTAACTATGGATCTCACACATTGTATTTATTGTGGGGATGTCTGCTATAGTGCAAATGAGTGATCAGTTTGCACCAGACATTGGATAATAATTTAAACCATAATTAACTGTTTTACTAATTAATTTTTACTTAAAAAATTATATTGGTTTAAAATTAAATTCTGCATCCTCAATGCATTTTTATATAGGTATCTATTAAAGTATGTAATCACCCTGATGGTAAATTAAATAAGATAATGGTAGTTTTTAAATCAATATAATGATTCAAATTGTCCATTATTTTATTCAAAATTACTTCAATCCTGCTTCGGCAAGGTATTAGGAATGGTGCCAAAAATATATTTAAAAAGTAGATCACTACTTTTAAGTACAAAAATAATGTTGAAGCTTCATCCTATTTAAAATTTGAAGCTGGTTTTAGAAATATGACTTGAAAGCTTCTTTGTTCTGTTTTTTTTAAAGATATTTCATCTATTGTAGTATAGGTACTCATTTTACTTCATAATATAGTAATTCACAGAAATGGATATTCATATTATGATGAAATTAAACAAACACCTTATTATTATTATTATTATTAACCTTATATGGAATAAAAAACAATCCTATTTGGACTAGGTGTAAGGTGTTAGATTTCCATAATAACTATTTTACTCTGATATTTTGATCTGCACAAAAACAAATTTAGGCGATATTTTTCAAGAATTTATCCTTTATGTCAAAATCTATAAAAATTTTCAAAGGTTTTTTTATCTTATGAAAACATAATTTTATTCTGAACGCATGTATGGAAGTGTGACCAAATTTAGGTAGACATATAACTGTACACAAACACATAGAGAAAACTTAGGCTTAATCAAACAGCTGTTCATCATTCAATATAAAATAAGTTTCGACTTACAAATCAATACTCATAATGCGCAAATGTCGCTGAAATGCGCTACCCGATACCATCGTGAAACGTGGAATGTATGAAAACAAGAATTGGTATGTCAATTATCGTACGAGGAACAATGACCAAACGAATCGAAATTTCTTTACAAAGATACGACTTCTCTTATGAAACAAATACAGCAAATTATGCCATACCCTCTTCAATTACCAATCAGTGTAAAAGAAAAATATCATAAATAACATCTTTCGGAAGTTCAATTGTCTTAAAGGACAGAAAAGTCGATAACGCAGCTTTTGTAGAGATCGAGGCGCCTTTGGTCGACCCGGATTACTTACTCGATTGTGTCCTAGAAGGTAGTGGTATTCGATGTCCGCCTTTTCTTCGCGATCTACGGACGTAAGAACGCGAAGAGGAAAACGAGGCACTAGGCATTATTTCTTTTCACACTTATTTTCACTAGAATTCAGCCCTAAACAAAGGAGACACCCGCACCAACACCGTCGGCCATTTTCTGTTTAGATTAGATTGAGAAGACAAACGGGAAACAGAGATTGTGCAGCATAAGATGTTTTTAATTGAGCTTTTTAATGAATACTAAACACAACACTAGCCACTTACACAGAATTTATAATAAATAACTGCTAAAAACCACTATAATGAATTAGTTACTACGAAAATTCACACCACCCTCAAGCGACGGGCCGACTCTCAGCAAATATGGCGGATTTCAGATTAATATGGCGGCGCGACGCCAACGCCATCTACCAAACTATTTCTTTTTTTTTTGTAAGTTCAAATTGTAACGATTATTAGGTTTTCTAAAAATAAAGCAATAAAGAATGAGATCCTATCTATCATACTTATAACTTTTAGGATATTATAGCATTGGAATTTAACTTTGATTAACATCTTCAAATATAGTCAGCTTCACACTGTAACTTAGAGCATTTATGACTGGAGACGCCAAGGACTGTGCTATGCTTTTAAAGCAGGGACTCATCCCGCGGCTATTAATCTGACGACCAAAGACTGACGACTAAAATCTGTAAGTTTTTGAGGGAGAAGGGAGAACGAATACATTCAAAGTCAAAGAGTATGTTGAAAGTGCATTACACTGACTCAAATCCTTACATGTAGTTACGAACGCACACAAAGCCGAGTCTCCTGCACTAAAACATTACACAAAACACCTACACATAGCATGCATTTTTTATCTATGGTCCATTGTTCTACGAGCAAATGACAGCTACAATCGTTGTTTTTAGTGTTTTGTTTCGAAAAAGCTAGTGCAGGATACGGGGCTTTAAGCTGTATTTCCTGCACTAAAACATTACACAAAACACCTTCACAAAAAATGTATTTTTTATCTATCGTCCATTGTTCTATGAGATGGATTCATTTCATGGAGACAGCTAAAACAGTTGTTTTGTGTATGTGTTTTTGTATAATGTTTCGAGAAAAACTAGCGCAGGAGACGCGGCTTAATGGCGTGTACACATCGTGATGAACGAAGACGAACGAATCATGCCTATTATATTCGCACAACAGCGAAAGTTTGTTTGTGTGAAGACAACAGGTTTAGATGCGTTCGACTTCGTTCGGCCGGTGTGTACCCGCCATGCATGTATAAATTTTACGCACACTAATATGTCAAATAGTGTCAAATACATCACATGGAAATATTTAGTCTAAGCTTAATTCTAAGCATGAAAACATTGAATAGTGTCATGAGCTTAGATTATCCTATCCTTGACTATCTCATCCTTGACTATTTAGTCTAAGGTCATGAGTCATGAGACTCATGACACTGGGAATGATAGGGACAGACTACAGTCGATATTTACAGTCGATAGTTGTATCGATAGTCTGAATATAAATTTAAATTTAATAAAAATAAAGAATAGTTTTGTAAGAAATTTAATCTGCAAACAAAAGCACTTTGATAACACCTTATAAATCTTAAAAAAATATTATACGAAATAGAAAAGGATAATGGAGCGTTCTATCAATTAAATAATTTCATACGGAGACAGCCTTCGTGGCGCAGTGGGCGAATAGCTGGCTGTGAAGCGAGAGGCCGCGGGTTCGATTCCCGTATTGATACAAATGTTTGTGTGGCCCACAGATATTTGTTTCAAGTCTGGGTGTTGTGAGGCCGAAAGTTTCTCACAGTCTCTGACACTCACGATACAGGTTATACCTAGTGTGGGGTCAGGACTAGGTTTGTGACTGTTGGGTGTATTTCTTTTATACTTAAATCTTTTTTACCCTGCTATTCTATGAACCGGCAAGGCGTTTGACCATAATCTTACAAGATGGAAAGTGATGATATGATCTACGCTAAGAGCATTTATGACTGGAGACGCCACTAATAGCATTTTCCCTCTGCCGAGGTACAAGATTCAAAATTCTACCACGTTTATAAAAACTGTTTGTGGAATCGATTCAGTCATTATCACACACAATCGTTTTCACTGCGGGTTGTCCCGTGTCATCGTCCGTTAAAAATGCCAGTTTTTGCAGTAAGTTAAAAAAAAGTCCGATACATCCAGGTGAAAATATGGAGTTATATATGACTATATGTGACTATTTTAGAAGTAAACTATTTCCATTTCCCATTTCAATTTTTGTAATAGATATTACGTAATATCGAAACCATATAATCGATTATCAATTGGAAGCTCTATAATCCTTAATAAAATAATATTTTTTTTAGGATTTGTTTATTAGGTGCTAATAAGTGCTTTCATTTGTAGATAAAATTTTTATACAACAATTATTTATTTTTATGAAAGTTTAAATATAAATTCAGACTATCGATACAACTATCGACTGTAGTCTGTCCCTATCGTTATTCGTTCCCCCTTCCCCCTTAAACACTGACAGACTTTTTTCTTAGAGTAATAGGTGCCAGGCGGGCCTACATATAACGTCCTTGGATCTACGTTGTTATATTATGCTTTAGTGCCTGTTCAATCTAGATTCTAGTACATAGGTCTAGAGATTATCCAAAGTACATAAGATGAGGCTGTATGGGCTAGATCGCTTTGCCTTCCCGAAAGGAAAAAAAAAATTTACGTCAATGTCAAATGTCTGTCAAGTGTCAAAAGTCAAGTTTAGGGGTTTTGGAATTGGATTTCATTGGATTCTCTCATCGATTCTTTAAATATTATTTTAATTTTATTATATTCCCATTATAACTATGGTTTTAAGAGAATTTGTTAATGAAAATGCATGTATTTTTTCTATTTTGGCGTGCATATTTTTAACTTTCACTTATGTCGCAAGTTTGTACATTTGGAGGTCGACGCTTAGCAGGTGAGTAAGATTGAATTTTTCATAAGTTATTCAGCGTAGTTGTGGAATTTACTCTTCATAGGGATATGTTTATCAAAGACGGATTCTTTAATTTTTTAGAGACCACCCAACAACAATCAAACGCAGATTCTTCAGTGTGACATGTATGATGATAGTGGCTCCGTTCATATCTTCTTATTTCTGGACGGAGGAGACTTTGAGAAAAGGCGATTTATATGACCATATGGGCCTGAGATATGAAGGAATAATCCAAGCAACTGTGCTACCTTTATTTGTGACAGCAGTTTTGTTTCTAGGACCATTGACTATGCTGTTCTTATCAGGAGCATTAAAACTGTATTCAGGTTTGTTAGAATTATATAATCTCGCGATATAGTATTATCCTATGATATCAGCATCCTGAGCAGGAATACTTTTGACAATCAATTTTGTACCGAGCTTAGTAATCATGATTGTTTAGTATTTTTATATGAATGTCATAGATGTGCAGAGTTAATTATGGTAGGGACTTCAGCACTCGCACAGATGGGTTATCAGCTCACTTATAAGAACTATTTGTCCCTTGACAATGCACAGAGAAAGCTCGATAAGGATTTGATTGTCAAATTTATTCTTTCGTGGGACACAGTGCATATTTATCTTGAATAATCTTGTACATTATAGCAAATGGACTGTTAGCTTACCATTTGTATAAAGAACAAAGTGTTAAAAGTGTTAAAAGAGTGTATTAACACCTTGTAGAAACCATGCAATAAGTTTATTTAAGAATCTGTTTTATAAATGATTAAAACTGGAAATGATCAATGACACAATTTCTAAATATTAAAAAAAACGATGCCTATCTGAATTCAACTGTAAGCTGTTTCACAGTTATTATTTGCAGAGGCAAAAATGTTGCTGGAGGTGGTAAGGTCAGGCATGTGACTAACTTCAGGTTGGTTAAATTATATGCACATTTTATTTCACACAGAGCCCATGTATTGGCTGGCAAGTTGGCAGGATCTTGTGTGGGTGAGAAACCATGTCATGGCACCGCTTAGTGAGGAATGGGTGTTTAGATCATGTATGGTGCCATTATTACTGCAGTGTCTGCATCCCAATACAGCTGTGTTCATTGGACCATTATTGTTTGGGATTGGTGAGTAGCAATCTATATAGGGTGTTTCATAAAGTTGGTATCAATAATAACTACACTTAAAGAGGGGACGGCCAGCAATCTAGTGGTGAAGTTTTAAATTTCGTAAGGTTCATAGTTTTTTTAATAATTGGAACTTGAATTTGTGACGAAAATATTTTTTTGTGGCTTTTTGGGTCAGCTGCAGTACATTAACTACCGCTAGGGTAATTAATTATTTTTAGCATACACAAAGCCATTTCTATGCAAATTACGTCAATTTAGAGGTCAAAATTCAATTTCAATTTCCCTATGCTTCATTTATTAATTGGTCACAAACTTAAGTTCAATTTTCATGTTTTAACTTTAACATTATGCTTTAAATTAATCTACCCGTATGTGGAATTGTTATTGGTACCAACTTTATGATATACCTGGTAGAATATTCACCTTATCATGATAAGAGCTCTTTAGTTTATGATATTTTACAATTAATATTAGACATATTTATTTTTATTAATACATGATGTGAACACTAATATTTTTGTATAGTTTTAAAACTTTTTGATATTCCATTTTTATTTACAGCTCATTTCCACCACATGTTCGAACAAATAAAATCAGGACAAGGAGTGAAAACTGCACTTCTTATTTCCTGTAAGTTCATTTGGTAATCTATACTAATATTATAAAGCTGAAGAGTTTGTTTGTTTGTTTGTTTGTTTGATTGAACGCGTTAATCTCAGGAACTACTGCTTCGATTTGAAAAATTCTTTTTGTGTTGGATAGCCCAATTATCGAGGGTGGCTATAGGCTATAAAACATCACGCTATGACCAATGGGAGCGGAGCAGAAATGAGAAATAAAAAACATGGAATTGATATCTCAGAAACTACTGGTTCGATTTGAAAAATTCTTTTTGTGTTGGATAGCCCAATTATCGAGGATGGCTAAAGGCTATATAACATCACGCTATGACCAATAGGAGCGGAGCAGAAGTGAAAAATGTTGAAAAGCGGGGAAGTTGATATCTCAGACAGAACTACTGCTTCGAATTGAAAAAATCTTTTTGTGTTGGATAGCCCATTTATCGAGGATGACTATAGGCTATATAACATTACGCTATGACCAATAGGAGCGGAGCAGAAATGAAAAATGTTGCAAAATCGTGAAAATGTATATCTCAGAAACTACTGGTTCGATTTGAAAAATTCTTTTTGTGTTGGATAGCCCAATTGTCGAGGGTGACTATAGGCTATATAACATCACGCTATGACCAATAGGAGCGGAGCAGAAATGAAAAATGTTGAAAAGCGGGGAAGTTGATATCTCAGAAACTACTGGTTCGAATTGAAAAAATATTTTTGTGTTGGATAGCCCCTTTATCGAGGATGGCTAGAAGCTATTTAACATCACGCTATGACCAATAGGAGCGGAGCAAAAATGAATAATGCTGCTAGCGGGGAATTTTATATCGGAAACTACTGGTTCGATTTGAAAAAATATTTTAGTGTTGACCAATGGGATGAATGGTAGGGTGACTAAGGAGTGACTGACGGGGTGACTGACGGGGTGACTGACAGGCTGACTGATGGGGTGGCGGGCGGGGTGTCTGACGAGGTAACTGACGGGGTGACAGACGGGGTGACAGATGGTGTGACCGACTGGGTGACAGACAGCGTGACCGACTGGGTGACAGACGGGGTGACAGACGGGTGTCAGATGGGTGACAGACGGGTGACCGACGTGGTGACAGACGGGGTGACAGGCGGGGTGACAGACGGGGTGACAGATGGGTGACAGACGGGTGGCAGACGGGGTGACAGGCGGGTGACCGACTGGGTGACAGACGGGTGACAGACGGGGTTACAGCCGGGTGACAGACGGGGTGACAGCCGGGTGACAGACGGGTGACAGACGGGTGACCGACGTAGTGACAGACGGGGTGACAGACGGGTGACATACGGGGTGACAGACGGGGTGACAGATGGGTGACATACGGGGTGACAGACGGGGTGACAGATGGGTGACAGACGAGGTGACAGGCGGGGTGACCGACTGGATAACAGACGGGGTGACATACGGGGTGACAGACGGGGTGACAGATGGGTGACAGACGAGGTGACAGGCGGGGTGACCGACTGGATAACAGACGGGGTGACTGACTGGGTGACAGACGGGTGACAGACGTGGTGACAGACGGGTGGCAGACGGGGTGACAGGCGGGTGACAGACTGGGTGACAGACGGGGTGACCGACTGGGTGACAGACGGGTGACAGACGAGGTGACAGATGGGGTGACAGGCGGGGTGACAGACGGTGGGACAGACGGGGTAAGAGACGGGGTGACAGACGGCGTGACAGACGGTGTGACTGACGGGGTGAGAGACGGGGTGACTGACGGCCGAAGTAGATCATCCCATTACCTCCTTTAGAATTATTGGATTATAGGTACCTAAGACTCACTCTTTCAACCCTCTCTCTCATACGCAGACGAAGTTGCGCGGGTCAGCTAGTAATAAAATAATTTAACATAATTTGTGGTAACTTTGCGAGTACAAAACTAATTTCTTATTTGAAGACTATGGTTTAAATATTTACTTATATTTTAGAATTGGTAAGTCAATACTTATATGCAATTTATAAGTGGAATTTAAATGCTGTATTTTGATTGTTAATATTTTAACCGAAGATTATTCAGAAGCCATTTCATACTCTTAGTAAAACTATTTTAGATATGAAGATATGAGAGCCAATGGCCTCACTAGGGAGGATGATCAAGACCGGGCGAAGTGGAAGCGTTTAAGAAGGAAGGCGAACCCTGGCAGAAGGCCGGGATAACGCCAGGCAGAAAGAAAGAAGTAAAACTATTTTTGTGTATATATCACATTTGGGACGGAACTAAGCTTGGCGAAATGTGGGTGTTCTAGTTTGCTAGTGCGCCTCTGCCTAACCCTTCGGGGATACAGGCGTGAGTTTATATTTTTTTTGTTCAAATTACTTCATTATACATAGATATTTTGTTACAGCCTTCCAGTTCACATATACAAGCATTTTCGGAGTATATTCAGCATATCTATTTGTTAGAACAGGTAATTATAAGATTTTTTATGTACTGATAGTATCAGTACCGATTTTTTTTTCTGTAGCAGAGACTGGCAAACAGACTGATGGGTCACCTGATGGTAAGTGATCTCCACCGCCACACCCAAGACACCAAAAAAATCATGGGTGCGTTGCCAACCTAAAAGGAGCGAATGGGAAAGGGAGGGGGGAAAGGGACCACCGGAGATCTCACCGAACGAAACGCGACAGAAAGCTGCCACTTTACGTCGGTTTTCTGTGAGACAGTGATATCAAACCGGTCGAGCCGGCCAATTCGTGCTGTAGACATTACTGTTTACGACGTGGCTCTACCACTCAAAGTGTAAATTCTGCTTCTGATATAGAACATAATGACCTTGCTATGTAACTACAATTTACAAGGTTATTTTTATAATCATGATGCAATGGTGTATATTATGGCGCGTCTCCTGCACTAGTGTTTCTCGAAACATAGCACAAAAACACATACGTAAAACAATGATTTTAGATTTTTCCTGCTCCAATGCTGAGAACAGTGGACCATTGATAAAAAATACATATGCATGAAATGCCAATATGGATGCACGCCGCTTTCAACAAGTCGATCTGGAAATCTTTGAGGGAGACCTATGTTCAGCAGTGGACATCCTATGGCTGATGATGATGATGATGACATATTTGTGTGGGTGTTTTGTGTAATGATTTAGTGCAGGAGAAACGGCTTAAGGCATTCTTGTTAATTTAAAGTGTCTTGCCATTAGCATGTAGTTCGAAAATATTTTTTGTTCATTCCTTTTTCTTTCTTCAGGTCACTTTGTTGCTCCACTAATTGCGCACATGTTTTGCAACCACATGGGCTTCCCCAGTTTTGGCGAGATCCCCCAGTTCCCGCCGACCCAGCGACTGCTCATCATTTGTAATTTCCTCATAGGGTTTGCATTGTGGTGCGTACTCCTTTCGCCTCTTACAAACCCCAGTATATATCACAACACGTTACACTGGGACACTTGAAAATAACGACAAGTATTAATATACTCTATTAATGACTCTCATAAGTCATAGTCGAATTTATAGAGCGGTCATAGATCTCTGACGTAGTTCAAATTTATCAATGAATATATATAATTTTCGTATATTTTATCTGCAGTATAGCTATAAACATTATTACTAATAAGCTCTATCAAAAAAAAATTTTTAGAATCGCTCCACATTTGGAGGTATCGCGTAACGTATATATATAAAAAAACAGACGAACTGAGGACTTTCTCCTTTTTGTAAGTGGGTCGAAAAGTTTTGTGTATATGAATAAAAAATATGCTTTAAATAAATTATTCGTATGGTAAATGTGAGCTTAAACAAAGCAAAATCTAAGGCCGCTCTATAATGACGATTAATGTATATTTACAGAATTTCCTCGATTTGTAAAATTTTAATCATAAAGTTACCATTTTTCATCAAAGGAATAGTGAATTTAGCAAATTGTGTTGATATGGTGGTTGGCAAATTTGTTTTAGATGTTTTTCTCACATACTTATGTAATTTGTTCTAATTACTAATTGGAACAGTTCTGATGCTAATCTGTGTGAAATCAGCATGACAAAATTTAGAGGTGTGTATTGATAATAGATCGTAATTTGTAAATGTCGAAAAAATACAGGTATATTCACTTAGGTAAGGTGTATATTTTGTATAATAAGATGAGGCAGGTTATATGGAGTATTGCCTTTTTGTTAAATGTCATAATATTTAGTGCCACAATGTTATGCCGATTTGTGCTGTTATACTTAGGCCTACTTGCACCACTATTACTAACCTACAGTTAGTCCTAACCTCAAGTTAAATTGAAAAAGAAATATATGAATGACATGTAATTCATTGCATGTAATGTACTACATGTAATTACAGATAATATATGATGACATTTAATGAATTACATGTCCTTCATATATTTCTTTTTCAATGTAACTTGAGGTTAAGACTAACTGTAGGTTAGTAATAGTGGTGCAAGTTGCCCTTAATAAACAAATTATCCAGGGCAGTTGACCCTTTTTTTATTGTAATATTTAAATTCTAAAATCATGGGAATAAATTGTCTCAAAAATGAGTCATCCAAATCTGGACAAATTCTAATTCAGGACCCACAACAGGATCCTTTTGTTTTATTGTGTGTTGAGTATAAAATATTTTACAAATTCAATTAGACTCAGTTACCCCATTCAACCTACTCGTGCCATATTTTGATTTTACTTTCATATTGCGATAAGGTTACATAATATATAATAAGATGGACATAGTTCAAGTAAGGGCACATTAGTAACGTATTGCCTCACTAGTCAATTAATGTATATTTTATTGTGTCGTTATTTATGGTTCCACTTTTGGTGTTGCAAGAATTTATGGATAAATATAAAAAGTGTTCCCAAATACTTGGGTACTTGACTGCAATTTTTTTATTGATTTTCTAAAAAATTTACATCATCTAAAACATAGCACAGAAAGAAATATTTAAATACTCTCAAAAATAAAAAAGTTATAAGCCCTTGTAGTTTGGTGTAACCTTCAAACTGCGGGTAAGAAAAATATCAGTATAATCACGTCATGATCATAATGGTGCGTGTGTTGGAAAGGGATAGCAAGATATGCCCAATACGCCCCCACTCTTGCTCATTACAGAATTTAAAATATGAATTACTGCCTCAATTTTGAACCAGTTTCGATGTAGTTATCACAGAAGGGTTTCTTTTTTGTTTTATTTGCGGTGCAATATAAATATATGTGTAAAATCAAACATAGTCAAGTACCCAGTTATAAAGCCTGTACAGAGTGTCCACTGAATGATATACGCATTACGCAGTGTTCATATTGATGTGGTAAAGCCGCGTGTCCTGCAGTCGTTTTTCTCGAAATGTTAGATAAAAACACATACACAAAACAACGATTGTAGCTGTCACCTGCTCGTAGAACAATGGACCATAGCTAAAAAAAAGCATGTTTGTGCAATGTTTTATGCCGGAGACGCGGCTTAAGTAGTACAAATCTGTTACGTAGTCGCTAGCGAGAAACTCGCAAAACAGTTGAGCTACAGTATTGTGGTAGTCCGTAAAATTTACATGTAATCTGTATGTGTGTTTAATTATACTCGAACTTGCTCTTTGAATACACGCGTAGTTCAGGTTAGAGACAATACGACGTGACGAAAAGTTGGTAAGGTATTGTATTTTTAAGTATTAAGCTTCGAGGGCAAATCGAAGGTCTTTCGACAGGACATGTCATTGTATTTAAATTGCGACTCAGATAATCATATTGCCATGCCTAGCTGCAGGAGACCTGTGTTCAGCAGTGGATGTCCTGTAGCTGATGATTGTACCTAGAAAAAAAAAAAGAACCCAGGCGTGATCCCGGTTGCTTTTTATATCGGTGAAAGTGAATGAGCATAATACTCTTAGGGCTGATTTAAAACTAGATAGACCCTTGTCTTAGGGGCCGTTCAAGTATTAGCGAAGCTTATTTTTTAAAATAATTAACCTCACCCTCCCCTTCTTGGGTAAAAGTAAGCGAAGCAATTACCGCCCCCCCCCCCGCATGCTTACGTAAACATTGGTACATGCATTTTTCAATGTGTTCTAGTTTCTTTATTAAAAGAAAATGCTATAAAATAAATAATGCTGACGTAGTACCATCCAACCGTCCCCCCAAAGCCCCCTATCATCAAAAATAAGCAAAGGAAATACCCCCCCTCCACCTAAGTGCTTACGTAATATTTGAAAGGCCCATTGGGAATAATTTTAACGTTTTTACAGTTATGTCTGGAACATCTGATAAAACAAAAAATGATTCCTAGAATAAAGTTATCAGGGGGGTTACCACCACATCTTATAGCAGTATTATTATAATCTTACTTGTACCGAATGCCGTACAAAAAAAAACAAAGTAAGATTATAATAATACTGCTATAAAAGGTTGTGGTAACCCCCCAAGGCTATTACAAAATCGCGCCCTAAACCAAATGTCATTTTTTAAACAAATAAAGGCGAAATATTTGCTTCAAATAAACTATAACATTACAAACATTAGGAAAGGGGTAACATATTTAAAGCCAAAGATGTTTAAAAAAATGTATATAAGTGATATAGAACAGTGTCCATAGTTTCTATAAGTTTTTACTTAGTAATTTATACGGCCTTAACAATCCTCATTTTTTTAAGTAAAATAGTATTACTAATGTACATTTAACCTGAAGCTCGACCATGAGTTTTTTGACATGTCTCGCTAGCCAATACGTAGAATAACTTTTATGAAAAACATCAATGCGTTCTGGGTGTTTGTCATACAATAACGTAGTCGCTAGTGTGAAATGACAATAAAATCATGGTCGAGTTATATTAATCACTTGATTATAATACGCGCGAACATCTTGAGCCAATCGCGGCCTGTACCCCAACTACGAGTCAGTACTTCTCGATAACTATGTTAGTAATTGTAATGTTCCCGATATGGCGATAGGCTCCCCCCTATCACATCTGGGACGGAACAGAGCTCAGTGAAATGTGGGTGTTCTAGTTCGCTAGTGCGCCTTTGCTCACCCCTTCGGGGATACAGGCGTGATACTATGTTATGTTAATCGTTAAATTTTCCATACTTTTATAATAAAATAAACGGTTTATTTTAGTTAATTGTAGTTTCCGCAAGAGGCGCTACTAGCCAAATATATGGAGATTTAACGATAACTGCCCTCGTTATCGAGAAGTATTAACTTGTACTAGGAGTATCTTCTGAAGACTAATAAGGTAAGGTGTTTGCTTAATAATAGCCAATTGGCTTTTGTTTTTTCGGTGATCAGTTTACTGGTTTCATTTCATTATGTGACAGTGGATAAGATATTGTATTGCGGTTGAAGCAATTCTAAAAGAACAATAAAATATATTTCTTAAGTTTGTATTTATTTTCTTAACATGTAGGTACCTAATCCCATCCTTTAAGGAAGTTAGAAAGATGAAAGCTATTTTTAACTTTATAATGGTTTTTGACTGCATCGGTGGCGTACGACTACCGTTCTGAGTTCTCGGGTTCGATCCCGGGACGGGCAAAGTGATATTATATTTTTCCGTATCAGCCCGGAGTCTGGGATTTGTGCCCGATATGGCGATAGGCTCGCCCCCTATCACATCCGGGACGGAACTAAGCTCGGCGAAATGTGGCTGTACTAGTTCGCTAGTGCGCCTCTGCCTACCCCTTCGGGGATACAGGCGTGAGCTTATGTAAGAGCTTATGTATGAATTTTATGTGAAGAATTTTTTTGCTGCCATATTGGGTTTGATTTTTACGTAGACAGGTGTGTTTGCGTAATAGTATGGTAAACAAAAGACTCAAATGTGTAAATAATTTATTTACCTACTTCATTATATACATAATTTTGATTTTAGGTTGTATAAGTAATACAGTCTATTTACCTAACAACAACACAAATATTTATTAAAATGTCAATACACATTCTGAGAAATAGAGCAAATTCATATAAAACGCAATCGGACAAACGCTACTCCGCTCCACGATAAACTGAGTAAACCTTATTGCTAAGCCATTTAAATTCTATCATAGATATGAAATTCTCTATACAACTATTTTAAGGAAGTACTATGACGTAAATGCTGTTAGGAAATAGTATGTAAATACGACGTGTAGCGAAGTAGACGTTTCTCCTTATAATGCTAACACTTCATAAAATTAAATTCATTTAAATAGTTCACATACATTATTGAGTAAAATCAACAACAAACAATCTCATACAAAAGTTCAGCTTCATAGCCCTGGGACAGACTTTATGCAAAAAAGGGTGAGTAGCCGGCTGTGAAGCGAGGATCGCGGGTTTGATTCCCGCTCTGAGAGTAGTGTTTGTGTGGCCCACAGATATGAGTTTCGGGCCTGGATACTGTGGGACCGTAAGTCCCTCGTAGTTTCTAATACGATACAGATTCATCTTATTGTATGGTCTGGACTATGTGTGTGACTGTTGGGTGTATTTATTTATATAATTTTTCTCCAACTGTTGCTACAAACAAAAATGCTTTATATTAATTTGTTTTTGTATTGTCATAAACAAAAATACTTGATAATATTAAATTATTTTTTGTATAAAGTCTGAATCAGTAGAAATATCAATTTACTCAACGCTCGTTTCTCACGCCACTATAGTTCATAAAATATTCCATTTCAAAAATAAAGATTTTTAATTCATATTATGTTGATCATGATCTTGAGCTTGTGAACGAAATCAGTCTTTATATGCCGTTACATTTACTGGCATGATAATGAACCTCGCACTACCATAATAGTCTTTTATGACCTAACGATAATAGTGTGAAATATTTTTACAGCAAACCAATCTTGTTGAAGGGTTTTCAGGATAGGGAAGTCTTAGCATTGAGGGCGGATCTTTGAACAGCCAAAAAGTTTATTTTGAGGGATAATTTTGTAAGCAACATTCATGGTATTTACTGACAAAATGTCTGATTTTACTGTGCAAATAAAAGTTATCTGGTTATCATGCGAAATCACACTATTATGGGAAGATCTAGTATTATAGGAATGAAATTGCAAATACCTTTCGCAAAATAATTATGAAATCCATATTTTATGAAATTACCAATCAGATCGGCAGAGATTATGGAATTTTATACAAAAAAATTAGCTTCAAACTGATGTATCTTTTTTAGTTATTTGCGACATGAACATCGATAATTTTGCAAAAGATTTAACAATCCTAGAACTATTAGTTTGTCGTGGCTATTTGTTTGACATATTTGTGACCAAATCCAATTTCAATGTTACAAATGGTAATACCAAAAAAAGTAAATAAATATTTGATGATTTAGAAAGTTCAAAACTAATACATGAATACGGTTTCTAATTTATAGGCACAAGTTTGACCATTATTTACATGCTCTATTAGTTTCTTTAATTACCTAATTTTTTAAATATCCAAAGTAATTAAAACGATTAAAATAAACTTTAGTCAACTCATTACTACATAATAAGATAATTTAATGCAAAACATTATCTCTGGGAAGTAACTTAGGTCCGAGCATAAATATACTTGGCAATTAAAATCGAAACGATCTTGTTTGGATATTTCGGTAAAATTTTATCGAAATGTCATACGCGCGTATCGATCTCTATGCTAATTCGATTGTCAAAACTATTCGATTTTACGACCACTGATTAAATCAGAAATAACGGTATGGTATCGTATGAAAGTGAAAGTATTATGACTTATGCTGTTTATTCCTACATTATAATATTAGATATCCGATACAGATTTGGTTGTGTTCGAATACCTAGTGGTTTACCTACTTTACAGACAGATAAATCTGATCCACCAAGATATATAGATTTTTTATAGTTCTACAATTCGAGATTAGCCGAGATGTAGGTTAAATTCGGCCCAACAGAAGTTAATCACGATGATCGGCGTCACAGCTTTTACGTTTAAAAAATAAGGCTGCATTTTCATCAGAGGTGCCGAGGAAAAACTCCATAAAGATCTTGTTAAGCGAGACTAGGAAAATATCGATTTAAAAAATTATAATGGAAATGCATCCTAGGGCACTCCTTAGGCTATTGATGAGTTGAATGCGTTACATTGTACGCAGTCACAATTCAAAAGTGTGGCTTCAAAATGGGCTTTTAAGACAAAAAATGATGAGATGTTATTTTACAATCGCTCTAACTTTCACCATTTACAATCGAGAACTCCCAACTTTTCGCTCACACTCGGTCTAAAAGCCTAGAATAGGGATACACACTGTGGTAGACGTGGCGTCTAACAAATCGAAGTAAAACGCAGTAGCGATTAATCTTCCCCTCCAGGTTCCATTGAAACCCAAGTCGAGTAAAATCGTACCGTTAACGTAGAATTCCGTTCCTCTGCCACTTATCCGAAACACCTCTTCTTCTCCTGTTTGTTTGTTGCTTAACTTTAAAACTAGTTTGTCCCTTTCATTTTCGAACAAAGTGACGCGAGGAAAAATGGGACAAACTAGTTTTAAAGATAAGAACCACGTAAAGGTTTTTATAAGTAAGGCCCATAATGTGTTTCTATAATAAGTGGGGTACATGATTGTTTAAATAAGTGGCATAGTGGCTAGAATATGGCGGTCATACATGTTAGAATGTTGACTACAACATTTAGAAAGAAAGAGGTTTTTAAGATAAAAAGGTATAAAGTAATCGAAATTTGACCTCTCTCATGACCTAGTGACGTTATAGAATTTTGAGACGGGGACAAGTGGCTAATGACCGGGACACGAGGGCATAAGACTCTAAACCTTGACGTATGGCAGTCCTATGGGTTTCAATAAACAATCTCAGTTCGAATGTGCAAATAGATTACAAAAAATGGCCATTAAAACCACAGTATGAACATGACTCCGTCAAATGACGTGATTTGATTGATTCATAATAGTGATCTATCTGCACTCTAAGGATCGTAGCAAGTGGAAATCCGTTGTCTCTGCCTACCTTTATGGGAAAAAGATGCGAATCTATGTATGTATGTATGTATGCACTCTAAACTGAGATAGATACATACATACATAAGCTCACGCCTATATCCTCGAAGGGGTAGGCAGAGGCGCACTAGCAAACTAGAACACCCACATTTCGCCGAGCTTAATTCCGTCCCAGATGTGATAGGGGGCGAGCCTATCGCCATATCGGGCACAAATTCCAGACTCCGGGCTGATATGGAAAAATTCAATATCACTTTGCCCGACCCGGGGATCGAACCCGAGACCTCAGAACCGTAGTCGTACCGAAATACCATCACGCCACCGAGGCAGTCAAGTCAGTCAAACTATCTCAGTTTATTGAAACAGTTTACAGCCTCGGTGGCGGTTCGCTAGGGCGCTTCTGTCAACCCCTCCGGGGATACAGGCGTGAGCTTATGTTATGTTTATTGAAACCTGCCGCTAGTCTAGAAGAGCAGTGAACAGAGGTGTGCGAGCGGCGAGCAGCGGGTCCGGGTGGTGTCGGCTCACGGCGCCTGCAACGCGCGCGGCGGCTCGGCGGGCGCGTGCGCGTGCGCGGCGGCGGGCACGGGCGCGCCCGTGTGCGCAGGCGCCGACTCCAGCTCGCACGCCGCCAGCAGCCGCACCAGCTCGTCCGCGCTCGGCCCGCCCGCGCACGACGGGGACTCCTCGCCTTCGCCTGGGGATACGATAGTACAATCTAGACTATGACATTCATATTTAGAAACTGATTGAGATAGATAAGTACAGTATATTAGTGTTTCGGATTTGTTTATATTGAGACGGCTGACAGGCGCCAGCACCCACAGCTTTCTATTACAAGAATAACAAAATATGTATGTATGTTACGATTACTGTTCTGAGGTCTCGAGTTCGATCCTCGGGTCGGGCAAAGTGATATTAGATTTTTCCATGTCAGCCCGGAGTCTGGGACGGAACTAAGCTATGCACCTCTGCCTACCCCTTCGGGTATGCAGCCGTGAGCTTATGTTATGTTTATTAATACATATAGGTGTCGCCGGTCCCTGCGCGGCGGGCTTGGCGGCGCGGTCGATGTGCACGGTGGGTGAGGTGCCACGTGTGTATGTACAGAGCGCGTGTTCGTTACCGGCGGGTGGTGGGGGTCCCTGCGCGGCGGGCTTGGCGGCGCGGTCGATGTGCACGGTGGGTGAGGTGCCACGTGTGTATGTACAGAGCGCGTGTTCGTTACCGGCGGGTGGTGGGGGTCCCTGCGCGGCGGGCTTGGCGGCGCGGTCGATGTGCACGGTGGGTGAGGTGCCACGTGTGTATGTACAGAGCGCGTGTTCGTTACCGGCGGGTGGTGGGGGTCCCTGCGCGGCGGGCTCGGCGGCGCGGTCGATGTGCGCGGTGAGGTGCCACGTGTGTATGTACAGAGCGCGTGTTCGTTACCGGCGGGTGGTGGGGGTCCCTGCGCGGCGGGCTTGGCGGCGCGGTCGATGTGCGCGGTGGGTGAGGTGCCACGTGTGTATGTACAGAGCGCGTGTTCGTTACCGGCGGGTGGTGGGGGTCCCTGCGCGGCGGGCTCGGCGGCGCGGTCGATGTGCGCGGTGAGGTGCCACGTGTGTATGTACAGAGCGCGTGTTCGTTACCGGCGGGTGGTGGGGGTCCCTGCGCGGCGGGCTTGGCGGCGCGGTCGATGTGCGCGGTGGGTGAGGTGCCACGTGTGTATGTACAGAGCGCGTGTTCGTTACCGGCGGATGGTGGGGGTCCCTGCGCGGCGGGCTCGGCGGCGCGGTCGATGTGCGCGGTGGGTGAGGTGCCACGTGTGTATGTACAGAGCGCGTGTTCGTTACCGGCGGGTGGTGGGGGTCCCTGCGCGGCGGGCTTGGCGGCGCGGTCGATGTGCGCGGTGGGTGAGGTGCCACGTGTGTATGTACAGAGCGCGTGTTCGTTACCGGCGGATGGTGGGGGTCCCTGCGCGGCGGGCTCGGCGGCGCGGTCGATGTGCGCGGTGGGTGAGGTGCCACGTGTGTATGTACAGAGCGCGTGTTCGTTACCGGCGGGTGGTGGGGGTCCCTGCGCGGCGGGCTCGGCGGCGCGGTCGATGTGCGCGGTGGGTGAGGTGCCACGTGTGTATGTACAGAGCGCGTGTTCGTTACCGGCGGGTGGTGGGGGTCCCTGCGCGGCGGGCTCGGCGGCGCGGTCGATGTGCGCGGTGAGGTCCCACATCTGCGCGGCGCCGGAGCGGTGTCCGCACAGCAGCAGACGGCGGGGCCGCAGCGCGCCCTCGCACTCCGCCACCACGAAGCACGACACCGCTGAACCGTCCACTGAACGGATTGTACACACCCTGTACAAACGAACGAAAACATTTTATTTACACCATAATTATGCAATTACACAACATCATTATTACGAATCATCATCGTCATCAGCCATAGGACGTCCACTGCTGGACATGGGCCACCCCCAAATATTTCCAGATAGACACGTTGGAAGCGGCCCACATCCAGCGAATTACGAATAATTGTTTAAAAAATCCTCTAAATAACAATAAATGCCACTGTAGGGTTTAGGAATATAGTATGACAAGAAAATAATTTTTAAAACATAAAACATATATTTTTAAATGAGATGTGAAATTGAAGCACAAAATATCATTTATTGGGTACCTTTTGCCATTCGAAGCTAGTCGTACGTACAGCGTATCCGTGTCTGGGACAACTTTTTGTATGAATATTTGCTCTTCGTCTTGTTCACCATATGGACCTATGAAAACATGGCTATAGTCAACTTATGGTTTATTTTGTATACATTTGCAACAGGTTTTGCGATATATTTATTATCTAAAAGTAATTGGTATATTTTTATAAGAATAGTCTTAAGATTCAGTCGGTAAAATAATCGATATTTTTCCAGTAATGTCAAAATCTAACGCAAATACCAATACTGATTATACTATGAAGAACAAAGTATCGATATCGATGAAAATTTATTGAATAGTCAATATACACAGTGCTGATTTTATTATGAAAAAGAAAATTTGATATCGATGAACTTTGCTGGTTTATCGAGTGTCGATTTTTATTGGTATATTATCGACCGACTTAAAAAAAAAGAAGGTTCTCAATTCGTCTGTATTTTTTATGTATGTTACCCGATATCTCTGACAAATGTGGAATGAATTCTTTTTGTGGTCGATAGAGCTTATTCTAAGGGATGTCCCATATAAATTTGATTACGATCGGATAGGTTTTGAAGTCGGTCCGTTAATTTTAAATGACCAGGGACTGACACTTGACACTCGATTTGAATTTGACTTCGATTCGACTTCATTTACCCCCAAATGGTCAAACGCTGCCTAAATATTTAGGATGGCCTTATCGATTTAAGCACTCGTTATTCTTCAATTTGGCATGGTCAAACAGAACCTATCTCTTCACATTAAATGTAAGCAGGACCCAGTTTAAGGCCCGCTTATTTCGTAAAACGGCATGGTCAACAACTGCCTAACGTTTGACAGCTATTTAAGGCCCGCTAAACTAGCATTTCATCGAAATTAGTTTGAGATTGCCTGCGACTACTCTCAAATAAATCTAATGTTATAAACACGAAAGTTTGTGAATATGTATGGATGTTTTGTTACTCTTTTACACCAGAATGGCTGAAGAGATCTGAATTAAATTTGGCACAGAGATGGATTAAAGTCTGAAATAGCACACAGGCTACATTTTTCCCCCAAAAAATGTATGGTTTCCGTAGGATAGATTTGTTTAAATAAATAAAATTTCACGCGAACGGAATGGCGGGCATAGGTTTGTATTTAATAATTTCCGTGTTCCGTGTAGTGTTTACCTACCCCTTGATTTCAATAAAATGTATTTTTCCTCAATATCATTATCTAAACTAGAATATAGCGCACTCGTAGAAACCAAGACAAATAAAACACTTCACAAATACAATGATTAATTTTATTAAATCCGATTCAACACTACTGCATGTTGCCGAATTCCTCTCCAATATAATGGTTTTTAGATGGTTCTGATGAAGCCGGTGTGAACTGGGACGTCCTGAATTCCATTCTCAGAACGGGCGGAGTAATTTACTTGGGACAACGGCAGTCCCTGGCAAGAAAAATTCGAGAAGACTCCTTTTATTGAAACGTTCCAAGAAATATCCTCCATATCCAAACTTCAAAGTTTCCATAATCTCTCCATCTTCGTTGATGTTTATTACATAAAACAAAATCACTTCACATACAACAAACACAGTTATTTAAATACGAAAATAAATATAAACAAACAGGTCGCCATTTGCCAATTTTTTTTTCGTTTTTTTTTTTTAATTTTCCCTTTCGGGAAGGCAAAGGGATCTAGCCCATACAGCCTCGTCTTAAGTGCTTTTTATTTCTTTATTTGCTTATATCTAATTTTCACAAGTGCAATGAAATCGGATATGTTCGATTTCAAGGCCCTGCTGAAGTTTTGGCGTTAATTCCTTCCAGTTTGATGCTTTTCAGACGATTTTCTCGCAGCAGAGGTGTCGAACATGGTCGACCCATCCAACCGACAAAAAGCGTCCAAAATCACTTATTTCAAAGCTTTCACATACTGTCCATCTTCATTGATGTTTATTGCTTAGATTCACATCACATTTAAACCACAAGCACAACTTTAGACTAGAATATGAAATCATTAAAACAAGCGACCACCCGCACCGTCAGAATTCCCGCCAAAACTCTTTTTTTTTTCGTTTCTTCCACACAAATCATTGGCTAAGGACGAAAGAAACATTCTGCCAAGTGGTAAATATTTTAACAACATAATAATAAATATTAAAAAAAGATCAATTTTAAGTTCCGTTTCTATTATATAAAAATGTGTTTACCTTCACTATAACAAAAGATAGACAGAGATAACGTAAACATTACAGAAAAATTTACTACAGATGAAATATAATCGGAAAGGCACATGAATAGCAAAAAGGTTAAATAAACATTTTTGAATCGTGTATTCTGCCAATTATTTCTTATATATATCTTTAAAAAAAAACTAAATTTAATATAATGATTCTACGTGAAACGAACCAAAAATATCATTTTATTAAAATGTTGTAATCGAGAACAAACTTTTATTATCTGTAGCAAAATGATTGATCCTCAGCTGATTTTTCCGCCAAGTCTTCTTAAGTGCGTATGACCATGCCGCTCAAAAATTATTGGCTGCTTAACTTTGGGTAGTGCTCAAATGACTTGGATGACTGAGCACTGTTTGACCATTCGGCCCTTAGTGACTTAATGGGTGACAGGCGGCTGAGTTAAAAAGTGTACCACCGAAATAGGGTTAAAAAGTGCACTAATGTCACGTTAAAATTACCAAATGACAAGTTATCGAATGTAATGCAACATTAGCGAAAATTTTTACTCAATTTCGGTGGAATTTTAAATCAATAAATGAAACCGAATTGAAGTCAAATTCGAATCGAGTGTCTACGAGTCGGGTGGGTGGTCGTTACCGCAGTCGTTATGTGGCTGAGCAGTGGGCGCCTCGAGCGCGAGCACTTTGAAGGCGGCGTTGGGCGTGGTGCCGGGCTGCGTGGAGATCATGCCGCGGAACCGAGTCACTCGCCACGAACGCACGTGGTTGTACTCGCTGCATACCGATATTAGGTAGTTTTCCGATAGTGATACCTGCAATTTGGGATTTTTTTTATAGAATATTTATTTACATTAAGCTCTATAGTGGCTTATCGATACTTTGTGTCGATACTGACGCATCTCTGTTATATGATCAATAAATATTAACTATACGTCTACTAGGTCAGTCTGGAAATCTTTGGGGGAGGCCTGTGTCCAGCAGTGGACATCCTGTGGCTGATTATGATGATAATAATACGTTATCTTAGATTAATATAATGGCGACGATACCGTGAATATTATAGATATGTAAAACGAATCAAATAAGTAATTTTTATGAGGTTTTTAATTACACATAATATTAAGTTTATTTACTTTTGTAATAGGACTTTGATGGACTGTGAAGGTCTGGAACAGCTGAGGTCCATGGCCAACTGTCTCAGGGTGCTGTACGATCACGCGAACAGACCCGTAACGAGTGCCATACGCTATCTCGATCCAGTTACCGCATAAATCTGTACGAAAATATTGTCCTATAATTAATCCCGTACACCTAAAGAAAACACATATTAACAAAAAAACTTTATAAGACTTGTATATTTAGTGGATAATGTAAATTTAAAATGTGTTTACATACTTGTTTTTGGTGTCAAGTATACTGATATAGCTGTGATTGGCTCTTGATTGGGATCTTTATAAAGTTGTGTGACAAGTAGATCGTTGTCCTTCATTCGCAGAGGAAACTTTTGCATGTCTGTAAAAAAATATTTATATAGACACATACAAGCTTATATTCGACCCTTTTGTCGATAGTTAAATAGATACATGTGAGTATCGATATAACTATCGACAAATTGTTAACATTTTTATCGATTTTATTAAAATACTTCCTATATACATAGTATGATTTTCTCAGCCTTTTTAATAAATTAAAAAATACAACTAATCGTCATACACATAGTCTTCATCTCACACTCACACTAATCTAACCCACCAACCCACCTCCCACCCAATACCCAGACCCGAAACAAATATTTGTGGATCACACAAATGTCTTTGTGCGGAAATCGAAGCCACGGCCCCTCGTTTCACAGGTGGCTACTCGCCCGCTACGCCAAGGAGTCTGTGATATACGTCATACCTATATAATTAATGGCTCCGGTAGCAGTGCCGAGCAGCAGGAAGGATCCGGCCGTGTCGTAGGTGGTGAGATGCGCGACGTCCTGCGTCTGCCAGTGCTGCGTGCTGGTGTGCCACACCCCCGCCTTGCTGCGGCTCGCGGCGCCGCTCAGGGCCACCAGCTGGGGACCCACGAACAGTAGGTGCTCCACTCTCACGCCGAGGTTGAATGTGCCTGACGAGAGGAACGATAGTTTCGCATGACCAAGGTCGTATTTCATCGATAAAGCCGCGTATCCTGCACTTGTTTTTTCAAGCCAAAACACTTACATAACATAACATAACATAAGCTCACGCCTGTATCCCCGAAGGGGTAGGCAGAGGCGCACTAGCCAACTAATACACTCACATTTCGCTGAGCTTAGTTCCGTCCCAGATGTGATAGGGGGCGAGCTTATCGCCATATCGGGCACAAATTCCAGACTCCGGGCTGATATGGAAAAATCCAATATCACTTTGCCCGACCCGGGGATCAAACCCGAGACCTCAGGACAGTAGTCGTACCGAAATACAACCACGCCACCGAGGCAGTCAAAACACTTACAACACAAAATAATAATTTTAGCAGTCTCCTTCTCATAGAAAAATGAGCCATAGATAAAAATACATGTTTTGTGTAAAAAAAAAGTGTTTTGTGTAGTGTTTTAGTACAAGAGACGCGGCTTTTATAGCGGCACATATGTTACATAAGCGTCGCGGCCACCGGTGGCCGAGCCACCCGTCACTATTTATGAGATAAAAGATTTGTGTATAACATTTTGGAACCTTCACAAAGGTTTTGTGAGAATGTTTGGTATATTATTTTGAACAACATTCCGGCTATAATTATAATAAAATTAATATTAGTGATTTCATATGATTATGTCTACACGCTGTATATGAAAAGAACCCAAATATATGTAACAGTTGATAACACTGTTTTGATCATTAATGTTTTCTTACTTATGTAAGAATCATTCATTAAGGTTACCCAACTCAAAAATTGAGGTAAATCTAATGACAACAAAGTTTGTGATGAAGTTAATTTACAATGAGGACATTTTTAAACACTTATATTCCTGCCATGTTTACCCTTATCCTTATTCATTTTTGTAGAGCCATAATTGTTAATTTTAAGTAAGCTGAGTATATGGCGATTGACGCGTATTACAAGTCCAAAGGGATTTACCAATAAGCGTCATCCTAGCGGGCTCGCTATGTGTCGAGAAGGCCCACAGCCTGACAAACGGTCCGCTCGCGATCCCGAGCATGACGTCAGTGCCGGTGGAGTTGTTCCCGCTGGAAGCGCCGCCGCCGCCGCCCGTCTTCGCGTTCAGCGCTATCCTCTCGATTACAGATTCCTGAACTGGCGATTGAAATACCACGTACCACCCGCATGAGTCTGTCAATCTGTTAACAATCACCACATAGTATAAAATTGCTTCCCGCTGTCTGTCTGTCCCTATGTATGCTTAAATCTTTAAAACTACGCAATGGATTTTGATGCGGTTTTTTTATATATAGAGTGATTCAAGAGGAAGGTTTATATGACTTTATCACATTCATTATTTTTATCCATCCATTTAGTTTTTAGGTTGTCGTTTATTCGCCGTGCCTGTGGAAGTCGCTCAGCAATCAAAATTGTATGTTTTATTGATTTTATTTCACATGGAGGTTACCTTGTAGATTGGCTGCTCTAATTTCATGTAAATTAATGATTTTTTTTGTTTTCTTATTTTGGTTGTATATCAATATGACTGTAAACTGCTTAGGTATTATTCTCAAAAAGAGCAACGTCAGAGTTTCTTGCCCGTTCTTCTCTGGCGAACCAGCCTTCCGAACTGGCGATGGAAACATTTTAGTCGGAATCTAAACAATGTGTGACATTTTATGGATTCAATAAATGATTTGATTTGATTTTATTTATATGTATAATACATGCATAATACTTTGAGAGCTTCCGTTGTGTGAGCTGTTATGCATAATATGTGACGCAGACGAAGTTGCGCGGGTCAGCTAGTGAATAATAAACTGTGTTATATGAGTCGTATAAAGGCGACTATCTGAAAAATGAATGAAAATATTTATTTCGATTTTGTGTGTTTAATGTGATCTAATTCCTGTAATAGAGATCAAACTTTGTGTTAGTATGCCAATTTTATATCGCATGAGTGAGTAATTTTAATATAACTATAAATAAACTTTCTAGGCTATATTAAAAAAAGCAAAAGTATTGAATAGCCATAACTCTTTCATTTTTCAGATTGCCGCCTTTGATTCTGTACCACTTATATAACGCGGACTAAATTCAAAACTTAGTTTGCAGTCGTTTGTTTAATATAATACAAATTCTTTCAATACACTTTTTCAAGATTGTTGCAGATTAGGTTTAGTTTTTAGATCCGGCCTGATGCTACTGATCACTGGCAAATCGTGTTCGAAAAACCTCCTTGAAAAAATATCACATAGAATGAAGTGAGAACAATTAATGTAAATTGCTATAAAAGGAACTTTCTTGTAATTTTTATCGCCCACTACTGTGATATTATTATAAGGTACTAGCTGACCCGCGCAACTTCGTCTGCGTAGGAGAGAGAGGGTTGAAAGAATGAGTTGTAGGCACCTATAATCCAATAATTCTAAAGGAGGTAATGAGATGATCTACTTTGGTCCTTTTTCGTCAGTCACCCCGTCAGTCACCCAGTCAGTACCCTCGTCAGTTACCCCGTCCATCACCCCGTCAGTTACCCCGTCAGTCACCCCGTCCATCACCCCGTCGGTCACCTCGACAGTCACCCTGTCGGTAAACCCGTCGGTCACCCCATCTATCTGCTCGATTGTCACCCCGTCTGTCACCCGTCTGTCACCCTGTATGTCACCCATCTGTCACCTATCTGTCACCCGTCTGTCACCCAGTCGGTCACCCCATCTGTCTGCTCGATTGTCACCCCGTCTGTGAAATCTCTAATATCTGGAAAATCTTTTTTCACGCACCGGCGCCATCTACTTAAAATATTGGTTTGTAGTACATGCTATGTATCAGAGATGGCGCTGTATGTGAAAAAATATTTTCCCGCTTTTCTGTTGAAATTTTTCCTGAATTTTCTTTGCTATAAACCTCACGGAGCCCGAGACCTTTCCAACGAATGCAAAACCGTGGAAATCGGTTCGTGCGTTCTGGAGTTATAGCGTCAGGAAGGAAAACCCGACTTATTTTTATATAGTAGACTAACACGACAGTTAGTAGTGTGTATTACCTGTATCCAGTGACAAAGTGTGTGAACGCAACTGCTATCCAGTTGTGATGCGCCTTTATTATTTGTACTTTCATACTGTCCGTCCATGTGTTCACTGTAACATAAACAATCATAATAAATCAATCAGTTCACACTTAAACTATGTCTTACATACAAATATGTAAGGGGATGTTTACTTTCAGGCGGTCTGTGACCTTTGTGACAGTCTGCATTCCCGAGAGAAGCAGCTCTTGAGTGCCCTCTACCACATCGACTGGAAACAAAAAATATTTTTCTTTATACACATAGTATATCAACATGTTAAGGTATGGGAGGCAAAATTAAAAGCGCGATTTATAATACAGAAATGGCAAAGGAAGAATGAGATTAATATATTTTTTTTGACAAATTAATTGAGCATCTTTGAATGGAGTCAACAGGCAAAATTGTTTATTAGAAAAATGTTATTTCGTGGCAGAAGAACATAAATATTGGGCAAAGGTTGGGATAGGCATAAGGCCTCATTCACACGAGAGTTTCAAAGCTCGATAAAAATGTCGTGAATAACTATACTAGAACTCATATTATGTTCCATTTCAGCGCTTTTTTAACGCGCGTTGAAAAAGCGTTGCTTCGAATAAGGCCTACGACAAGCAAAAAAATTGCTTAAATCATTCAAATTCATGTGACTCACACTCATAAATGAATCAACTTCATGGGGTGGTATTGCCCATGACTCACGCAACTCAACATATAACACATACAATGGATATTGAATAGGACTACCAGCGACCACTAAGGTGAAAAAGGCGCCATAAAGTCTCGTATTGTACTTTCGTTTACAACAGGCTGGCATCATTCTTGCGAATAACGGTTAGTATTACAATTGAAGTATATTGTTCATAGTATTTCGTACAAGTCTAGCTACTAACCACCGAATGTTCGTATGAACATTCATATCAACATTAAGTATATACTTAAGGTCGCCTTATGTCGTTTAAGGCCGCCTTATCTGTCAAAATAGTATAGCAAAAATCAATGTAAGAAGCCGTTAAAGTTGAGTAGCGTTTGACCAGTCGGCAGTTAGCTACATAAAGAAAAAAAGATATTAAAAAGAGCATCCCTATAACATTAGACAATGCAAACCTCAACTGGTCCTGTGAAGGTATCCTGCCGACAGTGCGCAGGTCTAGTGAGGAGTTCCTGGAGTGAGTCCTGTTGACAGGTACTTCTGTACTGGATGCTGTGGAATTTTTCCTTGAGCAACTGTTACCATTCCTTCCATTATTGCTATTACTGATTGATGTGTTTACTGAAATGTTAATAATGACTTACAAATTGTTTAAACTCTGTAATATTTTTTCCATTATACATAATAGGCAAGTTACTATCAATATTCTAAAATAGATAATTTTATCCATATTCTCTAGTTCATCTCTGTGTACCATACAAGATTCTGTTGTGCTGATAAGTGTTAGTATTCAATTCAGAAAATGAACTATTTTTACAGACATTACTGACCTACATGTGATATATGTAATAATAACCTCTAACTGCCTCGGTGGTGTGGTTGTAATTAGGTACGACTACCGTTCTGAGGTCTCAAAGGCAAAGTGATACTGGATTTTTCTATATCAGCTCGTATATATTTGTGCCCGATATGGCGATAGGCTCGCCCCCTATCACATTTGGGACGGAACTAACCTCGGCGACATAGGGTGTTCTAGTTCGCTAGTGCGCCTCTGCCTACCCCTACGGAAATACAGGTGTGAGCTTATGTATGTATGTGTGTAACCTCTGAGTTTATCTCTTGTATGTATTATGAGTATTAAGTATGAATTTAGTAAACCACCCAACTGCTGAGAATGTTACCTATAGAGATAATAGCAGCGATAGTTCAGTTGGGAATGGTATGGACTGCCGAGACAAGTGTCGGAGGTTCGAGACCAACCCCAAAATAGAGCATACACCTCTGACTTTTCTATGTTAAGTGTATTTTCATTGTGAAATATCGCTTGCTATATGCATACCCGAGAATTTCTTCACAGGAATTTCGAAGGTATGTGAAGTCTGCCAATCCGCATTAGGCCAGCATGGTAGACTAAGGCCTAACCCCTCTCATTAGTAGAGGAGGCCCGTGCCCAGCAGTGGGACAGTAATATTACAGGGCTAATATTATTTTATTTAGCTTTTTGGAAACCTAAGCCAAATCAAAGGAAGCAGAAAGCTGCAACATGCTTAAAAGTGTGTTGTGCTGACCCCACATGAGAGTGGCATAAGGGCAGACTGAAGAAGTCATTATCCATAGGAAGTCAGTTATTTAACTAAGCCATGTGGAACTTGTACACCATACACATATTTTTTTTACATTTTTTTTGTTTATGATATTAATTGCTCATTCCTTATATTGGATTATAATGCAGCAATTATCCTTTTTAAAAACAATTATTTTGATAACCCTACCCAATCAAATACATCCAATAATAAATATTGTTCTTGATAAGGTATCATTTCAATGATTTAGATTACAATTTTATTGGCTATTATCTACTAATAATAGCCAATAATAAACTTAATAAAGACTTACATGGTGGTGGCAGGTATCCATAAAACAAGACATCACCACAAGATGAGTGGTTCATCTCATCACACAACGCCAGTCTTCTACTGAGGGGGGTGATTCCAAAATAATCACATTCATGTCTCAAAGCCCTTATATTTACATTGTTAAGGTCTATATCTCTTGTCCTGAGGAAGTTCAATATAAGGCCAAATAAGTTTGGATCTCTATCTATGAATATTGCCCCTGTCTCATCTCTAACAGTAGGGATGCGACCACTCAGTAGGGCTGTGAAAAATGTGTCTGGAACCCATGTCAGTGTGTGCCATGATGTTGAGAATCTGAAAATAAAAATATAAGTATAATCTTTAGTATTAGTAATTTTTCCAATTTAATTTGCCCAGGACTGGATCATTCAGGGGGTTGACGTCAGGCAGGCAGCTGGTCGTAAAAAACTAAGCCAAATCCTTTCTGCAACATACTTGAAACAGTGTGTTGCGCCGACCCCACATTAAGGTGGGATAAAGGCTGATAGAAAGTAAGAATCTTTAGGATATGCAATTCAAATTAAATTTTTTAGTTCAATTTGACTGGATATGAATCCTTAGCAATATTATTTATCTCAAATGTAATATAATACAAGGCTCATTGGAATGGCTCATGCTATGGGCTCTTTCATAGACTATCATTATTAAATGTTGGTGTCATAACTTCATAAGTTTCAACAAGAAAAATATATAAAAGAACATCATACAGTGATTTGATGATTATTGCAGCAGCAAATAAAATCTTAATGATTATCATGACGTGTAATATAACGTCCTACGGTCTTAGGTTCGATCCCTGAGTCGGGTACTGATATTAGATTTTCCATATCAGCCTGGAGTCGGGAATTTGTGCCAGATATGGCAATAGGCTCGCCCTCTATCACATCACTAAGTTCGGCGAAATGTGGGTGTACTAGTTCGCTAGTGCGCCTCTGTCTACCCCTTCGGGGATACAGGCGTGAGATGATCTTTTGATTATGATAATTTAACTAAAATGTCATACAGTAGTAGGTAGTGTTAAATATACCGGAAATACAATACATATTACCGCGTCTAATTTAATACAATTTACTACGCATGTTTTAAGCCTTCTAATAGATTAGAGTAATTATTCATCACGGGTTTAGCTGTTTACATGATGTAACGGTTAAAAAACGAATAAGGTTCAGTATTTAAGGGAATAAATCTTTGTTTTTATAGAGTCCCACGCACTTTCTAATAAAACAATAGAGCTTACCTTGTTCCACCGACATTTAAATTCACAATCTCCTGATATTTAGACATTTGTTAAGGTTAGTTGTTCAATTTATTAAATAAGAGTAGAATAATAGACGTAAATTATCAACTAGAATTCATTTAAGATTTTTATTTATTCCCAAAGTCTTCGTACGCAGATGTCAACGTCAACAAACAGTAAACAGCTGTCATTTCAGCTGGGCTGAGAAGCTGACATTATATTATAGGGATGTGTAGAATGGTCGATATACGGCCGGTTTTAAACTGAGATCGTTTATTAAAGTGCAGATAGATAGCGATTATGAACCAATCAAATCACATAATTTGACGGAGTCATGTTCAAACTGTGTTCTTATTGGCTAATTTTTGTAATCTATCAGATCATGTTGCAGAAAGGATTTAGCTTAGTTTTTACGGCCGGCTGCCTACCTGACGTCAAACCCCATATGGGGGATCCAGTTCCAGGAAAATAGTGTCAGAAAATCACCATACCCAACCTGGGGATCGAACCCAGGACCTCCCGGTTTACAGCCCATATTTACTGCCGCTAGATCAAATAGGTGACATATCTTTCACATAACTTTTTTAAAAATCCATGCAGCGGTTTCTGAATTCCGATATAAAACTTTCATCCCCTATTTCTATATTATTAAGTTATTCTAAAATTTCCGTAGGTACAAATCTGCATCCCCGATTTCATTATGAGTGATTATGTAAAAATAAATTACCCTATGTCCGCCCTCGGAGTTAAATGTACCTTTTTAGCAAATTTTATAAAAATCGGTTCAGTGGTTTAGCCATAAAAACGCCACAGACTGATAGCCAGAGTTACTTGCACATTTATTATTTAGTATATGGACTAGTATATGGATGTAACTCAAACTGTTTCTACTTTTCTAGTCAAAATTGTGCACACCGTCATAAGGCGCAATATAGTTGAGTTGAGTTAAGCTTGAGTGGTAGTGCCACGCTGTAGGCAGAAACATCTATAGCACGAATGGTCCGGCTCGACCGGTTAGATACCACTGTCTCACAGAAAACCGACGTAAAGTGGCAGCTTGCTGTTGCGTTTCGTTCGGTGAGTGAGATTTCCGATGGCCAATTTCCCCACTCCCTTTTCCAATCCCTTTTCCCTCCCCTTCCATTTCCTTCTTTTAGGTTAGCAACGCACCAATGATTCTTGTGTCTTGGATGTCTATGTGCGGTGGAGATCACTTACCATCAGGTGACTCATCTGCTCGTTTGCCAATCTCTGCTATAAAAAAAAACGTGTGCGTCTCAGGACGCTCGACAGAAGTGATAACTTAAACTAATCTAAGTTGAACTATTTAATATTGAAGTTGTTTAACTTGAGAAAAGCTTAGTTTATTACTTAAACTTTATGTATATTAATATGATAGGACGCTAGGCAGAGTGGCGTTGTAACGCGTTACGTTACGAAGCAGTTTACCCTCCCATAAGAAGTTTTCATTATAAAAATAGAATATTACATAATTATGTAACGGGATTACACCACCGGAGTGAAATATTTTATTTCACCATATTACACAATAACGTTATACATTTAATTTAAAAATAATTTATTAGCAAAATAACCTTTTCGCTATGACATCATGTCAGCCAGTGACAGCCTTATGGCAATGATATTGCTGATAAGAAATAAATAATTCTACTTAATTGTTAGCAGAAATAATTACACCACTCATAATATTACAAACAACTATTGAGCTTTAACAGAGTTCACAATCTCGATAACTACTAAATAATTTAACGATGTAAATGATGTATCAGTCTATTTAATTAAAAGTCTATTTTAATTAAAAAAAGAATATTATCATGAATACAATTTCTATTAAGTTAGAAATTGAATAATAATAAAATGTGTTTTGGTATACTTAGACAGATATAGAGGGCTCTGCATTGATCAGGAAGTTAGGTTTCAAAATTTTCATGTAATAACTGTAGTTGTGTATAGTTCTTAGTGCGTTAGCATAATGTTTATATTTGAACTTTCATGGTTATGAAGTTCTCTGTCTTGTTACAGTAATATTTCTATGATTCACCCTCACGTCGAGCTACGATTGATTTTATTTACATATCGATAATTTTGACCGTTTTTCGCATCCCTAGGGTGTGTTGTACAATATTGCTAGTAGAAAATAAGTCAAATCAGAAACGAGCTCTTCATTAGATATAACGAGAATGACTATTAAAAGCATCAAACTTTATAGTGAACGCATTCTATTGTTTTTGCGATTGGCAATTATTTCGAGAGAGACGTGTCCTTCTGTCAATGAGCTAAAAAGTCAATTTCACTTTACGAGTTGAATTGTTGGAACTAATGTATGAAAATAATATTGTTGTGAACTTAGAAAATAATTATTAAATTAGTGAAGGAGCGAGATGCCGTCCACCGCCGTTCCGACGCCTAATAATGGACAAAATAGGGGTATATTTAAAAACACTGCCGGCAGTAGCACGCTCATCACTGTTACGGTATTGTCACTGGCTTGGCTGGCCGGCTTTGCGTCCCGGCTTTTCGCAGTGATACGTTTCGAAAGCATAATTCATGAGTTTGATCCTTGGTACGTACATTAAAGTTTTTATGTTTACAATAACCTGAAAAATTTCCGTTCATACAAATGTCGAAGTATTCGGTTATTTCAGGTTCAACTATCGCTCGACAGCGTATATGGTCCAGCATGGATTCTATAATTTCCTCAACTGGTTCGACGAGCGCGCGTGGTACCCCCTGGGTCGTATCGTGGGTGGTACAGTGTACCCTGGCCTCATGATCACATCAGGCACCATACACTGGATACTACATGCGTTAAATATCCCTATTCACATTAGAGATATATGCGTTTTCCTAGCTCCAGTGTTCAGGTAAATTTACAAATCATTAATCTGTCAATAGAAGTTGAACACATCATAATTTAATTCATTGCCTATTTTTTGTTAGTGTTCAATACAACACTTTGTTTATTCAGGTGGAATATGAAAGAGCATTATCATCCTTTGATTTTCTTTATACTGTTATATTACAAAATGTAATATATTTGTTTTTTAATTACTATTTCTTAATAGATTTATAACCAACTGCTATAAAGTATACTCAATTAGTGCATTGTTTTTAGTGGTCTAACAGCGATAGCAACATATCTGCTGACATCAGAGCTGTGGTCTCGTGGTGCGGGCCTGTTTGCTGCATGTTTTATAGCCATTGTGCCAGGGTACAGTAGCAGATCAGTTGCCGGTAGTTACGACAATGAAGGCATTGCTATTTTTGCACTTCAGTTTACATACTACCTCTGGCTTAAGAGCATCAAAAGCGGGTCCATATTCTGGTCAATTTGTACTGCACTGTCTTATTTTTACATGGTAAGCTATGTCCATTTTATATGTGGAGTCTATAATATGTACTAAATGCTTGATGAACTAATAAATGGGTTCCATTCTTTTAAGTTACTGGAAGTCTAGAATTTGTTTTGTATAAATTATGTGAGTGCAAGTTTTCATGGCCACACTGTTGCTATAAACAGTTTTATATTCTCATCACAGATATTTTTAGTGATTTGTGTGTATAGTCTGTGGTTATTGAATGGCAGGATGTTTCTATTTCATTGTAAACAAAAACCTTGATAAGTGGATAATTGTCAATAATAATAGAATTTTATGAATTTTTGTGCTTGTACCTACCATGCTACATGTACAAGGAAAAAGTGATATGCATTACTTCAATAAGTAGGTACGGCATATAACATTTTGTTAGTATATAGAAATGAAGAACAATAATCCTGTATACTGTATCCTATGCCATAATTTTTTTACTTTGTAATATTGAAATTGGCCTTTTACAATTCATTTAGAAACTATACATAATAAGGTTTGCCTCTAGGCATACAGGATTAGATCAGGTGTCTAGAGGTAGCCACTGTAACATAATATCAGTTTCTTATCATCAGGTGATGCATCTGCTTGCCTACTAAATAAGATTAAACAAGAATTGACTGTTGAATAATTTAATACTAGGATTGATTGGGATGAATGAATCTCTAAATGTGTACTTTTTATTTTTAGGTATCAGCATGGGGTGGATATGTGTTTATCATCAACTTGATACCGCTACATGTATTTGTGCTGTTGATCATGGGCCGTTTCTCACAAAGATTGTTTGTCAGTTATACCGTTTTCTACATTGTGGGACTTCTGCTGTCCATGCAAATACCATTCGTTGGTTTCCAACCGATACGGACAAGCGAGCACATGGCAGCATCTGGTAAGAACATGTTCTTATTGCAAGCTATTTTATTATTTTACATTTTTCAGTAACCAGATAACTTTTATCTGAGGAATAATTATGTTGCTGTAACTGATGTACCATAGAATAATGGTCACTTAAGATAAAAATTATTTGGCTGTTGAAATATCAAAAAATACATTTATAGTCAACTATTACTAAGTGTTTTAAAAGCCAGTGAGTAATAATTTTGGACTCCATTATCCAATTCGGCATTTTTCCTCCTCACCTACAGAATAATAATCGAATAAACATTGTTTATACTATGAATTTTATATGGATATTATTTTATTTTGGTGCTCATTTAAGCGTGTGCATTGAAATGGGAAATTATCCCAACTGACATACTGAAGCTATAGCAAATATCTAATATGTTACTAGTATTTGCTTATGGCTCCATGCTCATAGAAAGTCTTATAGTATGGGGCATGTTACCAGCATAATTCCCTAATCAGTCATGGTTTACATGTGGCAAATAAGGTTCAAATCTGTTCAGACATTAAGACACTAACAAGACAATATCACAAACACACAATCCTTATTTTATGCTATTGAGAAGTTATCGTCATACCAAAATAGAGATTTCTGTTCTAAAATGCAACACTTTCACGAAGGCTATTGACCTAAATACATAATACTATGTTTATCTCTGTGGCACTTATTATAGTGGTAAATAACAGATATGTGTGTTTGGTTTTCCACATTTACTGGTTTATTGAAATAAAATAATTTTGGTTAAAAAAATAACCCTAGATTGATATGGGAGTATGGGCATAGTGGGTTTCAGCATTAATTTTAAGTTATGGGACTCTGTTAAAGGACATCTAACTTTGTGCATTGAAACAATTGTTACTCTCTTTAAATTATTTTTCTGGAGTGGGCCAGATTTAAAATTATTGTTCCTTGTTATCAAAAGTAGACTGAGGTAAAGAAACATGGGAGATGGTAACTGGTTAGCAAGATTCTTGGCCAGCAGCAAATAGCAGGATGCTTGCTTTTTTAAGAGCTGTATTTTCAATCATCGAATTTTAGAACTGTCTCGGTGGCGTAGTGTCATTGCATGCACGGTACGACTACCCTGAGGTCTTGGGTTTAATCTCCGGGTCAAGCAAAGTAATATTCGATTTTTTAGTATCAGCTCGGAGTCTGGAATTTGAGCCGATATGGCGATAGGCTCGCTCCCTATCACATCTAGGACGGAACTAAGCTTGGCGAAATGTGGGTGTTCTAGTTAATAAGTGCGCCTCTGCCTACCCTTCGGGGATACAGGCGTTAGCTCATGTTGAATTTTAGAATCCAAATCCTATAACAATTTCAATCGAATATAGTATGTATAAATTCTTAAATTCGATGGCTGCAACGAGTACGATTCATAGCGGCACAGAATGGCGTATATAGGGCATAGAGGTATATCTTCATCATAATCATCTTTGCTTTAGTTCGTAGTTACCTAGACATATTTTGTCGTGTTTACGTACTTTGTATAAAATTTACGATAAGGTTTAATAAACGGCATGAAGTTTTAACTAGTTTTTGTTAATTGATTTCGCGTAGCAAATAATTAACGACGATTTGTAATGGTTTTAAATTCCATATAAAGACTTTCATAGAATCAAAAGTTTTTTTATGAATAAAGACTGCAACAGTGGCGTGTTGGTATTGTATGCGCGGTACGACTATTGTCCCGAGGTTTCGGGTTCGATTCCCAGGTCAAGCAAAGTGATATTGGATTTTTCAGTATCAGCCCGAAGTCTGGAATTTGTTGTCAGTATGGTGATAGGTTCGCCCCCTATCACATCTGGGACGGAACTAAGCTCAGCGAAATGTGGGTGTTCTAGTTCGCCAGTGCGCCTCTGCCCTACCCCTTCGGGAACACAGGCGTGAGATTATGTTAAAAGCTGTCATTTATAGAGGAAGCTTATGTCTAGCATGGACCAGCAAATAATATTCCGTTAAATATTAGTTAAATTAAGCACATTAATGACACCATCCGTGGCGCAGCGGGCGAGTAGCCGGCTGTGAAACTAGAGGCTGTGGGTACGATTCCCGTATCGAGAAAAATGTTTGTTTGGCCCACAGATATTTGTTTCGAGTCTTTCGTAGTTTCTGATACCCACGACACAAGTTAAAATTAGTGTGGGGTCAGGACTATGTGTGTGGTTGTTGAGTGTACTTATATTTCTTATATTCCACAGTAATCTGGATGTCTTCTATAAAAAGAGTAAGGACGATGCATTGTAATGACGATACCTCATTATCTTATGTAGTCAATTTGGAGTAATTTCAGTTCGCTATCAAGGTTTTACGACACCGCGCGGTAGCGTGCATTATAATGGAGGCAACACACCATAGTCTACATGTGTGTTTTTGATGAAATTGTGTACTTGGTCTTTGCGACAACATTTAGAATGTTCCCGCCATTTGCGGAGAACACAATAATTTGGGCTTAATTTATGGGATGGAAATTAACATTATTATCATCACTACATAGTATAAAACAAAGTCGCTTCCCGCTGTCTGTCTGTATGCTTAGATCTTTAAAACTACGTAACGGATATTGATGCGTTTTTTTAATAGATAAAGTGATTCAAGAGGAAGGTTTATATGTATAATACATGCATAAATTCATCCCCTACAGGGATTTAATGAGGGATGAATGTTTGTCAAGACTCACGCGTAGCCGCGGGCAAAAACTAGTAGCCGTATTATATCTTAGCAGGACGAGGACAATGGATGTCCGATTTCTGTAATATAATATTACAATTATTTTCGTTTAGGATATGAGTACTCGAATTACTGACGTTCATAGCGCGTATTCTTTCTCTGTATTATCATATTTATCAGAACGCACTCGACCCGATAGTACCTACATACTTGTAGCGTAAAAACCAGACTAATGATTTTATAGCCCAATATCTTAGTTACTCGTAGTTTATATAAAGATTTGATTACGCGTAACAGTCACTTTTTTCTATGAGACTATGAATGGAATGTATATGGAAAGTAAATACCCTAATTAGCCCGCCCCTTGCATAACCCAAAACTTGGATCTGGTGTGGTCATTTCTGCACCCCTCCATGTTCCGCCCTGTGTCTTGGGACTGTTTGCACTGCCCTAGATATGGTACTGTACAATTTGTATCAACTATCTACAAGTTTGCCGTTCTAAAGAATATTTGCGGTTTTTGCCAATTTTGTATGAAGGCTTGCTGTTGTCCGCGACTTCGTAAGCGTGAAATTAATAATATAATAATATTAGTCCTGTAATATTACTGTCCTACTGTTGGGTACGGGCCTCCTCTACTAATGAGAGGGATTAGGTCTTAGTCTACCACGCTGGCCTAATGCCGGTTGGTAGACTTCACATACTTTCGAAATTCCTGTGAAGAAATTCTCGAGTATGCAGGTTTCCTCACGATGTTTTCCTTCACCGTTATAGCAAGCGATATTTCACAATGAAAATACACTTAATATAGAAAAGTCAGAGGTGTATGCTCCATTTTTGGGATTGGTTTCGAACCTCCAACACTTGTCTCGGTAGTCCGTACCATTCCCAACTGAGCTATCGCTGCTTTGTATATAATAGTATAGATTTCATTGAACTTGGTGTTATGCAAATTTTCATCTTTATACGAGCGAACCAGTGGCCTCTGGTTTCACAGACGGTTACGTGCCTATTGTGTAACAGCTGTGTTCTCTGTATGAGTAAATCAAATTGTAGCAGCGATCACGTATAGCTGTTTTGTACTGTAGATATGGTAGCACGTAAGCTACAATGTTATAAGAAACATTTACTCATTTATGATGCAGATTGCTGTTTTATAGGCCAGAAGTTGTCAAGGGCGCTGTTGTACTGCTGACAGTCGCCCACCACTCGCTCGATATTTATCGATATTATGTAGACAAGTTAATACCTTATTCATAAGTAGTCAATAGCCTCTACTTTGTTTTCAACACATTGGTGCATAATTACATACTAAATGAAGTTCACGATTAAGATGTCATTTCAAAAACATTTTCCATATTTCAATATCTTGGATATCTCATATCTGGGTGGTTGATGGTTGTTATACATCGATATAATAATATACCTAGATGCACAGTTGACGCTCAGAAAGTGGGACAGCCAACGAGTGCTTAAAATGTAAGTAAGCACTTGTTGGCTGTCAGTCGGGCGCCGACCGTTCGTCTGTGAAGATGCCTAAATGCTCTGTGAAAGAGTGCAAAAATAACACTCTTACAAAGCGCAAAACACATGGGATTTCATATTTTAAGTAAGTATAATTCCCTTACTTGATTCTTAAAACCTTAATCATGTTAAATTAAGTATTAAACGTGTATAAATAATTAATTTAACGAATTCAGTTAATAAAATATTTTGTCCCTTTTGAAATCATGATTTGGAACAATGAAATATATGGAGTCGTTTTTTTTTGGAAATATATTATATTTATTTTAAATTTATGTTTTTTTTTATTAATTACAGATTTCCATGAAATGAAATAGTAAGAGATAAATGGCGTAAAATTATTTCCGAAGAAAGGAGAGAAGAAAATTTTAAACCCAATTACTCAAGTGTGGTTTGTTCAGACCATTTTGCCGATTCCGATGGATATTATACAGAAAAAGGGATTAGGAAAATTAAAAAGAATGCTGTACCAAAAATAAAGGTGATAAATTGTCATCAGCTACATTGTCCTTAACTAATGTTTACTATTTAATTTAACAATATGTATGCTGTTGGTGTACCTATAAATAAATAAATAAATAAATATTGCCACATTTATTGACTTTATTTTAGATTGTCGTAACTACAAGTTTAAATGAGGCAGGGTGCAGTACAAGTGTAATAGCTGAAAAATATTTGATACAGAATTCATCAATAGCAAGCATATACTGGGTACATACTGCCATGTAAAATGACTATTTAATAATTTGCGGCTAATTCTAATAAATGTTTTCAATCAAAGTGTGCAGATCATAAAAAATTGCCAACATGAACAAAGTTGAACATTCCGCTGTCAAATAATAATTTTAATGGTTCATTCTCGCGATTTTTCATTTTTTAATTTTTCATTTTTATCTTGGATTCTCGGATTGAGATCATTTATTAGAACCGGTCGTTAGGCATAATTACTACAACAGTAATTGTGGCGTCATCATTTATTGGAAACATATTCATTTCCAGGAACCAGCAATTGAACCAATAAATAATGAAGGATCACCAATACCATCAGAATTTTCATTAATCTTTAGCACACCTAAGACGTTATTTTTGAAAGATAATTTGAAAGAACGCAACCACAAATTTAAACTTAAACCTAATTTAGTGCGAAAGTTAAAAAAGCAGAACAAAAGATTAAGAAAACGAAATGATAGTCTAAAAGAAATTATTAAGAATCTAAAGAGCAAAGGACGATCTTAGTGTGGGGCCAGGACTATGTATGTGACTGTTGGGTGTTATTTATTTATTTATGAATCACGCTAAGGCAAAACAGTGCTTATTTCATATTCATAACTCATAAGCTTCGTTATCTTCTAAACATTTATACTCTATCTATCTCTTAATGTAAGTAAAATTATTATAGAGATATCGCCATTCTCATCTACATTGTACGCCACGTGGTCAAAATTTCTCACAGATAAATACAAGAACTATTCGACTCTATTCAATCTTTGTCCAAGTGACTAGAATGTTTCTTTTAATAATGTCAAATTATTGTCAAATTCAAAAACGATTAGAAATTCAAAAATTTCGAATATAGGAACGTTTGAACATTCAATTTAAAAAGCAATTTTATGCCGCGTCTATAAGGTCATATTTGTGTTAATTAAATTAAATTTGTGATGTTTATTTGTTTTGTCTGTCGAGGACACTGTTTACAATGATATTTGTATGGAACTGTGCATCTAGGTATATTATTATATCGATGTTGTTATAGGAAAACATACATACATATACTTAAGTTCACGCCTGTATCCCGACGGGGTAGGCAGAGGTGCACTAGCGAACTAGAACACCCACATTTCGCCGAGCTTAGTTCCGTCCCAGATGTGATAGAGGGCGAGCCTATCGCCATATCGGGCACAAATTCCAGACTCCGGGCTGATATGGAAAAATCCAATATCAGAATGCCCGACTCGGAGTTCGAACCGAGACCTCAGAATGGTCGTCATAGCGAAATGCAACTACGCCACCGAGGCAGTCAAAAGATGTTATAGGAAAAGTTATATACATTTACGGTTTGGACAACCATCAGATGTTGCTAAATGGCTATGTTAAGCCGCGTTGTCTGCCCATGTTTTTGCGAAACAAAACACTGAAAACACCCACACATAACAAGGGTTTTCATTGTATCTTGCTCATATAACAATGGACCATAGCCAATAAATTTTAGAAATACCATATATTGTGTAACGTGGCTTTACATGTATGCAATATGCACTATGTATATATGTGCTGATAACATAGCTGTAGGACGGCAATATAAATCACTGGAGCGTAGTGACCCAACATAACCATAATATCATTCAGTCTATAATGTCTGATTGACGAGTAGATAGCAATTATTACTAAGATAAGCATGATTGGCTTTGAAATATCATAAGATATATTTTTGATACAAACACCATTTGAGATATGATTACAGTTTTGATTTGTAATACAATAAGAACAATGATTAGTAAATATTTTCACAGCTTAGAGAAAAAAATGGATGGATATTGATAATGATAACATTGGATGAACGTATTTATTGACTATGCAATAAGTAGATTTTAAGAATATAGGCAAATAAAATGGGTCAAAAATACACTCTGAGAAGGAGATTGATGATTGCTTGAGGAAGCAATCATCATGAGATATGGGTCAGGACCCAGGGCACACATTTCTGATGTTTTGAATTTACATGCATCAATTTCTCGCCCCCTATAATAATATGCTGAGTCCAACGCTATGTATGTAAATAATTCAAAACTTTTTGAATTAACATCACACACCAGCCCCCTAACTCTTGACATTCGATTCGAAATTGACTTCGATTCGATTTCATTTAGTGACTTAAAATTCCATCGAATCATCCATTAAATGAAATCGAATCGAAGTCAAATTCGAATCGAATATCAAGAGTCAGGGGGTTAGTGTGTGATGAGTCAAGTGTCATGAGTCAGACCCCAGATTGCCTGTTGAACCTACTAAGTACGCAACCACTAGGCGAAGGGGTTAAACAGTGGCGTGCATAGGCATTGCGATCAGGGTAGACAAAAAACTTACAAAATTATTTTCTCCAACTGATATATTACTATCATCATCACTATTCTCCCCGTGTCGATTTAAAATATAACATAACATAAGCTCACGCCTGTATCCCCGGGGGGTAGGCAGAGGCGCTCTAGCGACCTAGAACACCCACATTTCTTTCTTTCTTTCTTGCTTTAGGTCAAGTGGAATTGAACTGATCAATTTTGATGTAGATATTGATTTTTGATCTCCATCATTTGAAAACAATGTGATTATTATATCAGTTTGTGTACATTTAACCAAATATAATGTATATCGAAAAATAACATAGTTACATATTCGCCATATCGGGCACAAATTCCAGACTCCGAGCTGATATGGAAAAAACAATATCACTTTGCCCGACCCAGGGATCGAACCCGAGACTTCAGCACGGTAGTCGTACCGAAATACAACCACGCCACCGAGGCAGTAGACAATGTCTGTGCCTATATGGACTGCCCCCCACTGGTGTTAAACATTCTATTAACATCCATCTAATTTCCAGGCGTGTTTGCGCTGGTGATGGCCATCGGAGCTCTCAAATACCTGCACAGTTTGAACCCTAAGGGACAATGGAAGCAGCTGTTGATACTGGGCGGCATGATGGCCGCCGCGGCAGTGTTCCTCGTCGTAGTTCTACTCACGTATATGGGTGTCATCGCGCCTTGGAGTGGACGGTATGTACTTACACTGGCGCCTGTATTAAGGGTTGTAATCATCAATATGTATAATATACCCTAGATGCACAGTTCTTTGCAAATATCCCCCTAAAAAGTGGTCTCAGCAATAAAACAAAGAAAAAGATCACAAGTTCTAATTAAATAAACACAATTATAACTCTATGCCGGTGTTATAAAGTAGCTTTTTGAACGAAATGATCAAGCGTTCTGAAATTTGAATTTTGAAATTTAGAATTCTATCGGCGTCCGACTGTAGGGAAAAGGAGTGCTTAAGCACTACTTTTCTGTCCCATTTTCCGAGCGTCAACTGTGCATCTAGGTATATAATATATCGATGGTTGTAATAGTCAAAATTCGATTTAAAATGAGCTTGTAAATATTTTTAGTGGGAAAATCTTATTATATTTCTCACATGGCTTACACTGTAATGGCCATTCATAGGGCGTGATGTCACGCTTAGAGCTCTGCTTATACCAGATTTGAATATGTGATATATCTTTCCTATTCACCTATGTTGCCTCTTTGGTCTAGTGGCAGTTTATATGGCCTATGAACCGGTAGGTTCTGGGTTCTATTCCCAGGTCGGGCGTGGTGATTTCTTACACTATTTTCCCGGGACTAGATCCTCCAGATGGGGGTTGACGTTGGCAGGCAGCCGGTCGTTAAAATTAATCCAAATCCTTTCTGCAATAGTTTCTTGCAAAAGTGTGTTGTGCCGACCCCACATTAAGGTAGGATAAAGACATGTAGAAAAATCTAACTATTTTATTATTCAGCGCTGTCATATTATTCCTTTAATTATAGGATAGTGAAACTTAGTAAATTTAATAAGGAAGAAAACCGACTCATCGTCCTCATTGCAGGTTCTATTCGCTTTGGGACACGGCGTACGCGAAAATCCACATTCCGATCATAGCGTCAGTGTCTGAACACCAGCCTACCACGTGGTCGTCGTTCTTCTTCGACCTGCACGTGCTCGTGTGCACGTTCCCAGTCGGCCTGTGGTACTGCATCAAGAACATCAACGATGAGAGGGTGTTTGGTGAGTATTACACTATGTACTAGTCTAGTAGTACTGTTTTTTAAATAAATCGACCTATCCAAAGAATAAAGTTACATATGATAATGAATCGAAATTGCTTTCTTATTTTTCTGAGCTTATTTATTGACCTGTGTATTTAACTAGTGAATATTTTTTTAAGCTATGTCATAATTTAACTTGTTATTATGTCATAAATTTAAAAAAATACTAGTATTAGTTAAATATATAGGTTAATTTAAGCTCAGAAAAATATAAAAGCAATTTCGATTAATTATCATATGTAACTTTATTCTTTGGATAGGTCGAAATACACCCAACTGTTATAATAACTGTTATACAGGATGTTTCATAAAGTTGGTATCCATAATAACGTCACTTAAAGGGACGATGGCTACAAATCTAGCGGTAAAGTTTAAAATTTCGTAAGGCTCATAGTTTTGGAATAATGGAAACTTGAATTTGTGATGAAAAACTTTTTGCTGGCTCACTGGGTCAGCTGCAGTACATTTACAAACTACCTATGAGGTAATTCATTATTTTTAGCATACACAAAGCCATTATTTTGCTATTTGCGACGATTTACAGGTCACATTCCGATTTTAAAATTCCCATGGTTAATATTGATAAAACAAAATTAAATTAAATTTTATTTTTTTAACTTTACCATTGCACTTTAAATAGTTCCCCCCTGTATGTGGAATTGTTATAGGTACCAACGTTATGAAACACCCGGTATATACATATGTCAAAGGTTCGTTTTCGATCTGAGGGGAGATGACTTTTTGGACCTACGGCAATCTTGTTCGCGGTCCTCGGTATTTTCGACCGACTTCCAAAAAGACGAGGGTCCTCAATTCGTCTGTATTTTTTTATTGTATGTTACGCCATCTCTCTGCTCTGCCAAATGTGGACCGATTTTCAAAAGTTCGATAGAGATTATTTCAAGCGTGTTGCCATATAAGTTTGGTCACGATACTTAGGCCCAGTCATTTCATTCGTGCAGTAAACAAAATTGTATAGTATCGACTATCATGATCTATTCGATAACTTTCAAAAGTCTGAGTAAAAATAACATGAAAGTAATAGTTGCAAGTGCCGTTTTATCGCGTGAGAACACGCCTCGTGCGGCCTCGCGTCTTCATGAAATGATAATGTGATTGATTTTATACGATGAACGGCTCGTTACACCTTTTAGGACTAGGTCAAGTGGAATTGAACTTATCAATTTTGATGTCGATATTGATTGTTGATCGCCATCTTTTGAAAACGATGTGATTATTATATCATCTTGTGTACATTTAACCGAATATAATGTATATAGAAAAAAAACATACATAAGTTTACGCCTGTATCCCCGATATAGCAGGCAGAGGCGAACTAGAAAACCCACATTTCGCCGAGCTTAGTTTCGTCCTCGATGTGATAGGGGGCGAGTCTATCGCCATATTTGACAGGGTGACTGACGGTGTGATCGACGAGCTGACTAACGGGGTGACCGACGGAGTGGCTCACGGGGTGACTGACGTGGTGGCCGACGGGGTGACTGACGGGGTGACCGACGGGGTGACTGACGTGGTGACTGACGGGGTGACCAACGGGGTGACCAACATGGGCGACCGACGGAGTGAATGACAGGGTGACGGACGGGGTAATTGACGGACTGACTAAAGTCACGTACTTTGTCTCGAAGTTTAGTTTAGTAGCGATCATCCCATTACCTCCTTTAGAATTGTGTTATATACGTGTGTTAATACGTGCCCACGACTCACTCTTTCTAACCCTCTCTCTCATACGCAGACGAAGTTGCGCGGGTCAGCTAGTACGATATATGACATCGATATGAATGAGTATGGTCTTTAGTCTAGTCTTTATTCGTGGGTTCGATTCGCAGGCAAAGCGATTTTTCTAAGTTGTTTTTTCCGCGACTGATCCCCAGAGGGGAGTTGAAGTCAGGCAGGTCGTAAAAACTAGACCACATCCTATCTGCAATATGCTTGAAAAAGTGTGTTGCGCAGATCCTACGTTAAGTTGGGATAAGGGCAGGTAGAGCAGAGATCGACCAACGAGCAGATGGGTCACCTGATGGTAAGTAATCGCTACTGCCCATAGACACCCAAGACACAACAATGATCATGGGTGCGTTGCCAACCAAAAAGAAGAGAAACGCGACAGCCAGCTGCCACTTTACGTCAGTTTTGTGTGAGACAGTGGTATCAAACCGGTCGAACCTGCCCATTCGTGCTGTAGACGTAACTATTTACAGCGTGGCTCTACCACTCAAAAGAAAAAGTAGAAAGAAAGCTATGATTCAGAACTCCGTGGCGCAGCGGGTGAGTAGCCGGCTGTAAAACATGAGGTCGCGGGTTTGATTCCCGCACCGAAACAAATGTCTGTGTGGCCCACACATATTTGTTTCGGGTCTGGGTGTTGTGAGACCGAAAGTCTCGTAGTTTCTGATACCCACGATACAGGTTACACCTAGTGTGTCAGGATTATGTGTGTAATTGTTGGGTGTATTTATTTATTTATTTTACTGTAATACTGACTGCCTCCGTGGCATGGTGCTATTTCGGTACGACTACGGTTCCGAGGTCTCGGGTTCGATCCCCGGGTCTGTCAGTGATATTGGAATTTTTCCATATCAGCCCGGAGTCTAGAATTTGTGCCCGATATAGCGATAGGCTCGCCCCCTATCACATCTGGGACAGAGTGACAGACAGCTCGCCGAAATGTGGGTGTTCTAGTTGGCGCACTAGCGCCTCTGCCTACCCCTTCGGGGATACAGTCGTGAGCTTATGTTAATGTATGTATGTTATGTTTTAACTGTATGATTGTGACTCAGTGGCGCTGTACGCGTTGAGCGCGGTGTACTTCGCGGGCGTGATGGTGCGGCTCATGCTCACGCTCACGCCCGTCGTGTGCGTGCTCGCCGGCATCGCCTTCTCCATCCTGCTCGACCTCGTGCTCAAGGAAGACGAGCTGCCACCGCCGTCCGTCGACAACGACGAGTCCAAGAACCTTTATGACAAGGTATTAAAAATCATTTTGTCTTTTGCTTTTGTACAATCGACGCCATAAACGCCAAAGTTCAGTGTGACGGCCAAGTTTTATTACGTACATTAACGTCATGACAATTTTATTTTTGGTGTTATTTTGTACAATAAACGCCATTCATGCCAAAGTTTAAAGTTATAGCATGTTTTACTACTTCATTGACGTCATTATGGTACGTACTATAACGTACAGTTCGTTCGTCGCACTCAGTCCAAAATATAACACGCAATAAGTTTTACAAAGAGGATGTATATTTGGATGGGTGCGTCGCGACCCACGACGCACTGTTGGTGCTTTGCTTGATCTTTCGACCAATCACAGTTAAACGACACGGAGGCGCGTGTTACGTTTATACGGAATATTCTAGTTTGGTTAGATAATAGTGAATGTCTATATTGTGAAAAATGACAATACTTTTATTTTATCCACAATGCATTACAGTTTTGTCGGACGACTTTTTGCTTAATAAGTTATTAATTGTTTTGTATTTTTTTCACAACATTCCATAAAATATAATTAAAGTAGCGCAATAAATGAGTAGTGCAATGTCTAACAAGTTTGTTATTTATTTTATCATAGGCTGGTAAACTAAAGAAGCGTACACACGAGACGGCCCCGCCCCCCGACAACGGGTTGGGTATGAACGTGCGCTCGGGCACACTGATCGCGTTCATGATCCTGCTGATGTTGTTCTCCGTGCACTGTACATGGGCCACATCCAACGCGTACTCCAGTCCTAGTATAGTGCTGGCCAGCTATGGGAATGATGGGTGAGCGGTTTTGTACATTTTTTTTAGGAAAGGCTGGCAAATGAGCAGATGGGTCTGATGCTAAGTGATCTCCACCGCCCACAGACAGCCAAGACACAAAAATAATTATGGGTGCGTTGCCGACCTAAAAGTAGGGAATGGAAGGGCAGGGAAAATGGATTGGGAATGGGAATGGGGAAATGGGCCACTGGAAATCTGATTCAACGAACGAAACGCGACAACAAGCTGCCACTTTACGTCGGTTTTCTGTGGGACAGTGGTATCAAACCGGCCCATTCGTGCTGTAGACGTTATTATCTAAGTCGTGGCTCTACCACTCAAAAACATAATGTGTTATATAATCTGTACAAGCATTTCATCTATATTATTATTAACAATCATTATTATTCCCAATTATTTTGTACATGACAGATCTCGTAAAATCCTCGACGACTTCAGAGAAGCATACGGCTGGCTATCACAGAACACTGCTGAGGATGCGAGAGTAATGTCTTGGTGGGACTATGGATATCAGGTATTGTTATTGATCTTTGATTATATTTTTCAAGGTTATTAGTTTGATAGTTGTTTATGTTGTTAAAATTAATTGAGTAATATACTTGTATTGATGGGTTTGGCCAACATACTCGTACAAGTATTCAATTCGGGTATTGTGACGGTCTATGTTTCATAGTTTGCTGGAGATAGAATATTCATATCCGTCCGCATTGCGACCACCTGTCAAAACCTGCGACAGTCAGCCACACATCTTCTCTGTGCCGTGTTCTAGAATCGGACCATATATTATCTGGCGACCACCGTACACGTGTGCTAAAACCTGCCATAGTGACCCACACTGTGTGTGGTTTGCGTTCCAGGATCAGCCAGTATACTTCCGGTTCTCTCGAGGGGCTTGCGGCATGACTTGATGGTTGGTTGGGATGGGTATGGGAGTATCCCTGCATCGGTCATCCGCCCTTTCTATTCGCAAGCCTCTCCATTTGCTTCTTCCCTCTTCGGATTTGGAGTGTGAAGAAGCGTAAATAGGCCGGCATGATTCTGGCGACCACAGTTGTTTTTTGACTGCACTACGCTTACCATAAGATACAGTGTAAAAAAAAGTACATCCAGTTTTTTCGAGGGGCTTGCAGCATGACATGATTGTTGCTTAGGGTGGATATGGGAGTATATACTTGTGCTGTCCTGTTGAAGGTCTGTCAAAAACATTTACAACCATATTGTGCAGATTGCGGGCATGGGCAACCGGACAACTCTAGTGGACAACAACACGTGGAACAATTCGCACATAGCGCTAGTGGGCAAGGCGATGGCGAGCAACGAGACCGCCGCGTACGAGATCATGACCATGCTCGACGTGGACTACGTGCTGGTGATATTCGGCGGCGCCATCGGATACTCCGGCGACGACATCAACAAGTTCATATGGATGGTGCGCATCGCAGAGGGGGAGCATCCCAAGGACATACATGTGAGTACTCATATCGACTGTCCAACGATATCGAAATTAGAACCGTATTTAAATTCATGCATGAGAGCTATCTGCGAATATCATATGCATATATCCAATTATATTTAAATAATGTTTTGAATTTCCGGTGGCCCAATTACCCCTCCCTTTCCCAATCCCTATTTCCCTCCTTTTATGTTGGCAACGCACCTATGATTCTTTTCGTGTCTTGGGAGTTGGGTGTATATAGGCGGTGGAGATCACTTATCATATATCATCAGGTGACCTATATGCTCGTTTTTTAGTCTGCTATAAAAGAAAAAAAAACAGCCTCGATAGTGTGAGTATATATCGATATCGATAATTGAAGTTCGACGAGTGTCTGGTAATGTAATGCTGCCTTTATGCTGCAGCGATGATTTATAAGTGAATAAAATGAAGGAATAAGGAGGAATTTGAATTATGTACTTCCCCTATTGTAATAATATAATTATTGATGTAGAAATATTTGAGGAATTTATAGTAAATCGATATAATACCGGAATATAATACAACGCCGTTGGTGATAATTTTTGTATTATCTCTTTGTTGACAGGAAGCGGACTACTTTACCGAGAGGGGCGAATACAGAATAGATACAGAAGCGTCCAAAACAATGTTAAATTGTCTAATGTATAAACTATCGTATTATAGGTGAGTAAATTAGATGTATTCACATTTATTGTATTAAAAATTAAATAAGTCTTTATGGTTTTCCTACAGAATTATGTGGATGACGAGTGGTTTACTGTTGCTTTTTAAATGTAAATATGTATGTGGTTCAAACTCACAATATCACATATCAATTACTAGACCTTATTCTTTATATCACATGCATATGCATAGTCACATGCATAGTACTGACCCCACACTACTTGTAACCTGTATCGTGGGTATCAGAAACTACGAGAGACTTTCGGTCTCACAACACCCAGACCCGAAACAAATATCTATGGGCCACACAGACATTTGTCTCGGTGCGGGAATCGAACCCGCAACCTCACGTTAAATATATCTACATCTAAGTTTATATTATTAATGTCACTGTCCAAATGGGCGGTGATCTTTCATGACACACGAGCATTTGCCGGCTTCTGGATCAAAAATATTCGTGCAAATGTGTAATAGTAAGGCTGACTTCGACTAAGTCTAAGTCAAAGAAACGAACACAGTGAAGATTTGAAATTTGTAAATCGAACTTCGACTTAGTCGGAGACATTTTTTTTACAAGAAAATCTTTGCTTAGTTTGTCTATCAGTCTGTTTTTCTTGTAAAATATGTTTCGGACTAAGTCGAAGAAAAATTGCAAATTGTCCCTGAGTTGGTTTCTTTGATTTCTTAAGTTTACTCGAATGTTATACATTGAAATACAAGTATTTTTACGGATTCTATCACGATTTGTTTTAATTTTTATGCCCGACGTTTCGAAGGCTTTGCAGTCTTCGTGGTCACGGGTTGGACTGGGGACTCGAAACGTCGGGCATAAAAATTAAAACAAACGTCATAGAATCCGTAAAAATAGTTTTACATATTTCAATGGTTTCTTTGATTCAGATTTAGTCGAAGTTCGTGTGTATATGTGTATATGTATGTATGCTTGTATGTATAAATATGTATTGTTTTATATTTATAATGTCTTTCACCTCTCCTCTCCTATATCAATTTATACACCTGCCTTGTATATTCTCTGCACCACCCAAAGGTTGACTGGTAGAGAATGCCTCAGGCATTAAGTCCGCCTGTACATATCATATTATGTATAAAGTGTTTTAAATAAAAAAATAAAGTTCGCTGTATAGATGTCAGGGCACGTGTGTATAATGTGATGATGTTGTCGGTGCAGATACGACAGCGGCGGCAGTCCCCCGGGGTACGACCGCACGCGCGGCGCGCTGCCGGGCAGCCGCGGGTTCAAGCTCACCTACCTCGAGGAGGCCTACACCACGGAACACTGGCTCGTCAGAATATACAGGTAACCTATTTGTATACGCCATCCATGATATCCTTATATCTATGTTTTATCGACCGACTTTCAAAAAGGAGAAGGTCCTCAAATTATCTGATTTTTTTTATGTATGTTACGCGATATCTCCGCCAAGTGTGGACAGATTTTCAACATTCTTTTTGTGTTCGATAGACCTTATTTGACCATATAAATTAGGTCAAGATCGGATTTGAAGTCGGTCTGCTGAGTTTTTAAATTTGTGATTAATTCATTTTTTTTTCGTTGAAAATTTCGCTGAAAATAGTTTTATACCGCCACGTCTGGGGGGTAGACTAGCGGTTATCTTGGAGTCACCCGTCTTGGCCCAGCGCTAAAATGCCCGGGAGAGATGGAATCGTCTGGCCGGTCACTAGACTGAGTCCTTAACACTTTGTACACTTAGGTGTTATTTTACGCATTATTCCATCAGAACTCCAATAATAATTTCAAATAAAATATTGTTGAAAAATAATTAGTTATGATGAAGTTATGATACATCATCATCATCAGCCCCAGGACGTCCATTGCTGGACATAAGCCTCCCCCAAAGATTTCGAGATCCACCTGTTGGAAGTGGCCTAAAGTTATGATTATTCCTCCCCAATTTTTTTGAGTTATTCTAGTAATTGAAAGAGTCCGTGTTTTTTTTATTAATTTTCAGGGTTAAAAAGCCAGACGAGTTCAATCGTCCGCGCTTGTCTCTAGCAAAACGTACAGTACCAACAAGCAATACTATTTCTAAAAAGGTAAGCTCCGACTGAGAACGTTTTAGTTCATATTCCATCACTATTTCCTCTCTTTTTGATTATAAATGGTATTTATGTTACTAACTTCTAGGATTAAAAATAAAGAAAAATGAGTGTGCAACTTTGCATCCTAATCTTTGGCAACAATATCAAATATTTTACATGATCATCATAAGCATAAAGAGTATTAAGTACATATTTGGAAATTTGTAGGAAAGTTTTATGTTATAAACATAACATAAAAACTTTCCTGCAAATTTTATTAAACTATTTTTTTTAATAAAATTTGTAAATGTTGCTTCATACCGTTGAAAATATTTTTAAATAATTAACAAAAAATACTCCAATTTCAACTCCAAACTCTTGAAATAAAAACAAATGTTTTGTTTGGAGACTATTGGTACATTTTCTGTCATGTAAATAGTTATTGTTGCCAATATTTAATGATTTATTTCTGTAACAATTATTTCTCATTGCAGCTTTCATTAGGAGCCGGATCAACGGTACAGTAACAAATTGGGTTAATTATGGTTTGACCTCCACATGTAACTAAATTTGTATATTGCTCATGTTTTATGTACGCTTTTGTGATTCGGTGTTGTCTATTTATTTGTTTCATGTAGCCCTTTTCGTATAACACATATTAACGTTTTCTAAATGAGTAAGAAACGATAGTGATTTCTGATCGTAGACGTGATTAATTTTGATTGACGTGAAAACTCTTGTATTCTGAGTTATGCGTGTCTTGCATAGAGCTCACGTATGATACGTAGATATGTCATGTCGGGTGATCGTATCGTATATTTGTTATTATCATATGCGCTGTAGGTGCTACATTCCAGAATTTGGTACTTGATTATTTTTTTAAAAGTATAGCTTTTCATTAGTTTATACTATTGTAGATTATTTTCATATGGTGAAAAAAAAAATTATGTAAAGTTAATTTGCCGCCAAAATGCTGTTCATTGTAGATACGAGTGACGTCATTGTATCTTACCATAGATACAAAATCGCTCATAAAAAAATATTGAGGAAATAACATTTATGATTACAACCTAAAAAAACGGGTCAGATATTTCATCGATCGGATATCGATCGTCGATCACATCCGCGTTTAAATTAGGTTGAGCTTTAAACTAAAATACGAAAAAAATATACCAATTAACCTGGCAGTATGACTTTGGATCTTTGGTCTTAGGACCTAGTGGAACAAATATAAACGAAAAATGAGTAATGTGACATCATGCAACGAGATTGGTGTTTACAGTCACGTGACTCACAGATAAAGAAATAATTATTTAAATTACTAAAATAAAATTATCCTAGGAGTATTTTTAATAAATTCGTATTACACACGTTATTTCTATGATAAATTTATGTTCCTACAGACATTAATTGATATTTGTAACTATAGTCAAGTACCCAATTGTCGTATTAAATCTCATGGAAAGGGTTATAAGCTTTAATAATAACTTAGTAAGCTGTAATAAGCTTTTTGTTGTGTTAACTATCGATGTGCTTATCTGTGCTAACTTTTATATTACAATATCGGAGTTGATACGATTTATTGAAGGTTCGATAAGGTATTGACAAGCGTCCGTGGCGCAGCGGGCGAGTTGTCGGTTGTGTAGCAAGAGGCCGCGGGTTCGATCCCCGCACCTATACAAATGTTTGTATGACCTACAGATATTTGTTTCTGGTCTGGGTGTTGTGAGACCGAAAGTATCTCGTAGTTCCTTATACCACGACACAATAATCTTAGTGTGGGGTCAGGACTATGTGTGTGACTGTTGGGTATTTTTGTGTCGATCGCCCTTTTAATCTAGTCGCGGCGTATGTATATAGACCAGGGGGGTAACGACCAACTCTTATAGAAGTATTATTATAGTCTTACTACGTTTTTTTTTGTACGGGAATCGGTACAAGTAAGATTATAATAATATTGCTATCAGAGGTGGTGGTAACCCCCCAGGAAGCCCTCATAAGTTAGAATCTAGGTCGGATAACGCGGTTTTTCCAACACCACTTGCCCGAGACTGGATCTCCGAAAGGGGGTTGACGTAAGCCATCTGGTCGTGGAATAAAAGCTGAATCATTTCTGAAAGTGTGGGATAAGGGCAGGTGGAAAGAAAATTTGAATTTTGTGTTAACTGCAATTGGGGCAGCAGTAAATAAGTAGGAATTGAAGTAGAATTCAACATTCGGCTTGTATATGTATTATATTTTGTTCGCAGTAAAATGTTGGCCTCGTAGTCTTCGGACATTATTTCTTATTTCGCGTTGTTTTTGTATTATATTATGTGTAACTACAAAATGGACTACACATGTAGATCTATTTATTACCATAAACAATTATTATAGAAGTCATATTTTTTAACGCAATTTTACATATACTTGTTAGCAAGCAGTGACAATAAGTTATATTAAAATTTTAATCCATATTAATCCTTATAAAGCATATAATATTTTTTAATAATATTTTTTAATCCTTTTAATTCATATTAAAGCAGCGATAGCTCAGTTGGGAATGGTACGGACTACCGAGACATGTGCCGGAGGTTCGAGACCAACCCCAAAAAGGAGCATACACCTCTGACTTTTCTATGTTAAGTGTGTTTTCATTGTGAAATATCGCTTGCTAGGTGAGGAAACTTGCATACTCGCGAATTTCTCCACAAGAATTTCAAAGGTATGTAAAGTCTACCAATCCGCGTTAGGCCAGCGTGGTAGACTAAGGCCTAACCCCTCTCATTAGTAGAGGAGGTCCGTGCCCAGCAGTGGGACAGTAATATTACAGGGCTAATATGATTTATTATTGTTATATTAAAACCTAGGGTAAATAGGGTCTAACTGTGGGGTTAAACAAAGTTTAATCCATCTTAATCTCAATCTATTTGATATAGGAAAAAAAGGAAATACTAGTTTTAAAGTTAAGTACTGAATTTTTTCATAGATATGGGCCCCAAAGTTTTATTTCAACGTATGTTACGTTTAAATTCACGCTTAAAACGAGAAATGTACAAATTATATCAAGCTAATTGTGAATTCCAATCCACAGACGTCAAAAAGAAGAAAAGGCATGTTGAAAAACAAACCGACAGTGGTGAAAGGCAAGAAGGTGTCGGTGGTGGAGTGACGGTGATGGTCACCATCACCACCATCATCGCCACCATCACCAACACATCACTCCATATCAGTGGTCAGTCTGCACCGTGTTTTGTAATAACTCTACAAATTTATACAACAACATTTTAATATTGTGAGCGTGATTGTTCGTGTGACACTTTTCAATCGACTTCAAACAAAAGAGGTACTGAATTGTCGGTATCTCTTGTTCATGTTACTCAATATATGCGGAAAAATGCACCGTTTTTCAAGATTAATGTTGTGTTCGATATAGCTTACTCAGTGGCAGGGACGTGTACAAGCATTCAGAATAGGATAGACATAGATAGTTCCAAATAACAAAACAAAGCGGATTAAGTTAAAAAATCATCTTCAAAAATAATCCTTGCACGACGACGTACAATAGCTTTAATTTTAAATACTCCAATTTATTTCGCTGAAGATCATTTTGATGTAAATTTGTACTTATTTCGTAAATTATAAAACTTATGAAATAAGTACAAACTTACCTAAATTAGTGTCATCCTGCCTATTCTTGCATCATCATCTTAATCATCATTCATCAATTCTTATCATAATTATAGCGAGTGCCGTCGATTTAAAACTCGAGTGTAGGAATTTTGAAAATATTTGTTATTGATTGAGATTTTTCTTTGTTAAATTGTCTGGGTAGACAATGTCTCTTTGTCTGTATGGTGTGCACGCCACTGCTCAACGGTCCTCCATTGGGTTAAGATCTGATTTTGAAGTCGGTTTCTAAGTTATAATTTTCTAACGAGTTGCCGCGCCGTTGTGACTCGCGACCTACCGAGACCACTGCTTTTAATTTTTTACTATACAGATATACATGGTTTTGTATTTTCATAGGGAATATTCGGATGTTATTGTTTTTGAGTACACATGCTTAGCCGATACACTTGAATGTTGAGACGTTGTAATGGCGGGTACACACCAACCGAACAAAGGCACATTCACACAAACAAACCTTCGCTGTTGTGTGAACGCAACAACGAAGATTCGCGAATGTTCGGGAACGTTCGGTCCCCATCGCCGATGGCCCTTCGCGAACGTTCTTTCACCTTCGTTTGGTTAGTGTGTACGCGGCTTAAGGTATTATTTTGAGTTAATACATTGCTGCTACATGTAAATCTAAATGGCCTAATATCTATTGGATTTGTGTGTATTTAATTGCCTCCGTTCATGTGTTATTTATGTCTCCGATTTGTCTGCTTGTGTAAAATATATCTTATGTATTTCAACTATTACTGTACTTTGCCGAAATAAAATCGTCTGCGGATATGATCGACGCTAGCAGTGGCGAAGGATTATAATTTTGGGAAGCCGATGATTGATAAAGACAACTAGGACGATTTTTTAAAGATTTTGTCCCGGATTTCTATCAGTAAAAATGTTTATTATATAGCAGATTTTGTGATAGCCCAATAACTTATTAACAGGCTATTGAAAAAACTGCCCATAATCGATTAAAACACTTTAAGGATAAATATTTATTTTTTCATTTAATTGCGTTCGTAAATTTGAATAACATAGCTTAGTAAATCACAGTATTGTTAAGAGATCTATAAAGGGAAACCGGAAGGAATCGTTCTGTATGGTGCTTCGCCACTGGAAGCTAATCCAATACCTCGTTCATAGACGGTACGATGTATCTTAGGCTGAGATCAATAAAGCGAACTTCGACTAAGTCTAAGTCAAAGAACGGTACTCAGTGAGGATTTGGAATTGGGTAGATGACTAATTTTTTTAAATTGATTTTACACGAAATTTACGATATCTAAAACGTTACACAGAAAGAAATATTTAAATACTCCCAAAAATAAAAAAGTTGTAAGCCTTTGTAGTTTGGTGTAACCTTCAAACAGCGGGAAAGAGAAGTATTAGTAAAATACGTCACGGCCTTACGATGCGTGCGTTGGAAAGGGATAGCAAGATATCCCCACTACGCCCCCACTCTTGCTCATTGCAGAATTTAAAATATGAATTACTGCCTCATTTTTCAACCAATTTCGATGCGGTTTTTATAGAAGGGTTTCTTTTTTGTTTTATTTGCTACTATATATAAAAATGTGTATGAGAGGAACATAGTCAAGTACCCAATTGTTAAAATCTAACTTTGACTAATTCCGAGTCATTTTTTACAAGAAAATATTTGCTTAGTCTGTTTTTCGTGTAAAAAAAATCTCTGACCAAGTCGATGTTTGATTTAAGAATTCCAAATCCTCACTGAGTTCGTTTCTTTGACTCAGATTTAGTCGAAGTTCGGTCTATAGATCTCAGCCTTACTTACTTACGGCCGGTTTCAATAAACGATCTCAGTTTAGAGTGCAGATAGATCGCGATTATGAACCAATCAAATCAAGTCATTTGACGGAGTCATGTTCAAATTGTGTTCTTATTGGCTAATTTTTGTAATCTATCTGCACATTCTAACTGAGATCGTTTATTGAAACCGGCCGTTGTTGTATTTGTAAGTCATCTCAGTTAGTTACGTATTTGATACAGTGAACCATAGATTGTGAAATGTTGCGCTTTATTCAAACATGAAATCCTATTTTATATATTAACGTATTCATATTTAAGTATATAACGGCGTTTGTGTAACATCTTGTTTGTTTATTGCAAATGCGCTGTATTCTCACCACTGATTTAAAATATATATATATTGACTGACACCAACTTTGTGTATTAACGCCCGAATGGTCAAACGCTACTCAACTTTAAGGGCTGCTTACATTGATTTTCGCCATACAATTTTGACAGCTAAGGCGACCTTAAGTGTATGAACATTCGGCGGTAAGTCTTTTAGATAAATGTTTGAAAGTTAAATTAAATATTAGTTAATTGATTTGGACATGCCACGTGTCTATCCAACAGAGTTGTCTTTGGTTACTTTAAAAAATGTATGCAAATTGAATTATCTTTGGATCATAATATTACTATTCTCAGAATTTGAATAACTTTGAGCAATAATTAATGAATTACATGTTCATTGTAATGATTGAATGCGATTCTTTCGTGTTTCGTTGGAATTTTTCTCGTAAACATATCCTCGCATTTTCGCTTTATTAAACGTTTATACGTAAGTACCTTGTCAGTATTTATTGTTTATTCTGCATATTGTCGATAATACTGGAATGTTATAGATAGATCTATCATATAAAAATAGTAGTAAAGGTATATTATATGATTTATCTTTATTTTAAACATTTTTATTCATAAAGAATACAGATTTAAAAATTTATAAGTATGTATGCCCTTCCTGTGGCGGGGTTTGGGTCACAACCTTCCAATAACACTGCTTTCTGCATTTGGCTCTTATGCCACCCATCAATTAAGAGCTTCTGAAGACGTTCGTCGAGCCTAGTATAAATTCATAAGTAAATCGGTACAATGTTTTTATCGAATCCAAATCTCATATTATATATTATGTTGTTATTTTAGACTGCCTCGGTGGCGTAGTGGTATTGCGTCCGCGATACGACTATCGTTCTGAGGTCTCGGGTTCGATCCCCGGGTCAGGCAAAGTGTTTGGATTTTTCAGTATCAGCCCGAAGTCTGGACTTTGTGCCCGATAAGCGATAGTCTCTATCACATCAGGGACGGAACTGAGCTCGACGAAATGTGGGTGTTCTAGTTCGCTAGTGCGCCTCTACGTCCCCCTTCGGGCATACAAGCGTGAGCTTATGTTTATGTATTTTTCTATGTACTACATTCTTTTTTCCCCCCCTCTTTTTTTCCTGCTTTTATTTTTTCCAACCGGTCGCTTGAACCTCCGGGTGTTATATACTGGTAACTATGTAGTGTATACTCGTGACTGTGTTCTGGTGACTGTATACTTACTGTACATGCTAAAATTTATTTGAAGGTTGAAATTTATGTTCATTTTCATATATTTCGCAATAACTTTAAATCTGTAAATCATTGTAGTATCATCGACAGTTCGAATCTATTTATTAATTCTAAAAGTATGAAAAATTCTGACAAGAACACACGAAAGAAGCGCAATTTCAATATCGTATTTCAATGTTAATAATTTGTGAATATTATTCGACGAGAGTGTAATTGTAATTTCTACGTCCATTTGTATAATAATTAAATGTTAATTATAAAAATATTTAACATTATTTCACGCTATTGCCGTATGTAATGTTTATTTTCACGTAAGTTATTATTATACCACTGTAGCGTTGTTTGCCGTTACACAATATCCACGCGTATAGTTTTGCACGATTATGTTTTGTAGAATTATGACTAAGATTCTATTGCCGTTTGGGTAATTATTAATTAGTAAACCTTAAAATTAAACTTAAGAGTATTTTTTAACCCCATTATATAATATTAGTCAAATTAAAGTACATCTTTTGAAGGGGCGATTAGCAATGTCCCAGTCAATGGATTTTGGCTATTATGCGCCTATTGAGAGTCCTAAAAAGGCCAATGCATCATCAAACCTCATCCAATTTAGAATAAAACTGCTCCAAAGCCATAATAAGAAATGACTTTATTCTCTACTCATTTATAAACATAGGGTAAACCTATTCAGGGATGTTATCCATGACTGAGCGAGCTGATTTTTAAAAATAATTTTCGTTCTATAATTACTGATAATCTTTCTTTATAAGAACATCTCTTTTTTTTATTGATGCGTATTTCTTTCTTTTACTATTTTCGGAGACTGTATTAATTTGGGTGATATACTTCGATTGCGTCGAATCGTGCACATTTCATACACGTGGTGTTGTGGAACTTGTGCCAACGCACCGTACCTCGCTTTATATCCAGTACTTACAGAAATCAACACGTTTAGTTCGATATCACAAGTCGATGTGTTTGTGTTTTAGATGGTAAAATGTCTTGGCTGAAGGTCTTGATGCCATGCAATAATGGTCTTTGTGAATTGTTGATATGTAATTAATAAATCTACCAAAGTGTGAAAACGTAATTTGATAGGTGATCATCTAGTTCATGTTATGTGGTAAAAGTTGCTTCTCCAACATTTATTTCGTAACGTATATTTGATTGTTAATACGTTTCATATATTGGCCCTCAAACAGTACACGTGTTTTTGAATTACAATTGGACTTTGTCATAATCGAATTAAATAATATGGATGCAAAAAAATTATAATTTTTGATTGGTATAAACAAAATATAAATATCGTATTCACGAATGTTCACGTGTTATTTTATTATTTTATTGTTGTGCAGCACTATTTTGTTTTTCTTATTTTTAACAGAGTTTTATCGACTGTAGATAAGATTCATTGTGGTCTACAATGTTCTGAATAAATGGATGAAGATGATATCTTCTTTTATTTTATACATACCTACTCATACATGACTGCCTTACCGCCGAATGTTCATACACTTAAGGTCGCCTTATGTCGTTTAAATTAAAGCCACCTTATCTGTCAAAATTGTATAGCGAAAATCAATTTAAGAAGCCGTTAAAGTTGATTAGCGTTTGACCATTCGGGCGTTAGTGGCTTAGTGGTTACTTGTGCGTTGGGTTTGATCCCCGAGGCGGGCAAAGCTATATTTTACTTTTCTATCAAATCTGAGAAATGTGGATGTTCTGGTTTTCTAGTTTACTCTGCCTACCCTTACGATGATACAGGCATGAGACTATGTATGTATGTACTCAGACATACAGTTTTCTTTCCTTAACAATGTATCAAAGTGATGTAATGTTGGTATGAGATTTTTTCAGACTTTGTTGAGGGATTTGTGAAAATAAAAACAAATTGACAAAACCTTCACCATATATTTATTAATAAAGACAATCTAAAAGATCACGTAATAGTCATTGTCTTAAAAAATTAGTTACCCTAATAAATTTATCAATATATATAATAGAGTTTAATTTTATTACTTATTGTTTCAAGGATATGCGAAGTTGTGAAGAGTCGCCCAGCGGCATAGGGGACAGGACTCCAGTTTAGTCGTTGTTCATACGAATCATCACATTGATTGAATATAACAATGAATCTTCCTATATACGTGGTACTTACATCTTTTTATGATTACCTACTCCAATGTTAAATCTAAATGCTTAATAACTTTGGCCTAGTGTGTCTACGCGAAGAATCGTGCTAATCTAAAAAGGTGTCTACAAATTTTTCCCATAGTATTTTAAAGATTTTTGTAATGTACAGAACGTTCAAAATCACAACACAGAGTGTAATATCAATTATCGTGCAATTGGCACGTTTCAGTTAACCGACTACAGTTATGTACAGGATTAGTACGTATTAGGTACGTAAGTACACCGAGGTGAAGTGGCGCGAGTCCGCGTGATCTCACCCTCATCGTCACTTGTTACTGACTTAGTTACTGGTGACTGACAACTAGTTACTGGCGACTGGTAACGTAGTGACGGACGCACGCGGAGACGCGCCCATTGCATACTTTATTCGATACAAAATTAGAAGAATATAGTATCCATTTAGACTTACAAAATATTAATACTATAACATTTTTATGTGTGACACAAATACAGAAGTACTTACATTTATACTAAGTGCCATTTCGGGCTATAGATTTGTATGTATAAATCAAGAATTAGTAAAGGACGTTCATGTAGTTAAGCGAAAATAAATTGAGAAATAGTAACACTTTATAGATATAATTATGATTGATTTAATTTACAATGCTGTTTTCGGTTGGAAATGTATAAGACGCTACAATTTGATTTTATACTTTATGTTCACATAATACGTTACACTTCGTACAATTGACATGTAGTTATTGTTATAGATGCTTATTCTCTGGTTGCTGTTTACATTAATCGATAAACTAAATAATCTAAATTCTGAAATTTCTAATATTTGCAAGCTTCTAGAATTATATTCTCTAATATATATTTATTGATGTAAAAACGTAAATTGATAGCGATGAAAAGATAACACGATCCACTGAGCGTTTCACTCTGAGCTGACAGAGTGTGCAGTGGACCTGTGTTCATTCAATAAATGCAATACCCAGTGCTTTCATAAATAAAATAAAAATAAAGATAGTATAAAAATTAAATTGTAAGGCACTTCTATATTTAAGTTGAAATAAGTTTGTTATATCTCCGTTCTTATGTTATAATTTACATTTAGCATTTGTGTGCATTATACTATCGAATACAGCGAATATACACTAATGGTACCTAATTTGGCCGCGATCTAACACCGATCTCATGCTACATAATAAATTGGTTAAATAAATTAAGGGCATAATCCATAAAGCTATACCCTGACTAGTATGATGTTTGGCACATGGAATGGGTTAATGGCAACGTGACACTAAAGCGATAAATGACAACACATCACTACTGAACATAAACAGATCCAATCTACGACTTGCGTAATCAATCAGAATCCAAACAATTTAGAGAGTACCGTTCAGTCTTAATTACTAAGAGTATTGTTAAAAATTATTTCTGGAGGGATTTGTCTTCAAATCGTAATTTTAACGTAGGTCTATCTTCGGTACCGTTAATTTAACATGAAAAAATATTTAGTATTTACATGGTAAGTAGTATGTTTTACGAGCTAGTCAATTATTTTATGAAAATAATTCTGCACGCCCTCAGAGACAATCTATAAATGAACGTATGCCGATTGCCGGTGTTATGTTACATCTACATATATTATCGACTTTTTAATTCATATGAGTACTATACAATTCCGTATTAATAGAAATTAATGGCACATTTGCAACTGTCTTATGCTCAGTGAACTATAATTTCACATTTTATGGGGTTTCAATAGCGTCCTCTTATTCTATAACAATGACACCTCTAAGATTTCTATAGATACAGTTCCTAATAACATTTTTTCTAACGTTTATCGCGCACTTACTAGATCCAAATAATTTTTGGCGAAGTTTGGCATTTCGAGTATAAATAAAGTATAGAAATAGAATCAACATTTTTACCATTAGAAAAATTTGACTACATTGTTAAAATAGAACACAACCAAATAATCACACAAGTTAGTGATGTACAAATAGATGCGTTACATTCAATCTTATAAATATCAATATCTATTTAGTACCGTGGCACGTCAAGTTCAAATAAAATCTTTGTGTCGTACTTTGGCGCAAGTATGTTCAGGTACTTGTGGAAGGAAAACGAATCTTCAGCAAATCTCCAGAAAAATAATTATATCATTTAAGTAGACTAAAATGACCGCATGTTGTGGATATCATGGTCTCGTCGCGCCGATCACAAGTTGAGAGATGTGGTGGGGTAAGCAACTTCTGAACAATATAGAATAATAAAGTCATAAAGTTGGTATCAATAATAACTACACTTAAAGAGGGGATGGCTAGCAGTCTAGCGGTAAAGTTTAAAATTTCGTAAGCCTCATAATCTTTCGAATAATGGAAACTTTAATTCGTGATGAACAAAATGTTGTGGCGCCTTTGATCAGCTTCGCATATATTTGCAAACCACCTATGGGGTCATTAATTATTTTTAGCATACACAAACCCAGTTCTATACTTATTACACCGATTTATAAGTCGCATTCCAATTTTAAAATCCCCATGCTGGATAATTAATTTAAAAAATCAATTTAATTTTTTTTTTCAACTTTCACTATAAATCGTTCTCCCTGTACGAGAAATTGTTGGTACCAACTTTATGAAACAATACCAGCAGTAATCAGTCCGACGAGGAACCACTAGCTCCATAAAGGCATTCATAACATAAATAATATTAATGTAGAGCCACATTTGTAATACTGGTAGCGTCACACGCCTTTGCGTAATGTAAGCCTTAAGGGTTTTGTTAATAACAGTATTTAAATAAAGGATATTATAAAATGTTAACATGTCTTTTACGAGGAATTCTGCCCCAAAATTAAATAAACATTAGCAAGTATCGAAAACGACAAATGAGTAGAGTAAACATCACAACCACTAAATATTTGTTTTCGTGAAAATAGTATTTAATTTTGGGGTACAGCGAAGTAAATATAGCATACTCGCAAATACAATATTGAGCAATAGTTCTTATTGCTCGTTTTGTACCTTTAAATGATAAACAGATCACATAGAAACAATATTCACGCATACACGTATCACAACACTTACGTAAAAAGTACACATACATACATTTACATACCTATTTTACTTAACATCGATACAAAGAAAATGTAGGTACTTTCAAAAATTAACTATTCAATCGAAATATCAAACAATAGTATCATTCAGAACGATTAACAAGGAACTAGATAATAATATTACCAACATAAAATATAGAACATTTATTTGAGCATTAATATTTGTGTAAAAAAATATCCCTCCATTCTTGTCCCTCTGATGTCTGTGATCATTTCCGAACTCTAGTGGACTTGTTTAGAAAGCTGCACTTAGTTTATCTAATGTTTTGGTATTAGGTATTATTTTTGTATTTGCATTTTTTCATCAAATTGTGTGCTTGATTTAAAAAAGATATTGGATTTTGTTATTTGTGATTCATCCACTTGAAATTTGGAAGTAACACAGTCGTCGGGGTAATATTTGACTAACGAAGTGCTATACAATAAACATCGATATGTGACTAGTAGGTACGGATGCTGCATAGAGTTCTTATGTCTTAACATTAATACTATGCAAAAAAGATAACGATTGAAATACGTGAAGTGAAAATAATTATCTAAAACAAGTAAAAAAATAGATATGAAAACAATAACTAAAAATAACAACATAATGAGCAAACAAGCAAATGTAATATCGAGCTGTGCTCGTGACAAAATCAAACATTAAATAGAAACGAGGTAGTGTAGTTACTACACGATTTATGTATCACACGTAATAAATATAGTTGAAATACTTATATAGATCAATATTCCTCTTGCATAGAGCTCCGCCTCGATTTAGACCGTAGCGTCGCATCAACATTCTACTGTTTTATTTTTATTTACAACATCACACTTGCAAGTCACATTAAGAAGTCTGTCATATAAAAACTTTATGAAGAACTATCTATCTACGTATCAATCGTTATACAAAATATTTTTATGAGCTCTCTTCAAGCTTAGCGTTAACGAGAATTTCGAAATATATTACATAATATTATTATGTAGTTAATCCGTTACCCGAAAGCTATTCTATGTACTAGTCACTACATCGTTCTCATCCTAGATCACTTTTAATTTATTCTATAATTTACCTATCATGTTATAATAGTAAATGCTTAAATGATTTAGCATTTTGTCGGAGTCCGTGCGAGTCACTCGTGTGTAGTGTGGATGGGGTGGCAGTGCGCGAGTGGAGCGAGGCGTGTTGCGAGTACTGAGCACTGAGCACTGGGTACTGAGCACTGAATACTGAGTGCTGTGTACTGAGCGGTTCTGAGCGCTGAGCGCTGAGCACTGACCGCGTTCGTTAGTGGGGCACAGAGTGGCACAGAGCGGCACACAGCGAGTCGGTTACTGTGCGGGTTTGCTTTGGTATTCAGCTGTCGCGTGAGCTCTGTCATCGGATCTCTCGACCTTTTCATAAGGCTTTTCGAGTTTTGGCCGTTTCGGCTCGGCGTCGAGTGGCCGGTGCGACTTCATGTGTGCACTACGACTTTTTACTTTGTTAAATACTCTGAAACATAACAGGGAAATCTTTAAATACGGCAACAAAAAATCTCATAAGCAAAAACCCAACACAAAAGGAACGATAGGAGTGCACAAAGCGAAGCGTTAAGCGTTAGTATTAGGCAAAACTTATATACATACAACACTGATACACATATTAATCATATTGAATGTTAACACTACCACAATTAATATAATATTATAAATTATATCGATATTAACTTCCTAATCAATGGACATAAATTCATTGTCTTAATAAAAATACATTTTAATATATTTACAATTATCGATGTTTCAATAGTTATCTATTCATTGTAGTATAAAATCACAGAGCTGTTGAAGAGTATAATGAAAAATATTTTGCTTGAGCCATTTAAGAACATAATGGTATCATAGATGGTATTAATAAAATTTATAGCGATGTTATTCTTGTAGGTTACATAATAAATAATGCTAGTACACATATAGTCGAAGTGTTTTAGTCTATAATGAATAGATATTACGCATTATAAAGTTATTTATTAACCTTAAGCGATCACCTCATATGCAACTGGGCGCTGGCTTAGAAAAAGGCATATTTTGAACACGTGCATTTTGAAATGTCAATATTGGAACGTTTAAAGCCACATTTTCAAAGCCAGATACCATTGAAAAGTAATATTGTTGTTGTAAATGATTCACAATGAAGCTATAGTTGTCTCTCATAACGCATACACAAAAGGCAATTTAAAACACAAATGATTGTTAATTTCGATAGATGTAAATTGTAACGCAGTAGAGTGTATGCAGTTGTAGGTCCAAGATCGTTTGGACTCTGTATATATGAGAAAATATCCACTTAAATTGCAATTGTGCGTATTATATCTGATATACATGTCGGTATAAGCTATTGATGGCGTGGTCCTGGAGGCACTTACTTCCCGCAGATCTTGCAGGGGAACTCCTCGGGTTCGTGAGATGTTGGAGACGAGGTACAGGAGACGGTGCCTTGAGTCGATACATGTCCTACAGAACCCTGGATGCGGACAAGTCGTGCTTATTAACATCCCAAGCATACCCCTTTCAATCCTCAGACAGTCTGAATACAAAGTGATGTAGAGCCGAATTTGGCGTATAGCTTACATGTGAGGCTTGCTGCTCCATACTCCAGCTTCGTAAGTACAGCGTCTTGTAGTCTTTTGTCACTTTCTTCCAAAAATAGTAGAACTGTATGCATTGTTTTGAGTCTTTTGTTCTTACCTGATGATAAATAAAAAGTATAATTAATATTTATTTCTTGAAACACCTATTTATTTCGGTTTTATATTTTTTAACCGACTTTAAAAGGAGGAGCTTCTCAACCCGTCGATATGTTTTGTATGTATCTTTTACGTATCATCAGCCACAGGACGTCCACTGCTGGACATAGATCTCCCCTAAAGATTTCCAGATCGACCTGTTTTTATGTATTTAACCCTATATTTTCAGCAAATGCAAATGTGGACCGATTTTCAAGATTAATTTTGTGTTCGATAGAGCTTGTTTCAAGAATAGACAGATATAATTTTGGTTAAGATCTAGTAAATTTTGTAGTATGTTTGAAGTTTTAATAAGTGATTAGTTATTGTCTCTGTACTTACTAGTTGTGAAATTCTATAAAAATCTTTATCGTAGTGTCCGAGTCCTGCCAGGAAGGCCTCGACTTCATCGGGAGTCCAGCGCGACTCGTGCTGCGCAGGCGCGGCGGGCCGGGACATGAGCCGCAGCGTCGCCGCGCGGATGTCCCCGCCGCACTCGCCCAGCGTCTGCAGCGCGAACTCCCGCGTGTGTCCTCCCACCGGCATCGCCGCACACATCGCCAGCTCCATGAACATGCGGACTGTTAAGTAAATGTTTATCATTATTACTGACTGCCTCGGTGGCGTGGTTGTATTTCGGTATGACTACCGTCCTGAGGTCTCGGGTTCGATCCCCGGGTCGGGCAGTGATATTGGATTTTTCTATATCAGCCCGAAGTTTGGAATTTGTGCCCGATATGACGAGAGGCTCTAGGACTAGCTTATTGCTCGGCGAAATGTGGGTGTTCTAGTTCGCTAGTGTGCCTCTGCCTACATCTTGTATCCCCGATACAGGCGTGAGGCTATGTTATCATTATTATTTTATTTTGAATTCAGACCACATCCTACTGGAGCGTCAAATATCTGCAGTATTCGGCCTTTAGAGATAGATTGGTGATTAGGTTAGGTTTGGCTTCGCAATTTTGAAAAACATCATCACCATGTCTGTGATCATCACTTACAAATACATGATGCCTTATCATCGATTTGATACTTTTTTATTGGCAGGCACTTCATGTCACAGATATGGCGTTCTATAAAACATAGCTTTCTAAAGCATCATGTGCAATTATGTTTAAAACATAGTCTTAACTATAAATGAGTTTAGTACCTTCATTGTCATCTAAGGCGTCATTAATGCCAGGGTCCCAGAGCAGTTGTTCAGGAGCTCGATGGAGATCTATCCGATCATTACACAGCTCCGGTAAGTCCGCCTGGTAGTCCGGACCAATGTTTATTTGAGGTAGTCGTGGCTCTTCTAATTGTGATAGCACATTCGCTTCCGATGTTTGACCTAAAACTAATATCAGGCATTAATCTCTAAAATTACTTTATTTTTAAAAGATCTATGCGAAATATTTTACCAGAGCTAAGTTCGGTAAACAATCCAGATCCATCTCTGTCGGGTGGTAGGATAGGTTGCGGCGTGTAATGTGTGGCAGTGCGTCGCATCCGTGACCGATAAGGTCCCGCGGGAGAGGCGCGACGCTTACGCCGTTGGGGAGACGCTGGGACGCTGCTTGGACTCAAGAATACTGCTGGCACTGTATCACGACCCTCTACACATACCTGTAGGTAATATCATTCATCAACATACTAGTAGAATCACACGCGATTGCGTAAAATAATTTGTATAAAACATTAATTTGCCACGTAACTGCTAGAGGCGTTAGAGTGTTTTGTCCAACGACGATTCAGTTTTGTCATACAAATATTGTACATTGTTGTTAGCGAGAAGTATCAAAAAATCATGATTGAGCTACCGGAAATAGTTTGAACTCCGTTAATAAAAAATCGAAGGCAGTTGCTATAAAGTAAATGATTCATCGTTTCATAAACTTTTGTTTTGTAGTCTTACTTGAAGTGATGTGTCATTCGGCCATTGCTGCAGATGCGTTAGTGAAGACACTGATGGCCGATGTCGACGCGCCGGACGGTGTGAAAAGTCGCGCGGACTACTCGACAGAAGTGGATCCTCTGAATTAAGCATAATACGGCGTGGAGTCGGCGTGGGTTCTAAGGCATAGGCATCTAGTGATCTACATTCTTCAGGTAACACTTCTTCTAAAGCCTCTTCCACCTTAAAATTGTTAAAACAATAATTATATTGGTACGTGAATGCTTAATTAATGTCCAATGTAATATTACAATACCTCTTCTTGACTAGACATTGTGGCAGTGAAGAACGCAGCCGAAAGTGGTGATGACGCTCGTGGTACAGTATGTGCTGGCGATTGAGCATCATGTGAAGCTGGAGGCGTAGGATAAGCTATACCAGGTGATGGTTCAGGTTGCGTTGAATAACTACCAACAGGTGACGCAGCCGCATATGCAAGTCCGGGTGAATCTCCAGTTGTATACGACAATCCTGGAGAATTGGCTGTGTATCCAATACCAGGAGAATGCACTGGTGAACCACCATGACAGGCTCCAAAATCTGCTAGTGATTCTGGCAAAGGAGAATTAAGAACTGCAGCGAGCCGCCTATTCGATGTAAATGTAACCGGCGATCGTTCTCTTATAGACGCTGCTACTGTGGCGTAATCTTCTAATGAGGCTAATTCTTCAAGATGATCAGGCGTTGTTGTAAATTGAAAAGTATCTTCGTTTAGGGCGGGCGAAAAATATCCATCGTCTGAGTTGAAAGACACACCAAATATTTCAGGGCGTAATGTAAATTCTTGATGTGGTGACGCCTGTCCTGGATCTGATGCAGACCTTTTCACTGCCTATAGCAAAAAAGTTTACTTTAAACCTGCGAGGAACATTATAATAATATCAAATATAATAAAGTAATTTTACAATTTACCTTCGTGTTACTTTTTTTCAATAATTCTATTAACGTTGAGTCTCTTTGGGCATTGACGGTATTTGTTAAATTTGTTGCCACTGTGACTATGGGTGGTGCTCGAGGTGATACAAAATGTGTAGTAGTAACTGGTGATGCGGGAGATGCAACTGATGTTCGGATTGATGAGAGTGGCGGTGGTGCAGGAGCCACAAATCCAGTACGAGGAGCAACCGCATCAGTACTTGTGCCTGTTAAATATCATATCAAATAAGTTATTATGTTGACATCTAAATAGGCAGAAAAACACACTACAGTTGCTAACAATATAGTATAGGTAGGTATTATTGGGGAATCTTTGGAATAGATAATAAGATTGGCAGGCAGGAGAGGATGGTATAGGAAAATGAAAAACGGGAGAGTTTTACTATGATAAAATTAGCGGGAGAAATGTCGACATAGGGGAATGTTCGCTTACCAATAGAAGGTGTGGAAGTCGCCGTGGCACCTCGTCTGCTGATAATTTTTTCTTCGATTAATGCTCTCACTGATACTGAAGCTGTCTGTAATGGAGGTCCTGTGGCTTCTTTCTTGTCCAATTTTTTGCTATCTGAATCCTAAAAATCATTAAGTTAATAACTTTTGCGAGTGTTAAATAAAGAAATGGTCCAAGAGCCCCTTGCTGTACCTTTTTAAAATACCCTCCGTGTAACCGCATGTGTCCGTTGAGAGCGGGTATGTTCTTGAACTTGCGATGGCACAGGTTACACTCGACCTGCTTGACGTCGCCGGCGCGCCCCGCCGCCGCCGCCGCCGCTGCGCTCGTCGCTCCGCTTGACGCTCCGCTCGCGTTGTTGCCACTCCCGCATTTCTGACTCCCGTGCTGCGTCTGTGAAATTTACGATGACTTTTCAAAAGTACAAAAGACTTTCTTACCTATTACGTACTTCGTAATTTCAAGGTATAAACTTTCCATCTTCAGTAGCTCGTTAATATTCCAAGTTAATTAATGGATTTTGATGGACTTCGCGTAATCTCTGTTTAAAAGGAAATTGGTAATTACAGGTCAATCTAACGCCGCGCAGCAAACAGCGCGCGAAAAACAATTTTCAGCTTTTTGTGAATGTTTAAAATCAGTATGTGAAAAAAGATTACAATATTAATATTTATTTGAAAAATGTTTGCACAAAGGGTGGCACCAGTGTGCAGTTATTCATTCACGTGGAATTTTAATTAGTTGCGGATTTCCGTCGCACCGCGGCGTTGCCCGCGACTCGACGCGACGCGCCGCCACTCATAAATTATATCGAATAAAATGTTTTAATGTTAAAATTACTCTATTTGCATACATTAGTGCGAACATTCAGAGCTGCATAACACGCTTCGTAACATTATTTATAAATGTTCGGTTACAACTTCATTAGATACACAAAAGTATAATATTACTCATAGGTAAATGTATTGTTTAATGTTTATCGACAGACTTCCCAAAAAGGGGGAGGTCCTCAATTCGCCGTTTTTTTTTATGTATGTTACGCGATATCTCCGCCAAATGTGGACCGATTTCCAAAATTATTTTTGTGTTCGATAGACCTTATATCTAGGGTGGTCCCACATAAATTTGGTCACGATAGGTAAATTGGAAGTCGGTCAGTAGTTTTTAAACTTGTGATTATTTTCAATGTATATTTGCTATTACTCGTTTTCATCAATATGTTATGCTGTTGACCTTGAACTAACCTTATTTGTCCAATAAGTCATTAAGCGAAGCTATAACGTTTAATTAAACTCAAGACGAACATTTTAATTAATTATAATAACATAATTGAAATAACGGAAAGCAAAATATACCCAAGTAAATAACAAAAGAAAAATGCGACAAGGTTTATCTTCATAATGTACTATTTTTATATCTATCTGTGAGAAAGAATACAAGAAACTGCCGAAATAACTACACGCCGTCAAAAGTCATCAAGAAAGATTGTACACAAAGAAAAAGCGAATTATAAGATTCGTTGAAAAAGTTTGGAAGAGTGAGAACGACTCTCTCGGAAATTAAAATCAAAATGAAAAATATATATAGCTCAATTTATTTATCTAAGCACCGCCTAATTTAAGACGAAACAGTCGGGACAACCCTAATGGCATTGCAGCCCGGTCAGGGTTGCAGTTACTTTCCGGCACCCATCGCACATCGTATAAACAAACACCGGTGCACATTACGTCTTCATTTGTAGAGATAAGCGTTTTTTGTCACATGACTAATATACGTGGCACGTGTTTAAACTGGGTCGGGTGTACACGGGTAATTTATTTCATTTGAAGGTTTTTGGTGGCGCGGTAACCCTAACGGGCGCCATTATGATAGCTCGTTAGGTTAATGCGTGGTAGGTGCGAGCAGATGTTCCGCGGTAGTGGGCGGCGCGGCACGGCGCGTTTTTGATACACATCATCCTTGCAGCACAGTACAGTAGCCCGAGCACGAAAAACTAATGTAAATGTAAATGTATTCGAGTTCGCTGCACACCGATGACGTTTGGTTTATATTTCATACAAACATAGACGCGCATCGAGTTCGAATACATTTACGGTTGCTAGAAATTTTCCTGTTCAGGCCGCAGTTAAGGTGAGCCTACTGCTCTTGTTTTTCAAAATCAAAATATTTATTGGTTCTTTCTTTCTACCTGCTCTTATCCCACCTTAACGTGGGGTCGGCGCTAGCACACTTTTTCAAGCATGTTGCAGGAAGAATTTGGCTTTAATTAGAAAATTAACTTTGCCCGACCTGGGAATCGAACCCAGGACCTGGTCCACAGCCCATATTGCTGCCACTAGACCAAGGAGGCAACGAAAATATTTATTGAATCGAATTAATTAATTAAGATTTCGTAAAATTTTTACTCTACCGCCTGTTCGGAAGGCCGTTTCGCCGAAGAAAATCGGGAAAGATAGCATTGCTCTTTTTAACACCAGTTTACAATCAGTTACTAATACAGTCAAGAAAAGACCTTAAATTAGAGCAGCTAAACCAATCACAAAAACATCTACACAAAACAATATTACTCGTTGTCTCCTCCACATGCAACATCGGTCCATAGAAAAAAATGTGTAGTAAAACCATGTTTTACGTAGTTTCAGTTCAGGACACTCGCTTTTAACCGTGCATTGTGTAGTCTTTTTGGAAGATCGCTTTCTTGTTGTTGCGAGCGGACCGTGTCTAGGAAATTGCATTCGAACATAACGGGAACGTTTTCGAACTGAAATTTCACGAAATGACACCTCAATTTATCATAGCGTGATCTTAATAGACCTGCCATCTTATGAGAAAGTATTATTGAAGATCTGAATCAATATAACTGAAGCAAATTTCCCACCCACCTTTGGTTTGCTGAATGTATGCGTCTGGAAAAGCTCCGATATCCAATTGTCCATAACGAACACAAGTCACATAACGTTTGAATGGAGTGCAACTATTGGTGTTTATCTCACGGTACGCGAACATCAAATGATGCAATGTATGGGAAAGATATCGGACAGATGACCCCTCGATGAGTTTTCGAGCTCGCGAATTGCCAGATGAAATGACCAGTCTCGTAACAAAGGCGACGGCCGCTCTACATCAAATGATTTGCATATCTCGCGATACACTATTTGGTCTAAAGAATGTTATTATTTCTTATGTGAATATTAATTTTAAACTAAGCTTGGGAATGGTGTGGGAAAATCGTACTCTATTTTGTTATTAATATTCTGCTTTTAGGGGACTATTTGAATGAGAATCTTAGATAGTGTTTTGCGAACTATAATATAGTTTAACGGCAGCTATTGGAAACTATTAATTATTCTCTTATCTTCACTAATATTATAAAGACGTAAAGTTTGTAAGTTTGTGAGTTTGTATGTAGGAAGTAAACTCTTGATTTACTGAACCGATTTTGAAAATTCTTTCACAAGTAGAAAGTTACATCCCTGAGTGACATATCTTAGACGGAAAATTTTTCGATTACAGTGGAATACGCATGCGAACGAAGTCACGAGCCAGAACTAGTTCTTTATATCTGGTAACAGTAAATAAATAGACTGACTGCCTCGGTAGCGTGGCTTTATTTCAGTACAACTACCGTCTTGAGGTCTTGGATTCGATTCCCGGATCGGGCAAAATGATATTGGATTTTTCTATATCAGCACGGAGTCTGGACTTTGTGCCCGATATGGCGATAAGCTCGTCCCCTTTCACATCAGGGACGGAACTAAGCTCGGCGAAATGTGGGTGTTCGAGTTCGCTAGTGTACTTCTGCCTATCTCGTCGGGGATACAGGCGTGAGATTATGTATGTATGTAAATAAATAAATATGTACACCCAACAGTCACATACATAGTCCTGACCCCACACTAGGTGTAACCTGTATCGTGGGTATCAGGAACTACGAGAGACTTTCGGTCTCACAACACCCAGACCCAAAACAAATATCTATGGGCCAAACAGATATTTGTCTCGGTGCGGGAATCGAACCCGCGATCTTACGTTTCACAGCCGGCTACTCGCCCGCTGCGCCACCGAGGCTGTCAAATAGAAAATATTTTTTGCATACCTATTTAATAAAAACATCTATCAAAGTCCAATCTGTCTTTATTATAATTGTTTCAGTCAAAGTTTCAGTATTCTTTTTAAGCAGTTAAAAGGAATTTAAAATAGTTTTATTGAAATTGAAGGAGCTATAATGTATACTGTAATCAACGTTAATCAAAAATGATGTTTGTTCAGAATACAAAATATTTTTTGTATAATTTAGGCGATGTTCGAGACGTGGGGCGACCCGCCACGTGGCGCCGAGGGCACAGGTCACCTCGCATTAGAAAGGTCAAGTCTCACAATAAATACGGTGATCGCGTCGGGAGATGCATATTTTAATTAAAAAATTTAATTACTCGTTTTCCGTCGGCTCGACGTTTTTTAGGACTTATGTTTTTACAATTCCCGTGTTATTTGTTTTCACAAAATGTGAAAACCGTTTTTCTATTTAATAATCATTATCAATGTTTGATGTATTTAGTTATTTACCCTCTTGGCCTAACAACGTTTGTGAAGCAATTACTGAAATATAAACAGTCTCTGTTTAGGTTTTGTCATTAAGTTCATGTTTATATACCTAATAATAAAAGTAGTAGGGAGTAAACAATATTTTATTTGATACAGACTGTATTGAAAAGCTGTCTATCATAGTCTCTCATCATCTAGTCATCTATTTTCTGTATAAGTATGAAAGCGTGGTATTAAAGACACACGTCTTCAATTATGCATCGCGGCGTTTATCTGCGTAATGCGGGACGTGGCGGTGTATCGCGGAGTAATACGGAGAAGCGCGGAGTAACACGGAGAAACGCGAATCCGCGTGGATCGACTCCGCACACCTGCGTCGTTGTCACCCTACATTATTAATGGGCGGGCCGCGCGTGAAGATGGCACGTCGTGTGACGGCGCGGTGTGACGCCGACACCGTCTTTATAAAGGATCCCTTTTCTAGCTAAAACTTATGAATTATTGTTGTACTGAAGCTTCGGTTTGGAATTATACGTATCTAATTGTATAGGTATATGTTGATGCATGAAATTAATTTATTATAAAATTGTTTCAATGGCTTCATTTATTTTGCCGACGATCATAATCGTGTCTATAATAATAAATAATTTTGAATTTATTTTTTATCATTCTTCATCTAAGAACCGATGCATATTTGACATTGTAAATGAGTGGTGTCGAAGTAATTTTCATGTTTTTTTCGTAAAAATGTTTTTAAAATTTTGTACCAATATTCCATGATGAAATATCTATATTGTAACTGAAGATACTTCCTATCTATCTTTATTGTGAAGTGGGGAAGTCAGCAGGAGGTCCGTGGAGACACTCCGCGCCGCGCCCGTGCCGGTGGCGTGGCGGTACGGACTCAGTAAATGCAATTTGCGGGCCGCAGCAGAAATTGCAGTCTCTAGCCGTGCCACCACCCAATCTTCACTTATTGAAAGCACCGGACCGCAGGACGTGCTAAACATGTATTGGCTGACCACCGCGAAAATTGCTTTCTATTCAATATTAACACTTCTTTACGGTTTCTTGGAGTGTCCATTGCCAAGTCAATGTCGCTTCTTCAGTCAATAACATTGTAAATCTATTGAAATAAAACTATTTTCACGGATTCTATGGCGATTTGGTTTTAATTTTTCTGCCAACGTTTCGAAAGCTTTGCAGCCTTCGTGGTCACGGGTCGTGGTCAACGTCGGGCATAAAAATTAAAACCAAATCGTGATAGAATCCGTAAAAAAAGTTTTATTTCAATGAATAACATTCGCGTAAACCTAACATATCATTATTGTAAATCTATTTTAACTTTAGTAGTAAATATTCGTTTGATTTTCCCATGAGATTTGCGGCGTTACATTGTTTACATTAAGCATTCCCCTTTGATATATCCACAGTGTCAAATTATAGCATGCGTCTGCGGATTCGACCTCATTAGCGACCTCATTAAACAGCTAAATTATATACGATCTAAAGCGCCCTTGTAATAAAACGCCTAACACGCTTTTGATGTACACGACACGGGTTGTTCCCATTTTTGTCATTAATATTTCTAATAACCGTATATTTTTTGAGTACCTATCAAATAAACACAAGTTGCAAAATAAAGTTATTTTTATAGTAGAGACTGGCAAACAAACAAATGGGTCACCTTATGGGGAAGTGATCTCCACCGGAATCATGGGTGCGTTGCCAATCTAAAAGGAGGGAAATAGGGATTGAGAAAGGGAGGGGGGAATAGGGCCACCGGATATCTCGCTCACTGAACGAAATGCGACAGCGAGCTGCCACTTTACGTCGGTTTTTTGTGAGACAGTAGTATAACACCGGTCGAGCCAGCCCATTCTTGCTGTAGACGTAACCGTCTACAGCATGGCTGTAGAGCCACAGTCGATCAGTTTCTAACATTTAAATAATAACTCAAATGTTAAAAACTGAATAAATATTATAAAGTAATTACACCGAAATTCAATTAAGTATAAAAGTAATTACGTTCAATATTTAGACAACAATGGCCAAAACATGATGAAACTTATTTAATTTCGAACCGAAACTACTGATGAAGCACTCGAACGTAATCATATCGTAATTACGTAAGTATGTTCGAAATTTTCAACGTTCAATAATGAAGTGGCTCAAAGCGGATTCACTCAAAGGCATACCGATGTTAATATGTTGTGCGCAAAACAAAATTGTGTTCGAGGGGACGGCTGTAATTATGAGTCGGTGTTTGTGTGGGCCTTTATTACTTCCTGCAGGTGACGTCAAATCCCGGACCCGATCAAAGCGAGTGATTTTAATAAGGCCAGAACGTATTGCCACGTTCCCACTGTCTATTTATCATAGAACTGGTCGTGCAATCCTTTTTGATATAACATACAATGTCCAACCCTATAATTGGAGGTCATTTTGCACTGGACATGCACTTCAATAGTCCGATGGTGCGCGAATATCCCGCGGTGCTACACACAGTGTGGTATTGTTTTATTTTGCACGGATTAAAATGAGGTATGGACTCATTTAATTAATAAATAAAAGCGAAACTTCTGGCGCATTGCAAAATTTGATTAATAAATGGAAGTTGCGTATTGTCTGTCGGGATTTATCTGCGGCGCGGCGTGTAATACCGTTGTTATTCCGTTTTGTTACTTTGTGAATTGGATTTATGGAATTCAACCAAAATTTAATGTAATGTAGAGTATAGTTGGATGAAAATGGAATGAGAAGTGAAATAGACATTCAAGACGGCGACTGCGGCTTCGATTCCAGACCATGAACCGGCTTTTCGCAACTGTATAAGTTTATATTTACATGCATAGTGTAATCATTATGGATAAACCTACATACCTGCGAAATTTCCATAATTATAGCTATGTTTTTATGTATGTTTATGTTATGTATAGTTATAGATTAAACGTAATAAATAAAATTAATAAGTGGGTAGATATTTCTTTACATTTCTGGAACTAATACCCTCGAATATTCGAATATTCGCTGTTAAAGGTGAGTAGCGATCCAGTTTTCGGGCGATACATACATAAAAAGACCCACGCCCGTATCCCCTAACTGCCGCTAAGGAGTAGGTAGAAACGCACTAGAACACCCACATTTTGTCGAGCTCATTTCTGTCCCAGATGTGATACTGAATAGAAAAGATTTCTATACGAGTATTTCACATGAATTAATGTGAATTTTATTACTCAGGACAGCAGATTAAAGCATAATTAAAATTCACGTTTGATAGAAACTGGTTGAACAAGTGAACCGCAATAGTCGGTTCAATATTCAATGGTATCTATGTTATGTATGGGGTTCGGATTATGGGATGAACAGGTGGCGGGGTCCGCTCCCACGTTGTAGGTCTGCGATCTGCGAGTTCCACAGCCCCTACCACGAATTCGACACGTTTGATTCTTAAATAATATTGGAGGCGGCACATATACTATATGTTACATAAGCGTATGAGCCACTGGAGGCCGAGGCGCCCGTGACTATCTACGACACTTTTTGTTTTGATGGCTCTACAAATTTTTGAAATTGTAGAGACAGATTGTAACAATGTTAAGTTTAGTACGTTAGACTAGATTTATGGAGGGCCAAATAAAAATAACAGCAGCTTTTTTTAATAATAACGGACAGATCTTGTACAAAACAATACTTAAACTTTTTAGCACATATATTATCTAGTAAATAACACATTAGTGCGAACTATGCCAACTATTATAAAAAGAAAATAACACAAAATAGAAAATAAGTCCCTTCCAAAGACGTTTCTATTGTAGTGACAATCTCGATCGAATGTTTTATTCGAAGCGTCGCGTCAGCTGCGCAACGTGGTAGGGGCGCTCGACCACACTTGAATTATTAAACCCTTACAAAGGCTGATGAATGGCAGATTTAATTCACTGGACGTTTTGCACTGGTCCCAATCTGCGATGTATCGGCATTAACATAAGAATCCGCAGCTCCCCCTTTCCCACGGTGTGGTACATTGTTTCGTGTACACCGGGATTAATAAGCTCACTGTTGGATGCTCGTTACAATAGTCAATGTTCTACTTTTGCTCTAAACTTGTGTGCTTAATTATAGTAACTATTTTATATTACAGTATAACCAAGTTATATCGTTTTACTAGTGGTGACGGGTCTATATAACGCGATTCCTACCGGCTTTGCAGATTGTAATTTAATAAATGAGTTTTATCTAGGTACTATCTACCTCTAGAAGAGAAAGTAACACTGGCTTCCCTTTTGAAAATGTTCACCCTTCGCCACTGCGTTTCACGTAAAGTTTTAATAACCATTCATTCTTTGTTATCGTGTTAATCTTAACACGATGTTGAGTTGTATGTAACAAGAATATGAATAAGATACAGAAAGTGTGTCACTCAAATCCATTGTGACATTGTAAATAACGATTAATTCTATTTAGATAACAGCATCCGTGACGTAGCGGGCGAGTGGTCGGTTGTGAACCGAGAGGCTGCTAGTTCGATTCTCGCACCGGAACAAGTGTTTGTGAAGATATTTGTTTCAAACCTGCGTGTTGTGGGGCAGTAAGATATCCACGATACAGTCAGGACTAGGTGTGTGACCATTAAGTGTATTTATTTAGTTTTTTTTTCGAAATATTTTAAATAAATAATTATCACTAGGCAACGTAAACATGCTCCTAATTTAAATGTTACATGCTGAACCATACAAGTCGAGTCAGCGCTGAGTGAGAAGGTTCAACTCTCGGTATAATACCTTATACAACCAAATCTAACCTTTCTTTACTTAACACAATACCAGCCAGATTGTTAGCGAAGATCAACATGCTACGATTTACTGCTACGCGGCTGCTACGTCCGCTTCAAAGTACGACTACGTGGCAGTTTAGGTGTACCTACGGTGGTGCTACGTAATGTAGCAACGTAGCCCGCTATTGTTCTAAGCTACGAGGCGTAGCTTGCTTCGTGTTATCTGCTTAATGCCTTTGCGTTTTGTTGGTAATTACGTTTTATTTTACACAATGTTGGTACTTAGTGGGTTTCTTTGGGTTGATTTCGTGTTTTGAGAATATTAGATTTCGTAATGTGGGTACTTTAGCTTTATACTTATTTTTATATAGAATCATATTATTAGTATAACCAAGTATAACATTATGTAATTTTGTTAGATAATAGGTAGCTATTTTTTATTATTTTAAATTTTTATAGTATTGTTTCAAGAAAAATATAGCTATGATTTTTTATTACTCTTTTGTTTCTACTATAATATTATGGTTTCAAATAATTATTTTTGTTGGAATTTTATTTTTATACGAGTTTAATCTTATCCCACCTTAACGTGGGGTCGGCGCAACACACTTTCCCAAACATGTCGCAAAAAGCTTTCGGCTTAGTTTTTACGACCGGCTGTCGGCTTGGCGTCTACCCTGGGTGATCCCGGGCAAATTGTGCTATAAAAATACGCGGCTTAAATTATTACCTACCATGGAAAAGTATACAATGGTATTTTATATTATCAATATTGTAACGGTGCTTTAGGCAATTTAGTTTAGCAATTTAATTTATTTTTAGTTTAGATAAAAACTCGCTTTGGGTTATACAACAGCGTACACAAAAACGTAAAACATCTGTCCTCAACGAACCTGCAATAACTAAACTATTTTAATCGTTCACTATCAAGTGATCCAGTTATTCGCATACACTCGCTGATTATACGCAATTTTTGAAATACTTTGTACCTCTAAATATAAATACTCTGTAAATGTAAAGTTTCAATATTGTTGGATATATTTCTGTTTAATTTGGAAAGTAATTTAATATTGTTAATGTTATTTTAATTACAAAGTTGTGTAAATACGTTTCAACATGAAGTTTCGCGCTTAATTTTTTTATTATTATTTTATGAGTTCATATTTGTTACAGCCACGAGGGCGTATTTGTATTGCATTCGTGGCGCAACTACATTCCGATATTAAAATCTTGGGTTCGATTCTTGGGCCGTAAAGTTAGAATTATTTGGTTTTTCTGCTTAGTTTGGCTGAAGTTTGGAATTTATGCTGGTAATAACCTTGGCAAAAAAGTGTTCATTTATGCGCTTTTACCCTTCGTATATAAGCGACGTGTATAATATTTATAGACCGACTTCCAAAAAGGAGAAGGTCGTCAATTCGTTCGTATTTTTTTAATGTATGTTACGCGATTTCTCCGCCAAATCTGGACCGATTTTCAAAATTATTTTTGTGTTCGATAGAACTTATTACAATGGTGTAAAACTTAGTCACGACTGGATAAATTTTGATGTCGGTCCATTAAGTTTTTAAACTTGTAAACCATAAATCTAATTCTACTATAAAGTAATAATATTGTACTTACAGAGTTGTTAGATCTTGATTTACTACTAGACTTGGTCGCTTTGGGTTTAGCCGGGGGCGTGGGGGGCGGCGGCGGTGCAGCGGGTGCGGGGGGCGCGGGCGGTGTACTCGGCGGACTCGAGTCGCTCCCGCCTCCGCTCCCGCTCGCGCTTGTACCGTGCGACTTCTCCGACGAGTTGCTAGACTGCAAGAAGGTGCCAACTTGATTTATAGTATTGAATAAGTTTCTTTAGCGGCAAACTATTGCGGTATCGAACTTCCCAACTCCACGGAAATCGTGCCGTGGAGATATATCACTGTAGAACAAAAGCTGACTAGTTAAACGTGTTGAATTAATGAGATATTTTGAATTATGGTCTATTTTTTAGCAGCCAGACAACTTTTATGTGAGTAATCATATTGACGTTTTGCCAGTAAGCCCTCATTCTCACGAGAGCTTTTTCAACGCGCGCTTAAAAAGCGTCTCATTTGTCTGTTTAGGGTATATTCTAAACACTGCCTCGGTGGCGTGGTGGTATTTCGGTACGACTACGGTTCTGAGGTCTCGGGTTCGATCCCCGGGTCGGGCAAAGTGATTATGGATTTTTCCATATCAGCCCGGAGTCTGGAATTTGTGCCCGATATGGCGATAGGCTCGCCCCCTATCACATCTGGGACAGAACTAAGCTCGGCGAAACGTGGGTGTACTAGTTTGCTAGTGCGCCTCTGCCTACCCCTTCGGGGATACAGGCGTGAGCTTATGTTATGTTATGTCTAAACATTGCCCGTTTTTTAAACGCTGCTTTATAAAAGCGCCGGAGTGGCGTTTGAACAACTATACTAGAACGCATATTATGTTCCACTTTAACGTTTTTTAACGCGCGTTGAAAAAGCTTTCGCGCGAATGTGGGCTTAATGTATGAAACAGCTGTCACTCCACAACATTATCCCTTAGGTAAAAGTTATCTGAAATATTATCGTTACTCAATATTATGATATTGTTTCCTACGTATAAAATGCTTTTTAAACATATAATGGAAATAAGATATTTTTCCGATCCAACGGACATTTATTCCTACAAAGAGTATCATTTCGACGCAATAACACATGACGTCATAACATCGAATAAACGTAGCTGATACCTGAAATAACATAACAAAAACACAACAAACAAACCGAGAACACACGAGGCGAAATTACCGAATTGACCCTTGTAATGTTTTTGGGGATTGATTATAAAAACGGATTGAGATAAACAGGAGGGCACTCATCGCCTGCCGCTCTCAGAGGCCTTTAATGGCCGCGCGAAATTAAAAGAGCACACACAACGAATTGGGGCTAATTGGTTAATTAATAAGGGCGGGTTGTGGGATCTGAATTTAACATGCGCGGCCAGCTGGAAGTGCGCCAGAAATGCTTAAGTATAAAAAGCTAGATTAATGAGGGCGCCACCGTGCCACCGCGAAACCATGACGAATGTGACGTGAAATGGAACTTTTTAATAAACATTATATATGAAAATAATTAAAAATGTGAACGTAGGTGTAGTGGCTTTAACACCATGCCGAGTACAGCTTCAAGTAAGTAGGCTTACCATTGAAATATTGTATTATTTTGTGTATTTTATATTTGTACAGTAATGTCGAGTTTATTTAATGAGATGACAGCCTCCGTGGCGCAGCGGGCGAGTAGCCGGCTGTGAAGCGAGAGGCCGCGGGTTCGATCCCGCACCGAGACAAATGTTTGTATGGCCTACATATATTTGTTTCGGGTCTGGGTGTTGTGAGGCCGAAAGTCTCTCATAGTCTCTGATACCCACGACACGTGACTCGATCTTAATGTGAGGTCAGGACTATGTACATATGTGACTGTTGGGTGTTGTTTATTATTATTATTATTTCGTTTCAATATCTTTATGAAATAAGTTTATTTGTTTACAGTCTAGCTACCGGTGGCGAAGGCTGAAATAATGGCGAAGCCAAATATAGTCGCTTCTATATATTATTACTGTGTATACTTATTACAAGATGGCAAAGGTAAACCGGCTGGTATTATACCAGGCCCGCTAGTATGCGCGCCTCGAGAACATTTTGTCTACGCTTTTTGTCCTGTTATAACCGGTTTTCTCTATTTGTCTACGGATACTAACATGCGTCATCTAAATTTTTATACAATATTGTAGATAACATGTAGACAACATCTCGACAGTCGATTATAGAGATATCTCGTGGCGCGCATGCTAGGCGAGCTGGATCGTCTAAAGGCATGCGTGAGCCCCTGGGTACAGAAGAATTCCGGACCCCCTTAGAGAGTAAAAATAATTCATTGTGTAAAATAATGTAAGTACTTTAGCCTTTCGGGGGCTCCGGGCACGGGCCCCTTGTGCCCTTTTGGTAAATAGGGCACTGTATCGTATTATATGGACCCACCTTGCTACATATGACTTCACATAGTCAAGAACGCAAACGATATCCACGTTCTTATCTTTAAGCTTCATAAACACATAAGCATTCTTTGCTTTATGGACTGTAAAGTGTCTTAAATAAAGAAGACTCTTATAACATTTAATCAAAAATTAAAGATCGGAAAATTGTTTGATCTTTATAGAGTCCTTGTGTCTATAATGTTAAGTGGCGTATAATGAAGTGGATACGGTAAGACGGCGGGAGACTGGCTCCGTAATAAAGTGCTTACATCTGAGTGCGGGGGGTGGTTGCGTGTCGGTGAGGTGGGGGACGACACGCGCGCCGAGTTCGACTCCCGCTCGGGGTTCGAGCTACCGGTACTGACACCTGTAAATAATAATCTGTGTTATAATTCTTTGTAAATAGACTTCAAATTGTTAATGACGGATAATTTCAGCAACAATTATAGGCTGTGTTTTCTAACATGACCCGGTAGTAGTGGAATACGTTTTGTTATCCAGCTCATTTAATTAAACGTTTTTTGTGTATCAAAAATAATAAATAATTTTGATTTATGTGGCCGTGACGCGTTAGCTTACCACCAAAGAGCATGTAAACTATACTTACCACACTGAGATAATGTTTGTGTAAATTAATGTTTGTTGAAGTTTAGAAGCATCTCTGTAGTTTTTGCTTCACACTACACAACACAACTGAGCGTGAAGTGAGGACTATGCCTGACAGTCGATTGTACGAGTAACTATTCATTTTGATTTTGAAGTGAAAACTTTTTTAAGCGCGTCGAGCACTTTATTTTGTAGGTATTGAATGAGTCTAAGCTGTCACACTCGGCTATGTAACGCTCGTATGTACATATGTAACGCTATGTAACGGGTAAAGTCGGTTCCAGTCGACTAAGGGAGCGGGAGAGATATAAACAATATAGAGGTACATAGGTCAACGAGTCACTACTATAGCTGTGTTTTACTAACAGCAAAAATTTACCTCGTCTTGATAAAGTTTTCACTTCTGTTGTGAGGTCTTAAACACAAATCGTTTTTTTTGTTACTTATATGTCTGATACTCACTGTTTTCCGCAGGTGGCTGATGATGGTTCTCCGTATGTCGCCTGAGAGATCTAGCGTCGCAGTAAGACTTGCCGCATCCGTCTGCCTTGCACTCATATGGCTTCTTATTTCGATGTGTAAGCATGTGACCGTTTCTGAAACAATTTATTATTGGAAACAAGTCTTGTTGAAACAAGTCAATAACAAGCGTACGTCGGCCAATTAGTTCCATTATTAAAACTATGCAAAAAAATGTACGTAATTTAGTAGAAACAGAGAAATAATAATAATAATAATCATTTATTTGTTTCACAAAATCACAAAATCACATTATTATAACTAAAATACTTATTTCCTTAATTAGTTACAAAAATTATAATATTATTCTTGGCCCCTACACTAGGCTGAGCCTGTCTCGTAGGTGGCCAATATTATATATAACCTACAAATATCCCTTATTCTTGTATCTGTGCTCCATGCCGCCTTCACGTAATGTTTTAACCATGGATGATCATTAATTAGTTTTATTTATTTCTATTTTTTCATTTTACTCGATGTTTGATAAAACGCAATTTTCTAGCCAACTTTTTATTTGATTACAGCTTAACATATTTCCTGGGCAATTGTGTATGTTCAGGCCAAAACCTATCTCCGGTTCGGTCATCAAATTCTATTACATTGTGATGGAGTACAACTGAACATCCGTACATATTTTGTTATTTACGATAATAGCATTGGAATAATATATTTTTTATGGAAGTAGGAGATGAAATTGTATCTTGTAGCATGTTTTGACATACCAATAGAGTTGTGTTCTCTAATACTAAGGCATTTTGAATGACGTCCGCTGTTTAGGAGATTTTAATACGAGTATTTATGAAATAATAATATGGTTTATTATACACTTAATAAATATTTACATGGTATATAATTTAAAATTGGTACCTACATAATTTCACGCCTGTATCCCCGAAGGGGTAGGCAGAGGTGCACTAGCGAACTAGAACACCCACATTTCGTCGAACTTAGTTCAGTCCCAGATGTGACCTCTATTACAGCGAGCCTATCGCCATATCTGGCACAAATTCCAGACTTCGGGCTGATATGGAAAAATCCAATATCACTTTGCCCGACCCGGGGATCAAACCCGACACCTCAGAACCATAGTCGTACCGAAATACCACCACGCCACCGAGGCAGTAAATTGGTACCTATTAATTTGGTTTACATTACCTACTTCTATTTGGGTATAAGATTAGGTTTTACCGCAAACAATATGCGTACATTGTGACAATACTTTACCAAAAATGGACATAGGATTTATACGATTAATTAATAATTTAAAATAATGCAAGAGGATTTACTAGAATAACATTTTAGGATTATGATTTTATGAGTTTCGTGTATTTTGATTTTGATATTTAATTATTTAATTGTACGAATATTATTAGTGTAGGTAATATTTTTGAGCGTCATTGTTTCTGTTTATTACATTTACTTTTTCAAAACAAATTATCTACGATGTTAGCGAAAATTGCTGATAAAAATCAAGCAGTACGGAACGAACGCAAGAAAGAAATTGATTGAAGCAGATTGAGAAAATGGCAGGTCGTTAGCACAGTTTTTACTTTTTACCGCTCGGATTAATTTTCAGAGATAACCTGAAATATAAGGTTATTACATTTGATTTTATCTTGTTTGTACGGGTATGCGGCTTGTTAAGTAAATGGATTTAGCCATTAATGCTCACTTTAGAAGGAGAAATTTAGCCGAGAATTATTTTAAATGTAAAAAAATATAAAGCTCTCCTAAAATGTCGTAGAACACCGTCAAAGGAATAGATATTACTATAAGTTTAACAAATTAATTCGGGACACACGTATTCTCCCGGCTTAGACGGACGTAAGACATTAAGTAGCTTAGTTGAACAAGCTCAGTATATAAGAATAGACACTAAAAATGATAAGAATATACTTTATTTTATTCATTTATTTATTCACTATAGCTATGTTTTATGCATTAAACATCCTGTGTGTGATTGTTAGGTGTATTTTTTACTGCCTCGATGGCGTGGCTGTATCATGGTACGACTACCATCCTGAGATCTCGGGTTCGATCCCCGGGTCGGGCAAAGTAATATTGGATTTTTCCATATTAGGCCGAAGTCTGGAATTTGTGCCCGATATGGCGATGGGTTCGTCTACCTCTTTGGGGATATAGGCGTGAGCGTATGTGATGTTTTTTGAACTCTTCTCTAGAGACAGGTCGTATGCGGTCAGATGTTTCTATTTTATAGTAGAGACTGAATCTCTACCACCCATAGATACCTACTGACTGAATCTGGAACTGGAACTGACTATACTGTCTATATCTGTTATATAGTTATATAGTGTGATTTACAACTGCTTCCTCGCTTTACTAATGTGGGGCTAAATCAGATCGTCAGTTCACTTGGTCATTCAGTCATGCAAGCGAGTGGCCTACTGACATTATAACTAACTTTGATATATTCGACCCGAGTTCATAAATATTCATGCCGGTGTGTCAGCTACGAATAGAGCCAATTAACGCTTTACACACATTTGCATTGTGTTATTTGTTCGGTGCATAAGTTTCAACGGTGTATTTAAAAATGTATATTTTCATTCGTACATTATTTTTTTTTTCTGAACTTTTAAATAAAATTCTAGGATAAATAAAATGTCGGAAAATATAAATAAAAGACTCATGTATAGAGAGACGGAGCAGAAAATATGAATTATATAAGATATTCTTCTAATTTAATTCTTATATACGCCATGTTGTAGTATAACAAGGTGTTGACGGTAGGCGGACGGCCAATCGCAAAACTAAAAGACGAATCCTTTCTGCAACATAATTGTGTGTTGCGACCCCACATTGAGTGGGATAAGGGTAGGTTGAAAGAAAAAAAAACACCTGCCTCATTAATATTCCCTGCACAAAAAGTCTCTGGTAGAGAATGTCATAAAGTACGCCTGTACAATCATATAAGTAAAAATGTTTAAAATGTAATAAAAAACTTACAGATGATCTTGTCTTTTGAACGCTTTTGCGCAAGTTATGCAAACGTATTTTCGCTCGTCACTGTGTGTTAGTTTGTGCTTGGCCAGTGCAGACGCGTTTCCGAAGATCTTGTTGCACACCTGAAACAAGCGTAATATTTTATTTATTATTGTCAAATATATAAAAATAAAAAATCTATTGAGGGAGACCTATGTCCAGCAGTGGACGTCCTATGGCTGATGATGATGTTGATGATATAAAAAGCACCGCTAAACATAAGTTTCCCCCAAAGATTTCCAGATCGACCTGTTGGAAGTGGCCTTTATCCAGCGACTTCCTATGGACGACCTATGGCTGATGATGTTGATGATGATATAAAAAGCAGCGATAGTTCAGTTGGGAATGGTAAGGATTGCCGGGACGAGTGTAAGGTTTGAGACCAACCCCAAAATGGAGCATACACCTTTGACTTTTCTATGTTAAGTGTATTTCTTTGTGAATTATAGCTTGCTATAACGGTGAAGGAAAACATCATGAGGAAACCTGCATACCCGAGAATTTCTACACAAGAATTGCGAAGGTATGTGAAGTCGCAATAGGCCAGCGTGGTAGACTAAGGCCTAACCCCTCTCATTAGTAGGGGAGGTCCGTGCCCATCAGTAGGACAGTAATATTATTAGTAATTATATGTAGGTACTTATTCCTAGCTAATATTTTTCTCCACAAAACTGGTACCACAGTTTAGGTAGGTTTAACCTTAGGTATCAGTCTGCATACTATAAGTACATTTTTAATACACACATTTCACAATTCTAAGTGCGACTAGTTTTATGTTTTTATCTGCTTTGGTTAATTTTAAGTAATTTGTTGAATAAGTACCAGTACTGTTCCAGAACAGTTAATTTTTAAATTAGCAAATTGGTTTTTAAATATTATGGTTGAGCTCGAATTTTTCATAATGTTTATAGTCTTGGTTTAACACAGAAATATGTAAACAAGTTATATTTTCGGCAAAATGCGCCGCCAAGCTGGCACGAGCGGAGCCCAAGGCAGTTATTCGTCGAAAAATAATTACATTAAAATGAAGGCAGCCCAATAATCGTCCGTAGTCCGTACGTAGTAATAACACAATAGAGCGGGAGTGGAGATCTCCCCGGGCGAGTGTTGACCCTAATCCCGCGTTTGTTTCTCATCTAATTAGAAGACCTTTCGTCTCCTTATTCTGGTTTAATTTCGTATGCCGGTCCTCTCCAGGGCACAGTTATTGATGGCCTCGCTCGTATATTTAAGGAGAATGTTCGATAAATGATATTTATGCTTTCGAGTTTATAGATTTGTTTTATAATTTATTAACTGTCTCGGTAGCGAAGTGGTATTGCGTGTACGGTACAACTACTGCTCTGAGGTCTCGGGTTCAAACTCCGGTTTGGGTAAAGATATATTGGGGTTTTCTACCCAGTATCAGTCCGGTGTCGGGAATTTGTGCCAATGTGTGCCAATTGTGGCAATGTTATCCCCCCCTATCACATGGGACGAAAATTTGATCGGGGAAATGTGGGTGTTTCTGATTCGCCTCTACTTACATCTTCGGGGATTCAGTCGTGAGCTTATGTATATAATTGAGTCTAGGGACAACCCTAGACTATGGTATAAGGCTAAGACTAGTCATAAGGCTATGGTCAGAATGTATATTCTGAGCAGTAATAATTAAACGGGAAGTGGTATAGACTACCTTTGAAAGAACCTAGACCTTTTAGATTTAAGCTAAGTACACAACAAAACAGGGGTGGCGTACGTAAAAACTGGCCTATTATGTTTTTACCCCACTACCTTAAAAGGTGGGTAAAAATTAAATAACCCAGGTGACAGTCATTTTGTATTCCAATATAAGTCACTGCCATTGAGTTTGAAGTTTGTCTTCGTACCGGAGTGAGTCGTTGCAAGACTAATATGGTGAGGTGGGGATATTCATCCAGGCTCGAATGTGACTGTGGTGCACCTAAGCAGAACATGTCGCACCTGCTTGTATGTCCGCTGTGTCCTACCACCTGCACAAGCGAAGACCTAATGGAGACGACAGACGCAGCTCTAGGAGTGGCGGGCTTCTGGTCAGGAAGGGTTTTTTTTATAGCAGAGATCGGCAACGATCAGATGGGTCACCTGATGGTAAGTGATCTCCACCGCCCATAGACACCCAAGACACAAAAAGAATCATGGGTGCGTTGCCAACCTAAAAGTAGGGAATGGAAGGGGAGGGAAGGGGATTGGGAAAGGGAATGGGGAAATGGGCCACCGAAAATCTCACTCACTGAACGAAACGGGACAGCAAGCGCCACTTTACGTCGGTTTTCTGTGAGACAGTGGTATCTAACCGGTCGAGCCGGCCCATTCGTGCTATAGACGTTACTGTCTACAGCGTGGCTCTACCACTAGATCTGACTCGATTCGTTGTTATTGGCCATTGACACGAATAAAGAAGTTTGAAGCTAAAGACACAACACTCCAGGGTCGGTCTACATAAAAACTATCTTTTACCCCACTACCTTTAAGAAGGGTAATGTTTTTACAACAGTAAGCTAAGGTTAAACGGTGAATGTTGCCGTGAACCCGCCATTGTCTCCATGTTATTATACCCAACACATTTGAATATTTTACGAGGGTCGCGCCCGCTTTTTCTAACGTGTTTTTTGTCAATACATTGTAAGAATGTTATTATAAGATGATACGAAGTGGGTTTCATATTGTTCGCTGGTATAAATATTTTTTAATATGGGTAACTGTAACACAATGAATTATGTTATCTTATTTGGGAAACAAGATATACAATTTGTACAAAATTATAAAGAACTCGGTTAAATAGATTTAGCATTACCTAGTTTTCATAGATTACGTACATATATTAAAATCGCGTCGGTGGCGTTGTATTTCGGTACGACTATCGTCCTGAGGTCTCGCGTTCGATTTCCGTGTCGGGCAACGAAATATTAGATTTTTCAATGTCAGTCCGGAGTCTGAAATTTGTGTCCGATGTGACGATAGGCTTGCCGCCTATCAGATGTGGGACGGACTAAGCTTGGTGAAATGTGGTTGTGCTACTTCGTTAGTTCGTCTCTGCCTATCCCTGCGTGGACGATGGCGTGAGCATATGTAATCCATATTAAAACCATCGATTTATAATGGTACCTTAGCACAAAAAGTGTTTTTTTTTCTATGGAAATTGGGGCAAATGACCAAGAGTACTTTTGGTTCATTATACGCAAGAAACAGTCTTTAATGTAATATTTACATAGTATAAAACAAAGTCACTACTCGCTGTCTGTCTGTCCCTATGTCCCTAACCCTATGTATGCTTGAATCTTTAAAACTACGCAATAGATTTTGATGTGGTTTATATAGATAGAGTGATTCAAGAGGAAGGTTTATATGTATAATAAATGCATAAATTCATCCCCTAAAGGGATTTAATGTGGGATGAATGTTTATTAAGACTCTCACGCGGGCGTAGCCGCGGGTAAAAGTTAGTTATGTATATTTGAGACATTTCTATAATTTGTGTTAAGCTTCATGATTTACTTTAAACTCACTGTGAGAGAATAAGGCACCTCATTAGTCACTATACTGGCGCTTCGTCCCTAGATCCATACTTCACGACTTTTTGGTCGATTTTATTGAAAGCGCTTTTACCGTGTGATGCAATTTAGAAGATAATCTATGTCCATTTTACAGCTAAACTAAGTTTTAATACGCTAGGTATTCTGTGTTTATAAGTACATCCGCATCAAGTAAAAGCAAAGATTTCCTTCACATTTATCAAATCTTTTACATAAGTGTTAGGACGTGCAGGGGGGATACCACCACCTCTAATCGCAGTATTATTGTAATATTACTTGGATCGATTCCCGTACAAAAGAAACGAAGTAAGATTATAATAATACTGTTATAAGAGGTGGTGGTAACACCACAGGTCATATACGTACCTAACTTGATTATAAATACGACTGTATAACTCATTAAACCGATATAAAACAGTTATTATATCTAGAGGTACATCTATGCAAGCAAAAAGTAAAAGGTACGCACATATAACGTACGCTATTAAATTATGTACTTGAATTGATATCGAACGGCGGGTCGTGGGAAAGGACAAAGGTCCTTTAGGCATGGTACCTTTGTCCTGCCTCCTGCCTCCTGCGGCCTGCCTTGTGCCCTGCTGCCCTCCTCTAGAGAAATGGACGGGCGGCTAACGTTGTGTAGTTTCGCCTAAAAGCTGTGTCCACTGTAATTAATTTCGGGAAGGCACTATGTTATTAATAGACTGGCTTCTGGACATTGTTTGTAAGAATTGTGTTTTGGAAATAGGTATTCGATCTTTTCTATTTGATAAATTACGTGAAACAATAGCAATGGCGAAAATCAACGATAGGTCAGTTGAGACTTGGGACTGTCGAGACGAGTCTCGGAGGTTCGAGACTACTGACAAATCTCAAAACCTGAAGTCTATCCGCAATAGGCCAGCGTGGTATATTAAGGCCTCATAAGTAAGACAGTAAGATAACGGAGTTAATATTATTATTATTTTACGCTTAGAGCAAGGACCGTATTCTAAAACGTCACTAAAGCAGAAATCTTTATTACGTTAAAGTTACTTTTCAACCGATTTAAAAAAAAGGATTTTCGTCTGTATTTTTTTTATGTATGCTATGTGATATCTTCGCCAAATGTGGACGGATTTTTAAAATTCTTTTTGTGTTCCATAGAGCTTATGCCAGCCAGGGTGGTTCCATATAAATTTAGTCACGATCAGATAAGTTTTGAAGTCGGTCCGTTAAGTTTTTAAACTTGTGATTATACACAATAAAAAAAACTTATTTCAAAACTAAATTAATGTCTGAGTATTGTTCTACATAGGCTTTTATTTATTTATTAATTTTCTGGCAAAGTATAGTCCTCTTATTCAAAAACGGTTGAGGCTGTCTCGTTTCAATAAAGAACAGAAAATGTATCGGAAGGAGGTAGGAAATAGATGATTGTCGATACTGTATTCGATCGTTATTCTTGCCGAGAGAGAATTAAATAGGAAACGAGTCATCGACAATTCTCGCTACATTTACTTTTTGTTCGAGTTTCTAGTTTGCATTGTAATAGCTGTTTAACGTTGCACAGCGATAGAAATGATGTCTCTGCTTCTTAACAATGGCACAATACGAAAAGATAGACCATTTACAAGTGTATTATTGGTTTGAAGAAAGCATAAAACAGAATTATTGTGACGACAACTGTATTTCATTGTGGTTTTAAAGTTTACACTCATTTAACAATTATTTATTTACACTTAAAATACCTACAAGAAGTATAAAGATGGACTTATACAATAATTATACTTAAATGAATTTGCGATTTCCGTTTTTAAAAGAAGATATTACAAAACTATGAACAATTCCATAACGCCTAATCTTCCAAATAAAAATGGACAGGTTATGATTATAATAAAATTATGATTCTCTCGTGAACCAAAGGAAAATTCAGCACCCATTCAACACATTTAAAAACATTTTACGCTAACTATTGCCTGCAACTTCGTTCGCGTCAAAATTTATTATTATTTATTTTTCCGGAATAAAAAGTAGCCTGTGTGTTATTCTGATGTTCTACTCGTATGTATCCGTAAAGTTTCATCAACATTATTATACGCGAAAGAGTAACAAAATACACAGCCACACATACTCACAAACTTTACGTTTATAATATTATATTAGTAGGATTGTTATCTTAAGCCAGTAAATGCGCTAAACAATAACATTTTCCGTTGTAGCTCGATGAATTGGTTGCGCCAATATGTGTTCATAAAAGAACGTCATATAAAAATGCCTAATGGTTTCCTTGCCGGGCCCGCAGATATCTACGGATCGTTGTTTATTGCTCTCTGTATGGTTTTATTGACATATTAAACTGTTACCAATGAGCCGTGTTTGAACTATTTCAACGTTTGATTTAATGTCTGTCCGATTGAGCCGTCGATTGGGATAAAATTTATGACACAAGTATTTGCTTTGATGAGTTTAGATTGTAAAATTTGCGGTTTCAGTTTGATATTTTATTTATTTCATCCAATGATATTTTATAAATATCATTGATTTTATCACTTTATTAATTAATTTATGACATACCGTTTTTGTAAACGTTTGATGACTTTTATTGAGTAAATACACACACATTAATAGTGAAATACATTTCAATAATTTCAATACATTATTATTAATAGTGCTCGGTATTATTCAACATTTAGTGCACATAGCGTCGTTATGGAAATGTCATAGTGTTTCCAAATGTAATTAAACGTAATCTTGTACTAAGTTAATTGCAGTGGCCATTTCATTTCAGTGTTTCAACGAGACGACCTCATTTTGAGCTCTCTGTAGTGTGTAGGGCTGTCTGTATAATTCAACAGACTGCATAATAAAACATTTATTATCTTTTTTATAGCAGAGACTGGCAAACGAGCAGATGGGTCACCTGATGGTAAATGTTCTCTATCGTCCATACACACCCAAGACACAAAAAGAATCATGGGTGTGTTGCCGAACTAATTAGGGATTGGGAAAGGGAGGAAGAAATTGGGTCACCGGAAATTATACTCATCGAATGAATTGCAACAGCAAGCTGCCACTTTGAGTCGGTTTTCTGTGAGACAGTGGTATCAAATCGGTCGAGCCGTCCCATTCGTGCTGTTTTAAGTGTTGCCCAACCGTTCACACTAACTTTGCATAATTCGATGATATTAGTGATTTATTATACCCGAATAATAATAAATAATAATAATATATCAAAGTGATATTGGATTTTTCTATATCAGCCCGGAGTCTGGAATTTGTGCCCGATATGGCGATAGGCTCGCCCCCTATCACATCTGGGACGGAACTAAGCTCGGCGAAACGTGGGTGTACTAGTTCGCTAGTGCGCCTCTGCCTACCCCTTCGGGGATACAGGCGTGAGCTTATGTATGTATGTTATGTATACCCGAATAAAAATGTGTATGGATTTCATGCGCTCGTCAATTATATTCGTATTATTTAATTGACATAAAGTACCTACATGATTGTAACAACTAGGGTCGTGAGGTGGCCCCACAGTAGGAGTGTGATTTTTTGACGTGGGACAAAAAAAATGGTTGTAACAAGAAATTAAGCAATTAAATACATGACTGCTCTGCGCTTCCATTTATCCTTATCCAACTGTAAGGTGGGGTTAGTATACACTTTGTCAAGCATTTTGTAGAAAGGTTTTGGCTTAGTTCTTATGACTCTGCTTAGTTTTTCCTTACGTCTTACCATAACTCCCTTTGGAATCTTATTGTTCCGGGTAAATCTTGGTAGGAAATAGATGATGCTCGACTTGGGATTTGAACACAGGACCTCCCGATTCATCTATATAAAAGGAGAAACTGACTGACGTATCAGTGTACAGCCGAAATTATTGGAGTTAGGGACGTTAAGTTTTACACACGGCTTTTTATTATGACGTAAGCGAGCATTAAGAAATGATTTTTGGAAATTCATCCATTATGACCCTCACGCGGGCGTAGCCGCGGGCAAAAACTAGTAGTCCATATACGAGTAAATTAACGACACCAAGAATAATGAATATTACTATAAATTCGCACCTAGAACAATAGTTATTGGGTATTACAAATTTCACATTTTATACAACTACCACAAACTATGTAATGTACTGGATGCAGGCCGCTTCCAAGAGGTCTGGACATCTTTGGGGGAGGCCTATGTCCAGCAGTAGACGTCCTATGGCTGAACACCCAACAGACACATAATCCTGACTCCCACAGTAAGATACGAGTCTTGTGTCGTAGGTAGCTACGAGAGTATCAGAAACTACGAGAAACTTTAGGTCTCACAACACCCAGACTCGAAACAAGAATCTGTGGGTTACAAGCATTTGTGTCGTTGCGAGAATCGAACCCGCAGTCTCTCGCTTCACAGTCGGCACAAAAGTCAGTAACACAACAGAAGTGGCAACCTTAGCGAAAGCCCGTGACCCACATAGCAAGCTGCATGTAAAAATCGAGGTCGAGACGGGCATTATCGTCCGCCAACTTTATATATTTTTTTACAAGCCTATTTGGCGTAACTTTCCTTTACTACCTGCACTTTATGGCAAACATAACGGTGCTGTGAGATCGGTAAGTAGGTACCTAAATATTAAAGGATCGTTTCAGCATATGTAAACATGCATTTTAGTTTCTCCTGATTAACATTACTATTGTTCGCTTAGTGAGAGAAAAAATACTTTATTCAAATATTGATAGCATTAAAACTTGTCATTAATTAATAAACAATTTAAAAAAAAATTATTGAAAACCGGAGAAAAAAGGTAACAGCTCCTTCTGGGGAATTAATTCCCAGACATATTGATTTAGAAGAACCGCTTTGGTCGACCTCGAATTTCATTCGAATCCCAGACCTTCCAGTCCACAAGACATACACACTGCCACTAGACCAAGGAGACAATATTGTGTTCAACTGTTTTTCAAAGTTTTTCTAATAACTTTGCTATGTTACTCGTCAGTTGTAATCTTGTCTGGCTAGCCTGGTGAAATGGACAGCAATTACCAAAGTCCCAGTGATTATGGAAACTAAAAAAAAACTTATTCAAGGATCAATGCCACAAACAAAGCACGACATCCCTGAATACGTGACTCCGTAGGAACACCTTCGACTAAGCCGCGGGGGTTGCCGAAGGGCACGCATCAAATTTTTCCATGACATAATCTTTTGGATTTGTTCCACCCTGCGTGAGCCGCGTCACTAAAATGGATACACTTCGCAAACGCGACTCTTAATTTTGGCTCGAGTTTTTTACATGTTTAGTTATGTACTAAAATAAAGTTAGCTTTTGACTTATTTAATTTAAAAGTACCTAGTCCATTTTTGAATGGTAGACAGTTACGTCAACAGCACGAATTGGCCGGATCGACCAGTTTGATACCACTGTCTCACAGAAAACCGACGTAAAGTGGCAGCTTGCTGTCGTCTTTCGTTCGGTGAGTGAGATTTCCGGTGGCCCAATTAATGTCTATTGAAGTCCATATTCTTAGGATTCGGTTGTAGATCAAAGGAATTGTAGTAAACAAAATAATATCTTCTTATTAGTACAATACGATAGGTTGATACTTTTGCTAGTTAAAAAGGGTATTTCAATGGAATCACTGAATCTTTTGATAAGATAAACGAGGTAGGCTTAAGGTGAACAACGAAGTTTACGGCAAGATAACATTTTATAGCTAATAACAAAAACAATTTTGAAATAATGACGTGTAACAATAAACGATTTCGATAGCAAAATCATTTTACAGTCAATTTAAAATTGCACTTGCATAAAAGTTATTATCGGCTGAACCCTCAAGATATTTAAGCTGATCTATTCAGAGTCCAGTCGGATACTGACTGAACCTAAACCATATCAGAGCAATGTTTACCGAAACGGACTCTTGCGCAATGACGTGCATAGTCATTCCGAACAGGGAAGACAAAAATCACAATACACAATTATTTTCTTCAACTCTTGCGATACCATCATAGTGATTATCATCTTTGTGTCTATTTAAAACATAATCCGATCATTTGCTATTTTGAAAAGTAAGTAAAAGTATTTAGTCAAATGTATATTCTTTTTTTGTGGAAATAGCAAATTGTTAGAGTAGACAGTGTCTCTTTGTCTATAGGGACTGCACGCCACTGCTCACGTGTTCTCTAACGGTCTCTGCAATAATGCAGGCAATAACAAAGTATATACAACAGCGGCCCGAGCAAGAATATTTTTGTCAATCTAATTAATATCGAGCTTGCTGCGCACTGATGACGTTTGGTTAATATTTCATACAAATATCATAGATGTACATCTGGATACAAATTCGATTGTAAAAAATAATTCTGCTCGGGCCATTGATAATTGCCTGTTGATTCCCCAAACACTACATCGCAGCTTTGTCAAATCCCTTACAATGTTTAGAACCGAAAAAAATAACTCCCCCTTAACGTAATCTGTTTCCTGCTTTCGGTCGGGGCGGCTTTGCTTTCCTCTGAATTGAATTGAACGCGGGATGAGCGCTTTTTGTTTATAGATTCTGTTTCGAAAAGAAAAAATATTTCATTGGCAATTTGTTCCATAAAGAAATGTTCAAACAAAATATACCCATACAATGGTTATATTGGTAAAATATATTCACAAAAGCTCACACATAAGCTCACGCCTGTATCCCCGAAGGGTAGGCAGAGGCGCACTAGCGAACTAGAATCACATTTCATCGAGCTTAGCTCCGTCCCAGATGTGAAAGGGGCGAGCCTACCGCCATATCGGGCACAAATTCCAGACTCCAGGCTGATATGGAAAAATCCAATAAGTATCACTTTGCCCGACCCGGGGATCGAACCCGAGACCTCAGAACCGTAGTCGTACCGAAATACCACCACGCCACCGAGGCAGTCAATCATCATCATCATCATCAATATTCATTTTACGGTTAATTAAATATTTAAATGCGAAACGCATTGTGGTAAGCCTTACACTTACACCTTACACCATGATCGCATGGTAGTAGCAAATTAGGTATGATTTTCGTTGAATTATATTCTTTTAACAAATATTTAGTCTAAATAAAGTACAACAACTCGCAAGTATAAGATTTTATTGAAATAAGGCCTTATTTTCAATAAAAATGTACAAAGTAGTTTTTTTCGGATTCGAAATGTGCAAGAATTCCCCCCAGTTATTTTTCATAAGATAGAACTAGGTAAAATAAGTAGCGTGAGGGAGTAAGTACGCGTACATTACGATAAATGAAAGCATACTTTATGTTATCATTATATGAGTTCAGAATCCTAAAACGAAGCAACACAGTCAAATCCTGTTGAATAGAGTTTATAGTCTATATGAATATGTGTAGTGGATCGGTTTAACGTGTGTGTATCGATCGGCGATATCTTATTGCGGCTCACGTTTCCATGGTTCCGTGGAATCCAGCGCTAATTGGCGTCGGACCTGTGGAAGTCTGCTCATCTCAGCCAATTAAGGAGTATTGATATCCTTGCCATTATGTTACTCGTTGGTAGTCCGCAAAAGTACACATTTGAAATGCTAATCCCGAAAAGGCATCTGCGTTGCTTATTTTGCTCATCGAAAAGACGATGTGATTGGGAATGTCTTTTGTGATAGAAAAAACCCGCACGCTACGGTTTAGATGTATAAAGCGCCTTAGCAGACTTTATAGACTAATTTTATGAACGGGTTTCGTTTAGGTAATATTGTTGGAGTTAAGATTTCGGAGAATGAGATAAAAATAAATACGTACTAGGTACTAATTTTATTTTATAAAAGCTTGTACACAGAACAAACAATTTTAAGATGTTTTAAGGTTTTCGATCGTATGCTTATAATTTATAAATTAGGTCAGAAAATATATTTAAAATTATTATATTTTTTTTATGAACAGGAGATATAAAAGAGAAGCAAAGAGTTCGTTTGCTGTTGTGTCGGAAGAGATTAAAATTGATACGAACAAAGCGAAGGTTCGTTATTCTATAGTAACAGAAAAGCTATCTTCATTGGCCAGATGTTTATAAAACATTGTCACGTTTATTTCACTCCTAGCCTACAATCTTTGTCATAAAGAAAACAGACAAAAGGCGTGATGCTCGGCGCGGCGAGAGAAAAAGCGAACGGAAACAAACCATTGTACAATTTGAGCAAATACTTATAAAAAGCAGATAGGAATTAAATGCATGAAAAACTAATTAAAAGAATTCTATTTAGAACGCTGCGACTGCGACTGCTACGTAGAAGTTAATAAAAGCGTACATTATAGTGCATTACGTTTATGATAAAACACTAAAAGTACGAGTATCTTTCCAATTGGAAGATTCTTTCTTTGTACTGAAACGTGTTTACGTTGCTAAATGTTGTTTCAACACAAAAAGTAGGTACCCAGTTATGGGTCAGTCGTTGCCAAATAATCCGGGGAATTCGTACATCGATATTTTCTTTTATGTTTCCATTGGAAAAAACCTTTGTAGGAGCGGTCTATTGTTGACTACGTAGATTTGTACGCTGTTTTTGCTATTCTCTCACAAAAGCACTGTCTGCGGATTTGTGTATTTTTTTGTCTGGTTAAGTATGTTTTGACTTTGCTATAACTGTTTGGTGTCGTGAAAAACTTTGATGCTTATTAAACGAATTAGTATAGTGTGTTCTTGATACTATAGTTTTGGTTTATTCCACGTTAGTTTTGTTGATACCAGTCTTTGTGTTAACAAAACAATGAGATTTTTTTTGAGTGACTACACTACACCTGGATGGTAGTAGTGCAGTCCAAAAAAAAACAGTGACTACTGACAAAAAATGGGTTCATCAGTGGCCACCGGAATCAAGCCGGCCTATTTATGCTTCTTCACACTCCGAACCCGAAGACGGAAGAAGCGAATCGAGGGGCTTGCGACAAGACACGCGGATGACCGATGCAGATACAAGGATGTACCCGTATAACAACCCAACCATCAAGTCATGCTGCAAACACCTTGAGATAACCGGATATACTTAGATCATCATCATTATCATCAGCTACAGGACTTTCACTGCTGAACATAGACGTCCCCTAAATATTTCTAGATCCACCTGTTCGAAGCGGCCTACCAATTATGTTAAAATGTCCAAATTAACTTTATATTCTCACCGCGCCGCGCCATATGTTATTAATACATATATGTAGTGAGAAATCAGAACATTCTGTAAAGTCCATTGCATTGCATCAAGTGCACTGAACAAACTTAGACATAGGACAAAACATTATTCGTAACAGAGTTCTATTCCCTAAGAAATATCTTAACAAGTGTATATGAATATATTTTATTATGACAGCCTCTGTGGCGCAGCGCGCGAGTAGCCGGCTGTGAAGCGAGAGTCCGCGGGTTCGAATCCCGCATTGAGACAAATGTTTGTGTGCCCCACAGATATTTGTTTCAAGTCTGGGTGTTGTGAGACTAAAAGTCTCTCATAGTTTCTGATACCCACGATACAGATTATACCTAGTGTGGGGTCGGGACTAAGTGTGTGACTGTTGGGTGTATTTATTTATTATTTATTTTTATTGCGAAATGTCAATTTTCTTTGTTTAACTAACCATCACAGGTTCCACATTTCCTTCCGAGCACAATAACACGGAGCTTTTCTTTCACTGGCAGACAATCGCTAGAATATAATGTGAATTTGTCGAGAAAATCCAACACCTTCGTGTATTGGATCAAGTTTGCCTTTTTGGGAAAACAACGGAGTGAGTTGGGATTAAGTTCAGGCCTCTAGTCGGACCACGTGCACTCAAATTCTGAGGGATATACAGGATTCGTGTTAGGCTTAACTGTAAGACTATAAAGTGAATAGTACTCAAGTTACTCTGAATGCGTGCGGGAATATTGTGTCCATTTGTATAACTGTTTCGTTGCTTATACATCGGTCTTGTAGCAGCGTATATGGGCTGTGAACGGGAAGGTCCTGGGTTCGATTCCCAAGTCGATTCGGGTGTTTTATTAACAGTGTTTGCCCGAGATTGGATCGCCCAAAATGGGATTAACGTCAAGAAGGCCGCCGGTCTTAAAAACTAAGCCAAATCATTTCTACAATATGCTTGAAAAAGTGCGCCGACATCATTAGACAAGAATAACGACAGGTGCAAAAAAAGAAAAGATTATATAAAACTCGAAAATTTGTGTAGTATAAGTTACTAAATCTGAATGGACAAAATAAATGTTATCGTTCGTCGAAAGTCGCTAAAACGTCATTTGTGTTCAATACCGTTCTCGAAGGACCCCTTTGGGCCGTTCGCGATACCGCTATCAATCATGTAGCTATATTTAAAGGAACCTCAATCTTGTAGGTACTGGTTTCGTCTATTTCACATCGTAGACATTTTGGTGACGAAGGTCTTTCCGTGTTTACCTTTAGAAGCTTGTTATTTATTTATTGGACAAGGAACTTTAATGCTTTTTAATATTAAATCAATATGATCAAAGTAAAATAAAGTTAAAACGATAATTAATTATTTGATGAGGAAAATAAAACATATTCTTTTCTTGTCCGAAGTTACGGAACTCAAAATATTATTTTTCTGTAGCTTTCTGCGATTCTGTTCGCGTGGAAATTTATTTTCCAGAATATTTTTTAATATAAAACCTAAGTTACTCCATATAAATTAGGTATGTGCCAGTGAAAGTCCTGTCAAAATCGGTCAAGCCGTTTTTTAGCCGGTAACAAACTGACAGACCGATAAAAAAAGATCTAGATTTGCCAGAGATATCGCGTAATATCACGTAATATACATAAAAATACAGACGAATTGATAACCTTTCTTTCTATTTTTTTCAAAATGTCTTAATTTGTGTTCACAGGTCGCTACCACACACAGTCATTTGGACTGTACAATCATCACCTATATACACTTACTGCGTGCACAAATGTGCTGCTGTCTGCAAGCTAAAATGCCGTTAAATGAATAAACCTCATTTTGAGAGGTCTCCAAAAAACGTGGAAAATATGGTCCCTGGAGAATTCATAGACTTATGGTTATTTTTAATCAGTTATTGATATAAAATTCAGTCAAATAAACGTCTAAGGATAATATTTTTCAAGTTTTCGACCGAGTTCCACAAAAGGAGGTCCTCAATTCGTCTGTATTTTTTATGTATGTTACTCGACATCTCCGCCGAATGTGGACCGATTTACAAAATTATTTTTGTGTTCGATAGAGCTTATTTCAAGGGTAGGTAACTTGTGATTATTTGGAGTCCTCTAAAGATTAGGTTTATGCACTTAACGGCATTTTAGCTCGAGGAAGGCAGTGTGTTGTACCAGAACATGAAAGCAATTTAACAGAATTAAACAACTTCACCGGACTTTAGGGACATCCTATCAAGTTCCACCATTTCACTGAGGATCGACGTAAAGTACGACGAATTCACAGCCAGTTTAATAGTTTCAACTATAACTAATTGTAGCCCGCATTTGGGGCCTAAACGGCCATATCCGAGTCTCAGAACATGACCACGACCATTGCTGGTCGGATTACCTGAAGCGGTTTGGCAACTATCCAACCGTGGTGGGTGTGTGACGTGCACAAGTATTCCGATCAGGGTAGACAACAAACTTGCAAAATATATTTTGATCAAATCTTACTTTTATAAACACAAGTTTAAAAACCTAACGGATCGAATTCAAAACTTATCTCATCTTGACCAAATCTATATGGGACCACCCTTGGATAAGCTCTGTCGAACACAAAAGTAATCTTGAAAATTTGTCCAAATTTAGCGAAGATATCGCGTAACATATATATAAAAATAAAGATGAATTGAGGACCTTCTCTTTTTCTGAAATCGGTCGAAAATATAAATCAGGTGCTGCTATTGACAATTTATTTATAATTTATAAAAAATAAATTGTCCGGGTAGACAATGTCTATATGGACGCACGCCACTGGTGGCGGGACCTCTTTATAAATCGTCGTGTATATGTGCCAATGAATCTATTTGGATACTGTTTCCAATCTTGTGATGGCGCCGAGTGCTGTTGAATTTATGATACGTATTATCTAGCTATCTTTTTAAAAGGTTTGAATGGTGAATAAGGTTTTTTGGGTGTATGTATTATGTCTTTGTATTTACCCGACTGCGAGGAAAGGAGGGTAATCTTTATTGGAAAACGTAACATTTTGACAGACTGCCTCGGTGGCGTGGTTGTATTTCGGTACGACTACCGTCCGAGTTCTCGGGTTCGATCCCCGGGTCGGGCAAAGTGATATTGGATTTTCCATATCAGCCCGGAGTCTAGAATTTGTGCCTGATATGGCGATAGGCTCGCCCCTTACCACATCTGGGACGGAATTAAGCTCCGCGAAATGTGGGTTTTCAAGTTCGCTAGGGCGCCTCTGCCTACCCCTTCGGGGATACAGGCGTCAGCTTATGTTATGTATGTTGTAACATTTTATACATGTTTTTTTAGGTCTGGTCTGGTCTCTGAGTATTTATACTCGGAATAATAACTAGGTTTTTGATAGAGTTGTATTAATGTGTTTTTGACTCCTCAATTTACGAATAATTTACTCGTAAGATTAATTAATGTCCTTCTTGGTATAATAGCAGAATAGGGGTCGTGGAAATAGAGGCCTTGGGATCGAATCCCAGAAAAATAATGCGGTTTTTTAACACAATTTGCCCTATTTGATCATTCCAAAACTCCGACACTCGACGATTTTTACTAAAAATGTAAATTATAGTACGTTCATTAAAATTTATGTTTTCAATTATTATATTGTTTGATATTTGTGTACAGATATTTGTTTCGGGTCTCGGTGTTGTGAGACCGAAAGTCGATCGAGACAAGACTAATATCTTAATGTGGGGTCAGGACTATGTGCGTGACTGTTGGGTGTTATTTATTATTTTATTATTATTATTAATTCTCAAGTTGGTAAGTAAAGTTGTTAAATAAATCACCCAATTTTACTATTAACCGCTCGTAGAAAGTTATGGCGATCACACATCACCCTAAGACGAGGTTAAATAAGAAATATGTAATGTGGCATTATGTATGAGTGTTATCAGAGACTGGCAGTCGGCCAACACCGAGCGGCGGGTCGCGCCGGCTTTGCGACCCACAGCGGCTCAACACAGCTTCACTTAATGCCCTGAGCCCCTGAGGTACGCGCACGTAACTTGCCACCTACGAAATACTGTTGGCGTTAAACAATAAAATGGTTTTACCAATGGCGACCGCATTTATTTTAGTGCGAATAATTTGAGTATAAAGTTACAAAAATAATTTATTCCGTAGTTAGGCCATTAAGGCAATACTACTCGGTATTTTATTGTTTTGAACCAACCGAAACTTTGGTACCGACTACTGTGTTTTGTTACTTAGATTGAAATCTATAGAACGAACTTCGACTAAGTCTGAGTCAAAGAAACAAACTCAGAAACCGTTTTTTACAAGAAAAACACACTGACAGACTGAACGTAGATTTTCTTGTAAAAATGACTCGGACTAAGATAAAGTGCGATTTAAAAATTCCAAATCCTCACTCTATAGATCTCAGCCTTAGTATATAATCAATTTAAATTTTCAACCTCTTTAAAAAGTACATTAATATTAGTTTTATTTGATGTATGTTTTGGTGTATTAGGTACTTTCATTAAAGCAATAATAAACAAAAAACAGTAAATAAATATCCATTAAAAAGTTATAAGCACCACACGGCTCACCGTATACGTGCGAGTTAAGAATTAATTACAGTACGTACTTATACCTTGATGGCACCTACGCAAATGAAACTCGCTCGTCAGTCGTCACTTTTATCTCGCGACAAATGTAACATTGTTGAAAATTAATTTATGTAAAACGTCACAAAGCACACCTTGAGATATAATTGGAAAACTCTTTCTGAATAAAATTATTATTCAAATGGCGGTGAGCGGGCATCGCACAAACAACGCCGAGTTTCAAGTACATCGTAAACAATAAAGTTGTAAGAAGTTAAATAGCATTAGGCATTCGCAGCGCGTTTGGGGCTTTCAGTTTTCGAGTCACGGATCGTTAAATGAAATAAGAATCCGTCATAATTTTGTTTCGATAAAATTGGAGTTATCAGAGAGAACTTTGAAAAGATTGACGGTGTAATAGCCGCTGTCCCGTGGGAGACTAATTAAATTGGACGCGTTCTCGGGTCACCGGACGATCGTGATGTGAAAATCAGTAAACAACTCGACTTCTAGTATATACAGGTACATTTGTTTGGTGAAAAATAACATAATTATGTCGGGGGCGAACCTACACATTTGCGTATCCAATTTGCAACGTCGCGACGAATAAAGAATATTTATTATTTGTTTATCCCTGTTTGTTAAAATTAGGTAAAGGCAAGCGCAACACGCTATTGGTATATTTTGGACTCTGATTGGATTGAAAGAAAAGAAGTGGAAAGAAATAGTAACCATATCTGTCTTTGATATTCAATAAAATACATAAGGTAATTGGTTGGTGATACAAATTGTAAATAAGAAGGTACGACGTTGTAAATGACAGTTTTCTAACGCTTGTGTTTAGAAACTATCTCTATCTAAACGCTTTATCTCCACAATATATAACATAACATAACATATGCTCACGCCAGTATTCCCGAAGGGGTAGGCAGAGGTGCACTAGCAAACTAAAACACCCACATTTCGCCGAGCTTAGTTTCGTCCCAGATGTGATAGGGGGCGAGCCTATCGCCATATCCGGCACAAATTCCAGACTCCGGGCTGATATGGAAAAATCCAATATCACTTTGCCCGACCCTGGGATCGAACCCGAGACCTCAGAACCGTAGTCATACCGAAATACCACCACGCCACGGAGTCAGTCACACAATATATGTCTATGTAAAAATATGTATTTATAATAGCGTAATTAGTGGTACCACCGACTGCCTCGGTGGCGTGGTTGTATTTCGGTACGACTACCGTCCTGAGGTCTAGGGTTCGATCCCCGGGTCGGTCAAAGTGATATTGGCTTTTTCCATATCAGCCCGGAGTCTGGAATTTGTGCCCGATATGGCGATAGGCTCACCTATCACATCTGGGACGGAACTAAGCTCGGCGAAATGTGGGTGTACTAGTTGGCTAGTGCGCCTTTGCCTACCCCTTCAGGGATACAGGCGTGAGCTTATGTTGTGTTATGTAGTGGTGTCATTTTATAATCAGAGACACGCTGAAGACAATTATGCCTACAGGAATAATAATCTGGCTCGACTAAATTATTAGCACTAGCTCACAGTAAACCGACGTGAAATGGCATCTTGTATAGCGTATGGTGAGTGATTTGACTGGTGGTCCAGATACCCTACACATTCCTCATTTCTTTCCATTATAGATAGTGGCTTGACTGTGCCGATGTTCATGGGTTATTAGTACACCTAGCAAGAGTTAAAACTTCTCGATAATGATAGTTATCGTTAAATCTCCATTATTTTTTAGTTCAAATAGTTTCCGCAAGAGGCGCTAGTAGTCAAATGTAAGAAGACTCAACAATAACTATCATAGTTATCAAGTAGCTCGTACTATGGGTACACGAGGGCTGTCTTTTCGTCTGTCCATAAAAACTGGTAATTAAATAACATTCAGCGCTATATAAATAGCTGAATGCATGTATTGAATACATTGTAAGGCCTCATTTGCACGAGAGCTTTTAAACCCGCGTAAAAAAACGTTGTAATGGAACAGTAGTAATTCAAACGCCGGCGCTTTTAAACGCGGTGTTTTATTTTGGGCGGTATGTAGAATATACCTTATTTACCACCAAGCTATCATATGTAGCATGTTTCAAGCAATCATATGTACAGATATGTTAAGGACGCGCGTTGAAAAAGTTCTCGTGCAAATAAGGGCTGAGAATCTGATTCAGCTGCCGCCGTAGCGATTTCTTTCATAGCATTTGTGTGACCTGATTATGAATGTCACGACTCGGTTGGAAATCAGAAAAGAGCGAAAACATCGTCGTCGCACGGATCTTCGTAATTGCTTGATTAATTATTAGCAGGGGAGTCTAGATGGGGTTAAAACGAGACGAGGGTCGACCCCAAGATCTACGGCGAGCGACATCAATAAGCTTTAATTGGTAACGACCATCAGAGCTATTAGGTCGGCCCGCCCAATTAGCGGTATCAGTTCAAATCTCAACTGACGCTGGACGTTCTAACAAGTTTCGAAATCTGTCGGATCGACTTAGGCCACCAAAAACCTCTGAAATGACGTGACTTGAACTTCGCATTCATCTGGATTTATTGCTTTGAGGGTTATTCAAAGGCAGTTCAGCTTCAAATATACTGGATTATTTAATTATGGATTTTATATTTTGCTAGTTGTGTCTTGCCACGCCTAATTTCCTTAATGAACAGATGAACACATAACATAACATAAGCTCACGCCTGTATCCCCGAAGGGGGGGGGGGGGGGGGAGAGGCGCACTAGCGAACTAGAACACCCACATTTCGCCGAGTTTAGTTTCGTCTCAGATGTGATACGGGGCGAGCCTATCGCCATATCGGGCACAAATTCCAGACTCCGGGCTGATATGGAAAAATCCAATATCACTTTGCCCGACCCGGGGATCGAACCCGAGACCTCAGGACTGTAGTCGTACCGAAATACCCCGAGTCTGGAATTTGTACCCGATATGGTGATAAGTTCGCCCCCTATCACATCTGGGACGGAACTAAGCTCGGCGAAATGAGGGTGTTCTAGTTCGATAGGGTGCCTTTACCTCTCTTTCTCTGAGGATCTGTATCGCTCACGCCTGTGAGTGAACTTATAGATAGATAGATCATTATAGTAAGTACGTGATGGTTGGTTGATGGTCATTGAGACTCAGTATTGGGATCGACTGCGTTTTGTGGCTAAAGTGTCGTTTCTCTTCGAAAAGCTCGTTAGCTCCGGTCACAGCTGTTGCCAAATAGCTGCAGTTGTTAGCAAAATCAGAATATTCAGTGACTGAAATATACGTATGTTTGGTCCAGTGTTTGTTGTCGCTTGTGAAATTTTCAAATTGGGCCTTACTTATAAAAACAGTTTAGTTGAGCAAATGGCTAAGAATAGTCTGTCACTTTTTTCCTTGTGTCACATTGTTTGTAAATAAAAAGGATAGGCTATTCTTCACCATTTTCTAAGTTAAATTCTTTTTATAAGTAAGGCCTATTATTATTAACACAAGTTTAAAAACTGCCATTACTATTATTTTAATTTCATTTAAAGGAGTTAACTCCGTATTCCATCACATCTTGGCAGAATTTATATTGAAAAACCCTTTTAGTTCTATCGAACACAAAAACATTTAGAATAAGTCTACATTTGTCAGATATTTCGCGTAACATACTTGGTTTACATATACATAAGATATACGAATTGATTACCTTCTTAAGAAGGCGGTCGATAAAACTAGTAAAAGTTGCTTTATACTAAAGCCTCAAATTATACAAATTAAACAGTAGTGTTAGTGTTAGTTTATATAGACAAAGAGACATTGTCTACCCTGACAATTTGATAAAATTACATAATTATAGAAAAAAATGGTCCCCAAAAGGAGTTTTTCAAACAGCGCTGGGTGTATTATTTTAAATCGATGTGAAAATTATCATGATGGTTAAAGTAAATAAGAATAATTTAAGATAATAATTATGCAAGATTTTTGTCTACCCTAATCCAAATGCCTGTGCACGTCATTGAAATTAAATATATTACGAGTAGGTTATAATACATAAGTCCTGTATGTCATAAATGTTGGCACGCTACAACAAGCGTTTGCGTTATCAAAACGAGATACCTACATGTTTATAATTACTTAGTGGTTACATTTCTTGTGAAATGTCAGCAAACAAATTAGTACACCTATCCGGTAAGTAGCCGGTAATAAATTAGTTCAAAATAGTAAGTTTATTTGAGAAACAAGTTATTTGTGAATTAAATTAACCTAATTAATGATTTTAATGGCAGGAAGAGATGGCGTGAAGATCTGGATGCCTACGAGCCCACGTGGGGGACCATGGGAGAATCCTTTGCCGATAAAATAGGATAGAAAAAAGCTAAGAGTGATTTGAATGTGAAATTTTGAATATTTTGTGAATTGAGAGGTGCTTTAAGCAATCACGTCTTGATAGTTTTCGTTGTAATATGTGTTACAAATTATAATCTATTGGCGTTTTATAACTTGGACCTTAAACTACTTCAGGTAAAAGTTATATTTTTATCATTCATTAGACTATTTTATTTTATGTGTATATACGAGTATGTTAGGACACAGGATACTCTGTATACCAAGCTAATGTAGTACTTATTAAAATACAAGTACATCTTCATTTAATATTATTCATGGTTGGACATAGTCCTGCCTCTACAAAAACAAATTTCACAGCGCTACATAGGCCTGTCTCTATACAATCGTTATTACTCGACTTTTAGCTTCTAGCAATTATAATAGGTACGTTAAAATCAATTAAGAGGCATAAAAGGATGTCTCCAATTATTCCTTTACAATTTTACGTAATCTCCAGAGGTACGGAAAATGATTAACGAGAAATCGGCGAGGGGGAAGGATCGTGTCGCACGTCGCAGTGACAGCCCCTACCCCGTGGTCGTGAATAAATACATAGATAACCGTTTCTTTGTTGATATTCGTCTGACCTACAAACACATTTTCGATCTGAGCAGTGTCATGGATGCCGATCTCTCCCCTGTTTTATTTTATGGATATGTAACGTTACGACTTATTTTTAGATGGCCGGGTGTTTGTTGCAAATAGAGCTCGTTTGTTTGTTAGGCTTTAGGTGGTATTGGACAAGATATATGAAGTTGTGTTTAGGTGGTGCTTAGTCGGAGAAAGTTCATCGTATTACAGACGAAATTTAGCCTTACAGAAAACTGTCACTTAACAAGGGCGCATTATACAATGTTTATGGGGGGTATATGTATGTGACGCGAATGTATGAAGAGATTGATGAAAGTAGATGAAGCGAAAGTAGTGTGTCAGAATCGGGCGAAGTGGAAATCCATAGTCACTGCCTACCCCTACCCCTACAGGCGTGATATTATGTATGTATGTATGTATGGTGGTCTATGGGCTGTGTACTGGGATGTCTTCGGTTCGAATCTCAGGTCGGGCAACGTGGTTTTTCAACATGATTTGCCCAAGGTTGGATGATGGGTCGTCCAAAGGAATGGTCGTCACTTGATGTCTACTTAGACGGCCTAAAAAACTAAGCCGTATCTTTCTGCATTCGTAAAAGTGTGTAGCGCGTACTTTGAAGAGGATAAGGACAGGTGGAAAAAAGTAGTGATGTGGATAATCGATTATTTTTCATAATCAATTATTCAATTATTTTAAAGACGTGATCGACTAATGGGTTAGTCAATTATTATCTCAGCCTATCGCCGTCCATTGCTGGACCTAGGGCTCTCCAAGTGAGCGCCAATCATCCCGGTCGATTAATAATATAATAATACATCTTTAAAAAATAATTGTATATAATAAATAATCGATTATCCTCATCACTAGAAAAAAAGTATCAATTATTTAGGTTCATATAAAGTGACTATCAAGATCAAAGATGAGGAGTTATAGCGGGAATTCCGACGGTGCGGGTGGTCGCTTGTTTTAATGATTTCATATTTTAGTCTAAAGTTGTGTTTGTGATTTAAATGTGATGTATATCCAAGCAATGAACATCAACGACGATGGACAGTATGTGGAAGCTTTGAAATAAGTGATTTTGGATGCTTTTTGTCGGGTGGATGGGTCGACCATGTTCGATTCCTCCGCTGCGAGAAAATCGTCTAAAAAAACATCAAACTGGAAGGAATTGACGCCAAAACTCCAGCAGGGCCTTGAAATCGAACACATCCGACTTCATTGCACTTGCGAAAACTTACATGTAGGAAAACAATTTCCCTAACTTGACATTGGCATAATGTATTTCAAATGCCATAAAAAAAAAAAAAAAGATCAAAGATTCTACTTTGGAATCTTACGTTTTGTTGTTGTTGTTGTTCGTGACTGGAGTAGTTGTTACAAAACAAACTTCATCTAAATTATAATGAAACAAAATATTTATTAATATTGAGTTTATTTGCGACTTTGCAATTTAAAATTTCAAACTTTTAGTTGTATCTGTAGAATACCAGATATTCAATAGAACGCTTTTATAGTTTCTAATAGATGTACTCATTATACGGTGAAGTATTATTTATAGCTCCATATTATATAAGTTATCATTTTCAAACCATTTCAATTAGTTTCGGAGACTATATACATACACACTCACGCCTGTATCTCATGGGGGTAGGCAGAGACTATTGAGCGTCACAAGCTACGACACACCTCTTTTGCCTCTTCCACACTCATGCATCTTTTTATACATTTCGGAGACTATTTACTGATATATGTACCTGATTATTGGATTTTTCCATATCAGTCCGGAGTCTGGAATTTGTGCCCGATATGGCGATAGGCTCGCTCCCTATCACATCTGGGACGGAACTAAGCTCGACGAAATGTGGTGTTCTAGTTTGCTAGTGCGCCTCTGGGGGATACAGGCGTGAGCTTATGTATGTATGTATATGTACCTGATATATTCTTTCTTTCCTTCCAAACATACAAACTGATATACAAATTAAATTAATGTATTCATGCATAGTATATAGTAAAGGTACTACCTATAGATTGAAACATACGTTTGTGACTAGCGGGCTTAGTCAAGTGGCTTATGCGCTCATCGAATAGAATAGTAAATGTATGGGAACGACACAAGACTACGCTATATGTAGCGTACTAAGGGCTAAGCCCGCAGTACATTTCACGACATAGATTGTACGTAAAAGAAATATACATCTGTATTGGATGTAATTTTCGTACCGTTACCTCGCGTGGTTGCGTGACCCGATAGAAAAAAGATAGCGGAAATGAAACACTCACAACCTTTTAGTATTTGCCATACGTTCTTTCACGGTTGTTACGACTCCCCGCAGATACATTTCTGCGTTCTTATTGGCCGGATGTATAATAATGTGAAAGCATTTTTTGTTTTGTTCAAAACGGTCTGGGAACGTGCAATATTGTCGGGTAATGAGGTTAACTTGTGTCATAGTGCGAACGGTTATTGATATTGGAACCTTGGGGATTGGTTAAATGGTTTGAAGGTATGGACTATGCTAGAGTTACGGACGTAAAAAAAAGATGGACGGAGCGGTAAGAACATTGAGAGTGAAACAGGGTTTTCTGCCCATTCTATCTATGGACACGTAATGGCGGCGACTGAGCGTGTTACAAACACATTCAAAAGTATATAGATGGGACAACAACACAAAACTTGTGATCCATAAGTGATGACCTAGTGGTCATAAGTCGCTCAGTTTATTTGAAATATACGCGTGCCAGGTCGACCAGCGTAATAATATTAAGAGAATAAACTTAAGTGATTCTTAACCATTCAAAAAACATTCGAGGGTGTAAATTGTAATAATCGCCCTCGCATTGTAATAAGTGGTTGATGGCGGTATTGAAGTTTGAGATTTTTTTTTGTATGGAAACTTGCTTGATAGCCCCCTATAGTATATATTTAGTTAGCTAATATAAAATCTCTTTGGCATGTTATGAGTGTTATTGAGTGCGTGGGGCACTTTTGTACAGGCGCGTTTGTGTGCGTGACGAATATAGACGAGATGGTGTCCTTCTTTTCCGTCCGTGGCTGGAATACGGTGTGGCGGTAGTGCGTCTGTGATGTTGGTCATTCGAATACATGTTCATACTTTATTTGTTGATGTTCAGATTAGTTCGGTCGCTCGGTTGATAGTCGCCTCCTTGGTCTAGTGGTAGCATATATGGGCTGTGGGTCGGGAGGTCCTGGGTTCGATTTCCAGGTCGGGCAAAGCGAATTTTCAATTTAATTTGCCCGGGACTGGAGAGGGGGTTGACGTTACTATAAGTATATTTGGCAGTATTTAGGAGATCGCCCATTTGGTTTATGCAGAAAGAGTTCACCAATAACAGAAAAATAAATCTATTTTAGAACAAATGTTTACAGTTTTAAAATAAATAAATGTTATTGTAATCATAAGGTAATTTTTATTGCTTACAATCTCGAGCAACTTTTCATAGTTGATGTTTTCAAATATACCTCTAGAGAAGACCAAGTGTAGGTTCTGTGATTAGTTTCGGGTATCGTAAGTGCCAATTAGGGTTGTTTACAAAGCCTCCATTGGTAAATATTTACCAGCTTGTTACCTAACTGTGTGCAAACGATCCTCTCGTTTTCAATAATAAAATACACTGGAATTTCCTTTACGTAAACGAAAGAATATTTATTGAACGAATATCTCATTATGTATAGATTGCTTTGTAACATCAGATAGTTGAGTGAAATATTACAAATTTTATTTATACGAAGATTCTTGTTAGGAAAAATTTAATAATGCTATTGAACAAATATTGACGAAATTCGTTTGTCTGCGAGGCGGAGTCGGGTGCGGCGTCTTTGTTGTTTCGCGATGTATTTATTGGAAACTACGATTAACATTGGGGATACACTACTGTCTTTGTTGGATCAAAAACATGAAAACTATTTGGAGTTTTATAATTTTGGATATAGTTTTTGGATCTCAAATAGAGAGAGTTGTGGTCATGTGAGGGATTAATATTATATTATGTATTATAATGAGAGGGGTTGATATTATTATTTTTACTGAAATGTCTCGCATTTCTGATTCCCAAAATTTAGTGGATATAGGAGATTATTTATATCAGGCAGGCAGCCGGTCGTAAAAATTAAGCCAAATCCTTTCTGCAACATGCTTGAAAAAGTGGGTTGCGCCGACCCCACATTAAGATGGGATAAGGGCAGGTAGAAAGAAAGCAAGTAGTGGAGACTATTTATAGTTGATAAGATAGATATAAAGTCGCTTCCTTGGTCTAGTGGCAGCATATATATGCTGAGAATCGGAAGGTTTTGGGTTCCCAGGTCGGGCAAAGCGAATTTTCTAATTTAATTTACCCGGGACTGGATCCCTCAGAGGGGTTGACGTCAGGTAGGCTGCCGGTCGTAAAAACTAAGCCAAATTCTTTCTGCAGCATGCTTGAAAATGTGTGTTGTGTCGACCCTACATTGATGGGATAAGGCCAGGTAGATAGACTCAGAGTTAGTCGAAGTCGCTCTATAGATTAGCCTTAGACTTCAGAACAATGTAATCTTGTGCACATTCATTCACTTGACTCAACACACCATTACTGGAATTGGCTAAAATTGACATAGCTAATATGATTGCGAAAGTGTAATTTGTCGTACATATTTTACTCCTTATTTCTCAACACATGTAGTGAGACACTACGTACCGTTAAGAGACAAATAGGGGCAATGTTCACGGCCCATCGCGTGTTATGAAGCGGAAACTAACCGAAACACGCGTGCCCAACGTGCCATGGTTACGATATAATGACATGTCGACGTGTACCTCTTCTCTATACGGATAAATAGGAAAATATTAACAGGGAACGAGAGCCAGAATATGGTGATACCCGAAGATTTTTTTTATTAAAATATTACATTTTTATATTCATTTGTTAATTTTGTTGTGAATTGTTCTAACCTAATTTTAGGTTTTCCATCAAAGTACTTAATTTTTTTTTATAGCAGAGATTGGCAAACGAGCAGATGGGTCACCTGATGGTAAGTGATCTCCACCGCCCATAAACACCCAAGACACAAAAAGAATCATGGATGCGTTACCAACTTAAAAAGAGGGAATGGAGGGGGAGGGGAATGGGGTTGGGAAAGGGAGGGGGGAAATGGGCCACCGGAAATCTCACTCACCGGACGAAACGCGACAGCAAGCTGCCACTTTACGTCGATTTTCTGTGAGACAGTGGTGTCTAACCGGTCGAGCCAGCCTATTCGTGCTGTAGACGTTACTGTTTACAGCGTGGCTCTACTACTCTAAAAAAATCAGAAGATTTTAGCTCTTAAGGCATAAGGATAATCATTGAAGCATCAAAAACATTCCCATTGAATGTAACACTCAACATATACATAGATGCGAAAAGTAACTATTGCTAATATTTTTATTGCACGCAGAGGCGCCCTAGTGAACTAAAACACACACAGGCGTGAGCTTGTTATGTTTAATGCATAAAATAGCAAACGAGAAAGTTTGTTACTTGATGGTGAGTAATTTCACCATTAGATATAAGTATATTTCACTATAAGACTCATATGTACGTGCTGGGTCACCAAAAGGTTCATTCACCCAGTGGACACACAACGGCAAGTTGATACTTTACATCGGTTTTTTGAAATAATGGTAGGTATCAAACTGCTACCGGACTATGGTGATTGCAACAAATCAACTGTTGTAGGTTGGACTGAAATATACCATCGTTTTTCAAATGGTGCTTACCATTTAATTCTTGACTAAGTACTCTTACTAGTAATGTAGTAACTAGAATTGCTACATTGTACGAGTATTCTTACCGTGAGTACCAACCTTAACGATGCCACAATGCACAAAGCTTCTTAACTGTATTGATTTTATTTTAAGACTTTTGTTAATGGGTCTAAGTCTGAAGACATAATAGCGTAGTCTACTTAATATACGTTTAAAAATTATTCACGATATTGCTCTCAGAAGACTTACAAACTAAGTTCTTTTTCACTTTGATCGGATAAAACAAAATGAATTCTTACTATTACAAACTATAAACAGTTGATTTAGGGTAATTTTTTCTAAAGCGTTATGACCGTTAATGTTTGAAACATCTGTCAAAATAAAAAAAAAATGGTTATTAAAAATTACCCCAATTTTTTTATATCTGTATGAATTGCTGAAATGTCATTAAAAATTGAATAAGTCGTTAATCGACACTTACTTGACACTGCTGTGGTCCTTGTCTGTTGGGCGAGGCTGGTTTGGGCCGGACCTTCTTTGCTGAGAGGAGCGGCTTCGAATCCAGACCCGTCACTGCTACCGACACCGTTGTTATCCCACTCAGCATACCACTCGATGATGATGATGTTGTACAATCTGGAACAATCATACATTCATTTAATATTCAATTAACTACCAACTAGCTTTTGTTCGCAACGTTGCCCGCGTGGGAATTTTTCCTCTCCTATTTCCATTGATTTTCTACAAACTTCGGATATCTACCGATATAGGGATAGAGGAAAGAAAGAAGACTATTCACAACTTTAAAAAATAACTGACCGACTTCAAACTTGATCCGATGACCCTTGAAATAAGCTTTATCCAACACAAAAAGAATTTTGAAAATCGGTCCACATAATTTGGCGAAGATATCGAAGTAACATACATAAAAGATTAAACACGAATTGAAGACCATCTCCGTTTTGGAAGTCGATTGAAAATAGAAAGGAAGGTTGTAGAAGGGGTTCGGCTTAGTTTTAAGACCGGTCGTGGTCCCTAGCAAATTGTCTTAGAAACACTGCATTGCTCGGCTTGGATTCGAACACAGGATTTCCCAGTCCACAGTCCATAAACGCTGTCGCTAGACGAAGGTGACCATCACTATTACGTTATATGTATCTAAATAATTATGTTCATATTTCTAGAAATAAGATAATATGCGCCATAAAATGGAATTATTTTATATTCATGAAAACATAGTTTAGTTAAAATGCAGTTTATTATAACTTGAATTTGCAAATCCAACTAATCTAATTGGCCATGCATAATATTATAGCAGTATTTTTATATACTAGCAGTACTATCTACGAAATACTTATATTTTTTTGGTCATCCCTATAGCTTAGAGGCTGTGTGCGATGAAGAGATTGGTCGCCACCTATCACTCCCACGGAAATAGATAGCGCAGATATCCACCAAGATTTATCCTTGTCAACCCTTCAGATAAACAAATGTAACTACCTCTCATTCATTAGGCACGATTCTCGGACGTTGCTTATCTTTCTTCTGTATCTTTTCTATGCAAATGCTTTTGAACATGCAAACGGCAAAATATAATAGGAATTGCAGATGTGATGAAGAAAATATTAATTTATCAAAGAAATGAATTAAAGCTTACACGGAAATAAAGATAATGGATGTATAATAAAATAAAAAATGAATGAAATGTCTACTTTATTCCCTTTGTGGCCCTTTTGAGTAGCGAAGTACTTTGTGAAGTAAAAATGAAGACCAAACTTTTGAAATGGCTCTTTTTATAGAACATTTAACATAATGCGTTATGTTACGAATTTGACTGATATATTTTTTGTTTTATTATGGAAGCTCTGAATTATTGTTGAGATGGAATGTAAGATTATCAAACTAATGAAATTTGAATAAGAGCCAGATACAGAAGGTAGTGTTATTTGACACGGCACGCATTGTGACGTGGTTTCTCACTCTGAGCCCTTAACCGCCGGTGGCTTGAGTCTCAAGCCGCGTCATCGGGAGGGTGATATTTGTTTTTCTTATGTATCATTTATATCATTTATGTTTTAAAATGTTGAAAAAAAGATAAAATGAGAATAAAAATTAACACTAACCCCCTTATTCATAATGAAATCTTGGTCTTATCAAAAGCATAACCCTACTTTTGCCTAGTTTAGCAAAAAGAGAACTAATATATGCTTATCGAATACAATGTTGCTGGTTACAGAAAATATATTATTTTTATCTCTGGCAAGCTTCGAAACAAATATGAAGTCTTGGCTATATATTTTTTATTAATTGTTTCCAAACAATTAATAAAAAATATATATCAATCTTAGATAGGGTTCTAGACTATAACAAAATTAATATCATTAAGAAAGAACATCAAACTTGAAACAGCTGATCGGAATCGGCCATCTTTTCACTATCGAACGTTAGAATATTTTAACGTTATTGAACAATTATGAATACAATTTTTATGAAGCGTAATATTGCGGTCTTTTTGCGCTCTACTAAGTTATTATGAATAAAGGGGTATAGCTTTTACAAGAGGTTTTACCGATTACTAACTATATTCAGTGCCTCTGCTAAGAATAACACGAGAATTGAATGGTGCCCACAGAACACATATAGGTACTCTAATAGACCGTGCACACCCGCTTATATTTCCATCCTCAATTGTTTTTTTATTTACCCACTAAACTTAAATAATTGTGGTCACCGTTAATATTTCGAAACGCAGTTATTATAAACTTAATACGCATTGTACTTACTATTCCTGTTACTATATTTTCGCTCTGGAAAGAAACAAAGAAAGACATGTAGCATTTAATCGACGATCTTATTTATAGTTTATTAAAATCAAATCAAATCAAAATATATATTGAATCCATGAAATGTTACTACGTCATTTAGATTCCGTCAAAGTTCCTCTACCGCCAGTTCGGAAGGCCGTTTCGCCAGAGAAGAACGGGCAAGAAACTCTACTAATTATACTATCAACTTTGTAATATACAGCTACGGACGTAAAAAAAGATGGACGGAGCGGTAGGAACATTGAAAGTGAAGCAAGTTTTTCGGACCATTCTATCAGACGCCACCATTGCGGGTCGATAGATTGAATAGGCCGATAACTCTGCTTCACTTTCATTGTTCCAAGCGCTCCATCCATCTTTTTTTTCGTCCGTGTATACAGTATACAATATCCTACTGCTGCGCCCGAGCATCCTCTAATAACATTAATAATTTATTAATATAATAGATGTACACGACGCTAAACTTGAAAAACTGTTTCAACTCGATAAGCATTTTTGTAAGAGAATTATTTAAGAACGTTTAAAACAGATAAGTTACCGTTTGACCTAGATGAGTCGTTTTGTATGTATCAGCGTTATTGGAAGATAATTTCAGTGGCCTTTAAATTTCGGCATCCGATATTAATTTAAAGCGAACCGAATGCAAACAAGTCTGTAGATCGGACTCGTCCGCCGCGCTCTGCCGAAATTCAGACTTATTCCACCTTTTTCGGCGAACAGGGAAGAACTGTTGAATTAGGCGAAAGTAAAGATTGTTTGAGCAAAGGATCAATTTTGTGAAACTCAAAATTTAAGTTGTTCCGGAACAATCTAATTTCGGCGGGTTTTTGTTTTTATCCTTTTAGTGAGGGATCGTGACTTAATCCGGAAGCAATCTTTCAATTTACTCGAAGTTATCTAGATGGTGGTAGTTTTAGGTGTTTCTATCTTATAGTTAATCCTAGATATATTTAGGCCTATGTTCAGCAGTGGACGTCCTATGGCTGATGATGATGATGATGATATACGTCAGTTAAACCAGAGTTTTGCTTACGAATATTTTACTAGAAATATACGAAATACGCGAGATGTTGTTTATGGATTTAATACTGGACATACCTATCATATCGAATCTTCGAATTAAAAAAATTCTAATTAGTACACGGACACGTTTATTGGTCAAAAGCTGTTTTCTTTAGCCACAAAAGTACTATTCTTTTTTTTTTTTTTTTTTTTTTTTGGCCCTACAGCTGCTTGCCTAACCGAGTCGGCAAATTCAGCCACACCGGTCTGTTGGGATGAACGCAGGTGCGCCCAACCCATAAAGTTAGGTGACCACGCTGAGGGCAACCCACTAACGGGTTACGAACCTCGGCTCAGGGCGGTCACTGAGAGGGTGATGTTGAAGACATCAACGATTAGGGGAGTGTGGACGTGTTTTCCTAACTATCCATTTCTGTCATCGGCACGCGGGCCGGAATTGTTAACAGGGTCGGAGGGGCTGCTACTGGGAGCGCGGCGTGGTCCTCGTCGGCGGGGACGGAACATCGGTCGTGTGGAGTGTGGGAGCGATTTAAGATGCTCGATCTTACGTTGAATGGCCAGAGTGATGGCGTCATCAGGGTCTGACAAAACGGATCTAGGACGTCTCCATTTCGCACGGTCAAATGGAGTGTATATTGACGCTTGACGGACAAGCGTGTTTGGGTGGTGTGCCGCCCGATCGAAGTAGCGTCTGCTAGCCATCTGCATAAAATGCCTGATGGTCGGCAAGTTGGTGTCCACGTGGAGGTCGTGGTTACGTATGTACCACGGAGCGTTAAGCGCTCGTCTTAAAAAGACGTTTTGCAGGACTTGCATACGCTTAAGTCGAGCGGGCGGTATGTGAGCGAACACGGGCGACGCGTAAGTCATTATCGGCCTAATACACGTTGTGTAGATCCTAATCTTGTTGCGGGCTGACAACTTGCTCTTACGGTTTAAGAGAAAATGTAATCGTGCTAACGCGATTGCGGCTCGCGCGCGTACCGCATTTACATGAGTGATGAAGTTCAGTCTCCGATCAAGGTTGACTCCTAGATATTTGGCGTTGTTGGTCCAAGGGATAGCCTTATTGGCCATGGTGACTGAAGCGTTAGGCTTTTGGGTGAAAATTTTTTTGGTAAAGAGAATTGCCTGACTTTTGGCGGGGTTGACAGTGATTCGCCATTTGCGGAACCACTCACCGAGTTCATCGGCTGCGGTTTGCAAAATGCGAATCACTTTGTCCGGGTCTCTACGTGAAGCGTAGATTGCCGTGTCGTCAGCGAAGAGCGCCAGATGGGCGTCTTTCGGTTTAGGAATATCGCTTGTGTATAGCGAGAAAAGAAAAGGGGACAAAGCGGAGCCTTGCGGGACTCCGGCAGTGATGGTGTGTCGGGAGGAAAGAGTTCCCTCCACGCGATATTTGAAACCGCGATTCGACAAAAATTCCCGTATGATGTGCACGAGCTGTGTGGGCACATTGAAGGTATACAACTTGTAGAGCAAGCCGTTGTGCCACACTTTGTCGAATGCTTTTTCAATATCAAAGAAAAGAGCACCGGTAGGGTTTCCGCGCCTAAAGTTGTCGTGGACATGCTCCGTGATGCGGAGGATCTGATTCACGCAACTGTGCCTACTACGAAAACCAAACTGCTCTGGAGGGAGCAGATGGTGAAGGTGGGCGACTATCTTGATGCGATCGAGGACGATTCGCTCGTAGAGTTTACCCAGAGCGCTGAGTAAACTGATGGGACGGTAAGAGGAGGGTTCGAAGGCGGGTTTCCCCGGCTTGTGAATACCTATCACAACCGCCTCTTTCCAGACGTCTGGAAAGAGGCTGTTTTGGAACGCTGCATTGAAGATGTCAGCGAGAATTTTAACTAGATGCTCCGGGAGCATTTTCATGACTCTATTGGATATGCCGTCACCCCCGGGGGCTTTTCGTCTTTTGAGCGCCTTGATCAGAGAACTGACTTCTTCGATTGTCACCGGCGCGAGTGGGTCGGGCGGTTGGTCGACATCCGGGTCGACGTTTGTCGGGCGCGGACGCGGAACCGGTATCGGTGGCGGCGGGATTGCGTTCCTACTTTCGACAAAAGTGTCAACCGCAACGAGATGCTCTGGGTCAATGGGAACTGAGGTGAGTGAACATTGAGCCTCCAGGCTGTCGGCAAGCAATTCCGCTTTCTCGTCGTCGTCAAACGCCGGGCGTTGATTCGGACGATTGAGCGGGGGCATGGTGACTGTATCATTTCTCCTGAAGGAACGGCACAACTGCCAGAAAGCCTGGTGAGTTGGATCTAGCTCTGATAGGTGAGTTTCCCACCTCGAATCGACGGCCTCTTGGATGCGACGTTTGGCCTCGCGTTGGAGGAAACGCGTTAGATGCCGTTGATCCGGGGAGGGATTCGTCTTACAGGCTCTCAGCGCGGCGTTTCGCCTCCTCACCACACATTTCACGTCTTCGGGAAGGTGCCAATGGCTAAGCATAGCCTCCGGCACCCTCTCGGAGCTGTCGCTCACGACGTTTTGGATATGTGCGGTGAAGGAGCGAATCGCGCCGGACGTCTCTTCAGGAGTAACTATGTTGGTCGGGATCGCGGAGAGATCAGGGGATGAGGTGTCCTCGAGCTTGGTGCCTAGGAGACGCCAGTTCGTTTTCACCTTCATCGGTACGTTAGGACCTGTGTCTGTGGGACCGTTTATAGGGACTAGATCTAGGATCACAGGTCTGTGGTCAGAGTCCAACTCTTGTAGCACCTGCATGGAACGCACGCGTAGGCATACGTTCCTTGCAAGCGCTATGTCGAGTATGTCAGGTCGGTGATTGTCGTTAATTCTACTATAATGGGTGGGTTCTGATGGAACTAGAATTTCCATATCAATAGTGTCTAGACACCGCTCTAGTGCTGCACCTCTGCTGTTGGTAGAGTTGCAGTTCCAGAGCGTGTTCTTGGCGTTGAGGTCGCCCGCCAGAAGGACAGACTCCCCCATGCTCAGTAGGGTCGAAATTTCATTGGAGTGAAGCTCCTTTTGGGGTGAGAGGTAAGCCGAGATGATAGTGATCGGCGGATGTCCTGTCAATGCTAGCCTGCAGACTGAAGCCTCAATGTTCGTCAGGTTTTCGGGGGGGTCTAGAGGTATGCAGTGCAGGGACCTTTTAAAGTATATTAGGGTGCCACCAAAAGGGCCAGTAGTGCGGTCGTTCCGAACTACTTTGAAATTAGGGATATTAGGGTTTCGGTGAGCAGGTTTGAGGAACGTTTCCTGGATGAGGAAAACGTCCAGATTGTTATCGCGGACAAAGTGTGCGATTTCGGCACATTGGCCGCGAATACCATTGGTATTGAAAAAGCCCACTCTGAGGGAGCGAGGCTTGGTCCGCGACGGGGGGGAAAAAATATTATTGTTGTTAGCCATCGGAAGGCGGTAAAATTAAGTCAGCGATGTAGGATCGCTGTTCCCTATACAGAAGTTCTAAGTCAGACACCAGTCTTGCGTCCGGGTGGCCCTTGGCTGCTATTTCCCTTATTTTATCAGAGATAAGGGTGTAGTAGTCGATCGGGGGGTTTATGATGGCGTCGTAGATGGCATCTACTTCAGCCTTAGAGAGTGTGCGACCCGCCGCGGTAGGGGGTGCAGGGTTTTTGGGGCGCGGCTGGGCTGCCCTGGGAGGGTTAGCCCGGGAGGCCGCAGGAGTGGGAGCTGGAGCAGGAGTGGTAGGAACCGCGGTGGGTTGACTGGGAGTGGCGGGAGGTGTGGCCGGGGTGGCGGGAGTGACTCCGCCGGGGGCCTGGGTGGTGGCTGCTACCTCTTCGGCTTGCTTGCTTGGCAACTGCCAATGGTTGCGCGCCGGGATGGGTGCAGGGATGAATTTAGCCTGAGGGGCCTTGGGGGGTAGAGCTTTAGGAGCTCGGGTCGGTTTTTTGGGGGCATGCGTGCACCCACGATAACTAGCCGGATGGCCTATTTGGCGGCAATTGGTGCACGAAGGCGGCTCCGTGCACTGGGTCCTATCCTTGGGACGTGGGCACTGTGCAGTTCCATGATTTCCGAGGCACTTGACGCACCTGGCGGGCATGCGACAACGCAGCGATGAATGGCCATACAGTTGGCAGTTGTGGCACTGCCCGATTAGCCGTTTGCGGTGGGGGGTCTCCACGGTGAAGCCGCGGAATCCAAGAATGTCGCTGATGGCAAACAGATGTTTGGCATCAGCGGGGGTTTCTAATTCTACGAGGACCATCTCGTAGGGCTGCTGAGTGGCGTCTGCGCGGGCGGGACGGTGCATACGGGTAACCCGGACGCAAGAGATGCCTTTCTCTTGAAGGCCTAATGTAACTTCCTCGGTCGACATTTCTAACGGGATTCCGCGTATAACAAAGCGGTAGGTGCGCTCCTCGGGGAGGGCGTAAGTGTAATAGTTGATGTCTCCGGAAGACATCCACTTGGTAAGGGCGCGGTGGTCGGCCACCGTAGCCGGCATGACGGTGACTGTTTTGTGGAGGCTATTCCACCTATTGTTTCTCAGGGTGATGCCCTGAGACTGTATTTTCGCGAGAAGGGTGGGTAAGGAGCTACCATCCGGGACGCGGATGTTGATTGGGGGAGGTTTTTTGCCCTTTGGCTCAGAGGGAGCGGAGGGCCTAGAGGGTGCGGCTGGTGAGGACGGGGGTGAGGGGGAAGCCGGCGAGTCGGTGTCGAAGGCCAGCGCAGAGGGCGCCGGAGTTGCCACCGACACGGCGGTGGCCGATCGCGGCTTCGTCCGCCTCCCGCGCTTCACGGTCGTGAAACCGTCGTCATCCTGCTCGGATGACGATGATTCCGACCGAGAATCGCCGGAGGTTGAAGAAGCCGCGGGCCTCTTGGTGGATGCGGGTGAATCGGTTTCCATCGCCGTAGCGATGGGCCCCGAGGGAGCGGTGGGCGAGGCGGAGGGTCCGTCGTCCGTTGACGGGCTCTCCGTCTCGTCGGCAAACAGGTCCGGTAGTATGTCCTTGAGTACGGACTCAAGGCGTGCCCACGCGAGTGGGTTTTCTGCCACCTTCGCGAGGGCCGCGGCACACTTCTTTCGTGACGGGGCCATCGCGAGTGTTGCAGAGTTTTGGCGCGGCGCGAGTGTGTTCCGACGCGGGTGCGTTCCGCCCGGGAAAGAACACACAAGAAACCGGGCGGCGCTCGCACTGACGTACGGTCGCGGATCGCGGGTCGCGGGTCGCGGTGGGACGCGTGAATTTACGTCCCCGGGTGGGTGTGCCCGGGGCTGAGTATGTGAATGACCCTCCTCGCCGGGTATAGGCGAGGGGGGGTGTACTTAAAATTAGGTGTGCCCTAAGCTGGTATCCCTTTGCCAATCTTAATGTGCGAAAGGGTTCCTAACAGTCCGTGCACCGTAAGTGGTATTGGTCCGGGGACCGCACACTCAACCGGATACACGGGATGGAAATCGGGATGGGTAGGGTTGGGAAGGAGATATGCGGGGGAAAGAGTGGTGTGCCTCCACTAATTCCTTATCCGCACCCGTCCGGCTTGCTTCAGCCCTGAAGGGGCGTGGCGCGGGCCGGGTCACCGCTAGCTTCGGCTTGTTGACACCGTGAGGTTTACCACCGAGCTAATTCCCTGAAGGGGACAATAAACAATATACCGAGAATTCGGGCTAATCCCTGTCCTGAAAAGGACGCGGATGGGCCCTTTGTCTGGTAACCGACAAAACAAAGCGGAGCTTTGTTTTATGGTCGGATTACCGAGACGGCAGCGCGGGGCTGCAATCCGACCTGACAAACAGGCCGGTAATCGGTTGTAAAATCACTGCAGGTGCAGTGACAATACGTCCGAGAGCGACCGCTGCCAAGAGCGGAATGAAGTACTATTCTAGTTTCTTTCAATACATAAATTATTTATCCTCATACAACAGTTGCCAAGTGAAAAGGTTCGAATATTGAAATATCCTATCAACATTAATCAGTGTCTAACAATAATCCATTATTTTCGCAACAAATTATTATTCGCCGGAACACGTTAAGCCACAAAAAAACTGGTAATTTTATTTCAAAACTTCGCTGTGTTCAAATATAGAATATTTATCACTATTGAAGCTTGCGATGGAATTGTGAAATATTGATGATGTCAAAACCATATTTTAGAATACATATCATATAGTCTACTTATATGGCTTTATTTTCCGGGATAAAAGTAACCTATTTGTTATTCTGATGTATATAAATAAAAATCCGTCTATAGTAGGATTTCTAAATTTGTTTAATTAGCAATCGGACTATAGTAGTTTTTTCGTGAAAGAGTAACAAACATCCATATCCTCACAAACTTTCGCGTGAATTATACTGGTTAGAAGTTATTAATATAGATAGGAAGTGTATATATGCAGTGTTATAAGTTAAGGTTTCACTTTCAGTTAATTGATTGTGTAGATTACATCTGCTTGGAGAGGCACGACACGTTCACACAATGGACTTCATATCCTGACACCCCAACCACTGTAGCCATTGAAACGTCCCTCAGCGACCGAAGATCGTCTGATAGTCATCGGATACAATAACGCAGACCGAATCGGAACCGGCCGAATCTAACAAGGGATAAGTCGGGCCCGTTCATAAAGATCCGTATTGATTCGGAGGCTTTCGGCCTTGATGGGATGTTCTTTGTCACTCGACGGACGCCATTAGTTTGTTTATGTTTGTGAACACCGCGTATCCGTCCCGGCTGACTGATGCCCACTAATGGTACGAGAGAAAAATGACGCTCGATATTTTGAGGGAGATGAGATACATAAGTAACAAAGTGGCCGCTTTTGAGCGATCCGTGTGATGAATAGGTAATGTCGCGGAGAAAAAGATGTTGCGGCCCGACTCAAAGTAAGTTTGCTCACCCGATTTAATTGAGTTAGCCTTTATGCCTACAGAATTGTGTCTAATAATTCTTTCTTTTCAATTCGTTGTGGCTCTGAACTTGGATATTAAACGAAAGTTTTTCATTACGCTGTTTATTTTGTATCATAGCTAACTTTAGGAAGTTCGGGGTGGTTATTTAACTGGAACTTTCACTGATTTAATAATAGCTAAATAAACATTAACTTTTGTTTTCTCATTGAAATATTATTCCGAAATCATGATATGAAACTATATGAAATTGATTGAATTTCAATTTGATTGTTTTAGATATGAATGACTAATTTGCCAATTTATCTGTACCTTTTGCAATTAGTTCTTAGAAGAACCACGCAAGAATAACTATACAAAAAGTCCCACGGACTAATATGAATGTTTAAATAATATCAAAAACTTGAAAATCGACTTTAAACTTCAATCGGGATGTCAATGCTGTTGATAGTTACGGAGTTTACTCCGTAGCTAATCAGAGGCGCTGTAGCCCAACCATGATTTTTTTTGGCATTTATTTAGCGACTACGTAAAATATTTATATGAATAATCACAAGTTTAAAAACTTAACAGACCGACTTCAAATCCGATCATGACCGAATTTATATGGGACCACCCGTGAAATAAGCTCTATCGAACACAAAAAGAATTTTGAAAATGGGTCCACATTTGGCGGAGATATCGAGTATCATACATAAAAAAAATACCGACGAATTTAGGAACTCCTCCTTTTGTGGAAGTTGGTCGAAAACACCCGAACGTCTCTAGCGGTTACTTGGTGAATTAACGTTTTTTATACAAATTATTGTACGTAGTCTAGTAAATGTCTAAAACTCAGGGTCCGAGCGATACGAATTCGATTGTCAGAAATATTACTGCTCGGGACACATATCTTGATTTTAACACCCCTGGAGAACGCTCTATCGAACACAAAGAACCTTGAAAATCGGTCCACTTTGTCAGCAATATCGTTCATCTCTGTCGCCGTCCACTGTTTTCCTTTCGAAGTCGGGTGCAAATAACAAGTAACCGTACTTTTGTTGACCGACTTCCAAAAAGAAGAAGGTGGTCAAATCGTCTGTATTTTTTATGTATGTTACGCGATATCTCCGCCAAATGTGGACCGATTTTCAAAATTCTTTTTGTGTTCGATAGAGCTTATTTCAAGGGTGGACTCATATAAATTTCGTCACGATCAGATCAAGTTGAAACTCGGTCAGTGAAATTTTTAAACTTGTGATTATTTTATGTATGTTACGCGATATCTCCGCCATATGTGGATCGATTTTCAAAATTCCTTTTGTGTTCGATAGAGCTTATTTCAAGGGTGGTCCCATATACATTTGATCATGATTGGATCAAGTTGAAACTCGGTCAGTGAAGTTTTTAAACTTGTGATTATTTTATGTATGTTACGCGATATCTCCGCCAAATGTGGACCGATTTTCAAAATTCTTTTTGTATTCGATAGAGCTTATTTCAAGGGTGGTCCCATATAAATTTCGTCACGATCAGATCAAGTTGAAACTCGGTCAGTGAAATTTTTAAACTTGTGATTATTTTATGTATGTTACGCGATATCTCCGCCATATGTGGACCGATTTTCAAAATTCTTTTTGTATTCGATAGAGCTTATTTCAAGGGTGGTCCCATATACATTTGGTCACGATTGGACCAAGTTGGAAGTCGGTCAGTGAAGTTTTTAAACTTGTGATTATTTTATGTGTGTTACGCGATATCTCCGCCAAATGTGGACCGATTTTCAAAATTCTTTTTGTATTCGATAGAGCTTATTTCAAGGGTGGTCCTATATACATTTGATCACGATCGGACCAAGTTGGAAGTCGGTCAGTGAGGTTTTTAAACTTGTGATTATTAGGGTCGAGTGGAGCGTAGTGTTAGCGTAAACGGCGTGCACTTGATGGTCCTCACAAGCTGGCAGGCGAGACAGGTTTGGCTAACGCCTCCCTTGAAACTTGTATTACGCTTTACAACGCTCAGTAATACCCATATTATGTAAATTAACTAACTTTAGCTTTCAGGTGCCATATTATGTACATTAATTACAATTTAAAACTTACGACAGATGCCCACTGAGGCTCGTCGCTTTAATGGCGCAAAATTATTATTATGTTGATTTAGAGCGCACGTGGGATGTGACGCCTCTATTTTATATTTTTGACCAACCCAAAAAGGAGGAGGTCCTCAATTCTGTCTGTATATTTTTATGTATGTTACGCGGTATATTCGCTAAATGTAGATCGCTTTTCAAGATTCTTGTGTTCAATAGAGCTTATTTCAAGGGTGGTCCCATATAAATTTAGTCACGATCGGATTTGAAGTCGGTACGTTAAGTTTTTAAACTTGTGATTATTTTTATGTATGTTACGCGGTATCTCCGATAAATGTAGATCGATTTACAACATTATTTTTGCGTTCGATAAAGCTTATTTATAAGATAAGGGTGTTCACTGGTCCCATATAAATTTGGTCACGATCAGATTTGTTTTGAAGTCAGTTCGTTTAGTTTTTTTTTTAAACTTATAATTATTTTCAACAGACTTCAAGAGCAGCAGACAATTCGTTTTATACGATTTGTTCTTCAAATGTAAAGGTTTTTTTTTGTGGTCAAAAGAGTTTACGCGATAGGGTTTGAAGTCGGTGTTTTTATTATTGAAACTTGTATGTTATATATTTAACCCGTCGGAGGCGGCACATATATATGTCACATAAGCGTATGGGCCACCGGAGGCCCAGCCGCCTGTGACTATAGAAACGTCGTTGTATCCTTGAATAATTTTCGCTGTCTCCTGTTCATTGAACAATGGACCATAGATAAAAATGTGTAGTGAAATCATGTTTTGTGTAACGTTTTAATGCAGGAGGCGCGGCTTTAACGTTACATTACATAATCTTGGGGCCGGCTTAATTCTGCCGACCACTTTTTTCTTTCTACCTGCCCTTATCCCACTGTAATGTGAGGTCGGCACAACACACTTTTTCAAGCATGCTGCACAAATGATTTGGCAAAGTTTTTACGACCGGCTGCCTGCCTGACGTCAACCCCCTCTGAGGGGTCCAGTCCCGGGCAAATTAAATTAGAAAATTTGCTTTGCCCGACCTGGGAAGCGAACCCACGACCTCCCGGTCCACAGCCCATACATGCTGCCACAAGACCAAGGAGGCGACTAAATTCTGCTGACCACGAAGGATGCAATTTTTCTCATCGGTCGACATTAAGGCAATACCAAATATCCACTGAATGCAGCAGAGCACTGTTTAGCAGTATATATTTAATGAATGTGCCATAATATATACTTAGTTAATTCTGTAGTTAAAGCTAAATGAGTTCCGTATACCCGATAAAAATAAAATAGCGCCGAGACGCGCGATGGACTGCCTCGGTGGCGTGGTGGTATTTCGGTACGACTACGGTTCTGAGCTCTCGGGTTCGATCCCCGGATCGGGCAAAGTGATATTGGATTTTTCCATATCAGCCCCGAGTCTGAAATTTGTGCCCGATATGGCGATAGGCTCGCCCCCTATCACATCCGGGACGGAAATAAGCTCGGCGAAATGTCGGTATTCTAGTTCGCTAGTGCGCCTCTGCCTACCCGTTCGGGGATACAGGCGTGAACTTATGTTATGTTATGTTACGCGCGATAGTCCTAAAACGTACCCACTCGAATGTTTATCCACATTGTGTGTGTAAGTTTCCTTTTCACTTATTTTACGAGGTTGTTAAAGTTGGATGAGTTAATAAGAGCAGTCTCAGTAGACCTGTCGTTCAGAATGCTCGGATGAATCCCTAGTGCCAGTTATGTGTAAAGACCACTCCACGTTATCGGAACGAGTGGTAAAATTTAACGGCGAAATTACGTGATATCGTTTTATAGAGCAAATTTTGTTGGAGTAAAATTGTTTTATCGATATTAGATTCTCTATTATCATCGATAAAAATACTTTAATTTTTCAATCGTGAATCAAAGATTCTTTCTCACTGTAGTCGGAATTTGAGATTAAAATTCAAGTAAAAATAACAATGATAAGATAAGCCTGTATTATTTTGACAATAGGATTCGTATCGATATAATAAAAATTAACGGACCGCCCTCAAATCCGATAGTGACCACTTTTGAAATAAGAGGTTTGAATTTTTAAAATCGATCCACATTTGGCGGAGATATCGCGTAAGATAAAAAAAACAGTTGAATTGAGGACCTTCTCTTTTTTTTAAGTCAGTCGAAAATGTCGAGCGATCATAGAGATTTCGAATGTCAAAATTATTAATGTCAAGCCTCAGTAAAGATAATTTTAAAATTTATTTATGATATATTTATCTCTTCTTTGGAAGTGGTTATTATTATGTAGATTGTAGATAGAATATTTGGAAATGAACCCGATTTTCGTTAAATAACGGCCCTAAATTGCCGAATAAAAAGGCGTTTACGATTGATCACAAAATTGTCTCCGAGGCAAAGATCGTTGATAAAGGAGTGAATGAACATTTAGATTGAAAGATTGTTCATAATTGCGCGTTGGTTTTGTACTGTCATTCTGATTTTGACGTGAGCTGGGGACTATTTTAAATAACAAAGAAAGTATAGGGATCGTTTATGCTTATATTTTGTATGCATCATTACGGACTGACAAGAATTGAGAATTGTGTACTTTTTTTATTAATTTGACATGAAATTCACGTCATCTAAAATATAGAACAGCAAAAATATTGAAATATTCTTAGAAGTGAAAAAGTTATAGGCCTTTGAAGTTTGGTGTAACCTTCAAACTGCGGGAAAGAGAACTATCAGTATAATCACGTCACCGCCATAACGGTATGTGCATTGAAAAGGGATAGCAAGATATATCCACTATGCCCCCACTTCAGAATTTAAAATATGAATTATTGCTTAATTTTTCAACCAATTCGATGCAGTTTTTACAGAAGAGTTTATTTTCTGTTTCATTTGCTATTACATATAAATATGCGTATAAAATCAAACATAGTCAAGTACCCAATTATAATTTACGAGTATAATGCTGCGACATAGACTGTATAATACATCAGAAAACTACTACTGACAAGACCACATCATAAAAATTTGAAATAGGAATATACTCTACTTTCACTTGTTTTTATCTCACTCCAATGTTGACGTGACACTTTTTCAAACATGTTGCAGAAACATTTCGGCTTCGTTTTTACGACTATTTGTTTCATGTCAATTCTCTCTGGGGACTCCAATTCCGGACAAATCGTGTCAGAAAAACCGTGTTTTCTAAGCTGGGATTCGAAATCAAGACCTCCCGGTCTACAGCATATACTAGACCACCGAAGCGACGAAAGCAAGACGAAAGTAAGAGCCTACTCTTGAGTTAAAAATAAGTACACCCAGAAAACACTTCTTATCACTAAGAGACCACAACATTCATAAGAACGTCGAAATTATGAGTATGAGAAATGTTTTTATATTTTCCTGGTCTCCGCAAATCGGCTTAAGTTTTTGTTCCCTACTTTTGGTAGCGTTGAGACCGTTTAAGTGTATCACCAAGTAGAAATAACACTTTAATTATTTGTAACATGGTATATCTCACGATTTTGTTCGCGTGGGGACTGGGGACCGGGGACTGTCAATCAAATGGAATTACCTAATTTATACCTATTTTTTTCAAGCTATTTTAATATTTGAATGCCACGATTTTTTGTATACAAAATGATAATATGTGTGGTCTCTCCCCAAAGGACCTAGATATTTTTTCTATACAGGTTTTATGCTTGTTGGGTAATATGATTTTCGAAGCAATTTTACTATCAACTTAATATAAGTGTTGAACGTATCAAGAAACTTTATTACTAATTATTTATTTGTGATGTAAAAGTACTATACGAAGATTATTACATGTTAATGGTGCTTACAAAGGATTAATTGGACCATGTTGTGCAGAAATGATGCAGCCCACAAATAAAAATTTTTTACATCAATATGGTCTATTAATCGTCTATTTTGTGATATGCACATAATAAAAATCGTTGTTTAATTATTATTATTTTGTGTTATCTAATACAGTATGTGCTTTCACAAATAAACTATTTCTTTCTTTCTTCTTCTTTCTAGATCATGTTGTGGGTTGGATCATTTCTGCACAACACGGTCCAATTGATTTAAATTATTATTTGTTATCTTGGTGCCATATTTATTTCGCCCACGGACCTCTCTTACTAATGGAAGATATACACAGGTACACGTTTTCTCATGATGTGGTCACTTTAGCATTAAAGGCTGTTTCTTTAGAAGCGGGGTCAATTTATTCCAGTGACACATTTTATTTTCCCGTTTTCACAAAAATCAAACGACGTATATATGTAATACGATTGAATCAAACAAATAAATGTTCGGCCCTTGCCCGATTTGGTACAAAATTATAATATCAATTTTTATATAATTTCATTATACATTTAAGAATCCGGAAGAGAAACTGCGTCACGATAATGAATTGATCCCACCGGCTTTGAAGAAACTCTAAAGCGAGCGAAAAGACATATCTTCAAAACAGGATAGAATTATTATAAGAATGGGACATAAACGGTTGTCGTCAAATGATCCTAAAACGTTTTTGAAATATTATTAAATGTTTCGTTTGTGCTATAAAACATATAAACGGTCGTAAAATGTTTTTATGGCGTCACAATTACAATTGTGATGCCAGATTTGTATTGTTTGGTCGGCGTTTATTGGCGAAATAAAAGTTTTTTTTATGATTACATTGAGAATTGAGGCAGGTACCTAAGCATTATGAGACTAATTTTGCTACGTTTTTGAGTGTTAGCGCCACGTTTAAATTCTTGATTTTTGCACAGGAGCTGTTAACGTCAGGCAGACAGGCGATCGTAAAATTAACGCAGAACCTTTTCTGTAATTGAAAAAGTGTGTCGCACGCACCCGACAGCAAGTAGGATAAATGCAGGTAGAACAAGAAATATATTATTAAGCTCTATTCATTCCCACATACAACACGCGGATATAGCAAATACTCAAAATTCAACATAAAATTTAACGAAGTTTACCAAGAGCCGTGCATTACGTTTGCGGCTGGTATGAGATAAAATATTTAATTAATTAATTATACAGTTAAGACACGGCACGCGACATCCATCACAACCGGGAAACCGGTTAGGAGGGAATGGGAGGGAATTTTAATCACATTTACACGGCTGCAGGGTTCACCCATGGCTAGGGTTGCCAAGACGTTAAATAAAAAAGTCGGATTCAGCGTTGTATTAGGCTGCACATTTGCTCGAAAATCCGGACATACTCTAAAAGCCATAGAGATGTTTTTAAAGAAGGACGTCACTTTTATAATGAAAAAGGAGGGTTCTGTTTTATCTTTGCCGCCTCGTGCATCGTTGCATTGTGGATGGGCATTGCCGAAAGCCTAACAAACGCCGGACAGACAGATAAATATTTGGCCGGACATAACCGTGTAAAGCAGGACATGTCCGGCTAAAGCCTGACACTTGGCAACCCTACGCATGGCTTTCTAAAATGGCTTGTATCGTGGTCGGCTTACCATCCGACGTGTCCAGCTGAGGATTTAACACGTTCACAATGAGATAATGATTTTATTCGGAGTTGAGGTTTTACATGGGACATATTGCATCAGTGCACGTGTCCATTAACAAATTTGTTTAGAAAGTAGTTAATTATATACGAATACGGGCATACAATGTTTGATCCGAATATCTAGGTTATGAATTGAGATCCTAATATACATCTAAGAGCCATTTTTTTGCATTGGAGACTTTTTTGTTTTCACGGGAAAAATGATTTTACCGCTACCATCATGCCTGGAGGGAGACGTGACGGTTATGGAAATACCAATCTAATGTGAAGTATTCATTTTAATCTTTCTTTCTTTTTACCTGCCCTTATCCCACCTTAATGTGGGGTCGGCGCAACAAACTTTTTCGGCCGCCCGGCGGCCCATACGCTTATGTAACATATATATGTGCTGCTACTGCTGTAGGTGTTGATTCCCTTGCGAGTGTCGAAAATGTGCAGTATAAACGGCTGTATCTTTTAATTACGTTGGCTTAGAAGTTTGATTTTTTTTACAGCTCCAAGGAACAGTACACCTAAGTATTTGATATAAATTTCAGCTTGATACCACCACGTGTTACTGAGAAAAAGGGTCGTGACAGACAGATGGACAACAAAGCGATCCTATAAAGGTTTGTTTCCTTTTTTGGTTACGGAACCCTAAAAACAAAAATCTTATCACCTGGGAACTTAGTCATAAATCGTTTGTGAATTAAACAAGCAATCTATCTTAAACTAAATTAAACTATGCAAACCCTGGCTTAATCAGTTTCTAGAAAAATCTTAATACCAGCAATTTCAAATCCTCACAATGGTAGCGCAAATCCCTGAAGAAATCAATCTCGGTGAAAATTTGCTAAGTTGACGTCAGAAGGTCCTTGAGACGTTAGTTTAGTTTGGGAACGTCGCGCGTCGGTCGTCGTCCTGAACTGACGAGTCAAGGGCGACGCCTTTATGTTTGACACAATGCATGATGACAGATCGAAAGGCCTACTTGGCGAGTTAAATTGCAATATCAGATTTGAAAGTTTTGCTGTCATTGTTTTATGTAGCGACATGAGTTTCAAATTACCTTATGTTAGAGACAAATCATACCTACTTGTGCCAACTGCGGCGATCTAGACTTTTAACCATTATTTTTAAAACAAGCCGCTTTTAACTGTAGGGCGATTCTCTAATGTGAAAACAACGTTGGGGCATCGTTGTGGCAACGATGTTTTCATTTTTGTATTCAGCAAGCTACAAAGCGCATGCACTAGCGCTATGCGTGATAACGGCGCTTATGCGAACTAGCTCTCTCAAGCGAGGAGTTTGACATAAATGTATGGAAAATGGTATACTCTAAGAGCCAACAACGGTCCGTTGTTATTTTTTATATTTCTTTTGTTTATGACAATTTATTTCGTGATTAAATGGCTATAGCTTATATTGTTTATCTTGACCTATAACATAGAAATAGGCCGAGAGTTCAAGCATCACACGATCATCTTCTTAGTCTGGCACGTGCTAAGCTCCCTCTTAAGTTGTATGAAGCTATAAAAGTATCTCCTAAATAATGATTTAAGAAGTACTAATACCTGAAAATTACGAGACCCTGTCACTGTGTTCAAGTCACGTGATAACACTAGACCCTGCTTATCCTTTCCAAAACGCATGCGTGATATAATGTTAAGGATACAAATATCTTAATACAATATCCCGGTCATAAAAAGGATAACGTCCTGCTCGGTTCCGGGCATTTGTTTTCAAACGACATACATTTCCGACCGAGTTGAATATTAAATACCCAGAAGGATAACATCAAAGCGCTACAGCCCCGTCGATACAAGTTTTTCTGTCTTCACTTATTTTTCGTTGAGTTTTGATGTGTAATCAGGGACGGCTTTTAGATCAACCCAACTTTACCGCTTTATTCAAGACGCCACAAGGAGACTGCGGAAAAGTTTGACAGTACCTGTATCGGTTTTGTTTGACTGATGACAATACATCCCTATAGTGCTTTGTGTTGATAAATTCATTATTTGTTGGACATTTTATATTGCTTTGATTCGATATAGTTAAGACATGCCAATAGTTTTTTGTGTCTTGAGAAACTATTTGATGGTAACTTTTGATAATAACTATAAATAAGTGCTCGATCTGCTGGAAGCGGCCTGCCAGCGACCTTTAATCGATCTGGAAATCTTTGGGGAGGCCTATGTCCAGCTGTGGATATCCTGTGGCTGATGATGATGATGAAGTACTCGTGTATATGTTAGGCACATTAAATAAACATAATTAACATCTTGATTTTTTTATTTAAAAGCGTATTTCAGTGACATTATTTTACAAATGGTATCTTTGGCAATAGCACTTAATTTAATGAATATAAACTTGTCTAATAAATCAATCATAAATGCCATATTTCATTTATGACTGCTCCAAAATAGCAGAAGGTTCTTAATTGTAGGTATTTTAGTCATCTTTTAATGCATGACCATTGGACAATCGATAACCATGCTCTTATAGAGGTAGATTACTTGGTCTAAGGGCGACTTGCAGCGCTATTACTAATCTAGAGTTACACCTTTATTCGATTTATCCTACAGCTCACTCCTATCTGTAAATCAAGATTTAGGACAGATGAGATTTCTAATATATGTATATAGGTATATTTAAAGCAGCGATAGCTCAGTTGAGAATGGTACGGACTGCCGAGACTAATGTCGGCGGTTCGAGACCAACCCTAAAATGGAGCAGAGTGAGGAAACCTGCATACCCGAGAATTTCTCCACAAGAATTTCGAAGGTATGTGAAGTCTTCTAACCCGCATTAGGCCAGCGTGGTAGACTAAGGCCTAAAGCCCCTCTCATTATAGAACGCTCGTACCCAGCAGTGAGACAGTAATATTTTAGGGCTAATATTATTATTATAATATTATAGAGACTTATCGCGGAGCTGAGAGTGGCCCTGAGATATTTTTATTCTATACTTTATTTTCCTCTAGGTTTGAAGTAAAAATCCACTCCTAAGGACTTGAAATTACCCAACGAAATTATATAATACTACTATAATTCATTATATAAGACCACATCCGTAACATCTACAAGATGTTATAATTAAATCGTCATGTTAACAAAATGTTGCCGTGCTTTGTGAATCTTTGTATGACAAACGTCGCCTACTAATTACTTGACAGCGAAACATGGTCGCGCGTGGAATGCAAATTAATATCACGTGTACCGAATGTGTTGCGCTTGTCACAATTGTTGTGTTATTAACGTGAGATGGTTTGAGACGCTAAGCATCCAACACGTGAAACTTGTAAATGAGATGTGGTTTTTGTTTTAGGACTTGCAGCTCCTTAAGTGCCACTTGTAGCGCTATTACTAATCTAAGAGTTACACCTTAGCTCGATTTCTCCTACAGCTCACTCCTATCTTTAAATCAAGATTTGGGATAGATAGAGATTTATCGCGGAACTGCAAGTGCCTCTAATTATAGAAATATTTAAGCGCTGCTTATCTTTAACCATAGGACAACCTATGACAAACCTTTCATTTTTAAACAATGTAACGCAAGGAGAAAAGTGAGGTTATTCTTAGCGAAAAGATGTTTTTATAATTAAGGCCCGCAGCCATTTTATTTTAAATGTAGATTTATATATACTGCCTCCGTGGCGTGGTGGTATTTCGGTACGACTACGGTTCTGAGGTCTCGGGTTCGATCCCCGGGTCGGGCAAAGTGATATTGGATTTTTCCATATCAGCCCGGAGTCTGGAATTTGTGCCCGATATGGCGATAGGCTCGCCCCCTATCACATCTGGGACGGAACAAAGCTCGGCGAAATGTGGGTGTACTAGTTGGCTAGTGCGCCTCTGCCTACCCCTTCGGGGATACAGGCGTGAGCTTATGTTATGTTATGTTATTTATATATACGAATGAAATGTTAGTTATATCACGTTTGGAACTAACTCTAGGTTGGTAATAGTGCTGCAAGTCGCGTCGCCTTAGGCCCCATTCTCATGAGAGCTTTTTCAACGCGCGTTAAAAAAATTTACAATTGAACAAAGGAGGTTCTAGTATAGTTATTCAAACGCCGACGCTTTAAAATGCGGCGTTTTTTTGTTGTTATGTAGAATAGACCTTTTTAGAAACAGAACTAGAATGATTTTTAAGCAATCATATGAACAGACATGTGGAGACGCTTTTTTAACGCGCGTTGAAAAATCTCTCGAGCGAATGAGGCCTTCTCGTCTGTACGTTAGACATGAAGTGCCCAGCGTAGTACCTTTTTTTTGAGACGTAGCACCACTAGAAGGTACCATGTATACGTATATACCTCTATATATATATGGTTATTAGGTAACTTTATTTCATTTCATGTTATGTTAATTTCATAATACATTCACTGTTATAAGTATTAATATACATACATAACTGGACATGAGGCTATAATCTTAACGTCTTAACATAAAAATGACCTTTTACTACTAGCTCGAAGAGACTATACGAAGCACTATGAAATAAATTTGTATTTTGATTGTAGAGTTTTTGTTCAGGTACTCCCTTATAAGATTTCTTTAATTAAAATATTATGATACGTCTATTGAGATATTAATACATCATGCTATTAACGGTAATGAAAGATATCTTTTTGGGTATTCAATATTTAATATACCCTGCATTCTATAGAAATTGTAAGTTCTTTGTATGTATGCTATAGAATTTAGTAAACTGGAGTTCACTAATTAAAAAGCCATTGATTTGATAAGGTCGTGGAATTTTAATCAATTTTACTTGAATTACGAAATAAGAATAATTAGAGACACATACATAACATAAGCTCACGCTGTATCCCCGAAGGGGTAGGCAGAGGCGCACTAGCTAACTAGAACACCCACATTTCGCCGAGCTTAGTTCCGGCCCAGATGTGATAGGGGGCGAGCCTATCGCCATGTCGGGCACAAATTCCAGACTCTGGGCTGATATGGAAAAATCTAATATCACTTTGCCCGACTCGGGGATCGAACCCGAGACATCAGAACCGTACTCGTACCGAAATACCATCACGGCACGGAGGCAGTCAATAATAAGTTATAATAATTAGAGATTATTTTACAAACTTGATATACATACATTTATTAATGTCCCTGGGGAGTGAGACTGAATCCGCCATAGAGGGGTTGATATCAGACAGGCAGCCGGTCGTAAAAATTAAGCCAAATCATTTCTGCAACATGCTTGAAAAAGTGTGCGCCGACCCGCCGACCACACATTAAGATGGGATAAGGGCAGGTAGAAAGAAAGAAAGATATACATGCATATACTTGTCTCGATCGCCTAATTGTATTGCGTACGACGTCCTGTAGCCCGAGCACGAAAAACTAATGTAAATGTAAATGTATTCGAGTTCGCTGCGCACTGATGACGTTTGGTTAATATTTCATACAGATTTCATAGACGCGCATCGAGCTGAAATACATTTACGGTTGTCAGAAATTTTCCTGCTCAGGCCGCTGATGTCTTGGGTTCCACCCCCGGGGCGGGTAATGTTGAGATTTAATATTAATATAAAATCGAAGATTGCAAGTTGTTTTCGATATGGCGATATCACATCTGGGACAGAAATGAGCTCGGCGAAATGTGTGTGCTCTAGTTCGTTAGTTCGCCTCTCCTTATCTTTTAAACCTTTTGATGGTATAATTTTATACATAGGCTTTATTTTAATCATCAAAATAATTTTAGTAAGTATATTATATGCACATACGACAGCCTCCGTGGCGCAGCGGGCAAGTAACCGGCTGTGAAACGTGAGGTCGCGGGTTCGATTCCCGCACCGAGACAAATATCTGTGTGACCCACAAATATTTGTTTCGGGTCTGGGTGTTGTGAGACCGAAAGTCTCTCGTAGTTCCTGATACCCACGGAACAAGACTCGATCTTAGTGTGGGGTCAGGACTATGTATGTGACTGTTGGGTGTTATTATTATTATTATTGATTATATTATTTATAATTTTAATGTATCCCCAAAAGGCTAGACTTCTGGTAGGAAGCTGGTGGTAAAAATTACAAGCACATTAAAGTATGGTAAGGGCAGTGAAATATTCCTGGGTTCCCAAGCTCAGGCTCTTGTATGGAAATCACCAAGTTAAAGACTTCAGTTGTTTCACAATGGCCTTTATTGCAGAACTGATATTCGTGTCAGTACAGAAAAACATTATGCCCCTTATTTATAAAAATATTAAAGCGCTGCTTATCTTTAACCATAGGTTGTCCCTTTCATTTTTAAAGAATGTAACGCAAAGAAAAAAATGACTGGTTATTCTTAGCGAAAAGATAAGCGAAAATGTTTTTATAAGTAAAGCCCGCAGCACTTTTTATTTTAAATGTAGATTATATATACGAATGACATGTAAGTTAAATCGCGTTTGGAACTAAGTATGGCCCTATATAGAGGTATATATAAACTAAAGCACAAACCCCTTGCATACGTTACAGGAAGATGGAAAAATAAATTAATTGTCACATAATATTACAAAGGAAAAAATCTCTTTTGGCTTGGCCGACGAGCCAGCCCTAGGACAAACTTCCACAGTAATTTTCTTGAAAGACATATAAAAAGTCTAACCCAAGTAGTTAGCTGTAAAATTAAACTTTAAAACTCTTTTTTATTCTTAGACTTTTATCCCTTTGAGGGGAATAGAGCGGCTATTTAGATTGTGCCTAGCTAGTGCCGGCTTACATTTTCCAAACTATTGGCGTAACAAATAGGCATTAATCGGAACAAAATACAGCATCGGCTTCCCTTTTGAAAAATATCACCCTTCGCCTCTGGTGCCAATTTTTAGGCATATTGTCATATATTTTGCATCGGTGGCGGGGTGGTATTTCGGTACGACTACGGTTCTGAGGTCTCGGGTTCGATCCCCGAGTCGGGAAAACTGATATTGGATTAACCTTGATTTACATTTGTATAAAGCATTATTCTAGATTATATTATTTGTCGTTACAATAGCGTTTTTTGTATTGAAACTTGCAGTTGAATTTTATGCGACTCGCAAAACAAACGCAGTCGTACAATTTAAATCGGAGTTAAATAGAAATAAAAGAATTTTAGGCAAACAGGCTCCAGTGATTTAGGTAGGGCTCGTAAAGGCGAAGCGGACCATTTGTATTCATGATGCCGTCTTGCTTAGGTTTGGAGGTGCGTACACACCGTCGATCCGCAATTTTCTTCAATTCTCGTGGGAGAATCTTGATTTCGTACAATTATGATGAATCGAGGCGTCTTTGCCACTTGGAGTGGATTTTGGTTACGATGCCAACATTATTGTTCAAGTTTTGCTCGTAAAATTTATTCCACGCGACGCCTCTGCTCGTATTGCAATTTATTACCATATACCATTTATTATTTGACAGCCCCCGTGGCCCAGCGGGCAAGTAGCCGGTTGTGAAGCGAGAGGCCGCGGGTTCGATTCCCGCATTGAGACAAATGTTTGTGTGGCCCACAGGTATTTGTTTCAAATCTGGGTGTTGTGAGACCGAAAGTCTCTCGTAGTTCATGATACCCGCGATACAGGTTAAACCTAGTGTAGGGTCAAGACCATGTGTGTGACTGTTGAGTGTATTTATTTATTTTAACAAAACAATCACAATCACAAAACAGAGCAGTTATCAGTAAACGTATTTCAAAGTAAATCAGGGTTACCAGAGCGGTACTCCCTTTGGCGGAACGTTCAAGCTGTAAGTTCGCGACACACATAAATTCAGCATACGTGACAACTGACAACCCCGTTAAATAGTCAAGGGACTTGTCGCAGTGCTTACGATAAATCCCACGATGTTACGAAAACATTTCTTCTAGTTACCGCATTAATGAAAGTGCCACTTGTACGTTATGTCATAATATAAGAAACGTAAAAGTTTGAGAGTATGTATGTTTGTTTGATACTCTTTCACGCAAAAATTACTAAATGGATTTTGATGAAACTTACAGTTATAAAGATTATACATAGGCTATTTTTATCCCGGAAAAATTTATGGTTCCTGTGGAATATTTCCACGCGGACGAAGTCGAGGACAACAGCTAGTAATGTTAATAATTTGATGTTTATTGAACACAAATTCCAACCAACAACCTTTTGATTTTTATTTTCAAAACTATAAATAAATAATATATGTATAAAGTTGGACTTAATGCCGAACGTGGGTAGGTATTTATTCTTATCTTACAGTCTACGTGTGGGTGATGCGGAGACGAGACATTGTGGGTGTGTATAAATTGATTTTCTAATTAAAAATATTTATTTCTTCCTATCGTTTGTTTTAAAATCGTTCTATCGAGTTACACGTCCATAATAACAACAATTACTTCCTTTGGAAGCAGTGATGCAGAAACCAAAATACGCGGATATGGATCTTAATTAATCAATTAATAAAAATAAATATTCATAAATTGTTTCAACTAACAGATAATAATTGTTTCTACCTAAGAAATTATGACATTATATTACGCAGAATATAAAAAGAGTAGCTTATGTTGGGACTGTTCTACTGACTAAAGCAAGGTTTCATTGTGTATGTGATGTATTCGGTGCATTCAGCGCTGTTCCTAATTAACTAGATTCACCGTGTTCCTTACAGTGGGCCTGTTATGTACGTTAGAGATACAAGACGAGATGTGTTAACTTCAAACAAGCGACCATCATACAGTTGACATTAAGTCACATGGGACTTTTATACAAGTCACTAGGATTAGGTCACATGGGACTTTTATACAAGTCACTGGGATTAGGTCAGGTGGGAATAGTGACCATAATTATGGTAGTGGCTTATTAACCCTGGAGAACTCCCTTTATTGTGGAATGCATATATTTAAAAAACGTTAATGCCTGTGAAACGTGGATTGTGGTGCTGTAGAACCTAAAAGTGTTGGCTTGATGTATTATGAGACATGTTAGCGAATGTTCTTGGTGCAGAGGATGCCAGATATATGCCATGATGCCAGGATAATGCCAGTCAGAAAGATACCTTTGTGAGAGATATACTAGTTTCCACACACATATAAACTCAGACCTGTATCCCCAAAGAGGTAGGATTAAAGGGCTCTAGCGCACTAGAAAAGCCACATTTCGCCGAGGTTAGTTCCGTCCGAGTTTGTGATACGGGTGGATTCTATACCCATATCGGGCACAAATTCCAGCCTCCGGGCTGATGCTGAACGGAAAAAATCATTACAAATTTGCCCGGCCCGAGGATCGAACCCGAGACGTCACGACGGTAGTCGTACCGAAACAACTACGCCACGCAGTCACACTGGTCTCCGAATCCGCTATTATATTCATTACAAATGATATTGGAATCAAAATTAAAAGTTTCTGATAACATCCAATTGTAGCGCACTATCGGAACTTTATGTGATTGTTCTTTGTTGGTATTAATTAATTCATTTAGTTCAGTTAAATCATTATTTATCAGTTTTATTAAATGCAAATAGTAGCAGTGTCACCGGTACTTGTAATTAAACAGAGATCATCAGATAACATTCGATTTGTGTGTTTGTACAAAATAACCACTAATTACTGATTTAAGTATTTAATGTCACAGTTTATTGAAGCTATCTTTTATATTGTATGTGTTCCATCACTTACAGATGACTACTAAATTTAAATTTAATCGTATTATAAAAAATCATATTATTATTTAGTTTATGTTAATATTTCCTCTTCGAACTTTCTCTGACCAAGCTAGAGATATACTCGAGAAAGGTCAAGTTAAAAGTACCCTAAATCGACGTACATGTATGTACCTATGAAGAATGGTAAGAGACTGAATGAGGCGAAAGAGGTATGTAAGGATCGTAGCAAGTGGAAATCCGTTGTCTCTGCCTACCCTTATGGGAAAAAGACGTAAGTCTATGTATGTATGTTAATACGAGTATTAAAATGGTAAATACAAAAGCGTCATACATTGATTTCTTAACGTCTAGATTTAATCAAGAAATATTCGTATATCGGACAACATCGTCAAAGGTTCCATACCAACCCCAAAAAGAGCATATGTATTCATTATAAAATATTGCATCGTGAGGAAACTTGAATACCTGAGAAATTCTTCACAAGCATTTCTAAGCTATAAGTCCTAACACCCGCATGAGACTTAATACCCAGTGACTAAGGCCTAATCCCTCACATTAGCAGAGGAAGCCCGTGCCCAGCAGTGGCACAATAATATTAGAGAGCTAATATTATTATTTTTATTATTTATTGCAAACATCACCCATTAAGTTAATTAATTAAATTCGCATTGAATTTTCGACATTGTACTCTACGACAGTCGACCTTCTTCACGCTCAATAGCACAAAGACGAGTATAATGGAGGCAACGCAGTTCATGTAAACAGAAACCCATACATATCTGTATATAGACATGGGACTTATTGCTTAAAACGGATAACAAATTTAAACGTTGTGATTATTTAAATAAGCCACTTATTATATTGCGTATTCACTTCATTCGCGCATTTGTTTAAAAATTAACGAAACGAATGTTACGTTGTATTAAAACGTTTGTTCAAATGTTGTTTGTTATAAACTTTTACATTTAAACTTATTACTAAATGAATCTTTAATTGAATTAACGCTGTGCTTGTGAAAATGTTGTTGGCTGTTAATTTTTCGTATAAATACATAACTGAAAGAAAGTTTCCTTGGAATTGTTCGAATGCTTTTCTTATTAAATTCGATTATAGATATATGTCGTAACATATTCTTATCAATGGATTTGTAGCAAAAGTGTATTGATGTTTGCCATAAATGAGTTTTGATTTCGAATAAGCATTCAACGTAAATTGCATATCATATTTAGCGTGCCTATTTGCTTATTTTGAAAAGCTTTGTTATCTGTTTTCGTTTAAACGCTCTCTATCTGTATATGCATGTGTGCTCCAACGGAAAACCCTCAAGTACACTAAGAATGAATTAGTCCGCACCCAGTGGGGTAAATACCCCCTTACATTGTTATTCGTCACCTATCTCGAACATCTGTGCCGTAGTAATTTACTGCTGCTTTTGCCACTTACCGAGTCAGTAGAGGACGTGTGAGATATTACCTAAGAATATCCTGCGGTCATTGCTATATTTTAAGAGAAATTTGACTTTTGCGTCGTCCCGCGCTCGTAAAAGTGGCGCCAAATGACACTTAGCCACAGGAGCGCCTTAAAATATGCTGTAATAATTTAATACGAAAACTTTTCATATATATCTCCGTTCTACCCTTTTTATGTTACGTAATAATCCGAAAGTACCGGCGGTTCGTGGAAGCGAGTGTGGCTCGGCTGGATCTGGTGCAGGATTAACAATTATGAGTGTGAAAGATATAGTTTTTTACTCGACGGCTCTGGAAGCACAATTTTTCTGAGTGTAGTACATCTATTACGTCTATTTCCTTTGCACGTCAGCTTAAACGCAATGAAGCTTATATGCCTTAATACTTGCTTTTATGCTTAAATGGTTTGACTAATTTTAACATTATAATTAGAGGTGTCATTTGATTCGTCTCAGCTGTAGGAGTGACAATAAGCAGCAATAATAAGGAAGGATCACTAAAAATTTTAAAAAATCATAAGAAACTTAGAGCGACTTGCAGAGTTATTACTAATCTAGAGTTAGGCCTAAACTCGATTTATCCTATAGCTCACTCGTACCTTTAAATCAATAATCATCATAGGACGTCCACTGCTGAACATAGGCCTTCCCCAAAGATTTCTACAGCGACCTGTTGGAAGCGGCCTGCATCCAGCGAAATCAATATTTGTGATAAATAGGGATTTATCGCGGAGCTGGAAGTGGCCGTTAATGATTAAAAATATAAAATTTATTGTAAAAAATGTAATAGAGTTATGGCACTTAGATGAATCTCGATTTATTCCAAATGTCGATTTAAATATAAAAAAGCTGTAGGACAAATTAAGTTTAGGTCTAACTCTAGATTAGTAATAGAGCTGCAAGTCGCTCTTACATTTGGTTTATTCCCACCAACATTCAGGCTAATGAGAGCCTGTTTTTGCGCAGTCGGATTTTTTTATAATAAAACATTTGATTGCTGTCCTCGCAAAGGATGTTAAAAAGATTGGCACGGATACGTGTCGCTTGTATTTGATGGAGCCATGAGTGTTGGCAACGTCCCACATTCGTCAGCAAATGAGAAATTTGCGGTCAAAGCAATTCTGAATACAGACGATATTTGAAAGAACATTTTATTTAGAGAGCGTTTATAGCTAGTAGAATGTTGATTTGAAATGTTTGAATAGACATTTGTAAACATTAGATTCTCTCTCAACATCTAATAGTATTATACACTTGGACTGTAAAGAGACTAATAGAATTTATATATTTGATATCGAGTTAAATCGCCGTAGTAACAATTTTTGAATTGTAAAACGTACTTTTAGATAGGTTTATTACAATAAAATATGTATTTCGTTGATTTAAACATTATTAATGTATACAAGAATGAAGAGAAGATGGCGATAGGCTCGTTCCATATCCCATTTGGGACGGAATAAATTCGGAGAAATGTGGGTGTTCTAGATTTTAGTTCGCCTTTGCCTACCCCTTCGGACACACAGGCGTGAGGAGTCTATGTATTTATTGTAGTTATTTAATTTCAAACTTCGGTATTTTTACTTATATTGTTAGGTGATAATAAAGGATAATAATATTTTTATAATAGGATTTTGGTTGTAAACAAGTATGTACCTTAAGCCCCTTGCAATAGTACCTGATTCTTAAAATTTTATTTTTCTTCTTTTAAGAGAATTTAGTTCGTTCAACAGACATTCACGTTCAAACGACACAACTTGTAAGAAGTACGGTAAGTAACATCCGTATTATGAATAATGAAGTTCAAACTGCTCCGGGCCGAACGGGGCGGTAGAGCAAACAGGCAGCACTGATTTACGTACAACTGGGTCAACAACTGAACCATGTGGCACTGAATACTTTCAGCCTTAAGCTAGTGCTGGTCTTTCCTCTTTAGCCTTAAGGGGAAAGACCAGCGCTAGCTCGCGAACTTCAATTTAAATGTATATCCAACAATCAGAACAGATTCGCGAAATAATAATAATAATTGAAAATAATATTGTTTTTAGAGTTAAGGGAATACAAATGATAAAGCGAAAAAATTACGTTCAGCGGCCCGAGCAGGAAAATCTCTGACAATCATAAATATATTCGAGCTCAATGCGCGGCTATGAAATTTGTTTGAATTATTAACCAAATGTCATAATGAGCTTGGTTGATAATTACCTTGACGAAAGTTCAATTGACATATAGTAACTAGATTCGCAAATATATTTCCAGGGTATTGTAATAAAATGTCTATTCTGAAATTTCCAAAACCTCCACAAATACTCTGACTGATTATGATGACGAAATTACATTTAATTACTTCAAAAGAAAATATGACTGCAGCCCGATCAGGATTATTTTTCACAATCGAAATCGTAATGAGCTCGCTGTGGACTTTAGAGCATGTCATAAATGCTTTAAGCTGTGTACTGATGAAGTTTGGTTAAAATTTCATACTAATGTTATACACACACATCGAGCTCGATTCGAATTAGATTGTCAAAAATATTCCTGCTCGAGCCACTGATATGGTTACCGTTAGCTGTACTAAACATTTGCCAAAAAAGCCGACACAATTTGATAAAACGAAATGAAAATGGGGCTTACTGTCACACACCGGGAATGTTACATTCTAGCTTTATTTATTATTTATTTTGACAACGCAAAAACTTCCTACTCAATGGCATCGCACGCCAAATACTCGGATTTGAACTCAGTAATAAATAAAATAAAATAAAAATGTTTATTGGCACGTTGGCATATCTAATACACTTATGACAGGTCACAACAAGGTCTAGATACATAACATAACATAACATAAGCTCACGCCTGTATCCCCGAAGGGGTAGGCAGAGGTGCACTAGCGAACTAGAACACCCACATTTCGCCGAGCTTAGTTCCGTCCCAGATGTGATAGGGGGCGAGCTTATCGCCATATCGGGCACAAATTCCGGACTCCGGGCTGATAAGGAAAAATCCAATATCACTTCGCCCGACCCGGGGATCGAACCCGAGACCTCAGAACCGTAGTCGTACCGAAATACCACCACGCCACCGAGGCAGTCAGATACATTTATATAATAATCATGTTACAACACCATCAATTTAGAAAACAAGCAGGCAGGTATGAACACAATAATAAGGATGGGGCTTAGATAAAAGGTTGTGATTTGTAGGAAAGGGAACGAACGGGATATGGCAGGAATGCTAGCAGGGAAATGACGGGATAGTAAAATTGGAAGCTTGTAGGATTTGACTGGAAATGTGGATAAGGAAAATCACACCATGGACGTGGACAAGATTATAGTACAACTCATTTAATTTTTACATTTTATATGCATTCTCAACACCACTAAAAGTATAATACACACAATATTTATTAATACAAGAAGGTACAATAACTTTTTCAATTAAAGCAAAATGTTTCCTGACAATGGTGTTAACACCGATTCCATAGAGAATTCCATATAAAACACGACGTTTTTATTCAACACATTCACGAAAATATTTTATGTAAAGGCATTCAATTGAATAGATGTGAGCGCAGATGTTCGTAGGCTGTATATCATAATGAAATCCTAAAAAGCACTACTTATAGCCATACTTGAATGTTCTGCTACTCACATGTGCTTATTTCGGCAATGTTGTGTGGAAATATAAACCATTTACTCACTCATTTGTAACTCAAAGCCAGAGTTGCCAGATCTTGAATGCTGTAGACAGTTATGAGTACGTCTACAACACGAATGGCCCGGCTCGACCGGCTTGATACCACTGTCTCACAGAATATCGATGTAAAAGCTTGCTCGCGTATCGTTCGGTGAGTGACATTTCCGGAGGCCCAATTCCATCCCCCCCTTTCCCAATCCCTTTTCGCACCCCTTCCATTCCTTCATTTTAGGTTGGCAATGCACCCATGATTTTTTTGTCCACAATTCGTCTGTTTTATTGTATGTATGTTACCCGATATCTCCGCCAAAGTTAGACCGATTTTCAAAATTATTTTTGTGTTCGATAGAGCCTATTTCAAAGGTAGAGCAATATAAATTTGGTACCCTTCGGATAAATTTGAAGTCAGTCGGTTAAGTTATTTTCTGATTACATCTGGCAACTCAGCTCGAAATCCTCACTTAGATGATTCTATCATACCTATCAGCATGTTGTAGTATTTTAGCGACGTAACGAGCCGTCTGATGGACTCATTTACTAATGCAGTTTGTTCTCAAGCCTTCATTCCATAGTCTGTGGTTTATATAACAACGCAAAAATGGATTAAGGTTTTAGAGCGTAGAAATTTGTGTAAAAAGTAACGAAGAAATAATAAGGCCTCTGCAATTTGTGTCCGATATGGAAATAGATTCGTCCCCTTTTATATGCCTTAAGGATATCGTGGCAGTTAGCTGTTACGATTGTTCGGTGAGTGAGATTTTCGGTGTCTCAAATCTCCTTTTCACTTTTCAATCTGCATTTTCTGGCTTTAAGATTGACATCCCTAATAATTTGGTATCATTGAGCAGTGGAGATGCAGGCCGCTTCCAACAGGTCGATCTGGAAATCTTTGGTGAAGGCCTGTGTTCAGCAGTGGACGTCCTATGGCTGATGATGATGATGATGATGATGATGATGATGAGCAGTGGAGATCACTTACCATCAGGTGATACACCTGCTCGTTTGACAATCTTGTATAAACATATTTTTAACTCTTAATCTAAATATTGATTATATACATATAACTAAAATCCTATCCATTACCAAGAAAGATAAACATAGTAAATTAAACTATACGAATTCTAAGAATAGAGGCGATTATTTGTGGAGGAGTTTCCAAAACCAGGAAATCTCTGTAGAAACGATATCGCGGCCAAAAACAGAGGAAGGTGGGTCGAAATGTGCCGTAATTTATATTGTATTGTTCAACACGACAAGGAAAACAATGCTTGACCATTACAACTCGTAGGAAGCATTCCAGATAGAATAAATCAAAACAGTTGCCCTTCAATTTACATCGTTGTTGGTATAGAATTATTTATCGGGTTATATTTTTAATCAACTGCCTCGGTGGCGTAGTTGTATTTCGGTATGACTACCGTTCTGAGATCTCGGGTTCGATCCCCGGGTCGAGCAAAGTAATATTGGATTTTTCCATATCAGCTCGAAGTCTGGAATTTATGCCTGATATGGCCTCTATCACATCTGGGACGGAACGAAACTCGGCGAAATGTGGGTGTTCTAGTTCGCTAGTTCACTTTTGCCTACCCCTACCCCTTCAGGGATACAGGCGTGAGCTTATGTATGTATGTATGTATTTTTAAACAATTCAATTTTTGTAGTTTTTACCGTGTCGCAAACGAAAATGTTGTCAATGCATTATATACATACATATAGAAGGCATTCGTCAATGTAAATTAGTAACAGAGATAAGGATTTTAGTATCTCATCTTACTTTACATTATTATTAGATTTGATTTGGGCGATGGAGGTATAATTAAGCACGGTGGTTTTCTTTGAGGCAGTGGTAATAATCCGGTCGAGCCAGTCTACTCATTCAGTCTGTAAAAATTGTCAGCGTGGTTGTACCATTTGCTTTATAATAAACGAATATATTATTTATGTCGATTGGAATAAAAAGTGTTTTAGTACGACGTAAAAGATAACAAGTAGCTCCCGTCAGTAACCGCTAGAGGCGTTCGGGTGTTTTTTATACAAATGTTTTACGGAGTCGCTAGCGAGTAATGTCAAAAAACTCATGGTTGGAACTTGGACTATAGGTCTAATCTAACGTCCAATATCATTACAGAAGGGATCTTTCTTTCTACCTGTCCTTATCCCACTTTAATGTAGGGTCGGCGCAACACACTTTTTCAAGCATGTTGCAGAAATGATTTGGCTAAGTTTTTACGACCAGCTGCCGGCCTGACGTCAACCCCCTCTGAGGAGTTCCGGGCAAATTGAATTAGAAAATTTGCTTTGCCCGACCTGGGAATCGAACCCACGACCTCCCGGTCCACAGCCCATACATGCTGCCACTAGACCAAGGAGGCGACCAGAAGGGATAACTTACAAAAATATAAAATATGAATCCCAGGTGTTCAGAGACCTAAATAATGAGCGGTAAAAATGAGTTGACAGCATCTCGGTAGAACAAACGACCACGAAAAATGTTCGTTTAAAAGCGCCCATCAATTCTCACTTAGCTCGTTATAAGTTGTGCATACTCTGTAGCCTTTTGTTATTGTTACCGTATGACTATCATATTGAGGTCTCGGGTTCGATCCCCGGGTCGGGCACAGAGATATTGGGTTTTTCTATTCAGTATCAACCTGGAGTCTGGAATTTGTGCCCGTTGCAGCGATAGGTTCGCCCCTATTGTATCTGGGATAGAAATGGGCTAAATGTGGGTGTTCTACATAGTTATTTAGTTCGCTTCTGCCTACCTCTAACCCATTATCACTTTACCCGACCCGGGAATTGAACCCAAGATTCAAGGACGGCAGTCGTACCGCGCACGCAATACGACTACACCACCGACGCAGTTAATTTTTTATGGTATTTATTACACATAAAGACCTGTGCCCAGAAGAGAACGCTTTTAGCGATAAGGCCGTCACTTATGACACAGTTTTTATGTTATTTAATGTTGAAATAAAATTACTTTTACGGATTTTATCATAATCTGGTTTTAATTTTTATTCCCGACGTTTTGAAGGCTTTGTCACGGGCTTGGTCACGGGTTGTCCAACCCGTGACCACGAAGACTGCAAAGCCTTCGAAACGTCGGGAATAAAAATTAAAACCAGATCGTGATAAAATCCGTAAAAGTAATTTTATTTTAATGAATAGCATTCGCGTAAACTTAAGAAATCAGTTATTTAATGTTACCTGATTTCTGTGTGTGTCTACAATAAATACATAGTTCCTATTTATCTATTTATCGATCTCAATATTAGCTGTGTTATTCTTGCCGACCGACCGACTTCCCAAAAAGGAGAAGGTCCTCAATTCGTCAGTATTTTTTTTTATCTATGTTACGCAATATCTCCGCCAATTGTGGACCGATTTTCAAAATTGTTTTAGTGTTCGATAGAGCTTATTTCAAGGGTGGTCCCATATAAATTTGGTCACGATCGGGTTTGAAGTCGGTCTGTTAAGTTTTTAAACTTGTGATTATTTAAAATCTTTCTTGTTACAATAAGTACAGAGACAGATTTTTCCCTGATTATTTAAATATGTTCAATTGTAATCTTCTGTATACTATAAGTATGATTAATATTAGTCCAAACAAGCATGATTTCAATACCTAGCTACCCACTTTGACAATACAGTTGTTCTGGCATAAAAACAAATGATAAACGCCCGGCCTAAATAAAAAAAAACAAATAGAATAATAGGTACGTAAGCACAATACATTTATCGTGAAATACACCAACAAAGTTGTTGATACAGATTTATTACAACGGTATTCCCTAAGGGACAATTTTGATCATCAAATAAGTGGGAAACGAAACATCCATTAGGCGTAATGGATTGTCACAATACGTACTATTGCAGCGTCAATCACAACCGCCCCGAGCTTAATTTGCGACGACAATGAGAGCGAAATTAGTCTTAGGACTTAGGGTATATTGTGATTGCTATCTATCTCGAATATCTCGTGGCATTACGAGAAATACGACGTCTACCGCGGTTGTGTTTCGATTCGGGAATAGTTAAACTTTTCGTATAATTTATTGTTAAGTAGATTGTTATATACGAGTTTTTTTTTTCTTTTTAATAGCAGAGACTGGTAAGTGATCTCAAAGTGATATTGGATTTTTCCATATCAGCCGGGAGTCTGGAATTTGTGGCCGATATGGCGATAGGCTCGCCCCTTATCACATCTGAGACAGAACTAAGCTCGGCGAAATGTGGGTGTTCTAGTTCACTACGGCGCCTCTGCCTACCCCTTCGGGCACGCCGATACAGGCTTGAGCTCATGTATATGTATGTACTGATATTGTTGTGTTATATACATATATGTATTTGAAATTAGTCCAACTTTGGTTGGCGCAAACATTAGCATTTATGTACCAACTTGCATACAAAAAGCAAAAATCTCACAGCATTGCGAGCGTAACTAAAAGAGCAAAAGAAAACAACGGAAAAGGTTCCAAATGTTCGTGACACATGCGCTCATGGCATAAAACAGGGAAATGCATAATGAATAAAACTGTTAAGTCCAAAATACAACTGAAATTCGAGAAAGTTTAGTCCCGCGGGCATTCTGTTTGAATAACTGACGTGTTTCGATTGAAAAGAAGAATTTACATTCAACCTCGCATATTCGAATGCTAGTTTTACACGAGAGGATAGCGGGCGAAATGAGGGTGAAATTCAAAATTCAATTTTAAACATTCTATACGGACACGCAGTTTAAGCGTTGTGAAGTTGTTTTGATTTGTACGTTTTGGAGCTTGTTTGAATACTAAACTTTTCTATTCAGGAACCTTATTCTCTATACAGTTAAATCGTGTATGTAACGCACCTGATGTGGCAATATAGGTTGATAATCAATTTTATAGAGTGCACTTAGGGCCACTTGCAGCTACGCGATAAATCTCTATTTATCCTAAATCTTGATGTAAAGATAAGAGCGAGCTATAGGATAAATTGAGATATGGTGGAACTCTAGATTAGTAACAGCACTGCAAGTCGCCATTAGACTTTGCTCAGAGTAATTGAAACTAACCCTACGAATAAATTAGGTACCTCTAGCGTATTTTTAAATTAAAAATTCTTTATTAGTAGTAATGTAACTGTTATTTTTGTAAAAAATGAAAAGTTATGTGTTAAATAAAATATTGCTATAGCAAGTTTGAGCTAAGTCAAAGCAATGTTTAATGGCACTCTATTTTCATCCTTACATAAAGTGGTTTAAATAATACTTTTCCATAAGATTTTCATTAAGTTAACGTGAGGGGTATGGTAGACTAAGGCCTAACCCCTCTCATTAGTATAGGAGGCCCGTGCCCAGCAGTGGGACAGTAATATTACAGGGCTAATATTATTATTATATAACGTGAGGGGATCGTGTGACGCGTTCATATGGTCGTACTGAATAAGGGCTTTCTGGATATATTCGGTGCGTGGGTTGACAATACTAGAAACGAATATGTGGCGTGAAGCTGAGCGGTTGATGACTTACATTTCATATAACGTCGAGAAAAGTGTTTGGCACAAATAGTAATATGAATATTTGTGAGAATTTCTGTATCGTGTCTTTATGGAAAATATATTTTGATATATTAATATTTGTCGTACACAGTGGTTGTGTTTATCTGTACCTACTTTGCTTCTGTCACCTCCTTGGTCAATATCAGATTATTTGGGTTGTCGATTGGGAAGTTTTGGATTTAACTCTCAGGTCGGGTGAAGGATTCCTAACAAGTTTAGCCCGGGATTTAATCCCTTATAGGTGAATGATTTCAGCCAGGCAGCCTGTAATAGAACATAAAAACAGCCTAATCTCTTGTTGGAAAAAGTGTGTGACCCCACAATGAAGTGGGAAGAAGAATACTGCGGCTAGAGCAGGAATACTTTTGACAATAGAATTCGTATCCAGTTCGCTGAGCACTAATGACGTTTGGTTAATACTTCATACAAATGCCATAGACGCGCATCGAGCTCGATATGAATTAGATTGTCAAAAATATTTCTGCTCGGGTCACTGATAGTGCTTAGCTTAATGAGTCTACATTTTCAAATAGAAATACATAATTCGGGAATTACAATTATAGTATTCGTATTATCACACCTATAATTTAAATAAACAATTAGGGCTTTACTTAAAACTGCACCTGTAACTTTTTTCCTTGCGTTACATAGTTTAAAAATGAAAGGGACAACCTATGGTATAAAGATAAGCAGCGCTTAAATATTTTTATAAGTAAGGGGCTTACGCCCGAATGGTCAAACGCTGCTATACTTTAACGGCTTCTTACATTGATTTTTGCCATACAATTTTTACAGATAAGGCGGCAATAAACGACATAAGGCGACCTTAAGTGTATGAACATTCGGCGGTTAGTATTATAGTTCAAAAACGATTACAAAATGCATTTCATAATTGACTTTACGACAAAACACCGTATTTCTGAGCGCCAGTATCAGTGACGGGAGCATGGCAGTGCCACTGTACATCATTCAGGCGTTGTGCATGTGACGTCACGTCGCGCCGCCACGCCAGCCCCTCCGCCCAAAGCGCCCGAGGCAGTTACACAGAGGCGCGTGTCACCCAAACGAACTGACATGCATCCCCTCTGACGTATATTTTTATTTCATAACAGTATTCGCCCTCAGCTCGCTGGCGTGATTATAGGGGATTATGGCCTCAGTCTATACCAGTCTGTGTTTTTATAAAGATTAGTTGAGAGTTGTTACTTTGTTGTCTACCTGCCCTTATCCCACCTTAATGTGCAGTCGGCTCAACACATTTTTTCAAAGACGTTGGATTCATTTGCCTGCCTGAAATCGTGTCAGAGACCACCCCGCTCGACTTAGAAATCGAACCCAGGACCTCCCAATGTGAGTGTTTTAACATACGCACAAAATTTTTGGATGATGCGCTGATGCAGATAATAATGTAAATAAACATTTTCTTCTATTTATAAACGTAATATATTATATTGTAGCATTTAATTAAGAGGTTATGTACGTACTGCTTTTTTTAATTTCGTTTGAAATCACTTCTCTGTTATTTTTTCTTACAAAAGTTGTCAAGTAGTTTTGGTTAGTAGACGTAACGTATTGTAAGAAAATTAAATTAAATCTTTAATAGATTCGGAATCCCGGATTAACAAGCACTGATTATTAATGAGCCAGAGACAATTAAATCTAGATAAGGAGAATAGATCCTTTTTCTTATTAACATCCTCAAAGCGTAATTTCCACCTTACCTTAGATGTTCTAGGTTCAATAAAGTTGATTGCAAATTGTACAATTCAGTACGAGAGTTAATTTTTCCAGGCTTGTTAATGTTATTCTGTTCTATTTCAAAGAATACGCTTGCTTATTTAAACGTCGAATGTAAAGAAGATTTTTTTTAGATATAAATAAGGAATTACAATGTAATCTGCACTTATTGTTTTTGAATGACTGGCTGATTAATATTTTTTTCAATGACTAAGGTTTGGCAAGTCGGCCACAAGAGGGGGTTGACGTCAGGAAGGCAGCCGGTCGTAAAAACTTGCCAAATCCATTCTGCAACATGCTTGAAAAAGTGTGTCGCGTCGACCCTACATTAAGGTGGGATAAGGGCAGGTAGAAAGAAAGACTAACGCCCGAATGTTCAAACGCTATTCAACTTTGACGGTTTCTTACATTGATTTTCGCCATACAATTTTGACAGATAAGGCGGCCTTAAACGACCTTTTAAGTGTATGAACATTAGGCAGTAAGGTTTGGCAAACGTACACAGAATGCATTGATGTGTTCAGCGAAATCCAAACTCTATGGTCACAAACAAAAACGGCTCCGACTAACAACAGTCCCTATTTTGGACAACCAGAGACACGACTAAGTAATTGGATGGGCACTGGATGATATCAACACAATTTATTGGATGTATAGTTGTGGATTTTTTGTGTGGTAAGGTACAATATTATTTCTATCAATTTGGATTGACAATTGGTTGAAACTCGGCGTTCGTATCTCTGTAAGAAGAATTATAGAAGTAAATTATTCAGAAATAGGACTTAAATGAAACCCGATGTATTATTTTATAATTATTATGTTCGTTTAGAATTACAGCTTAGCGAATTAGAGGCATTACAGAGGTTACTGCTCATCTGCGTATCTAGTATCCATAAAAAAATATTAATAATTACAAGTTTAAAAACTTAACTGACCGACTTCCAATCTGATCGTAACCAAATTTATATTTGACATATATATTTGACAACCTCCGTGGCGCAGCGGGCGAGTAGCCGGCTGTGAAGCGAGAGGCCGCGGGTTCGATCTCCGCACTGAGACAAATGTTTGTATGGCCTACAAATATTTGTTTCGGGTCTGGGTGTTGTGAGACCGAAAGTCTCTCGTAGTTCCTGATACCCACGACACAAGACTCGATCTTAGTGTGGGGTCAGGACTATGTATGTGACTGTTGGGTGTTATTTATTATTTATATGGAATCACCCTTGAAATAAGCTTTGTCGAACACAAAAAGAATTTTGAAAATCACCTCCCGGTCCAGTGCCCATATGTGCTGCCATTAGACCAAATGAACGGTGGACGCACATACATACAAATATTCAATAATATGTTTAAATTACAAATTGAGGAACTCCTCCTTTTTTGAATGTTAAAATAACGTTAGAAGGGGCCACAGTAAGTATTGGGCCTAGGGCGGCCAATACTGCAAATCCGCTACTGTCTCTTAGGGCGACTTGCACCAGTATTACTAATCTACAGTTAATCCCAACCTCAAGTTATATTGAAAAAAATATATGAATGACATGTAATTAATTAAATGTCATTCATATGTTATCTGTATTAACATGTAGTACATACCTACATGTAATGAATTGGATGGATCCCTCATAGGGGGTTGACTTTAGGCAGGCAGCCGGTAGTAAAAACTAAGCCAAATCCTTTTTGCAACATACTTGATAAAGTATGTTGCGCCGACCCCACATTAAGGTGGGATAATGGCAGGTAGAAAGAAAGACATGACATGTAATGAATTACATATAATTATTTTCAATTTAACTTGAGGTTAGGACTAACTGTAGGTTAGTAATATCGGTGCAAGTAACTCTTAGTAAAGTTACATTGCAACAATTTACTCAAAGCACATGTGCTTAGCGTTTCTCAAATAAATCCCTTTGAAACTAGACGCGGATGACAAACAGCACTCAGCGGGGCGGCGCGGGGCGGCGTGGGGGGGGGGGAGGTGGCCACTTGTAAACAAACTGGAGATAGCAACGAGCTCCTATCAGATAGGTACACTGTTACAACATACTCTGTGATTAAAGGTACACGGTAAAATTGCTTGTGTACCCGCTTCAGATATGTACACGTTGAATTAAAGATATGTTGATTTAGATTCACGTAGTTTTATACATTCTTTTATAGCAGAGACTGGCAAACGAACAGATGGGTCACCTGATAGTAAGTGATCTCCACCGCCCTTGGACACCCAAGATACAAATAGAATCATGGGTGCGTTGCTTTTGTTCTTTGTTGTTGTAAAAATGTAATCGCCATTAATATATTACGTTAAGTGAGTTGCTCTGTGTTTGTTTTTACAACAGTCACACACCTAGTCCTGACCCCACTCTAGGTATAACCTGTATCGTGAGTGTCAGAGACTATGAGAGATTTTCGGTCTCACAACACCCAGACTTGTACAAATATCTGTGGACCATATAATCATTTGTCTCGATGCGGGAATCGAACCCACGGCCTCTCGCTTCACAGCCGGCTATTCGCCCGCTGTCGTTAGTTACGAGGACGAAGGTTTCCCGTCATGTCTTATGTGCAAAACAGCCGAAACAGGTGTCTGTGCAGATCACTTACCATCAGGTGACTCATCTGCGGCCCGAGCAGGAAAATTTCTGAGTATCATAAATGTATTCGAGCTCGATGCGCATCTATGAAATTTGTATGAAATATTAACCAAATGTCATCAGTGCGCAGCGAGCTCGAATACATTATCGATTGTCAGAAAGTTTCCTGCTCGGGCCGTTGCTCGTTTGCCTGTCTCTATTATAAAAAAAAAAAACACCGCTTAAGACTACTTGGTAAATACTATAAGTTATAAAGTATATTACAAGAATTAGACGGTATATAACTATAGTGAGCATAGAGTACGCATGTCTTCGTGAAATGTATAGGAATGGTACAAAACCTTGGATAGGTCAAATTACCTATACTTTATCATAAGCCAAACTCAGCAAAAGTTTAAGACAAGTTTGGAAAGAGTTTGCGCTCTCGTGTCTTATAAATCTTAATAAAGTGTGCACGCCATTGAAGATTCACGTAACAGGTTGTTTTGAAATGTAAACCTATATAAGTACAGACATAATATAATAAATAAACAGCTCTTTACACAAGAAACATTAATTTGAAGTGGTACATTAGTATAACAAAAAAATCATACATACACAAACATCGAAAATTAAATGAAATACCTTCAAAGAAGTCTTTGTCTTCATAATATCAAGCTTCGTCAACAAGTATCTTTCTATTGGACATTTTTTGTTAAATAAATAACACCCAACAGTCACACCCATAGTCCTGACTCACACTAAGATCGAATCTTGTGTCGTGGGAATCAGGAACTACGAGAGACTTTCGGTCTCACAACACCCAGACCCGAAACAAATATCTGTGGGCCACAAAAATATTTGTCTCGGTACAGGGATTGAACCCGCGGCCTTTCACTTCACAGCCGGCTGCTCGCCCGCTGAGGCGTTTCATTTCTAAACATAAATTGCTCGCAAGGCGGAATTTTACCACGAAACTCTATATTTGTTACTAAATGGAATACATTTAACTATAAACTATTCTCCAATTTCATATGAAATAAGCAACTAATTCAAAGCGAATAGATGCATTCAGTCTTTTGATACAGACTAGACGTACATAACAGCGTTTCTTGGAACGTCTCTTTGCTTTGGCGTGATTTGCATTTACTAATGTCGCTCAGTGTTCATATTGCTGCATAAACATCGAAATAGATTGTGCATTAATTAACACGATTGAGTCCTTTGTTTCTAAAATCCCTTCATCATAACGAAGCCTGAAGCTACAGCTTGCCTTGAATCATTATGATTCGATAACAAATAACGTTGATTGGACGTGTTAACAGTTATTGATTAAACACACTTCTGTTACGATAAAAAAACAAATGACACGTGATTGTTAGTAAAATTAGTTTAGTTATTATTTATTTGTCTTTCTCTGTCATTGTCTCGACAGATAGACAAGTTAATTTTGTTTAAAAAATCATACCGTTGTCGTGGTCTGGCATAGGCAGGCTGTCGGAAGCGTCGGACGCGAGTGCCAGATCTGGCGAGGCAGCTCCCAGAAAAGCTGTGAGACCATCGTGCTCGCCGTCTGTCACATAGAAACCTAATTAGACAGTTGTATGCATGTATTCCTTTCGAATTACATTACTTTAAACATTCGTAGATCCAGAATCACCTTTAGTCATATTTATGCCTCATTAACCAATTTTAATTTAAAGGTCCAACAGGTTCCAACAGGGCGATCTGGAAATCTTTGGGGGAGGCCTATGTTCAGTAGTGGACTCCTATGGCTGATGATGATGATGTTGATGATGAAGCAATTTGAAATTTTATCTGAACTATATTGAATCACAAGCAACAAGTTCGATAGAAGCTTTGAGTGGTAGAGCAACGCTGAAGGTAGTTATGTCTACAGCACGGATGGGCCGGCTCGATAGGTTTGATATCACTGTCTCACAGAAAATCGACGTAAAGTGGTAGCTTGTTTCGTTCGGTGAGTGAGATTTCCTGTAGCCCAATTCCTTCCCTTCCTTTCCCAATCTTTATTTCCCTCTTTTTAGGTTGGCAACGCACCCATGATTCTTTTGTGTCTTGGATGTCTATGGGCGGTGGAGCTAACTTACCATCAGATGACCCATCTGGTCATTTGCCAGTCTGCTATAAAAGGACAAACAAATAATCTTGAAAATGTGTCAACATTTGACAAAGACATCGAGTAATATATGTATAAAAAAAAGTCGAATTGAGAGCCTTTCCTTTTAAGGACGGTTGATCTAAAATAGTAGTGTAAATATATGATAGTAAAAAAAGAGAAAAGAGAGAGTAGTAAAAGGCAAAGGCTGCTGAAGTCTTTTTATAGGCCTTTGTGTTTTACTGGACGTCGCCTGAATATGAACAAGAAATATAGCTCAACTCACCATCGCCTCAAAATTAAATTATATGAACTAGAAGTTGCCTCACAAAGCACGATGAAATAAATTCCCGTCGTGTCAAAGAGCTCGGGTGCAAAACGAGAAAAAACTCTGAAGTGTATATTATTTTCTTTGTCAATTTGCTCATAACAATGAAAAAGTATCAGACAGTGTAATTGTTTTATGAGAAAGTGTCTGACTTGGGGCTCAGCGAAATACCAAAGAGCTCTCAAAACTTGTGCAGCTTCCAATCCTTATAAATAATTTATGGCAGTTGAGCAATTTCCTTATTCCAGAGCGTGCGGCGCATCTCTCCCTAATTATGTAAGATTTGGTGTCTCTGCGATACTTAAATGTCTATTAACAACAGTTTGTCGTGTTCTTGGTAATTATCATTTAGTTTCATTGCGTCGTATTCTGTGCTTTATATAAAAGCAATTTCATCAACACGTTGCAAAGATTTTCTTGAATTAAGATTAAATTATCATCATCATCATCATCGGCCACAGGACGTCTACTGCTGGACATAGGCCTCCCCAAAAGATTTCCCAATGCACCTGGAGGGTTACCACCACCTCTTATAGCAGGATTAATATAATATTACGTGTACTGATTCCCATAAAAAACAAACGAAGAACGATTATAATAATACTGCTATAAGAGGTAATGGTAACCCTGCTGTTGGAAGCGGCCTGCAATTATATTTGTATTAAATTAAATATATTTTGCTGTTAATAATGTTAAATTATACTTTTCATGAACTAGCATTCGGTGTATGTACTTAAAAGTGTTGAACTTTGTTTAGCAGTACATAGTTGAAAATATTTATTCTGAAAACCTATAAAATATGGCCGCGCCATGCAAATTGGATACAAGAATCACAATATAATGTAGCTACCATCGAATAATAGTTTTTTTCATATTCTCAACTTTATCGCAACATAAATGCTCTACATATTTATAATAATAATTTTAAGTATTACTACTTGAAAACTTGAAACCGAGTGCGTAAATGTTTTAGTTTTCTCACGTACCTGTTACCGCGTTAATATATAAGCGTTAATTTTTATATAGAATCTCCTTCAAGATAAGCCTTATCAAATATAAAAAAAAGAACAATTTGAGTGCTTGTTCATTTTTAAAGTCGGTTACTACACGCAAGACATTTATACAGTACTATACTTACATATATACTCTGTATACTACAGTTACAATATACGTAATGGTCACAGATTTAGCAAACGTTTTCAAGTTATGTCTTTTGGACAGTAAAATATAAGCGGTCTGGCCTTTCAGTCTTAGACAAATAGTTGCGGGTCATGCAAATATTTGCGTTAATGCAGGGAGTGTTCAGTGTACTAGCTTCTGTTTCGCTATATCTTGTGCCGTTGCTTTGTGGGATTTTAGCTAATATTATCTTTCTCAAAGTAGTAAATATTGTACTCCAAGTAAAATAAATATTTAGTTGATGATAATCTAACTTCTAAGGCATTAAATGATGAACCTACTATTGAATATTCGAATTAATTCATAAAACCGGGTCTCACGAAGATTTCCACAATGGAACAACTGGCACTAATATGTCCCAGTTGTACCATTGGACTAGGATACCCATACTTTGGTGCTAGTTGTTCCCTTACTATGATTCCATACGTACCCAAAGATTGCTTCAACAATTACCCTAGTACATCATATTTACTATCAAATTGTGTTAGATATGGACATAGTGAATTTACATCTCTTGAAATAATACGTATCATAAACGTAATTAAAAGACAGCATATATTTTTTCCAAACTTCTATATAAACTAAAACCCAAAGCTCCATTATTTATTGCGTTTATTTGAATCAAGATTTCTTTATAATGTGTATGAGCTACATACATAATAATAAAATTGGACTGTGTTGTGTAACCTACAATTTTTTTTAAATGTTATTGATGCCAACATGTTCTAAACTACTAATAGTGGCGTCAACATTTTTTTTTATAGCAGAGATTGGCAAACAAGAAGATGGGTCACCTGATGGTAAGTGATCTCCACCGCCCATAGACACCCCAGACACAAAAAGAATCATGGATGCGTTGCCAACCTAAAAGAAGGAAATGGAAGGGGAGGGAAGGGGATTGGGAAAGGGAGTGGGGAAATGGGTCACCGGAAATCTCACTCACCGAACGAAACGCGACAGCAAACTGCCACTTTACGTCGGTTTTCTGTGAGACAGTGGTATCTAACCGGTCGAGCCGGCCCATTCGAGCTATAGACGTTACTGTCTATAGCGTGGCTCTACCACTTTGTTGGTTGGATTATTTCTGCAAACACGGTCCAATTGTTATCGCCGTAATATCTTTACCAAATTCCCATTTAGTACAATCAATAAATAATTTGGAATATGTTGTATTGAATCTACGTCATAACACAAAAGTGTATAAGCCAAATCATGATTGACAATCTTTTATTTATTCAATAAACAAATATTGTTTGAAATAACAAAAAGTGGTGCGGTTTTTTGCGGGTTTTTCAGATGATGTTGTTTATTCGGCGCCAAATGTGGCTCGCAATATAAAGTCTACTGACGCGGCGTGTAATAAAACTATTCATATAGACTGACTATGCGGTCGCGACAAACATTGAACTATACCAAAATAAGGTCATTTTTACACCAACAGCTTTTTATGGAATTTTGTATATGATACGTTATTTTGCGTGATTTGGCATATTCTCTCCCGGGATATTTTGTAATCCTTACTAAATAATAAAAGCGAAAGTAACTCTGTCTGTCTGTCTGTCTGTCTGTCTGTCTGTCTGTCTGTCTGTGGCGTTTTCACGTCTAAACCCCTGAACCGATTTTGATGAAATTTGGTATATGGGTACTTTTAACCCCAAGGACGGACATAGGGTACTTTATTTTTTTTAAATCAACCCCTAAAGGGATGAAATAGGGGATGAAAGTTTGTATGGGAATTTTGGAACCGCTTAATGGATATTGATGAAATTTGGTATGAGGATACATTTGACCCTAGGGATTAAAATGGGATACTTCATTTTTTTTCATCAACCCCTATAGGGATGAAATAAGGGTTAAAAGTTTGTATGGGGATTTTAGGTCCAATTAATGGATTTTTATGAAATTTGGTATGGGACAGTAGATACCTTTGAGTTTAAGGAAACAAATGGGCCACTTTATTAAATCAACCCCTAATGGGATGAAATAGGGGATGAACGTTTGTATAGGAATTTTAGGCCCACTTAATGGATTTTTATGAAATTTGGTATGGGATAGTCCATATCTTTGAGTTTAAAGACACAAATGGGCTACTTTTTTAAATCAACCCCTAATGAGATGAAATAGGGGATGAAAGTTTTTATGGGAATCCAGAAACCGCTGAACGGATTTTTAAGAATGTTGGTATGAGGATAGTTTTAGCCCTAAGGACAGAAATGGGGTGCGATATATTTTTATCCTACAAAGGGATGAAATAGGGGTTGAAAATTTGTTTCTTTGTTTCTGGACCGATTGACTTCAAAATCGATATCTGAGTCACCCCGTGGTTCCGAATGACAGAACCGCTGTCAGACCTGTCAAAAGTGGCCGCCATTTTGTTTTTCTTTGTTTTTGGGCCGATTGACTTCAAAATCGATATCTGAGTCGTCCCGTGGTTCCCAATGACAGAACCGCTGTCAGACCTGTCAAAAGTGGGCGCCATTTTGTTTTTCTTTGTTTTTGGGCCGATGGACTTCAAAATCGATATCTGGGTCGCCCCGTGGTTCCGAATGACAGAACCGCTGTCAGACCTGTCAAAAGTGGCCGCCATTTTGTTTTTCTTTGTTTTTGGGCCGATTGACTTCAAAATCGATATCTGAGTCGCCCCGTGGTTCCGAATGACAGAACCGCTGTTAGACCTGTCAAAAGCGGCCGCCATTTTGTTTTTCTTTGTTTTTGGGCCGATTGACTTCAAAATCGATATCTGAGTCGTTCCGTGGTTCCCAATGACAGAACCGCTGTCAGACCTGTCAAAAGTGGCCGCCATTTTGTTTTTCTTTGTTTTTGGGCCGATTGACTTCAAAATCGATATCTGAGTCGCCCCGTGGTTCCGAATGACAGAACCGCTGTTAGACCTGTCAAAAGTGGCCGCCATTTTGTTTTTCTTTATTTTTGAGCCAATTGACTTCAAAATCGATATCTGAGTCGTTCCGTGGTACCCAATGAAAGAATCGCTGTCAGACCCGTCAAAAGTGGCCGCCATTTTGTTTTCCTTTGTTTTTGGGCCGATTGACTTCAAAATCGATATTTGAGTCACCCCGTGGTTCCGAATTACAGAACCGCTGTCAGACCTGTCAAAAGTGGCCGCCATTTTGTTTTTCTTTGTTTTTGGGCCGATTGACTTCAAAATCGATATCTGAGTCGCCCCGTGGTTCGCAATGACAGAACCGCTGTCAGACCTGTCAAAAGTGGCCGCCATTTTGATTTTCTTTGTTTTTGGGCCGATTGACTTCAAAATCGATGTCTGGGTCGCCCCGTGGTTCCAAACTACAGAACCGCTGTCAACCTGTCAAAAGTGGCTGCCATTTTGATTTTCTTTGTTTTTGGGCCGATTGACTTCAAAATCGATATCTGAGTCGCCCCGTGGTTCCGAATGACAGAACCGCTGTCAGACCTGTCAAAAGTGGCCGCCATTTTGTTTTTCTTTGTTTTTGGGCCGATTGACTTCAAAATCGATATCTGGGTCGCCCCGTGGTTCCGAACGACAGAACCGCTGTCAAATATGTCAAAAGTGGCCGCCATTTTGTTTTTCTTTGTGTTTGGGCCGATTGACTTCAAAATTGATATCTGAGTTGCCCCGTGGATCCGAACGACAGAACCGCTGTAAAAGCTGTCAAAAGTGGCCGCCATTTTGTTTTTCTTTATTTTTGAGCCAATTGACTTCAAAATCGATATCTGAGTCGTTCCGTGGTACCCAATGAAAGAATCGCTGTCAGACCTGTCAAAAGTGGCCGCCATTTTGTTTTCCTTTGTTTTTGGGCCGATTGACTTCAAAATCGATATTTGAGTCACCCCGTGGTTCCGAATTACAGAACCGCTGTCAGACCTGTCAAAAGTGGCCGCCATTTTGTTTTTCTTTGTTTTTGGGCCGATTGACTTCAAAATCGATATCTGAGTCGCCCCGTGGTTCGCAATGACAGAACCGCTGTCAGACCTGTCAAAAGTGGCCGCCATTTTGATTTTCTTTGTTTTTGGGCCGATTGACTTCAAAATCGATGTCTGGGTCGCCCCGTGGTTCCAAACTACAGAACCGCTGTCAACCTGTCAAAAGTGGCTGCCATTTTGATTTTCTTTGTTTTTGGGCCGATTGACTTCAAAATCGATATCTGAGTCGCCCCGTGGTTCCGAATGACAGAACCGCTGTCAGACCTGTCAAAAGTGGCCGCCATTTTGTTTTTCTTTGTTTTTGGGCCGATTGACTTCAAAATCGATGTCTGGGTCGCCCCGTGGTTCCGAACGACAGAACCGCTGTCAAATATGTCAAAAGTGGCCGCCATTTTGTTTTTCTTTGTGTTTGGGCCGATTGACTTCAAAATTGATATCTGAGTTGCCCCGTGGATCCGAACGACAGAACCGCTGTAAAAGCTGTCAAAAGTGGCCGCCATTTTGTTTTTCTTTGTTTTTTCGCCGATTGACTTCAAAATCGATATCTGAGTCGCCCCGTGGTTCGCAATGACAGAACCGCTGTCAGACCTGTCAAAAGTGGCCGCCATTTTGATTTTCTCTGTTTTTGGGCCGATTGACTTCAAAATCAATGTCTGGGTCGCCCCGTGGTTCCGAATGACAGAACCGCTGTCAGACCTGTCAAAAGTGGCCGCCATTTTGTTTTTCTATGTTTTTGGGCCGATTGACTTCAAAATCGATATCTGATTCGCGCTGTGGTTTCGAACGACAGAATCGCTCTCAAACCTGTCAAAAGTGGCCGCCATTTTGATTTTCTTTGTTTTTGGGCCGACTGACTTCAAAATCGATATCTGAGTCGCCCCGTGGTTCCGAATGACAGAACCGCTGTCAGACCTGTCAAAAGTGGCCGCCATTTTGTTTTTCTTTGTTTTTGGGCCGATTGATTTCAAAATCGATATCTGAGTCGCCCCGTGGTTCCCAATGATATAACCGCTGTCAGACCTGTCAAAAGTGGCCGCCATTTTGTTTTTCTTTGTTTTTGGGCCGACTGATTTCAAAATCGATATCTGGGTCGCCCCGTGGTTCCGAACGACAGAACCGCTGTCAAATTTGTCAATAGTGGCCGCCATTTTGTTTTTCTTTGTGTTTGGGCCGATTGACTTCAAAATCGATATATGAGTTGCCCCGTGGATCCGAACGACAGAACCGCTGTAAAAGCTGTCAAAAGTGGCCGCCATTTTGTTTTTCTATGTTTTTGGGCCGATTGACTTCAAAATCGATATCTGATTCGCGCTGTGGTTTCGAACGACAGAACCGCTGTTAAATCTGTCAAAAGTGGCCGCCATTTTGTTATTCTTTGTTTTTGGGTCGATTAACTTCAAAATCGATAGCTGGGTCACCCATATTTAGACTAAAACGACAGGGCGGATCGACAAATCAAAAGTTTTTTCCATTGGCCCTACAAAATACGCGTGCGGAGCCGCGGGCAAAAGCTAGTTATTAATAAATTGATTTGAAGTTTTTTCATATTATTATTTTTTCATATTTACCTAGATACTTTGTTGTTTAGTCATATAATGTGTTTCTATCAATATCAATCTATAATTTTCTCTATAATGTCACGTATAATACGAATTAGAACATATAAATATTATGATTTTCAATAATTATAATTTTCTTAATAACCATAATGTTGCCATTCTCTCATTGAATTTACCCAGAGTTAAAATATTTATATTCTTTTTTTTTATCAAATATTTGCAATGCTCTCTTTGCTTCTCAAGATAGTTACTTAACATAAAATACATAACATAAGCTCACGCCTGTATCCCCGAAGGGGTAGGCGGAGGCGCACTAGCGAACTAGAACACCCACATTTCGCCGAGCTTAGTTCCGTCCCAGATGTGATAGGGGGCGAGCCTATCGCCATATCGGGCACAAATTCCAGACTCCGGGCTGATAAGGAAAAATCCAATATCACTTCGCCCGACTCGGGGATCGAACCCGAGACCTCAGAACCGTAGTCGTACCGAAATACCACCACGCCACCGAGGCAGTCACTTAAATATAGTTATATTACTTAAATATAGATAGTTACTTAAATATTAAAAACAAAGTTTGATGGGACTGTATAGTTGGTCCAACAGCGCAAATAAGTTTATAGAGGAATTTCCCAATGAGTGAGGAAGTTGGGCTGGAATGGTCAATATTAATTACAAAGTGAGCCAGCGGTCCCGTCGCGGCACTCCGCCCCGTCCGCACTTACTTTATTCAGCTTAATTCAATGACACTAATTAAATAGCCCATGCAAATTGGAAGCAACCTACTGTGCCGGTACCAAAGAATATCTAATGTGAATACGTACAGAATAGCCACATCTGAATTCTGTGCCCCACCGTGACGAAAACCTCACCCTCGTTACATGTAACACTTCGTTTAGCCACACCATAAACAAAACTGCCATAAAATCGAAAGAGATTATCAACGCTCAATCGAATGCGTTGCGTAGAAAGACATAACTAAGCTGGAACGATTCTGGTGACTACCGATAAACACGCCGTTTGTTACTTTTTTTTGGACTACACTGCGCTTACCATCTGGTGTAGTGTAGGCACTTTGCCCTGGTCGGATAAAAAAATTGTGTATGTGCAGCGATGGCTCAGTTGGGAATGGTACTGACTGCCGAGACGAGTGTCGGAGGTTCGAGACCAAACCCAAAATGGAGCACACACTTCTGACTTTTCTATGTTGTGTGTTTTCTTGTGAATTATCGCTTGCTATAACGATGAAGGGAAAACATTGTGAGAAAACCTGCATACCTGCATTGAGAATTTCTTCACAAGAATTTCGAAAGATATGGGAAACCGCATTAGGCCAGCGTAGTAGATTAAGGCCTAACCTCTCTCATTAGTAGAGGAGGCCCGTGCCCAGCAGTGGGACAGTAACATTACAGGGCTAATATTTATGTGATAAATGTATAAAGTGTCTTGCCAATATGAGCAGTTTCTAAGTTTCCAGCAGTAAGTCAACCCGTGCACAATATTACTTCATTTGCAACTTTATGGCCCCGCATTTCCCTCCGCGCTCCGAGTTTTATGAAAAAGTCCCACGCAGTTTTCTTAAAATTATTATCTGAGAAACCGCCCCGGTCCTTTGTTCCAGACGTAGTGGGGGAAAATAGGCCATGCGTACTGGCCCGTTATGTTTCGTCAAATAAAACGTTGACGTTGTATCTAATTAACGTTACTTTTTTGTAATTTATGTTGAAGACCTTTATGTAGGTCAGTGCGTAATGTATGTGAGTTTAGGTCTGTTGTTTTTTTATTCAACTTATGTTTTGGACCCTAACGCTATTAACTCTTAGTAATTGTCAAAGAGGGATTATTTTACGATTCGTATTCGATTTCGTATTTCGTTTCTCGAGTGGAGACCACGTACCGGCAAGCGCAGCGTAGGACGTCCACCTACAAGGTGGACCGACGACCTGATAAAGGTCGCAGGAAGTCGCTGGATGCAGGCCGCTTCCAACAGGTCGATCTGGTAATCTTTGGGGGAGGCCTATGTTCAGCAGTGGATGATGATGATGATTCGATATCGTTGCCACTTTGATCTAGTGACAGCTGGGTTTTTATATGAGATGTGAATCAGGAGACCCTGGATTTGAGTTTTAGGTCGGTTAAAGCGATTTTCTTCTTTCTGGCGTTATTCCGGCCTAAGCCAGGGTCCGCATTCCTAAAGCGGTAAAGCGATTTTTGTTAAAGTTAAAAGGAGATTGACATCAACAAAATTGGAAATACTTTTATAATAATATTAGCCCTGTAATATTACTGTCCCACTGCTGGGCACGGCACTTTACTAATGAGAGGGGTTAGGCCTTAGTCTACAACGCTGGCCTAATGCGGGTTGGTACTTTTATATTATTTGTTATTATGATTGTTACTTCAATATCTACTTTAATGAGGTTTCCAGCTTATAGTTTCAAGTTCGTTATCGGTGTAAACAAAACCTTATAGTTACCAAGAAGCACGAAGAGAACAAATGGCTTTATTTATCCAAGTTCCTTAACTCCCGTAGAGCCAACTCCGCGCAGTTCACTATTTAAATATAATTTAATTTATGCAGCTAGTTGAAATTAAAACTTTATTTTTTGCTCTCATCATCAAGTTTTGTAAGACTTCAGGAGTTTCTTAGTTACGAGAACTGGGAATACTATGATCTGGGCAATAAACTTTTTAGGGAGTTGGTTTCTTCGAAATGATTACTCTTTAGGGAATTGCGCTGATTTAGAGTTTTATGAATGAATTTGTGACCGCCCTCTTTACTCATTATTGTTTAGCTGAATATATGTGAGATAAAATTCCAAACTTAAGCACTGTAATCTTGAAGAAATGAGTCATGAGAAATACTCATTATGAGAGCCAGCGAATTGACCCACGCTCCCGACCTTATGGGACCCCCGAAATGTTGATAAGTACCCACATTCTCTTACATGACTAATTTTTTTTACTCTCCAAGGGGCCCCCGAATTGAATTTGCCCAGGGGGCAAAGAATTCCCACCAATTTAAGACGGTCCTGTATCACGGAATTGATTTAACCTCATCGAACTTGAAGTAATGCCAAATAAAGAAGTTCAGAAAAATGCGAGAACCAGTTTTAAATTCTGATTTCTTAAGTTTACGCCAATGTTATACATGGAAATAAAACAATTTTTACGGATTCTATCACGATTTGGTTTTAATTTTTATGCCCGACGTTTCGAAAGCTTTGCAGCCTTCGTGGTCACGGGTCAGACTCGTGATAGAATCCGTAAAAATAGTTTTATTCCAATGAATAACATTCGCGTAAACCTAAGAAATCATTACGTGATAGAGTCCGTAAAAATTGTTTAATTTCAGTTTTAAGTTTTGCAGGAGATGTTTTATAGCAGTATTATTATAATCTTATTTGTACCGATTCCCATACAAAACAAAGGAAGAACGATTATAATAATACTGCTATAAAAGGTGGTGGCAACCCTGCAGTGTACGCTGTCACATGATAATGAAGCGATCTCCAACCCTTGATATGAAATAAAATATGTTTAAATCTTACAATGACCTGTTTCGAATTTTGTTGTTGTTTGTTACGTCTTAAAGTATTGTACTGAAACAAGCAGTATTTTATTTTGGTACTTCACATAAAAGAAAGAATTTTATATCTTACACAAAGGACATAAAAGATTAAGCTGCTGGAACTTATTGTTACGCAAAGTACTACTTGACTTTTAGTTTTCTTTGAAACTTTACATTAATGGAGATTTTTTCAAGCTTTGTGACGCATTTCAGACAAAGAGTTCTTTCTATATTTATGTGGTTTCATTGAAAAGGATTTTAAATGTATTGTATTTACTTTTTACCTCGTTAGTTTTGTGGAGCATATCCTAAGTTTCTTAGACAGATCTCTCTCATCGGAATACTGAAATGCTACATATAAATTGTAATGTTATAACATCGACGTAATTACAATAGACTGGTAATGCAGGGCGAACGCTTTTACACATCAATCTACGAAGAATGTACTTAAAATACACGTACCATGCAAATTAACGCATTGACATTAACGAAGTTAGTGATGAAAGTATTTGTTATTGATGTAAATATTGCCTGAATTTTAATTATATTCTATTCTAATCTTGGCATTCGATTATTCAATAGATTGTATTTATGACGATCACTTCATCAATGCAATACAATTTTCATTTTGGATGGGCGTCATTTGACAGCCTCTGTGGCGCAGCGAGCGAGTAGCCGGCTGTAAAACGTGAGGTTGCGGGTTCGATTCCCGCTCCGAGACAAATGTATGTGTGGCCCATAGATATTAGTTTCGGGTCTGGGTGTTGTGAGACCAAAATTCTCGTAGTTGCTGATACCCACAATACAGTTTACACCTAGTGTGGGGTGACTATGTGTGTGTGTTGGGTGAAAAAAAAACTGAGTGAAATTCAAATTTAGAACAAATACAATAGGCAACTTTTACGTCAATGACGAATAATTTTATTCACTGACTTGGACGCTAATAGTAACGCGTTCGTTTGTACCTTTTGTCTAAGGTTTGTACTAGTATATAATTTGCCTGCGACTGCCTCGGTGGCGTGGTAGTATTTCGGTACGACTACGGTTCTAAGGTCTTGGGTTCGATCCCCGGGTCGGGCAAAGTGATATTGGATTTTTCCATATCAGCCCGGAGTCTGGAATTTGTGCCCGATATGGCGATAGGCTCGCCCCCTATCACATCTGGGACGGAACTAAGCTCGGCGAAATGTGGGTGTTCTAGTTCTAGCCTACCCCTTTGGGGATACAGGCGTGAGCTTATGTTATGTTATGTAGTATATAATTTTAAGTTCTTCTTAAAGTGATATGTAAAACCGTTTGCCCTGTCTTACCAGTCTATGTTTAAATTAATTAATCGATGACTATTATGTATTCTGTGCTAACAGATAGGACGTAAAGGACACGTCGCGTCGCGTCGCTTAGGGCGCGACTCGCGAGTGACGGCGGGCGGTGGGCGGCCGACAGCGCTTTTATCTAAGCTTACTTCAGCCACATCGCTCATCCTGACGGGCCATTTCAAATAAAAATAACCTTTTATTCTGCACCTTTTGTAATACCTTAAAATGAATTATCATTTCAAACAAAGGGACGGCTCAATGTTACACGCAGTATGGTTTCATGGAGTGATGTGAACACATTGAATCTGATTTAAATGTTCGGTGGTTTGTGATTCGTTAGACATTTTATATGGTGGGTAAATATTAGGTATAATAAATGTTTTGGTACACTTCACACGCCTTCGCAATTCTTGATTTAGAATTTTCAGATATCTTTCTTTCTATCTGCCCGCCTTCGCAATTCTCGAATTAGAATTCAGATATCTTTCTTTCTACCTTATCCCACCTTAATGTGGGATAGGCGCAAAACACATTTTCAAGCATAGTGCAGAAACAATTTGGCTTAGTTTTTACGACTGGTCGCCTGCTTGACGCCAACCCCCATATGGGGGAGCCAGTTCCGGGAAAATAGTGTTAGAAAAACACCATGCCCGACCTGGGAATCGAACCCAGGACCTCTCGGTTCACAGCCCATATAAACTGCCTCTAGACCAAGGAGGCGACCGAATTATTCAAATTTTCAGATATATGGAAGCTATTTAAATAATGGATTATCATGGTCGAATAAATATAAGAATGTACTCAATATTACCATGGACATAAAAAAAGATGGACGGAGCGCTAGGAACATTGAAAGTGAAGCAGGGTTTTCGGCCCATTCGATCAGTCGCCGCTCCTAACTCTCCGTCCATCTTTTTTTTTACGTCCGAGAATATTACTAAATTAATATTCCAGTGAAAGTTTTGCTCACAACTACTCAATTATCAGAATGGTAAAATAGAAATCCCAAAATACGGCCCACATCAACCATGTTACGATACATTAGCTCCGGAACACAAAACAATAATGATTTATCATATTCAGAAGGCTTAAATAGTTCAAGACAGTTAGTGACTTAGTCGAAAGCAACTAACATGTATCTTCAAAATACATCCTTTATTAACAAAGTTATATAAGGGTTCATGTTTGTCGTAAAATTTAATAGAAACGGCCCACTCGGAATTTATGCGGGCCCAATTGTTGGGGCACGCGTTTGCTAATCACGTTGGGTATTTGAAAATTTTCGTTCCAACAAAAATAAACAGTAAACATCCGTTTTGATTTCATTTTGTGTTATAAAAAATTCGACGGTGTAGATGAAGCTGGGACCGAAGCCGATTGTCCGCCGATTGTTTTTATTATCCACGACGATTTTGTTTCGGCAAATGAAATCAACACATTCTGCGACGTCGAATGTTTTGTTCGGATCATAGCAGTGACGTGCACAGGCATTTCGATGAAGATAGACACAATTTGCTACATTATTATCATCCACACTTGCATCATCACCCTCGTGTCGATTTAAGCCAAGCGCTGCTCTTTTGAAAATCTGTTGCTGTTGCCTATGATTTATTATTTATTATTTATTTAAATAGTACTAAATAGCAAACTGTCAGGGTAGACAGTGTCTCTTTGTCTATATGGAATGCACGCCACTGGATCATAGAGGGGCTATCAAGCAAGTTGCTATACAAAAAAAATGATCTCAAACTACAGTTTTAAACAATTCATCTCCGCCATCAACTACTTATTAGAGGAGGGCCATTAGTACAAATTACACCCTAGAATATTTTGTGAATGGTTAAGAATCACGTAAGATAAGTTTATTCTCTCAATATTATTTTGCTGGCCGACCTGGCGCTCGTATATTTCAAGTAAACTGAGCTACTTATGACCACTAGGTCATAACTTTTGGATCACAAATTTTGTTCTGTTGTCCGGTCTATGGTTCGGATTCTCGTCAGTGTCGTAGGGTGAGATCGGATAAGACTCGCAAACGTACCATGAATTAACGTATATGAATTTGAATTAGGTAATAAATTCATCGTTGGTGTAAAATATACAAATGCACGCACCGTGGTCGATTCGAGTTTATTATGGGTCCTAATTAAACAGATATCATTTTAATAGCAATATTCGCCTCTAAAATCTACATTGCCTTGTAAATTACTAAGTCGGCCACAATAAACGAACGTCTGAATACACTCTTAGCCACTAGCTAGGTTTTGGCTCATAAGAGTTCCAACCTAACCTAACCGAAAATGTATATAGTCTTGATTTTGTATCTGTCGATATTGATATAAAACGTAAAATGGTGACGAGATCTAACATCTGTGGCTGAGTTGGAAAATTAGGTAGCTGACCTATAATTTCTCGTTTATATTTCCTCTTTGTATTTTTCCTCCGGAAAATTCTTAGGTGCCACAGGAATTCGATATCTATTTCCGTATCGAATACTTTGCTTCTATTCAATTTCTGGTCTGCCAGTATTAAGTAGTTTGGGAACCTATATTGTTTGAAGTTCAGCGGCCCGAGCAGGAAAATTATGATTGTCATAACACCCAGACCCGAAACAAATATATGTAAGCCATACAAACATATGTCCCGGTGCGGGGATCGAACCCGCGGCCTCTCGCTTCACAGCCGGCTGCTCGCCCGCCGCGCTACGGAGGCTGTCTGTACTTTCCATGAACGCTTTTAAAGGTATGCAATCGTAAATTAATTTTCCCATAAAAAGAAGTTAAAATAAGTTTGGCAAACAAATTTAAAAATATAATTGTATAAAACCATTAACAATTTCACGTTTAATGTAATGAAATAACATTCAGCATAGCAGTAACAGTGACGTAAGAGTAAATAATACCAATGCAAATATTTGGAGCCGGGCCAAAAGAATTAAACTTTGATATCGCTGTGATTCATCGCACATCGATGGACGTCGTTAACCGATGCAACAGCAATGGATACTGTTGCAGTTTCTAAATTGCATTTGCATATAAATAGGTGCAGCGATAGCTCAATAGGAAACGGTACGGACTGCCGAGACCAGTGTCGGAGGTTCGAGACCAACCCCAGTAAAGAGCACACACCTCTGACTTTTCTATGTTAAGTGTGTTTTCATTATGAATTATCGCTTGTTATAACGATAAAGGAAAATATCGCGAGGAAACCTGCATATCCGATAATTTCTCCACAAGAAATTCGAAGGTATGGGAAGTCTACCAACCCGCATTAGGCCAGCGTGGTAGACTAAGGTCCGACCCCTCTCATTAGTAGAGGAGGCCCGTGCCCAGCAGTGGGACAGTAATATTACAGACGCGTCTAAGACTAAACTATTCTATGCCTGAGTTAACAATTTTATTTCCAAACACACATTCAGTACATAGACAGGACAAAAGCACGGAACTTGTGATCCAAAAGTTGTGACCTCGTAGTCATAAGTCACTTAGTCGTATATAAAACATAGGCGTGTCAATCGTGCCAGTGTAACGATGTCAATTACAATCACATTATCTTACGTGATTGCACATTCATAGAACATTCTAGGTTATATATAATAATAATATTAGCCCTGTAATATTACTGTCCCACTGCTGGGCACAGGCCTCCTCTACTAATGAGAGGGGTTAGGCCTTAGTCTACCACGCTGGCCGAATGCGGGTTGGTAGACATCACATACCTTCGAATTCCTGTGAAGAAATTCTCGGGTGTGCAGGTTTCCTCACGATGTTTTCCTTCACCGTTATAGCAAGCGATATTTAACAATGAAAATACACTAGGTTTATAGATTGTAATAAATAATAGATGGCGTTACTGCCGTTTGAGATGAGGTTTCTGTATGGAAACTTGCTTGATAGATAAATTATTGATTCTCTTTGTGTACAAACGAGACACTTCCTGCAGGGTTACCACTACCTCTTATAGCAGTGTTATTATAATCGTTCTTAGTTTGTTTATGTATGGGAATTGGTCCAAGTAAAATTATAATAATACTGCTATAAGAGGTGGTGGCAACCCCCCTGATTAAAATTAATAAATATTAGACAGCGTTTTACTTCAAATATATTTTCATAATAAATGATTCCGCCGTCTATAACAAATAGTCTTGATAATGTACATGACACAGATTTATAAAGTTGGAACGTAAACATGTTCAAGGTTCCAAAGGAAACATTTCCTTATTCCGTGACCATAAAACGTTCCGCCTCACTAGTTTCTTTGTTTATGGCGCCAAAGTGCGAATGATGTTTGCCTCTCGCATCGAAAACAATTCACAGGAGTGACAATTCATCTTTGTAAGTGCCTATTTTGAGTATAGGCGCTATATGAAGTATGCAAAACTACCTTTTACTGGTATTGTGGATTGGTTACGTAGTTCACGTTTTCTTTTTATTACCTACTTTTCATAATATAGTGAGTAATAAATAATAAATCACACACATACAGTTACAGTCACACACATAGTCCTGACCCCACACTAAGATCGAGTCTTATGTCGTGGGTATCAGAAACTACGAGAGACTTTCGGTCTCGCAACACCCAGACCCGAAACAAATATCTGTGGGCCACACAGACGTTTGTCTCGGTACGGGAATCGAATCCGCCACCTCACGTTTCACAGCCGGCTACTCGCCCGCTATGCCACGGAGGCTGTCAACGTTAACATAAATATATATCGATAAACTATAGAAAAATTTAAAACAGATTATCATGAAGTTATTATGATCTACTCGTTATGTTTATATCTTATCTTATTTACGATATCTTTTATAGGTTTAAATGTAACGCTTTTAAAATTTAGCAAATTATACTATATGTACACGGACGTAAAAAAAAGATGGACGGAGCGCTAGGAACATTGAAAGTGACGATGAGTTTTCGGCCCATTCGATCTATCGACACGTATCTAATGGCGGCATCTATTAAAATACCCTAGATGCACAGTTCTTTGCAAATATCCTTCTAAAAAGTGGTCTCAGGAATAAAACAAAGAAAAAGATCACAAGTTCTAATGAAATCAACACAAATATAACCCTATGCACGTGTTATAAAGTAGTTTTTCAAACGAAATGTTCTTAAATTTTAAATTTGACAGTTAGAGTGCTTAAGCACTCGTTTGCTGTCCCATCTTCCGAGCGTCAACTGTGCATCTAGGTATATAATATGTCGATGAATGACGGTGATTGAGCGTGTTATAAGTGTTCATGTGTGCGTACGGCACTTTTTTACAGGCACGTTTGTGTGCGTGGCTTCCCTATGGCGTCCGTTTAACTAAAAGCGAGATGTCCTTCTTTTCTACTTCCGTTTTACGTCCGTGTAGATGTACCAGCTTTTCGCACGCGTCTCTGGGAGCGTTACTTTAAGGGAACGGTAATGTTCACGTTAACTGATTTCACCAACCCCCCTTTCCAAAAATCGGGAAATGCCGTTTGATTATTTGTTTTTTAGGAGTATTATTACGAAGTTTCGGATCTAAAGGCCTTTTCAAAACTTTTGAAACTTGAAATAAATAAACAAAACTCTCTCACAATTATTATATGCGAGTTACATTTTTCTCTTTATGCCAGATACAAAAACATGTTCATAAATTAAATTAAAAACTAAACCATACAACAATATTTTCTGTAACAAAGAATTACGTAACTAAATCATTATTTAAAATAAAAGCCAAGTTTCATATTTTAAAGTTTACTCGGCACAAAGGGATAACGCGCTTGTTTACTATATGTTAATTAAATACTCACAAGGGATTGGGTAATGGAATCCACGGATGTTTAGTGTTTACCTACATGAGTTGTAGCGACGGTAAAATATGAAGCTGGCTACATTTATTTATTTAAGGGATTGCTAATTTATAGATTTTCTTGGAATCTTAGCGACTTCTTTCGAATTGGTAAAATAATCTGACGGCAATTCGTTGAATATTTATTTTACACAATTAATTTGTTTGAATAAGAGTCATTTGAATAAATACAATTAATATATGATATGTACGAGAATAAGATACGAGACTTGATATAGCCCCCATGGCGCAGCGGGTGAGTAGCCGGCTGTGAAGCGAGAGGCCGCGGGTTCGATGCTCGCATTGAGACAAATGTTTGTGTGGCCCACAGATATTTGTTTCAAGTCTGGGTGTTGTGAGACCAACAGTCTCTCATAGTCTCTGACACCCACGATACAGGTTATACCTAGTGTGGGGTCGGCACTAGGTGTGTGACTGTTGGGTGTATTTATTTATTTAATATGAGCCCCCGTGGCGCAGCGGGCGAGTAACCGTCTGTGAAACGTGGGGTCGCGTGTTCGATTTCCGCACCTAGACAAATGTCTGTGTGACCCACAGATATTTGTTTCAGGACTGGGTATTGTGACACCGAAAGTCTCTCATAGTTCCTGATACCCACGACACAAGACTCGATCTTAGTGTGTGGTCAGGACTATGTGTGTGACTGTAACTGTATGTGTGTGATTTATTATTTATTACTCACTATATTATGAAAAGTAGGTAATAGAAAGAAAACGTGAACTACGTAACCAATCCACAATACCAGTAAAAGGTACATTTGCATACTTCATATAGCGCCTATACTGAAAATGGGCACTTACAGAGATGAATTGTCACTCCTGTAAATGGTCCTTGACTGTGTGTAATTATTTATTATTATTACTTAAGGATAACTTTATTCTGAGGGATTTTTACTTTGACAAATGGTCCAAGTAAAAGTTTTCTGGCTATTAAAAATACGATTTAGAAACCAATTACACTATAAATAGTTATTTCGATCTGCGCAAAATACTTTTTCAAACATTTTAAACAAAGGATTTGGCATACTTTTGCGACCGGCGGCGGCTTACCTAATATCAAATTCTCCTGGGTAGACCCCCAGAATACTTTCGAGGATGCCATCCTGCTCGCCTCGTTCGGAACCGAACTGGGCCTCTCGGTGGCATTGGGGAAAACCGAGGCCCTGTGTTTTCACGGGCCTCGGCGTGGGCCACCTGCAGGGGCCCACATTACAGTGGAGGGGGTGCGGATTCCCATCGGCACCACGATGAAGTATTTGGGTTTAGTATTGAGTAGCCGGTGGGATTTCCGCGCCCACTTTGAGTTGTTGTCGCCGAAGTTGGTGCGGGCAGCGGGCGCGCTTGGGAGCCTGCTGCCGAACCTCGAAGGTCCCGGTAACCCTTGCCGGAGTCTGTACGCCGGAGTCGTGCGGTCCATGGCCCTGTACGGTTCACCCGTATGGGCCGGGTCCCTGAGCGCCCGCTGCGTCGCCTTGCTGCGCAAACCGCAGCGTCTGGTGGCGCAGCGGATAATCAGGGGCTACCGCACGGTCTCCCACGAGGCGGCCTGCGTGTTGGCCGGCACTCTCCCTTGGGACTTGGACGCCCGGTCCCTCTCGTCAGCGTTCCACTGGCGGGAGGGGGCGTCCCGGAATCGGGAGAGGCTTGCCCCGAGGGAGATTGCGGCCAGGTTCCGCAGAGCCGCCGTGGAGGAGTGGCATGCCAGGCTGGAGAGCCCGAGTTCGGGCTTAAGGACCGTCGCGGCAGTGCGACCTGTCCTCGGACAGTGGTTGGATAGGCGCCACGGTGCGCCTACGTTCCGGCTGACACAGGTGTTGACGGGCCACGGGTGTTTCGGCTCATACCTGTGTCGTATAGCCGGAAAAGAGGCGTCCGCCGTGTGCCACCATTGTGGCAACTGCCGCGAGGACACGGCCCAACACACTCTTGAGGAGTGCCCAGCCTGGGTGGAGGAGCGCAGCGCTCTCATAGCAGTCGTCGGAGGAGACCTCTCGCTGCCGGCCGTGGTGTCCGCCATGGTCGGCAGCCGGAGGTCATGGCGTGCGATGGTCTCCTTCTGCGAGCGCGCCATCTCGCAGAAGGAGAGCGCCGATCGGGATCGTGAGCAGAGCGATCCCGCCCGCCGCCAAAGGAGACGTAGGAGGCGCCGGGTGGACGACTGACCGGCGTCTCCCGCCCTGTGGAATGGGGGCGTTTGGAGAATTCCACCACGGTAACCCCTGCCTGTCGTAAGAGGCGACTAATAGGGGCCTTCCGGGGTCGCGGGCGTGCAGCGGGGGGCTGTGCGCCCCTTATAGTACTATTGTACTTGCGACCCCGGGACGGACGGCAGCACGGACGGTCGGCCTCGTGCTGCCGTAGACGCCGAGGGCGTCCTTCGGCGGCGGGGGCTTCTGAGCCCCCCCCAAATCGGAGACGGGCCGCAAGGCGGCACCGCGCAGGGGCGGTTCCGGTAGCAATCCGAGGCTATCTCAGGATACCCCGGGACCGCCCCACTCATGCGCCGAAGTAGGCCACCGCGGGGTTTTTAGTCGGGGTATTGCCGGTGTAGGGCATTTGTTAGGGACGCGGCCCAGCGTCGCCCGGATGTCGACCATCTCTCCCGGGCATCACGGCGCTGGGTCGTAAGGCCGGCGAACCCGACATACCCGCTGCGTCCACCCCCCTGGGCGCGGCGGCAGTGGTAAAACACTTTTCCCCGCGACAAAAAAAAAAAAAAAAAAAAAGACCCCCAGAAGTCCCGGAAAAATCGTGTTAGAACAGCTTAGCCCGACCTGGGATTCGAACACAGGACCATTCGGTTCATAACCCATATTATGTGCCACTAGAGCAAGGAGGTTTACATCAAGGTCCTCTTGAACAAGCATGTGCACATAAAATGGTATCGTACAATGATATTAACATTGTTAACTCCTTCAAACTCGATTTACTCCGTTGCCATTCGGAAAAAACCTTTTTCCGAAAGGTAAAATTGTAACCGCTTGAGGGCAAGGCAGCTGAAATTGAAGGCTCTAATAATGTTCGCAGTAACCCACGTACGAATAAGTGCTCTGTTTTACTGTATCAAAAGAATGAAAATATGTAACAAATATAAAATGTTATAACTGCCTCGGTGGCGTGGTTGTATTTCGGTACAACTACCGTCCTGAGGTCTCGAGTTCGATCCCCGGGTCGGGTAAACTGTTATTGGATTTTTTCATATCAGTCCGGAGTCTAGAATTTGTGACCGATATGGCGATAGGCTCGCCCCCTATCACATCTGGGACGAGACTAAGCTCGGCGTAATGTGGGTGTTCTAGTTCGCTACTTCACCTCTGCCTACCCCTTCGGGGATACAGGCGTGAGCTTATGTGTTATGTATGTGCACAAAATGTTAGTACTCGTGAATCGGTAGATTTTACAAGAACATTTTTCTTTTGGCTAAGTTGAATTGAGTTGTTTTTTTGCAATTGAACATTTAATTTGACAGCGTGACGCAGCGGGCGAGTCGCCGGCTGTGAAGCGAGAGGCCGCGGGTTCGATCCTCGCACTGAGACAAATGTTTGTGTGACCCACAGATATTTGTTTCAAGTCTGGGTGTTAAGGGACCGAAAGTTCCTGATACCCACGACACAAGACTCGTATCTTAGTATGAAATGTGGGGTCTGGACTATGTGTGTGATTATTGGGTGTTATTTATTTATCTATATAAATGACTCGCTTTCAAACGTTGTCTAAGTATAAAACATCAATACCGATGTGTCCGATCGTGTCCAAATTTACATAGAAAAAATAAGCTGTATCAAACATAATAAGAATCTTGTAAATCGGTCCACATTTGACGGAGATACCGCGTACCATACACAAAAAAAAATACAGACGAATTGAAGACCTTCTCCGTTTTTGAAGTCGGTCAAAATGGTTAACATCAACCAGGATAACTCCCGTAATTTGTAAGAATTTAGTTAAATAAATTACGTTTTGTTAGGCTATAAAATCGTACATGTCTCTTCCAGACATAAATTAATAAGATATATTGCCAATCATAGCCCAGTACGTGTAGTGATCAGTACATCGCCTTTGATAAATTAATTATATAATTACTATAATGAATTTCCGTTGATTACAAACGGCTTCTCTAGCTTCAATATCTATAATACAGGCTAAGAATGTAATACAAGCCACTGTTAATTAGTGGTTTAATCAAAATCAATATTCATTATTAGTACAAAGATTAATTATCGCAAACAATGCAAACTGTCCGTATACATCAGAGTATTAATTACATGTTCGTAAGTTTGATTCAGGAAAATAATGGCGATATAAATACAGACTTGCGTAGTACTAAGTCTTTGTTACATGGTAGTTTTAAATTATATTTAAATAAATTAGGCAGTATCATGAAAGATCCGTAGCTCGACCATGAGTTTTTTGACATTACAAAATCCCTTTTCCCTCCCCTTCCATTCCATTCCCTCCTTTTAGGTTGGCAACGCACCCATGTTTCTTCTTCTGTTTTGGGTGTCTATTGGCGGTGGAGATCACTTATGGTCAGGTGACCCATCTGCTCGTTTGCAAGTCTCTGCTATAAAAAAAAATTATCGTCGACATATTCGACGATCGTCAGAATTATGATGGGCAGTTTTATTCCAGTTTTTCTACCATGTCATATGTGTTAGGCAATCAATCTTCACAATTATTAGCTGGAGTGATGGGTCTTTGGAGCCATTTTACTCTTGTGTTCTGTGGTTTAATTTATTATGTAGAGGGTGCTTTTACACTGTTGTCAATTGTTGTTAATTGTCTGATTATGGTGATGTTTTTTTTATAGCTGAGACTGGCAAACGAGGAGATGCGTCACCTAGATGCGATGGTAAGTGATCCATGGCCCATAGAAACCCACGACACAAAAATAATCATGGGTGCCTAATAAAAACCGAATAAAAAACCTAAAAGGTTGGAATGGAAGGGGAATTGGGAATCGGAGCGGGAATTGGCCCACCGGAAATCGCACTCACTGAACGAAACGCGACAGCGAGCTGCCAATTTACGTCGTTTTTCTTTGAGACGGTGGTACCAAACCGGTCGAACCGGCCCGTTCGTGCTGTAGACGTAATGGTCTTCATCTTGGCTTTACCAAATGAATTCAAAATGTTGAATTCAAAACCGTCCAAGAGACTATAAACACGGTTCCATTTAAAACAATTTCATAATTGAAATGCACGACAGTTGGATATTTTCAATTTGGCTTTTCAATAATAAAAGCGAAATTTTCATCGTTCGCTTAAGGAGGTATAATTCAATTAGAAGGCTTCAGAGCTCGTTTGCATGAGTTTGCATTTTTAAGTAAAATCGAGACAGTCTCGGGGTGAATTTTGACAAGTTGACGCTCTGAACACGACGAGCCGACCCTCGGGGCTAATGAACAATCACCCAACTCGGACACACGACATTTGAATTATAAACTTGGACGAAAGTCAACGGAAATTAACCAAAGTTAGATGTACATACATACATAAGCCCACGCCTGTATCCCCGAAGAGGTAGGCAGAGGCGCACTAGCGAACTAGAACATCCACATTTCGCCGAGCTTAGTTCCGTCCCAAATGTGATAGGGGGCGAGCCTATCGCCATATCGGACACAAATTACAGACTCCGGGCTGATATGGAAAAATCCAATATCACATTGCCCGACCCGGGGATCGAACCCGGGACCTCAGAACCGTAGTCGTACCGAAGTACCACCACGCCACCGAGGCAGTCGGAGGAGTCAGAGGACACACGACATTTGAATTATAAACTTGGACGAAAGTCAATGGAAATTAACCAAAGTTAGGTGTATGTTGGTTTAAAAACTTGAATGAAATTCTTGCGTGAGAGTCCGTTCTGTCGTATTTCCATTTTGTCTATACAAACTTTCATCCTCCGTTAAACCTCTTTTGGGGATGAATTTCCAAAAAATCCTTTCTTAGTGCTCGCCTATGTCATAAAAGGAAGCTGTGTGTAAAATTTCACTGTCCTAGTTCCAATAGTTTCGTCTATACGCTTATACGTCAATCAGTTTCTCCTTTTATATTTACAGATTTACACAAGGCCAATAATTAAGATATTCAAATTCGAATTCAAAATTAAAACATCAAATTCAAATTCAAATAATTTATTCTGCAAATAGGATATTTTATACCACTTTCACATGTCAATTACGAGTATATATTGATTTTAGGATATTGATAAAGTAATAATGGCGTCGGCATTTCGTGGCTATCCCTGAGAAGAAATGCCGAAACAAACTCAAGGGTTATAATTTGTTAAGCCAATCCAGTATTGGGATTGTGTAAATAGAGAGTGCAGACTCCAGATCAATAGATTGTAAATTAATGAATGACTGGCTTCGTGTCTTGGATTTCTAGATTGTCTCAATAATTGGCCTCGTGTAAATGGTCTGTAAGATACGAAATTCGAATGCAAACGCTCTTCGTCTGCAACATTCGTTCTTCAAGGGTAATTTTATGTTTTGAGTGGTAGAGCCACGAGCTTGCTGTCGCATTTCGTTTGGTAAGTGATATTTCTGGTGGCCCATATCTCCCCCTTCCTTTCCCAATCCCTTTTTCCCACTCCTTCCATTTCCTCCTTTTAGGTTGGCAACGCATCCATGATTCTTTTTGTGTTTTGGGTGTCTATGGGCGGTCGATATCACTTACCATCAGGTGACCCATCAGCTCGTTTACCACTCTGTATAAAAAAAAAGTTGTTCCGTTTATGTCAGGAATTTCATATTTTAACTGAGTTAGTTTAATAACATAACATAAGCTCACGCCTGTATCCCCGAAGAGGTAGGCAGAGGCGCACTAGCGAACTAGAACACCCATATTTCGCCGAGCTTAGTTCCGTCCCAGAGGTGATAGGGGGCGAGCCTATCGCCATATCGGGCACAAATTCCAGACTCCAAGCTGATATGGAAAAATCCAATATCACATTGCCCGACCCGGGGATCGAACCCGAGACCTCAGTACCGTAGTCGTACCGAAATACCACCACGCCACCGAGGCAGTATAGTTTAATGTTGCGTTTATTGTTATTTTACGGCAATACCGTAGTTTGCGAGGCACGAACCTCATATAATATTATTATTATGCACATGCAAAAATATTGCTCAATTTTTATGAAAAAACAGTACGGGTATTAAATTTGTATTTTTCTTCATTCAGAAAGCATTATTTGTGTTGAGTTTGTAAAACACGAATAAAATGTTTACATCCTTTTTTGAATGCCGTATGTTTACATTTATAAATGGGAATATAAAAAGAAAATAACAATATTTTACTCTATCCGTGAAACTAAATCAGTTTTTTATACAGATTCGAGCAATTTGCACGCGCGTAGACTTGATTTATGGGGAAAAAATTTACATAGAACGCGACAATCGTAAGATCTAAATGGTTACCATAGTAAATGGTACGCTCTGTCCAGCCAGCGTCGCTGATGCTCGATGCCAGTTCCGAATGCAAAATTCGATATTTGAAATTCAAAATAGCCAACGGCGCGTCCTGGCTGGAAAGCAGGGCGTGGAAACCTCTCATGATTCTTCAGCGCAATGACTAAAGAAAAAAATGAGAGGACTCGGCATAACTTTGAAAAATACTTGTTTACTTTGAAGCCGGTTCCGCCATTTTAGTTTCGCGCTTTAGTTTAGTTTAAGTTGTCAGCGTGTCATAATAATTAAATAACGTATAAATACTTCTTAATTTTATTGTAAATACGGTGTTTTATAATACAATAATACTAATTTCGGAATATGAAAAAGATTCCTTACCGTTATAGTAATGGGATCTTTCTTTCGCAAAGTCGCCATTTTGGTTTCGTTCCATACATTAAGAATGCTTAATTTTTTTTGTTATGCCATGTCCTCTATCTTCTTTTGTCTGAGCTTCAGCGCCAGTAAAACAAAACTTGAACGTTGTTGCGACGTCTGAATGCCAATTGCGTTGCTTTTTTCCGTGCGTCGTATATTTTTTGTTTATGAGTTTTCGTTATTGGTTTACGGTTGTAAAGTTGCCGGTACGAATATTGGCAATGAATTATTGTGACCCACTTTTCTACGTGAGGAGTTTTTGAAGGATTTGTTATATTTCTGCCATTTTATCGTTTCTGAATGGTCAAGTTTAGGAAAATTGCAGCACTGTTGATTATACGTATAAGTCTAGATTTATCCCTGTTTCTTAGTCAAAAGCAAAAATAACTACGGGTCAAACTTCGAGACAGATTACTTATAGATATAGATGGATATAGATAGCCATGTTTAAAAGAAGATAAGCAATCGTTAACTTTACTTTAGCTTCTAACCTTTAAACTATTATTTATCTCTATATTAAAAATAAATTGACTGTTATTCTTATTTATATTGCGAATGGGAATCTGTGAATAACATAACAAAACTCCAGCAAAAATTCTGAATCACCCAGATGCAGACTTCTATGTATACTACTAGATAAGCTTAGAATTAAAATTTTGTCACATTACGGCGAGTGTTTGACGTTGGACGGCTAAGGAAAAAAGCAGCAGGTCGATTCTCTAAGAAACGTCACCACGTTGTGATCGACGATGTGTTCTCGCAGCGCACATCGTTAAGAGCGACTGAGCGTTCAACGTTGTTGAGTCTTAGAGAATACCATTTTACATACATTTATGTCAAACGCCTCGTTCGAGAGAGCTAGTTCGCATAAGCGCCGTCATCACGCAGAGCGCTAGTGCGTGCGCTTTGTACCTTGCTGAATACAAAAATGAAAACATCGTTGCAGCATCGTTGCCGCAACGATGCTGCAACGTTGTTTTCATAAATGAAACCTTAGACAATCGACCTGCAGATCTCTAATCTCTATAATGAGTTGCGGTCAATTGACGGAAACTTAGTGCGCACATTTTATGTACAGATCAGCCTGTTTAGTAGTATGCATAAAATTCATTGCCCAGACGATATTAATAGTGTAGACTGACCTATCTCAGCAGCGGCATGCAGCAGGTCAGCCAGCAGTTCAGGCTCGTGGTACGTTATCGCGAGGCGGTCGTCGTGCAGGCGCGCCGCGTCCAGCTCGCCCGGCGCCGCCTCCCGCAGCTGCAGCGCCACGGCCCCCTCGCCTCCCACCGCCGCGCTGTACATCAGCACAGCGCGCGGCGAGAACGTCGGCAGCGGCAGCCGACTAGTGTGCACCTGGAACAATCAGACAATCAGAGGTGAAGAATACTTTGTATGAGAATAATTTGTACAGGGTATTAGGTAAGGAACTAAGCTCGACTATATGTGGGTGTACTAGTTCGCTAGTGCGCCATTGCCTACCCCTTCGGGGATACAGGCGTGACCTTATATTAGGTAAGAGACTAGTAGTCCGACTATGACTTTTTTTCACAATTCACTCCACAAACTGAGTAAAATGACAGACACCCGAAGACGCCTCTAGCGGCTACGTGGAGAACTGTAGAGAAATTTGTGTGAAAAACATAAGAGGCTCAACCAGAGTTTTATGAGCTAGGGTAAAATGTCAAAAAAGCTCATGGTTGACTACTGCAGCCCGATCGTAAATCATTTTGACAATCAATTCGTATCGAACTGTGCATGTTCGATTCCGATTCGATTATAAAAATTATTCATGCTCGGTCCTCAGATGCGAACTCGGAACCGGCATAAGCTGGTGAGAAATAGCTTAATATCTAAGCAATAAAAGAGAAAACGTGTCCTTGCGTCTCGTTTTGTTTTGGACTGTCGACGTCAGAAGAAACCAAAATTTAGTGGTACAAAAAATCTAGAAGCTTTAGAACGTTCGGTTTCAAGTAGACAACCTTAATATCGTTCAATATTTACCATGCTTTTAATGGAAATTAATATCATAAAGATACTACACAAACCTAAAAGATAGATTTTACAGTTGCAGCGTGTACAATAATAATGTCTCTAATACACTGCGCCAGTGCTATTCGCAGTAAAGCAATAATAACTGCGCGTTCATCATGGAACTAAACTGGAACGGAATGGCGTGAATAAATAATGGTTACTGAGTAACTACCGTCCATAAGTACCGTGAAACATGCAGATTTACAAACGCTAATAAACCAAAATTATATTGCAAAATTCATCCCAAAACTGGCCTGTTTCCTGCATTTTGACGAACATTTTTTTTAAATACGAGACGTGACTCGTCTATCTATCCATTCGGATACATTCGCTTCCAACAGGTCGATCTGGAAATCTTTGGGGGAGGCCTATGTCCAGCAGTTCTGTGACTGATGATGATGATGATGATCAGGCTGCGGCTGTGGCTGCGTAGTAACGTCACGCATAATATTCTTGCATATTCAGAAAAAGAAGAGGATATTTGTTTGATTTTTACCGATATGACGATAGGCTCGCCCCCTATCACATCTGGGACGGAACTACGCTTGGCGAAATGTGGGTGTTCTAGTTCGCTAGTGCACCTCTGCCTACCCCTTCGGGGATACAGGCGTGAGCTTATATTTTTAGCCGATTGCCGATTGAAAGGAGGGTAATGTAATTTTTTCGACCGATTTCAAAAAAAGAAGGTCCTCAATTCGTCTGTATTTTTTTAATGTATGTTACGCGATCTATGCCAAATGTGGACTGATTTTTAAGATTCTTTTTGTGTTCAATAGAGCTTATTCCAAGGGTGCCATATAAATCAGACTGCCATATAAATTGGTCACGATCAGATAAGTTTTGAAGTCGGTATGTTAATTTTTTTTAAGAAATACAATTAACAAGTCATAGACCCAAGATGTTGAAAGGCTCTTAGCAGGAATGTAGCGAAAAGCAACTTTATACTGATTATAATTAGATATTCAAACAGAAGCCGTATTCATTTATTGAATAGAGTAATAATGAAAGTGTATATTATTTAAACGGACACGGTGATTTGTACATTGTTTAGTATATGAAAGTAGTTTGTACACTGCTAATTAATACTTTGAATTTCATCGTATTCCTGTAGCCCGAGCACGAAAAACTAATGTAAATGTAAATGTATTCGAGTTCGCTGCGCACTGATGACGTTTAGTTAATATTTCATAGACGCGCATCGAGCTGAAATATATTTACAGTTGTCAGAAATTTTCCTGCTCAGGCCGCTTTTACTTTTTTTTTTAACCTGTGTTACTCTCTAGGGGTGAATTGTGTCGCTGTTTAGTGTTATGTTGTCGCTGGTGGGTTTCCGGCAAGGAGACTGGACTTCGCTATTTGATACGGTAGTGCGTTCCTTGCCGGTTGTAATAAACATGTCGGTATATTTGTTGTATGCTGTTACTTAGTGCATTCGTTATTATATAATTGATTTAATAAACTCAAGAAACAGAAAGGAATGTATGCAAAGTCGTTTTAAAACAAAAACTAACATGAATACGACAAGGTATTTAGTTTCAGTACAAATGCTCTTTGTAATATTAACATAGTCTGCAAAGTATAAACTCTAATAGGGGTGTGTCTTAAGCGGTGTAACCGGGCCCCGTTAAAACGATAGAGTTCGTATTGTGTCGACGTGTGGGTGTTTCGAGAAGTCGCTTAACATCAAGTCTGTTAATGAGATTTTGTAATTAAGTCAGCTTTTGTTCGCGAGTCCATACGTTCCCCGTGTAGATGTAGAATAGGGGTATATTTCTCGGCTTTTTGTGTTTTCGGGATCCGGGTTTTTTTACTGTTCGGGATTTACCGGCACAGGGATTAGAGCACAATGTAGAATAAATAGAATATATATTTCTTCCACCAAATCAAAATTACTCAAAAATTCCAACATAATTAGCAATTAGTAGGATTATTTAACAAAACGGTGACTGCCTAGGAGGCGTAGTTGTATTTCGGTAGGACTACCGTGTGGTTATAGGCTCGCCATCTATCACATCTGGGACGGAAATAAGCTCGGAGAAATATGGGTGTTCTAGTTCGCTAGTGCGCCACTACCTACCCATTCGGCAGGCGTGAGCTTATTTATGTATCTAACAAAGCTCATTAATTGAAAATTCTTAGATTCTTACCTCCATGTTTAACCAAAATTACATTATCATTATGTACAAAATTAATCAAGTGATTATCATAATTAATAATCAGAAGTTTAAAAAGTTAACAAACCGACTCCAAATCCGATGGTGACCAAGTTACATGGGACCACCCTTTAAATATGCTCTTTCGAACACAAAAATAATTTTGAAAATCGGCCCACATTGGGCGGACATATCGCGTAACATACATAAAAATACAGACGAATTGAGGACATCCTCCTTTTTAGAAGTCGTTTGAAAAAAGAAAGCAAACTATAGAAATACGCTTCAGGGATTTCCAACCATCAATTCATTTCCCCGAGCCAAATTCCTCAGCAACAATATTCAGCAATGGATTCATAACATATATCCGACGTTGTTGCGCAGGAACGCCAGCCATTCTTTCCTGCAATAATAACTTCTAGCATAGTTTCCAGAGCCGCTAAACATTTTATAATTTAATCCGGCATTGGTTACATAATAACTTCGAGTTCGTTGCTAGTGCAAATAGCTTTGATAGTTCAAATAGCTTTGGTAAAGTTTAATTGCAACGGCGGACGGAGGACGCTTTATGGATTTCAATTTCTGTATCAATTTGACTAAGCAAGACCCTCCGTAGACTACGCTGTAGTGTAATTCAGTTGTATCCACGAACAGCGACTGATTACACTGCTCGATCTATGTCCTAATTTTCTGTAGTTTCTGTTCTGTTATTGCGTTTTGAACTTTCTGATGTTGTGTTAGGTTAGATATTTGTTAATCGATTTTTTGGGCAAGTTCCTACTAGTTTTTTTTAACTGTTCCTCACATTTTAGCGGACTACTTAAGAGCGCATGGTACCTCAGCTCAAATTCAAATTTTGCACCCGCTACCTGTCCCTGCTAGAGTGCGCTATCGTACGCTGTCTCGCTCATACACTAATGGCGTCATAGGATGTCAAGCGGTGTTGATAAGACAAACAAGTGACGTAGCGTGGCGGGCCCGCATTTACGACGCATTAGGACAATTTATTTATAAAAACATAAGCTCACGCCTGTACCGCCGAAAGAGTAGGCAGAGGTGCACTAGCGACTAGAACACCCACATTTCGCCGAGCTTAGTTCCGTCCGAGATGCGATAGGGGCCGAACCTATTGTCATATAGCGCTCAAATTCTAGACTCTGGGCTGATATTGAAAACATGCAATATCACTTTGCCCGAACCAGGGGTCGAACCCAAGACCTCAGGATGGTAGTCGTACTTAAATACAACTAAACCCCGGAGGTAGAGTTTACACACATAGTAACACACAATCGAGGTACAATTTATTTTAGTACAATTAAAAAACTTTTCAATGGCGTGTCAGCGCTGACGCTGTCTGTCGGGCTTAGAAAGTTATGTTTGAGCCATGGATCATCGAACCATCAGGTAACTTTTCTTACAAGATAACTTTGGTTTAGGTGTCATCTTAACCAGTCACACAGCCCACCTGTGATATAAGTTCTCCTTGCTGGAACTTCCGTTGACAAACCTGTAGAGAAACGGATGTCAATGTTCCTCCACTGGATGGGGACAGTTTCTTGTCAGATAGGTTTAAGAGGCTCCTCTAGTGTTTGATGTTTAGCGGTGGTATATAGAGTTAGTCCCAATGTATGTAGAAAACTGAAAGGAGACTACAGGATTCGTAATAATAAACAACTTTTATATTTGCAAAATTGTCAATATACCTGATGTTTCATAGATATTGCCATTCAAAGATTTTATAAATAATCCGTGTACTTAACCAAAATAATTTAGGTGTATTCGTTAGTTCTTTGCGTTCTTTCTATGGAGAAAACTCTTATTTCTTACCCGATGATCCTCACACCTCTACGGACTAAGTCAAGGATGTGGATATTGGGAATTAAATGATTCACTGCCAATACCAGAATTCCAGGGTATATCACAGCTAGTATAACAATGTCGGCGCCGTCACTGCACGTCTTAAACAGCCCGCATAATTGGGCGTGAAATGTCACCTTTAAGGCTTGGAGCCCTATATCTAAGGAAGGGAAAGAAAAGTTACGTACAGCTTTCGAATCCAACAGGAGGGCCAAGGGAAAATACCTATGCAAAATTGAAGGGCGACAGAAAAGCTATCTCGGAAATCGAGCTTTTGGTGACTTGTCATCGCAATGTAAAGCAGTTTCTACTAGCTTAATCTGCAGTCACTGCGTAAACTTGATAACCACAGTAAAATAACACTCATCTTTGAGTTGAACCCTTTGCCTCAAATTCGATTTTGCACAATGGTGGAGCCACGCTACTGGACGTTGCACCGGCGCAGCGTGTGTGGAGTACTACATGAATCCATATCAACCTGTATGCGGTCAGGCGAGAGCCTGAATCTTGGACATTCGAAAGTCGAGCATGGCTGATCGTATTCCCGTGGTGGTTCTTAAGACGTCCGCGGCTGAGTTAACCCTCGTTCTCAGGAGTTTCCTCAATTTTTCATATAAGAGTTCCGACTCTGAACAATTTTTGACATCCATCTATGTTGAAGACTGCGCACACCAATCGGAAATCCTAATAGAGTGACCGGTCGGACCTTTCCAATTATAGTCTCCATCACGTCCTTTTTTTCCAAAACTCATAGCAATTAATTAATACTATTGATCTATTCACTATTGGTAGCGTATATCGGGTGTGAACTATGAGGTCCTGGAATCCATTTCCAGATCGGGCAGGCGTTTTTGACTTTATAGGTGGGTCATTACACAGGTAGCCAATTGTAAAAACTAAGGCCAAACACCTCTGCAACATGCTTTAACAATGTGTTGCGTCGACTCCATACTGAGGTGGAATAAACGTACGCCTACATAATATGACGCCTGTATCCCATAGGGGTAGGTAGAGACTATAGATTTACACTTCGCCCGATTCTGACATACTACTTTCGCTTCATCTACTATTGGAGGTTAAATGCGGTTAAAAATTATGGCACATATCCATCTCCAAACTAAATATGTACCGCGGCCGGACAAGTCCGGTGCGTACTCGAAGGACCAGTAACTTGATTTAGTTACAGCGGAATTTATATATTCATTAGTAATTTAACACAGCTCGCTGAAGGCGGGAAAATGAATTGCCTGCGGGAAAGGTACAAAAGAAGACAATTCACATATAAAAGGATTAGAAAACACAATACCTTAATCTTCTCACGGCTGTGATCGTAGCGGCGGTGCGGTGCGTTGCGTTATGGGTGACAAGGCGTGGTGTTGATACTCGGAGGTAGTCGCGGGTTGCTTGTTTCATATATACAGTCTTTGAAGGTGCGGTGGAGCGGTTGTAGAAAGCGGACCGTCCGTAGTGACAGCTCACGCGCAAGTGAGGGTTGTTGCGGGTTATCGAACACATTTTACAATTTACAAAAAATGGGTCCCGTGGAAGCGGTACAGCAATAGTTTCACTCGTCGCTATTGTGTTTAAGGGACAAGGAAACGGGTTTTAGGAAAGCGAGCTGTGTTAATATTAATGGTTTATACTTCCGAGAACTTTGGCCTACGAACCTCGAAAGGGAATAAATAAGAATAGTTAGTTTTATTAATATGGCGCAGCCAACTATCATGATCTCATTAGAGTCGGTTTTGTTTTTTATCTGTTCTTTAGTCAATATATCATCAATTTGCTCAATATAAGTGCGATGCGGTCGCCCTATACCGACTTTTCCATGCACACTCGTCTTGTGTCACTGTTTAGACAATCTCCTATCATCTATCCTCTCAATATGTCTGAACCATCTCAACATCCCTTTCTATTTCTTATCACTACATCTTCTTTCACTCGACAGAGATCCAACACCACTTTATTCCACACTCTATCACGCGACACATGCTCATTCATGCTCTCATTTCTACCACCCTGCGGACTTAGCCAAGTAGCTTATGCGCTAGTCGAATAGATTAGTAAATATATGGGAATGAGATAAGAGTACGCTATATATAGCGTACTAATAGAATAAATGTATAGGAATGACATAAGAGTCCACCAGTAAGCCCACTGATCTTACTTTCATGCCTGTTCTGTCACACCCAACTTTCACTCTCATTTATAAGTGTGGGCACTAACACTTCTTTATGAACGGCCAATCGTGTCTTTTTAGAGACCTTTCAGCTACTCATAAAGGTGTTCAGCGCTCCATTAACTCGATTACCTGCACATACTTGTCTTTTAATGTCGCTATCATGCTTCCCATCACTTATAAATATACAACCCAGATATACAAAGTCTTTCACTTGTTCTACTCTCTCGTAATCTATCATAATTTTGCACTTTGTTATACTTTCATTTCTTTAAAAAAACATTATTTTCGTCTTACTTACATTAATTTTCTCCTTTCCTTTTAAATGCATCATCCATAATTATTACCATTGTCTGTAATTCGTCCTAGGCGTTCTCAAAGTCTACAAAGGCGCAAAAGACTTTTCGTTCTTTGGCTGAGATTTTTTCCGGAAAGCTTCGTAGGGAGAAGATCTAATCCGCACATCCCATACTCTTTTGAAATCCCGTTTGTACATTCTATAACTTATTATTCGTCTTATACATTACCCATTTCAAACAGAACTTTCGCATATAATTTGCCGATAACATTAAGAACGTACTCTGATAGTCTTGCCGTGACTCCTTATCCTTATACAACGGAACAATAAATTTAAAGATGGAATAAAGGCAGGTGAAAAAGAAATATACAGGGTTAGTCGGAAAGTGTGTCTCTCTACACAATTGGCCAACATAATGTATCATTATTAAATATTTCTACCGTAGATAGCGTACGTCATTTTAATCTTTCTTTCTACCTGCCCATAACCCACTTTCATGAGTGGTCGGTGCAACACCCTATTTCAAGCATATTGCAGAAAGGATTTGACTAAGATTTTAGTTTAACCAGCTACCTGCCTAACGTCAACCCCCTCCGGAGGATCCAGTCCCGGGTAAATTAAATTAGAAAATTCGCTTTACCCGACCTGGGAATCGAACCCACGACCTCCCGGTCCACAGCCCATATAAGCTGCCACTAGACCAAGAAAGCCACGAGCGTACCTCATCTTAATAGTAGGACATTTTTTATTTCATATAAAAAGTAAACTACCTATCCCACGATTACATATCGGCAAAATACGTGCCGCTTACGCAATGCGCGCGCCCCCACACTGTAATTTTAACTAAGATATAGTTACTATGCGTCTTTTAATTATTATTATCTAGGACTTATACGGCACATTGTCACTAGATAATCATCGATTTAGTAACAAAATCATAAAGTTACCACATTAATAGCCACTTAAATAATGATTACAGATTAAACTAATTATTGAAATAAAACAATCTTGGTAGCTTAGATGTTGGTAGCACGCCCCGCGAAACATTTTTCTGTCTGGCTTTATCCCGGCCTTCTGCCAAGGGCCGTCTTCCTACTTAAACGCTTCCACTTCACACGGTGCTGAACGTCCTCCATAGTGAGGCTTGGCTCTCATGGTGTGTGTGTGTGTGTGTGCGTGCGTGCGTATGTGTGTGTGTGTGTGTGTGTGTGTGTGTGTGTGTGTGTGTGTGTGTGTGTGTGTGTGCGTGCGTATGTGTGTGTGGGGATGGATGTGTGTGTTTGTGGGGATGGGTATGCGTGTGTGGGCGTGTGTGAATATATTTTAATTCATAATCTTTATCTGAATCTGGCAATATCAGTGATGAGAGTTGCCATAGTGTTTCTTCGCTTCGTGATAACCTTGAGAGTCAGTTTTCGGACGTATCTAAGAATTTTAATATCGGTCATATTAATGCGAAAACTGCCTCGACTGCCTCGGTGGCGTGGTTGTGGTTGGGTACGACTGCCGTCCTCAGGTCTCGGGTTCGATCCCCGGGTCGAACAAAGTGATATTGGATTTTTCCATATCAGCTCCGAGTCTGGAATTTGTGCCCGATATGGCGAAAGGCTCGCCCCCTATCATATCTGGGACGTAACTAAGCTCGACGAAATGTCGGTGTATTAGTTTGCTAGTGCGCCTCTGTCTACCCCTTCGGGGATACACGCGTGAGCTTATGTTATGTTTATGTTTTATGTTTATGTAATGCAAAAAGTATTCCGGCCCATTTATCCGATATGTCGGCATGCCTAGACCATAAAAACCTTTACTTTACACCTCCGCTTATCTGCTGATCCTTTAACCCCTTCAGAAGGTTATCTGGAAGAGATCGCTTCAAGCGATAAGACAGCCTTTTGTAACATTTTATAGTTTAAAGTTCTGTCTGTACTGTTTACTTAATCCTTACTATGGTGTTAAAGAGTTATCTATCTATCTAATCGTTCACGAATGACAATATCTATGAAAGTATTAGGTATATTGTAATTTTTACTGATATATTCTTGTTTATTATTATGAGTTCTGTAGTATCCTTTCAGTTTCTTACAAATATTACGACAAACTTTGTATATTATACGAAATCAAAGTTATACAGGAATACACAGGAATACACCGTGTGGCACCAACAGAACTTAAATTTCGTCGCAAAAATATAATTATGCGGTAATATGCACGGGCAAACCTAGATGTATATAAACTTCAGTAAGTATACGGCGTGACGTCAAATCGCGCGTTTGTCCACGACAAAAGTATTAAACCGCTAATATTAATTGTTTAAGGTTGCTCCGAACGTACATTATGTGCAAAAATTTAGAAAACAAAAAAATCAATCCTATGGTTATTCTATTTATTCGTCTTATTTTTTGTACAAGCCCTTGCAACATTAAAAGGTACATATATATATAGGGGACGATTGAGTGTCGGAAGGTCAGCGTCAACCATTATGTAAAAAGCTTAAATTACACTATATTTTTTTAATGGAAGACCCAAGCTGTTGACAGTTACGTCTACAACATGAATGGGCCGGCTCGACCTGTTGGATACCACTGTCTCACAGAAAACCGATGTAAAATGGCAGCACGCTGTTGCATATCGTACGGTGAGTTATATTTCCGGTGGTCCAATTCCAATCTCTTTATAAATCCCTTTTCCCCTCCTTTTAGGTTAGCAATATACCCATGATATTTTTTGTCATGGGTGTCTCTATCTATGGGCGGTGGAGATGACTTACCCTGACCCACGAGCAATCGTGTTACTGCTATATAAAAACTTTATATTTAAATTTTTAATATACATATACCTAATAAGTTTATGTAATAATAAAACTTTGTTTATCTGTGAAAGTATTAAGTATATTGAAAAAAATGCAATAATAAAAGTTATTTATTATTACGAATACAGTATCCTTTCAGCTTCGCACATAATAATTTATGTTCTAACTAACCGTGTGTAATAGTAGAGGGCCCGTGACATTTGCTATACTTACGCCGCTGACACGCGACTGGATTTCTAATCTACTAAATATTCAGGTAAATGGAAACCTAGAAAATACTGACTTATTTATTAGAATATTGTCGTTATCATAATTATAATCACCTACAATACGTTGTTTAATTGATGAAGTATCCCAGATATATAAATTATATTTATTTATTTTGCTGACAGCAAGCGACACAACCTCCCCGTCTGACAGCCGAAGCGGGAATGTGTGCGGGCCGGGCGGCAGGGCGGACATGACTAAAACGGTGCGCAAAACGCGTAAATTTAGATAATTGGATCTTACAATAAAAAGACAAATTATTTTCAAAATCCAAAACACATAACCTATGCGTATTATTTAACTAAGTTACTATACAAAATTTAACGATCTTATTTGAAGTATGTAATGAGTAATCCGGGATATTAATTCGGTTTAGAGGTAACTTTGCAATTTTTTTCTATCGAGAAAATTTTAAGGAATCGTGTTTTCGCCACACATGTTCACTCACATAAGCCCTCAACTTTATCATATATTTATTACAAAGTAAAAGCTGCAGGATTGTTGATTTTATCCGGGTTCAAAATAAGCCATTTGAGGTCCTATGGGCCCTTAATAAAGTCGAGTTACATAATGATTTCTTAGGTTTACTTGAATGTTATTCATTGAAATAAAACTATTTTTACGGATTATATCACGATTTGGTTTTAATTTTTATGCCCGACGTTTCGAAAGCTTTGCAGCCTTCGTGGTCACGGGTCAGACTGTCTGAAAAATTAAAACCAAATCGTGATATAATCCGGAAATAATAGTTTAATTTCATAGTAGAGTTACACCTAAACACAGCTCTTTATCTTACAGCTATCCTATCTTTAAATCAAGATTTGGTTTAAATAGACATTTTTCGCGGAGCTGCAAGTGGCCTTTAATATCGATTCTACGACTTTATGAGGTGCTTTTAGATTATGAGAGGTTCGCATACAGTCATAGTATGCGAAACAAGTCAATTAGTTTGGCGCGGCTGCCACTCTTGGTAGATGTTCTAATGCTGCTTATAACATCTATGTCTCGCAATCCCAAAGAATATACCCATAACGCAAATGTGCCAACGACGTACTCACATCAATACTTTAATATGCGGCAAATGTGACAAATAGTGGGAAGTCGGAATGTCTTGCTCCATGTCCCAACATTCCAGCGTTCCATTTGGCGCGAGCGCCAAACCGATTTCTATTTGACGCGGACAGAGTGCGCGCCAATGTCCAAGTGTTGGCGCGCAGTCGATATACTTAGCTTCAGAATAAAGATCATACATAAATAAGCTCACGCCTATATCCCCGACGGCTAGGCACAAGCGAACTAGAACACCGACACGCCATCAGTGCAGTAGACTACATGTTTAAAGTAAACATAACATACATAACATAAGCTCACGCCAGTATCCCCAAAGGGGTGGACAGAGGCGCACTAGCCAACTAGTACACCCACATGTCGCCGAGCTTAGTTCCGCCCCAGACGTGATATGGGGCGAGCCTATCGTCATATCGGGCACCAATTCCAAACTCCAGGCTGATAAGGAAAAATCCAATATCACTGCTCGATCCGGGGTCGAACCCGAGACCTCAGGACGGTACTCGTACAGAAATACAACCACGCCACCGAGGCAGTTTAAAGTAAACGTAGACGATTATTCAATAAAATCACAAAATAAAAAGGCAAACTTAACCGCCACGTTCAACTTAATTACCACATTGTCAGCTTACAAGTTAAGTACTGTTGCTAAAGTTTGATAAAGTTACATTGTCTAGACTTGACAAGCCAATATGTGTAGAGTGCAGATGCGGTTAGCTCTAATCCTAATCCTTCAAGCAAGTTGTTGCTATTGTACCACCAGATGTTGGTAATGGGAGACACGGGTTGGGTTTGTTATAATCTAATCCTACTACGATTGGTTGGAGGCAATAACTAAGATGACATAGTATCTCCTATCTATAACATAATATTGTATGAGCATAAAAACAAATTAATTATTGATAGGTTATAAAAACTTAACAGACCGACTTTAAATCCGATCGTGACCAAATTTATATGGGATCATCCTTGAAAGAAGATCTATCGAACACAAAAAGTATTTTGAAAAAAAAAATTAAATGAAAAATACAGACGAATTGAGGACCTTCTCCTTTTTGGAAGTCGGTCGAAAATTAAAAGCTGATAAGGTATTTTTACATTCAGCTTATTTACGTATCGTGATCTGTAGATTAACCATGCGGTTTTTAATATTTCCCACTAGCGACTGCGTAAAATATTTTTTATGAAAAACATTTATTCTCCACGTAACCGCTGTCCGCTAGAGGTATTCGCGGGTTTGTTATACAAATATTATACGTTCACACTTGTGAGAAATGACAAATAACTCATATTTGAGCTAGTGATAAGATAATTGCTATACCAGCCGCAAATTCTAGTCAAAAAAGAAAGTTAGTAAAACAAAAACTCCGATCTAGACCTTCTCAACTTTCCTTTGGACCCCCACTATTTATATACTGCTACAAGTTTAATAAAATGATTTTACTAGATCTGTGATTTAATCTAATAATCTAGTGACGTTGTATTTCATCTACCTATTTCTTTACACTTAGGCCTCATTCCCACGAGAGATTTTTCAAAGCGCGTTAAAAAACAATGGCGCAGTGGGCGAGTAGCCGGCTGTGAAGCGAGAGGCCGCGGGTTTGATCCCCGCATCGAGACAAATGTTTGTGTGGCCCGCAGATATTTGTTTCGGGTCTGGGTGTTGTGAGACCGAAAGTCTCTCGTAGTTTCTGATACCCACGATACAAGGCTCGATCTTAGTGTGGGGTCAGGACTATGTGTGTGACTGTTGGGTGTTATTTATTTATTATTATTATAAAAGCGTTGAAATGAAATATATGAGTTATAGTTTTTTTTGGGCGTGTAGAATATATCTTAATAGAATAGAAATAAGGCAAGAATGATTTTCAAGCACTCATATAAACAGACATGCTGAGACGCTTTTTTAACGCGCATTGAAGAAGCTCTCGCTCGAATGGCTTATTTGACGTAGACGTATGCTTGTGATTCTTTTAATTGGTACAAATAATTACGCACGAAATTGCTTTTACTCGCTTTACTTATACATATATTAAACAACTGAGATACAAAGCAATAATTACCTTTGAGCCTAATACTAATTAGCTCAATATATGCGTTTAATGTGTATGGATTATGTGTTGGCGACACATTAAGCTACATGTATTTATTGACGTCCAATTATCCTTAACTGATTATTAATAGCGTCAATAGATTACGTATAATGAACGACTCTCGGGTCAATAAAATATTAAGGTATAGGTGACCTACATGCCTTATATTAATTGTTTCATTCTTTCTACCTGCCCTTACTTTCTTTAATGTGGGGTCAGCGTAACACTCCTTTTCAAGGATGTTGCAGAAAGGATTTGGCTTCGTTTTTACGACCGGCTACCTGCCTGGCGTCAACGCCACACTGGGGTAACCAGTGCCAGCAATTAAATTTAGAAAAATCGCTACCCGACCTGGGAATCTAACCCAGGATCTCCCGGTTCACAGCCCATAAATGCTGCCACTTATAGACCAAGGCGGCGACTGATTTATATTAATTGTTTCATGAATATTTTTTTAGTAGAGATTAGTAAACGAGCAGTTGGGTCACCTGATGGTAAATGATCTCCGCTCACAGACACTCACGACACCAAAACATTATGGTGCCTTTCCAACCTTCATCATCATCATCAACAGCCATAGGACGTCCACTGCTGACCATAGCCCTTCAAAGATTTCCAGATCGATCTGTTGGAAGCGGCCTGCTTACGGCCTTCCAACCTTACAGCAAGGGAAAAGGGATTTGAAAGGGAAAATCTAGGTCACCGAAAATCTCACTCACCAAACGAGAGACAATTGAAACGATTTTAGAAATTTAAAAAAAATGCCATTAATTTACCAACAAAACACCTTACTAAAAATATGTAAAAAAAACTGTTGACTAAATAAGAACTGAAACTTTAAAGCAGCTTACCTTAATTAAATTTTAAAAACTTAACGGACCGACTTCAAATCCGATCGTGACCAAATTTATATAGAATCAACCTCGAAATAAGCTCTATCGAACACAAAAATAATTTTGAAGATCGGTCCACATTTGGCGGAGATATCGCGTAACATACATAAAAAAATACAGACGCATTGAGGACCTCCTCCTTTTTTGAAGTCGATCGATAAAGAAAAGGAAAAATCTATCTTAGTTCTTCTTGTTCTCGCTTTTAGCACTGACCTAGTTGATTTCTTAAGTTTACGCGAATGCTATTGATGATGATTGAAATAAAACTATTTTTACGGATTCTATCACGATTTGGTTTTAATTTTTATTCGCGACGTTTCGAAGGCTTTGCAGTCTTCGTTCAGTTCAGTCCAACCCGTGACCACGAAGACTGCAAAACCTTCGAAACGTCGGGAATAAAAATTAAAACCAAATCGTGATAGAATCCGTAAAAATAGTTTTATTTCACTGACCTAGTTGTTTCGAACACTAATAAGTTGGTTAAAGTTAGGTTAGAGGTGTTTTTCAGTTTAAAAGCGAACCGAAAGAGACATTAAACGTGCATTATTGAACAAGTAATTAGCGCTTTGCGACGATGTTTCCTCCGGGGCTACATAATAACGTGAAAATTACAGTTTCATTTTGTTCATGAATTATTGTGATAGTTCCCTACATTATTTAAAAAATCATTGCACGTCATGTTTATTCATTTTTTACTACACATAAAATGTACTGTCTGATCTAATGGAACGTTAATAGCGTTCTAGTTCGTTAATCTACCTCTAGAGGTAGATAAGTATATGGCTTATATTATCTACAATGACTACAACTAAGCTAACGCGAACTTTGCCGAAATTAATAGAAGTATAACAGAATACGAGTTGTTAATTTTAAAATGAAGGGATTGCGGTTCGATTCTAACATCGGGACAAAATCAATCTGTATTTTTTTATATATTGTATGTTAAGATATTATATGACTGCCTCGGTGGCGTGGTGGTATTTCAGTACGACTACGGTTCTGAGGTCTCGGGTTCGATCCCCAGGTCGGGCAAAGTGATATTGGATTTTTCCATATCAGCCCGGAGTCTGGAATTTGTGCCCGATATGGCGATAGGCTCGCCCCCTATCACACCTGGGACTGAACTAAGCTTGGCGAAATGTGGGTGTTCTAGTTCGCTAATGCGCCTCTGCCTACCCCTTCGGGGATACAGGCGTGAGCTTATGTTATGTTATATTATGTTTTATTATATGTTAAGCAATATCTCCGCCAAATTTGGAGCGATTTTTATGATTCTCTTTGTATTCGATACAGGTTTTTCAAAGATTGGTCCCATATAAATTTGGTCATGATCTATACATATATCTGAGACTACCAAATCAAATTAGCCTTACGAAAAATCATATATGTTAGCAGAAACTGGGGCAGAAGTTTGTCGTACACGTCATACACGATCCGGCGATGTAATTAGAAACGTTGTCTTGTACGTCCCCGGGGCGCAGGTAATGACTCGCTGATTACACAACAATTATCCCTTGTTGGCCGGTAATGATTGCGCCGAACCGCGGTAATGAACATAACGGTTCTGCTGTATAATAAATTGTTACCAATTTTTTGTTATACATTTTCTCGTGTATAGTCCGTTGATTAGGTTTGTGGAATTTGTTTTAATTATATAATAATGGGTATTATTCGTTAATCGTTTTGTTAAGTTTTTAAACTTGTGATTATTGTATGTAGAGGCATGTTGTGACGGGGCTGACGGGAGCATTTTCACTGCAGACCGAGTGGGTGTATTAATAGTGCCGGTGGAATGAAAGTGAAGGTAACTGGGTCAAGGGCGCGTAGGGTGCATGGCCGCGCTACTTTTATTATCTAGGTCCTTCGATTCGAACATCTGTCTAGGTTATATTTTATAAGTGGGTGATCATCGGGTGATCGATATAATCGAAATATATCTCGATTGTTCATATTAATAATCTATTAGTAATCAATTCGCTTTCATAATCGAATAATATTAGAAATGTTACTCATTTGTATTAGTTCCTGGGTTCGATTCCCAGGTCGAGCAAAGTAAAGTAAGACTGGATCCCTCAGAGGGGGTTGAAGTCAGGTAGGCGGCCGGTCGTAAAAACTCAGCCAAATCCTCTTTGCAACATGCTTGAGAAAGTGTGTTGCGCTGACCCCACATTAAGGTGGATAAGGGCAGGTAGAAAGAAAGAACTCATTTGGTATTAGTTATCTTACATTATGATAATTAGGGCGAGTTGCAGCGCTATTATTTATGTAGAGTTAAACCTAAACTCTATTTGTATTACAACTCACTACTATTTTTAAATGAAGATTTGAGATAAATAGAGATTTATCGCGGAGCTACAAGTGACCCCTGCAATGTTATGTTTTACTAATCTTTCATTATCATATACTACTGTGAGCATAAGTCGCATGACATTCAAATTTTTCCCGGATTCCAAGTTACTCATTGTAGTATGCAGTCGCCTCCTTGGTCTAGTGGCAGCATATGTGGGCTGTGGACCGGGAGATCCCGGGTTCGATTCCCAGGTCGAGCAAAGCTAATTTTCTAATTTAATTTTCCCGGGACTGGATCCTTCAGAGGGGGTTGACGTCAGGCAAGCAGCCGGTCGTAAAAACTAAGCCAAATATTTTCTACAACATGATATATAAGGATAAGGGTAGGTAGAAAGAAAGAAAGATTCAAAGTTACTCGCTGATAATGTGTAGTAGGTGAAAGAAATTTTAAAATCAATTCAGTAGTGTTTGAACCTATTCATTAATAATCACAAGATTAAAAACTTAACGGACCGACTTCAAAACCGATCGTGACCAAATTTATATGGGACCACCCTTGAAATAAGCTTTATCGAACACAAAGATCGGTCCACATTCGGCGGAGATATCGCGTAACATACATTAAAAACAGTGGACATTCTCCTTTTTGGAAGTCGGTCGAAAACAAATAAAAAAATACTTTCCTATGTATATTCCTATGTTTATTGTTTAATTGGTAGAGCCACGCTGTAGACAGTAACGTCTATGGCACGAATGGGCCGGCTCGACCGGTTAGATACCACTGTCTCACAGAAAACCGACGTAAAGTGGCAGCTTGCTGTCGCGTTTCGTTCGGTGAGTGAGATTTCCGGTGACCCATTTCCCCACTCCCTTTCCCAATCCCCTTCCCTCCCCTTCCATTTCCTCCTTTTAGGTTGGCAACGCAGCCATGATTCTTTTTGTGTCTTGGGTGTCTATGGACGGTGGAGATCACTTACCATCAGGTGACCCATCTGCTCGTTTGCCAATCTCTGCTATAAAAAAAAAAATATTATGTTAGTATAGATAAGTCGGTTATCAGTGTATAGCAAGTCTCCGCCAGTGAGGCTGGTGTTTGCAGGGCACTCGGCCCCGCGGGGCGGCCGCGCCTGATTACACCGCAATTATCCCCTGATGAATGCTAAATAAACACATAATTTCCTGCAGACTGTTAATTCCGCGGACGCGTATTTAGAAAATGCAAACATAACGTATAAAATGGGTTGTATAATGTATATAACATAACATAAGCTCACGCCTGTATCCCCGAAGGGGTAGGCAGAGGCGCACTAACGAACTAGAACACCCACTTTTCGCCGAGCTTAGTTGCGTCCCAGATGTGATAGGGGGCGAGCCTATCGCCATATCGGGCACAAATTCCAGACTCCGGGCTGATATGGAAAAATCCAATATCACTTTGCCCGACCCGGAGATCGAACCCGAGACCTCAGAACCGTAGTCGTACCGAAATACCACCACGCCACCGAGGCAGTCAGTCAGGCAGTATAATGTATATGTATAAAATAATAATAATATTAGCCCTGTAATATTACTGTCCCACTGCTGGGCACGGGCCTCCTCTACTAATGAGAGGGGTTAGGCCTTAGTCTACCACGCTTGCCTAATGCGGGTTGGTAGACTTCACATACCTTCGAAATTCCTGTGAAGAAATTCTCAGGTATGCTTGTTTCCTCACGATATTTTTCTTCACCGTTATAGCAAGCGATATTTCACAATGAAAATACACTTAACATAGAAAAGTCAGAGGTGTATGCTCCATTTTGGGGTTGGTCTCGAACCTCCGACACTTGTCTCGGCAGTCCGTACCATTCCCAACTGAGCTATCGCTGCTTATGTATATGTATACTCGTAGGTAACTATACAAAATTATTTTATTTTCGACCCACTTCCACAAAAGGAGGAGGTGCTCAATTCGTCTGTATTTTTTTATGTATGTTACGCGATATCTCCGCCAAATGTGGACCGATTTTCAAAATTCTTTTTGTATTCGATAGAGTATATTTCAAGGGTGGTCCCATATAAATTTAGTCACGATCGGTAAATTGGAAGTCTTTCAGTTAAGTTTTTAAACTTGTGATTGTTCTAAATGTATTTTTATGTATTGTAAAATGATAACTAGTGTTTCCAGTTTAAGTCTGCCTTCGTGGTGCAGCGAGTAGTCGGTTGTGAAGCGAGAGGCCGCGGGTTTGATTCCCGCACCGAGACAAGTGTCTGACCGAGGCTGAGATCTATAGAGCGAACTTCGACTAAGTCTGAGACAAATAAACGAACTCAGTGAGGATTTGGAACTTTTAAATCGAACTTTGACCTAGTCCGAGTCATTTATTACAAGAAAATCTCTGCTTAGTCTGTCTGTTTTCTACTCCGACTCGGACTAAATTGAAGTTTGATTTAATAGTTCCAAATCCTCACTGAGTTCGTTTCTTTGACTTAGACTTAGTCGAAGTGTGCTCTATAGATCTCTGTCTATGTAATATCATTAGAGACAAATTATATTATCAAAGAATAACGGAAAGGAATAATAGCAACATTTTTGATAATGAAAATTGGAGCGGCGACCTTCAATTTTCTACCGATTTCCTTCATCACAAACATCTCATATTAATAACTGGAAAGCACCCTCGAAACCCAATTCAGGTGATGTGTATTACATAGAAATGAGGTCAAGAGCGTTTGCTAATCCCCATTCACTCCGAACATTAGTTATGGCTTGGCAATTTTATCAGTGCGTGCGGCAAAATCCAGAAACAACATCATATTATTATAACTAGAATAGTTACTAACAGAATAGGTACAAATATTACAAATTGATATTTACTTTAATGACTACACAAAAGACGTATGTTCAAGATATTACTGTTGAGTCATTTATTACGTTATGACGTTTAGAAATATTAATGTTAGAGCTACACTTAATATTTACATTTTTTCCATTTTCCTGTGTTTGGTTCGCTCAAGACCGGGCGAAGTGGAAGCGTTTAAGTAGGAAGGCGGACCCTGGCACTTGGCTGGGATAACGCCAGGCAGAAAGTCTGGTTTGATACTTCCTTTTACGGTCTAGAAAGTTGACTATATTCTGTAATGAGACTTGCTACACGTGTATTTAATATATTTAGCTAGCGTTTTTTTAGTCTGTACTTAAAACAACCTAACACAGATTTTTGGGAAACTCCTGAGGTTCCCTTTAAACGCAACCAAGTCACCTTAAGCGACATTCCCAAGGTTTACAGCCATATCACAATTTTATAATTTATCTGATAAATTTAGCGTTTCTCACACGCAACGATAAGTTTGCCGAGCTATATCCACCCCGTAAATCATTAGGATGACGCTCATTTGTTCCCGTTCCTGGTGCGGTATCATACACAAATCGCGTGACTGATTAAGCTTGTATTGTGTGAGTTCGCTGGGATGCGTGTTCTGCTAATGTGATGTTTTTTGACGAATCCGCTCGTAATGCAGCATTTCTGTTATGATGATGTTCGTGCTTCCTATTTTGTTGACCTATATACACTTATACAGAAGCACGCTCAACCGTCGTGGATGTATGAAGAGATTGATGAAAGTAGATGAATCAAGAGTAATATGACTAAGGACAATGGGATAAATTACTTTTTTATGAAACACACATTATGTCGCAAAGAAATAAAAGAAACGAGTTTTCAAGTTGCCTGCGTCGTCGTGCTTGTATATTTAACATTAAATAAAAAAAGTGTTTATCCTATAAAGGATAAATTAAGGAGGTAAAATATAGTACAACCCGGAATATATATCGCCTATTAATGGTATAATAATTTGTCAAGTATTATGAAGTATTTTACATCAACATTGAATAAAGGAAAAACTGGCACCAGATTATCTTTTGATATTTCCCTTCTCCACTCCACATAGGCATATGAAGCGCCTGTCAGTTACACTTGCTATATACGTAAATATTAATCCGAGTTTTGAATGCAGCATTTTGCAACCGCCATCATTTTCGAAAATACACGCCGATAAGACAAAATCGATATTGTAAGCTCCAATTAATCAGGCTCGCGAAACTGTACATTGTTCATATTAACAGCGACTTTTGTACCCTACGCGTACCTTGTTCCAAACAATTATTTGACTATGAATTAATTCGATTAACGGGAGTCTGGCGTGTGACAGCCTTCATCGGTGTTTCGAAACGATATTCTATTCAATGATAGAATGTGATAAAAGCGTTATAATTGATGCCTGTGTTAGACAGACAGCGAAGCGAGGTGTTTTTATTTTGCTTTGTTCTCAATTCGTCTCTTTATGTATGTACATTGATAACTCCCAGACGCGAGGAACGATTTCTATGATTCTTTTTTCTTTGTAAGAGTATTTATTGTTCAAAGTTGGTCCATTATAAATTTGAAAAGGCTACAAAGTAAACCAAAACCAACTTCAAAAATCAAAAATAATTTATCTTTAACTGATACGGTCGCTTGAGTCATAAGGTACAGGAAAGAAGAATATCTAATAGGCATCTATTTCCGATGTCATTTCTTTAATTCGCTTCTTAAAAAAGTATTTTTTAAATCATTGAATAAATAATTTTCTATATTACTCTATTCCTAAACAATATTATTTTTTGCAGTACATATCTATCTATTATTAGAGTTATCTCATGTTTTGTAGAGAATGTACCAGCAACATGAAAACTTTATCTATTGCGATTGGAACGTTAGAAACAAAAGAACACGAAGCGCAACACCTGCTTCGTAGACGGAGAAAGATCTACGAAACATTGTGCAAACCCCGCTGTAATAAAACAAGAAAACTCCTGGGAATTATACAGTACTAGCTGTTGCCCGCGACTTCTTTCGCATGTAAAATTAGTAAAAACCCGTTGAGTCAGCCCACTCACAATAAATCAACGCATCCGTTTTTGTCGGTCTTGACTAACAAATATTATTTCAATAAAAAATTATATTACTTTATCACAATTAAAATGGTCGCCTTCTCGGTTTGGTGGCGGTATGTATGGGCTGTTGACCGGGAGGTCCTAGGTTCGATTCCCAGGTCGGACAAATTTTCTAATTTAATTTGCCCAGGACGGGATCCTATTAGAAGGGGTTGACGTCAGGCAGGTAGCCGTTTGTAAAAACTAAGCCAAATCCTTTCATGCTTGAAAGTGTGTTGCGCTGATCCCACATTAAGGTAGGATGGTAGGTAGAAAGAAACAAAGAAGGATCACAATCAAAAATAGCCTATTGTACTCAGGAATAACGTAGCTCTCTAGTGGTGTAAGAATTTTCAAACTCTATTCCGTAGTTCAAGAGATTACTGCCTACAAGGAAGTCCCTACAAACAAACTAACAACTTTTACCTCTTTATAATATTGGTGTAGATATATCGTATTTATAAATAAAGAAGAGTGGTAGAGCTACGTTGTAGATAATAACATCATAAATGGGCCGGCTCGAGCGGTTTGACACCATTGTCTCACAGTGAACGTGGCAGCTCGCGGTTCGTTTAGTTCGATGAGTGAGATTTTCAGTACCTATCACTTTACCCGATCCGGGCTCGAATCCGAGACCTCAGGACGGTGGCCGTAATGCGCATGTAATACAACTACGTCACCGAGGCAGTCAACTACAAAATAATATACATGTAATTTAGTATTATAGTACGTATTCCAACACATTTTATTTCAGCTCACATTTTAATAAAAATAAACGCGTAAAATCACAAAATATTTTACGCTCGCTAAAAGATATTTTTTCTGCATAATAACCATATTCCACTATGCATTTCCAAAATGTTTGTTGAATTTTCCCGTTGTTTTTGTTTAATATTATAACGTTACATACAATATCGTATAATGTTTTTTTAATGAAAACGGGATTAAATGCGATGATAAAGGTCTTTTAAGTTAATTATTATTGAACCAAATTAAACATTATTTTATTTCATATTTATAGTTTTATTTCAATGAATAACATTCGCGTAATCCTAAGGAATCATTATATTATTGACCTTTTGTTGGTAACATTAAAGCAAAAATGAAGAAAGTCTACTTAGCTGTAATAGTTTTCCCTTTAACTTCGTCATATAATGTTGTCATATGTCCAAAAATAGTTTAGCTGGCTATGCACACCTAATTCTAACAATAATTTGCATTTTGAAGTTAAATTTTTCTCCAACTAATTCATGAATAGAAAAATGGTTTTCGCAATATCGCAATATTTTTTGGAAACCTAACGACACCCCACACCAGTGGCGATGTGTCCTTACAACCCGATTCCTACCGGCATCATTTTTTCAGATTAAAGGCCTATTATAAAGGATAAGGATTAAAGGATAAGGATTAAAGGATAAGAATTAAAGGATAAGGATTAAAGGATAAGGATTAAAGGATAAGGATTAAATGATAAGGATTAAAGGATAAGGATTAAAGGATACGGATTAAAGGATAAGGATTAAAGGATAAGGATTAAAGGATAAGGATTAAAGTATAAGGATTAAAGAATAAGGATTAAAGGATAGGAATTAAAGGATAAGGATTAAAGGATAAGGATTAAAGGTATTATATAAGTCTTAACCAGGTATTAACTAGAAGAGAAAGTAGCACTGGATTCCCTTTTTAAATTTTTCAGCCTTCGCCACTGCTCCACACGATAGGATAAATGATAAAAAAATATTTGTCTCCATTTTTCGTGTAGAGAGGTATTTAAAAAAAATTACACTTTATCGGCGCGAATGATATTTATGTGACACTCATGCCAAAGTATAGCTTTCTGGTACGAGTCTAAACCAAACCGCGGTCAAACATACGGACGTAGCAAAACTATAAGAGTTCTATTTTTGCCTTTGGGCTAAAAAACAGAGTGTGCACAATATAGAGGTAAAGTAATATTTTTAACAAATAGTGTACGTAGGTACCTAACGAGTAACGAGGCATCAACCGCAGTACGGACAGCGCCTACGGGATAAAACCTCGTCACGCGCCGCACAAACCTAACAATTTCGCATTCACGTTTTACTACCCATAAAAAATCCTATATTTTACGCTCTGACGGAAATTTCAACGGTTTTAGTTTTCTCGCCTCGTTCAAATTTATATTCTGTTTCGTTAATCCTGTGTCTATTTCATGTTTTCGTATTTGAATAGGAAAAATGGCGGTTAAAGGATATGTTATGGCCGTTCAACAGAGATTCACGACGTTTTTAATTAATAATTATACTTTAGACATAAATATTTAATATTAATAAAACAAATAATTTAATATTTAGATCTGGGATGAGGTTACTCGCATGTGGGATGTGGATTCAACAGTCACTGTTCCGATAGTCATCTGACCATGGTTTGATACAAATGAGCCTCGACCAACACCCCAAGAGGCTCTCGGTTGGTGCTTGAGAGAGCCAAATGCAGAAGGCAGTGTTACTGAATATGGCACGAATTGTGAGGAGAATCCTCACTCTGGGGTCCTAACCGCCGGTGGCTTGAGTCCCGAGCCTCGCCGTCGGATGGGAATATTATTATATTTTAAATGTAATTTCGTTTTTATATAATGTATTTAAAAATGTAATTAAAACCTTTTACTATAAAGAGTACTGAACAACTTTTGACATGAAACATTAATGAAAATATTGCATATATATGTAGGTAAATAATAACAATAATCCTTCGTACAATTAATTTTCCTCGCTGTCATATCGATCGATGCGTCATCTACTTTCCTCCATTAATTTTTTCATCTTTCTGCGCCATTATGCTATCACTTATGAATAACTAATATCCATTATCAAAGAGGCCTGTACGAGGCAGCGCGCCGCTGTAAGCACTACCAACAGAGAGGCTTTGCGGGCCGATTGGGGCTTACTATATTGATTTTGTATTAGAGTAAGCTGATGGAACTTACCAATATTAGACAGCTGCAGGCTGGTTATTTATTCAGATTGCTCTGTATATGCCTGGTTGGCGTTCCTATCTATGCATAGTTAATGCTTTCTAAGTAAACTTGTTCATTTTAGCCGAAAAGGTTCGTGCGGATATCCTACTTTTTAATGAGTTGCCCGACTTTGGGATGTTCAGCGGTACGAAATTAGGTTGTATGCAAAGTGACTTTTTATCAGCTCGGTTTGTGATTGTGGCATTTCGAGATGATCTTTGGTTTTTATAAGTTCGAAGCAATTATGTAGTACTGTAAATGAACTCAAACTAAGAATAAAGTCATAAATCTGCCTCGGTGGCGTGGTTGTATTTCGGTACGACTACCGTCTTGAGGTCTCGGGTTCGATCCCCGGGTCGGGCAAAGTGATATTGGATTTTTCCATATCAGCCGGGAATCTGGAATTTGTGCCGGATATGGCGATAGGCTCGCTATCTGGGACGAAACTGAGCTCGGCGAAATGTGGGTGTTCTAGTTCGCTAATGCGTCTCTACCTACCCCTTCGGGGATACAGGCATGAGTTTATGTTATGTATGTTATGTTAAAGTCATAAATAGTGGCGTATCATACATATTTGTTAGAAGTTTAGTAACTGACAAATGTGTGTAACTCGCTACTATTTGGTATTATTCTTAGTTTGAAAAGCAACAGAATTGCTTTGATTATAAAAGTAAACCAGCGCCTCCGAAGCGCAGCGGGCGAGCAGCCAGCTGACCGAAATCTGAAAGCCAAATCCTTTCAGCAACGTGATTAAAAAGTGAGTTGCGCGATCCCAAATAGAGTGGCATAAAAGTCCGCCTTCGAGTGCAGGCGGAAAAAGTCTGTGAAACTTGAAAGCCACAACAAAGTAATAAAGTGGCATCATGGTATCTTCGTTGAAGCGAACACGATGTCAAAATTTAGCGGGCGATTGTGCTAAGCCGGAGCTCAATCATGGCCTGCTGGCGAACTCTCGGATCTGTCAATAAATTTGATGAGAATAAACATAATGATACCTTCCGTAAAGTTTTGATCATACTGTAAAATGGGGTGAATAGAAATTCGCGGTTGAATACAAACGTGGTTTTTAATGAGATTTTAACACACTGGACAAATCAATATACATCGATGATTTGCAAGATAATATAAATTATCGGAACAAATATATAAAGCAAAGCATAATTCACGTTTGAATAATTCTTAAGACTTGAAATAAAACTATTTTTACGGATTCTATCACGATTAGGTTTTAATTATTATTCCCGACGTTTCGAAGGCTTGCAGTCTTCGTTGTCACGGGTCAGACTGAGGTGTCTTTTGTCCAAAATAGGTTAGTGTTACAATATCTACCATCATTAACAATTATACAAAATCTAAAAAGGTTAATTATTTGTGTTCCGATCTACGCAGTAGAGTTCGCGGTGTCTTGAGTTCTGGCAGCTGGTCTTTTGGGTTCCGATTTAATAAGATGTATAATTGGATCCCAGGTTTGTGCAAGCTTACAACATTGTTTTTTTTAAGCTTCTTAAGACTTCTTGAATTTCAAACTTTTATTATTCTGTTTGATAGAGCTTACTCTAAGAGCGACTTGCAGCGCAATTACTAATTTAAAGTTACACCTTACCTCGGTTTATCATACTGCTCACTCCTATCTTTACATCAAGATTTGGGATAAATAGACATTATCGCGGAGCTGCAAGTGGCCATATGGTTGTTAAATATCAAAATGTGCTTTTGAAGGTTGATTTCAAAGGTTTCAGTTTTAATTTACAAGATACACGCTACCTTGCCTAGTTCGCTCGACGGCCCGAACGTTTAATAATGCCCTCAATTATACAAAATTAATTTCATTGCTGTCTTCACCAAAAAAACGTAACGAGTTTTCAAAGCGACACGGCCGCTCTAAAACGCTTTATTGCGGGACGAGCGGACATGGGTAATGGTCTAAATTTATTGGGTTAAATGGTCCGTACGAACGGAAATTCAAGCTAAATTGTTCGGTTGTCTAATTTTTGTGGATTTGATGCTTCATTTCACCGGGCGAATGTCTAACATCGAGCCGGGACACCAGAGAGAATTTTAATAAAACGTTTTGTTCGAGAAATCAATCGGAAATGTAATTCTGAATCTGTGTACGATTGCGGCGTAAATAGTTGCTAACTTTAATAGAATTTGTTTCGGTCTAGTCACACATCGGGAATTTCAATTGTCTGCCGGCCACGTGTTGAATAATTTCGTAGGAATTAAGATATTGTACGTTATATTTCAATATAATATGTTAAGAATTAGTTTGAGCTAGCTGTCTTAGTATACATCTAATTAATGTTTCCTTGGTAGAGCCACGATGTAGACAGTTACGTCTACAGTACGGATTGGCCGGTTCAACCGGTTTGATACCACCGTCTCATAGAAAACCGACGTAAAGTGGTTGTTCGATGCTGATTTTTGTTTGGTGAATGAGATGTCCAGTGGTCCAATTCACCCCTCCTGTTCCCAATTCTTGTTCCCCCCTTTTTACTGGCAACGAATCCATTTTTTTTTGGGTCTTGGGCGTCTATGGGCGGTGGAGACCCCTTGCTATCAGGTGACCCACCTGCTCGTTTGCCAGTTTCTGCTATAAAAAAATGTTTTCGATATAGTTTGGTTTTCCCGCGGATCCGCTCACGTAAGTTATATTCAATGAGAATGGAATAAAAATAAAATCTTATGCAACTAATGGTTTACCTCTGTCGTAAATCACAAATCGGTTCTCCGTTGATTGACATGATTTTGTTTGATTTGATGATTAATCACACTATGGATTTACAAAATCATCCAAATTTTTATGTTACCGTATTACTAGATTTTCGACCGACTTCAAAAAAAATAAGAAGGTCCTCAATTCGTCTGTATTTTTATGTATGTTACGCTATATCTCCCCCAAATGTGGACCGATTTTCAAAGTTCTTTTTGTGTTCGATAGAGCTTATTTCAAGGGTGGTATATAAATTTGGTCACGATCAAATACATTTTTAACCTGTCAGAGGCGGCACATAGAGGTATATATGTTACATAAGCGTATGGGCCGCCGGAGGCCCAGCCGCCCCTGACTATTTAAGTCGGTAAACAAAAAAATGACGGAGTGTTATTAAGTTTTATAGGCTTTCACAACAAAAGGTACTCCCAAGATACAGTGACTTAAGTATACATTAGAAAAAAATGGCGAGAAAAACAAAACGGCCAGCCGTAAAATCACAGTAAATTTGTGTCTGAAACACAATAACTCAGCGGAACGGGCGCCATAACTGTCGCAGACATTGTTCATATGATTCACGCATTCGATAATGTAACCAAGGTAACTCGTATGCTCGCGGTATATTTTTGTTATTACGAAAATAGATGCCGCATGTATAATATTTTGTTTATCTACTTTTTTATTTTATCCGAGCGCGGCAGAGTGACTACACTACACTTGATTATAAGCGTAGTGCACATAAAAAAACAAAGAATAGCTTTATCGGTGATCATCAGAACTGGCCTAATTAAGCTTCTTCACACTCCGAAGCGGGAAGAAGCAATTCGAGGGGCTTGCGACAAGACAAGCGGATGACCAAGCCAGGCACAAGGATATTTTTGAGTGGTAGAGCCACGCTGTAGCCAGTGACGTCTACAGCACGAATGGGCTGACTCGACCGGTTTGATACCACTGTCTCACAGAAAACCGACGTAAAGTGGCAGCTTGCTATCCCGTTTCATTCGGTGAGTGAGATTGGCTCAATTAACCCCCCTTCCTTTCCTAATCCCTATTTCCCTTCCTTTATGATTCTTTTTGTCTTAGGTGTCTATGGGCGCTGGAGATCACTTACCATCAAGTGATCCATGTGCCCGTTTACCAGTCTCTGCTATAAAAAGGGGATGTCTACGGTGGTCGCCATCCGGATGGATACGAATATCCTGCCCTATCTTAGGGATGTACCCCATACTCGCTTCAACCATCATGTCATGAGCTGTAGAGCTACGCTGGAGACAGTTGTCTACAGCACGGCACCATAAACTGTTCGATACTATTGTCTAACAGAAAACTGACATAAAGTGGCAATAATTAGCCACGGCGTTCGTTCAATGAGTGACATTTCTGGCTCAAATCAAAATCACTATACAAATCACATCGTAACTTGACGTTTTTTAGGAGACAGTCTTTTAGTATTCTGTCTCATTTATCGTGGGAAACTACTTTAATTTTATTGTTCGACGATTTTCAAATCCAAATTTCTAATTCCATTCCAACATTTCAAATTCCACTTCTTAAAGTTGCTTCAGTTGTAATTATAGGGTCTATATGTAGGTAATGAATTATTATTATTATTAATTTAAATTATTGTATCTTTCTGAATGTTTTTTTGTTCACTTTTTATATAATTTGTGTGTCTCATGTGCCGTGCGTAAAAATATTTCGTTCTTTCTTTCTTCATTACAACTTCGAATAGGTACTGTTAAGAATTTAGAGGAAACTTTATATCTTGTATCCATCAATATAATATACCCTAGATGCACAGTTCTTTGCAAATATCCTCCTAAAAAGTGGTCTCAGGAATAAAACAAACAAAAAGATCACAAGTTCTAATTAAATCAACACAAATATAACCCTATGCACGTGTTATAAAGTGGCTTTTTAACTGACATGAGCAAGCGTTCTTAAATTTGAATTTTGAAATTTAGAATTCCATCGGCGTCAGACTGTATGCAACCTTTGCTGTCCCATTTTCCGAGCGTCAACTGTGCATTTAGGTCATTAATATATCGATGCTTGTATCAATAAAGATTTACAATGTGCTTGAAAAATGATCAAAGTAGGCAGGCGGTAACGCTCCGGTTTACGTACGGTTAACTTTACGTAGTTAGAAACTTTGCCTGTTCCTGCCAAGTTTTTTCCTATGGGAACCTGTGACCTGGATAAAAAGTCCATTCTGTGACCGCATTGGAACGTCTTCCTTTTAAAAGCTTTAGCTTTGAGTTTGAATTATAAAAGTGCCAAGTGCCGGCAGAAAGTTTTGAATAATATATTACGAATTAAAAATATTATTGTGCTATCATTATTAATTATATGGTGTCTAATGGTAATAAAAATTATAGTTGTATAAAAGTATAATTTAACAATTATTGCCGTGACAATGTCGCAACTAGAAAATAACAAAACAAAATAATATCTGAAATTCTGAAAGATGTATAACAGTTGATTTAAATTTTCGTTTCTATAAATTAATTTTCTGTGCGATGTCGTGCATCTTTCGAATTATTATGTGATAAAATCAAGACATTATAACAGGTGTACAATGTCGTTAAATAAATAAACGAGTCACAAAGGCGAGGGCGTGCATTGAAATATTGCCGTGTAACTATAAACTTTTTGTTTTCAGTTTGTGTTAAAAACATAACATAACATAAACTCACGCGTGTATCCCCGAAGGGGTAGGCAGAGGTGCACTAGAACACCCACATTTCGCCGAGCTTAGTTCCGTCCCAGATGTGATAGGGGGCAAGCCTATCGCCCTATCGGGCACAAATTCCAGACTCCGGGCTGATATGGAAAAATCCAATATCACTTTGCCCGACCCGGGGATCGAACCCGAAACCTCAGGACAGTAGTCATACCGAAATACAACTACGCCACCGAGGCAGTCTTTGTGTTAAGATCTTAAAAAGGAGATAGAGGACAGGGCATAACTACGAAAACATGAAGCATTCTTAATGTATAGAACGAAACCAAAATGGCGACTTTGCGAAAGAAAGATAAATAAATAAATACACCCAACAGTCACACACCTAGTCCTGACCCCACACTAGGTATAACCTGTATCGTGGGTGTCAGAAACTATGAGAGACTTTCGGTCTCACAACACCCAGACTTGAAACAAATATCTGTGGGCCACACAAACATTTGTCTCAATGCGGGAATCGAACCCGCGGCCTCTCGCTTCACAGTCGGCTACTCGCCCGCTGCGCCACGGAGGCTGTCAAATCTGATCCCGTTAATATAATAGTTAGGCATCTTCTTCATATTCCGAAATTAGTATTTTGTAAACAAAACTCGGAGTTTACAATAAATTTAATTAACGTATAAATATTTAAGTATTTATACGTTATTTAAATCTTATGACACGGTGACAACTTACATGCAAATAGATCGCGAAATGGCGAAACCGGCTTTATAGTACACACGAATTTTTCGTTGTTATGCCGGGTCCTCTTATTTTTCTTTACTCATTAAGATAGATAATAAATTACACAAATGTGGTTAGATGCTTCAAGGTTGTCTGGTGTAAAGGTCACTAGTGTAGTTCTTAGGATTACTGTACTGGTTTAGGCTGCTTTATCTGTGTGTCGTAAAAGGTAACTTTGCTTGCGGTATTTGAAGAGACAACTAAATACTTTTTTCTGTCTGTCTTTTCCCACCTGAATGCAATGTTGCAGAAAGGACGGTTTTTTTTAACCGGCTGCGTGCCTAACGTCAACCCCCCTCTGTCCAGCCCCGAACAAATCGTGTTAGAATAACACCCGCCCGTATGGGAATCGAACCCAAGACCTCCCGGTTCACAGCTCATCATCATTATCAGCCATAGGACGTCGACTGCTGAACATAGGTCTCCCCCAAAGATTTCCAAATCGACCTGTTGGAAGCGGCCTGCGTCCAGCGACAGCTCATATACCAATAAAATAAGGAGGTCATCTTTACGCCACTAGAACAAGGAGGAGAAATTACTAAATATAAGACGGTGTAATACGTAATACTGCTTAGTACTTAAAGTTCCTGACGACAGCCACGCACATGATCTATTTCCTTTTATGACCAATCTTGTGGACGATAAACAACAAGCAATTTATATTAGGTACTGTTAGCTTTTTGTTCCAGGGTCAACAACTGTAGAGGTATAATACTTGCAGTTGAAAGACGGCATAATTTTGACGACCATATACACAATCATTTATTCGTAGAAAGATGAAAGACAGCCTCCGTGGCGCAGCGGGCGAGTAGCCGGCTGTGAAGCGAGAGGCCGCAGGTCCGATTCCCGCATTGAGACAAATGTTTGTGTGGCCCACAGATATTTATTTCAAGTCTGGGTGTTGTGAGACCGAAAGTCTCTCATAGGCTCTGACACCCACGATACAGGTTATAGAACTGTTGGGTGTATTTATTTAGAGGTATTATAAAGATAAACAAACTATTCTGAAGCCTTTTTAAAAGAAAGAAATGGGTTATTGCTACTAGTAAATACTAGTAATTTTGAGATCATGTCTTGAGTACATGATTATTCTATTTTACTGCATCGAAAATATTTCGCTACATCTATGTCCACTTACATTGTAAACCCATCGGCAGTTCTTTGGCTCTTGTTGTAACAAACATTTCAGTTTTCACCGCAATACGTTTGAGTATAATATAGGAAATTTCGTGGGTGTAGATATGTTAATCATAGATAGTTTGTGGGTTGTTGCCCGCGTTATTTCAAGTTATTTTAGTTTCATATACATAGTACATATATATAGATTTGTGGTTTTGTCGTGGCAACAGAGTTCATTAGCGTTCGTTTTTATTTGCAGCTTCATTAGAATTTAAAGTTATCACAAAATGTAGACTAATATGATTTTTGTGGGTTGCATCATTTCTGCATAACACTGACCAATTAAATTCGTAGTGATCTTGCTATGCCCTGATGCCATTTGGTTAATATTTCATACAAATTTCATAAATGCGCATCGAGCTTGATTCGAAATTGATTGTCAAAAATATTCTGCTCGGGCCGCTGATGTCAAGATTGTTTTTTGGTACTTCAAGGCCACATTTGATATTTATTTATACGCATGTAAATGTATTATAGGCTCGCCATTCTATACTAGAGAATCAAACCTTAGTTCTTAGTTCCTAACCGAAGTAGTGGCTAGACCTATAAAGATATTATACGATTGTTAATAATAGTCTAAAACATTAAAGTCACACTGCAAAGCTGTAACTCAACTAACGTGCCGAGTTATAGTTCTCACGAAAGCGTGTTATTGCTGGAAATTGAGAAGTTAAATGTTTTGGACGTAATGCTCTTGTTTACTTCTCAATTCTTCTAAGTGATGGTTGCGGATGGTTTTTCCCATTGAAAAACAACGCAAAAAATTATATTGTAGCATTGAGCTATAAAAAATGTTAGTGATAGACCACAAAGTCAACGTTGTAGACCGTGATGTCTACAGTACCAATGACTTCAGCGGTTCGATACCGAAAATTGTTGTAAAGCGATCTACTTTTTTTCTACCTACCCTTATCTCAGCTTAATGAAGGGTCGGCGTAACACAATTTTTCAAGCATGTCGCAGAACGGATTTGGCTTAGTTTTTACAACCGGCTGTCTGCCTGACGTCAACCCCCTCTGAGGGATCCAGTCGCGGGCAAATTAAATTAGAAAATTCGCTTTGCCTGACCTGGGAATCGAACCCAGGACCTCCCTGTCCACAGCCCATATACGCTGCCACTAGAACAAGGAGTAATAAATAAATAAATTATTTGCATGGATGCAATGAGAGGACATAAATCTGTAACTTCGTGATAACAATTACGAAGGAAAAAGAAACGCAAAGTTTGGGTAATTTAGTAACATAAGCTCACGCCTGTATCCCCGAAGAGGTAGGCAGAGGCGCACTAGCGAACTAGAACACCCACATTTCGCCGAGCTTAGTTCAGTCCCAGATGTGATAGGGGGCGAGCCTATCGCCATATCGGGCACAAATTCCAGACACCGGGCTGATATGGAAAAATCCAATATCACTTTGCCCGACCCAGGGATCGAACCCGAGACCTCAGAACCGTAGTCGTACCGAAATACCACCACGCCACCGAGGCAGTCAGGTAATTTAATTTGGTATCTTAATAGGTATACGGCACGTTGTTTTGACCGTAGGATAGCGAAATCCGAATTTTCAAAGATATGAGGAGTTTTACGGAGGCATCTAATATCACGTGTGGTGATAATTGGTCCTGTACAGCATGATGTTTAGATGACATGGATTGAACATAGAGCATTTTCATTCTGATAGCGGGTTTGAGTACCAGAGAAGGTATTTGATTTGTGAGGAGCAAAATCGGAGTAGTAGGATTTGTTACGAATTATTTGGTCACGTTTTACGGAAACAGTAGAAGTACCTCGGTTGTGTACTTTAATTAAATTATCATATCCCTGACTATGTGCTTTGAGCTATCAGTTACCTATAAGAGTTTACAAACAGCTTGCCCCAAATACTTGTATATCGGGCCAGCTCTCCACATTAACTTAAGGTGTCGGAAGGGCGGATGGCAGTAAATCCACAGGAATTGAATCAAACGGTACTCTTGACGGGTTGTGCGCGATAATGGTGGATTTATGCCTCGCATTGTCTCTTATCCAAAGCCAGAATCGGCGAAGACTTGGTAAATTTTAAATTTTATTTGTTTTACCAATGACAAAAGAAAAATAAGGACTTAATATAAATAAACGTGTATTACGACCGGTTTCGCCATTTTTATATTATTTACATATATGCAATTACTGGGATCTTTCTTTCGCCAAGTCGCCATTTTGCCAGTTTATTTCTATACCTCTACATTAGGCATACACGTTTTTTCGTAGCTGTGCCAAGTCCTTATTTTTCTTATTTCATCGTTTCTTATGTGGACGTTGATCGTGATGCACAATTTAGGATCGAGGTTGCCTAAATTCTTTTGTTGTTGTGCTCCTCGTAGTTTTAATTGATCGCTCAATCGGTGACACCCAAATTCGGTGTACTATTTGTCTCTCTCCGTCGTACTTTAGGTGACATCCTAATTCAGTGTACTATTTGTCTCTCTCCGTCGTACTTTCGGTGACATCCTAATTCAGTGTGCTATTTGTCTCTCTCCGTCGTACTTTCGGTGACATCCTAATTCAATGTACTATTTGTCTTTCTTCGTCATACTTTTCGTTCGTTGTTTGTTTATTTTGGGCTAATTAGTTTACCTGATAATCGGTTAATAAGAATTTACTTGTGAGCAGTAATGGTTAACGGTAAAATTAAAAGTTAGTAGATAAAATAGAGGCCTAGGGTGACTTGCAGTACTATTACTAATGTAGAGTTAAGCTTAAATTTGATTTATCCTACAACTCACTCCTATCTTTAAATCAAGATTTGGGATAAATAGAGATTTATCGCAGAGCTACTAGCAGATCCCTAAGCTAAACGATATTTAGCTGAAGTAAAATTTGTCATCGTAGAATGGTTCTAGATTTTTATAAAGCTGAGGGCCTCGTTCACCAACTACAAGTAAAGTATTGATTAGTTACTTTCTGACTAGCGTTAATTGACAAGTAAGAGTTGCGAGTAACTTCTGTTAATTTCACAAGCAAAATTAGAGCTCTGAGTAGCAACTTACTAGTTAAGTGAATGATATCACAAATCCTGCGTCCCATTCGTTCAATATTACGTCAAAAGTATCTTATTTTGGCAAAAAAATCAGTCGTGACTCGTCGCGGGTCCGCACCACATGACACAAAAACCTACCGGACCCTTTTTTGCTATATAAATAGTTACACAGGTACTAAATCGTGTGTCAATAAGGACGAGTTTTGCGTGACCCGCATTGCATTTTATTTTTGTTGAAACTGCTTGATTTTTTAAATGAAAGGCTATTTTACAGTTAACACGTTCATTTAAAACGTTAAACATCGTTATTAAGGTATGACTACTATAATTTGATTTTATTTAACTACATTATTATATACATTAATTTGTCTCTTAATTGAGAAAGGTATTATTTTATTTTTATTTTATTTATTTAAAAAGGTTTACTGTACAATTGTTACACCAATACATTCATACATTAACACTTAAAACCAAAATAAACTAGGTGTACAATATATGGATGTAAACACAACATGCAACAAAATTTATAATATCAGCATTCAAAAACTAGCTATCAATTTGTATGTGAAACTTCTTAGTACCTTATCCTAAAATTCTTTAATCTTTGTTCAGTTTAATAATTAATCTGGGGACAATGGGGTGGGTTGCACAGTTATTTATACGTAACATTATACTAGTAATAAGATATATTGTACAACTGTTTATTGTTCCTAAAATAAATAAATTAAAAAAAAACGATAAAATGTACAATTAACTGCCTACTTTAAACTTTAACCGTCAAGTAAACGCGCTACTTGGCAGACGACATGGCAAGTAGCTTACTGGTCAGTTTAATCACAAGATGCATGCTACTCGAACGTCGTGAAATTCACACGTTCAGTTATGGGTGACTTTAACTGACGATTAGCCTACTTGACACTTTACTCGAGGGTGGTGAACGAGGCCCTGAGACTATCAAACAATCAGCTTGGTTACCTGAAGGTAAGTGATTTCCGCAGCCTATAGAGACCCATATTATCAAGAGGATCATGGTACGTTGCCAACCTTAAAGGAAGGGGTAGGGATAAGAAGGAGCCCAAATCCCCCCGATTTGGGCCACCAAAACTCACTGAACAAAATAAACAGCGAGTTTTCCACCATCTCATATAAAATACTAAAAGATTATTGGAAAAAAAGAAGAAAATTATCGTGTAAACAATAAAAATGTTTATCTAATATGTTTTCATTTCACTCACACTATAATCTTTATTGTCTTCAGTTTATTGTAGTCAACAAACAATGCTTGCCAAACAGATGTACTCTACACTCAATAAAATAAATGTAACAATACAGTAGTTTAAATACAAATGAGACTGGTAATAGCGAACTTTAAATTTATAACGATTGGACGGTATTTAATTTTAAGATAAAATATTTATAGGTAGGTAGACTATCTAGGTGGCCTGGTTGTATTTCGGTACGATTACCGTCCCAAGGTTCGAGTTCGATCCCCGGGTCGGGCTGTGATATTGGATTTTTCCATATCAGCCCGGAGTCTGGAATTTGTGCCAGATATGGCGATAGGCTCGCCCCCTATCATATCACATCTGGGATGGAACTAACTCGGCGAAATGTGGGTGTTCTAGTTTGCTAGTGTGCCTCTGCCTACCCCTTCGGGGATATAAGCGTGAACAGAAACTAATGTTGTGTCATAGATAGATACTTACGTGGTAAAGAACTGTATGATTAAATAAATGATTGATTTAAATAGGACGCAGCTACTTAACAGCTCTGTAATCGGCGGTTTTTATAACAACATTTTCTCGGGACTGGATCCCCCAGAAACAGTTGAAGTCAGACAGGTGGCCGGTCACAAAAACTGAATCGAATCTCATATGTAGTATGACTGAGAAAGTATACTGCGCTATTCTTACATCAAAGTAGGATAAAGGCAGATGGAGAGATAGATAGATAATTTCACTGTTTGTCGGTGCTTGCTGTTTTTTTTTGACTGCACTGATATTTCTATCAGGCGTAGTGTAGTCGCCGAGCTTAGATAAAAATAAAAAGGAAAGACATGATTTCCATGTTATTAGGTATATACATTGATATATTATTTACGTAGATGCACAGTTGACGTTCGGAAAATGGGTCAGCAAAGAAGTGCTTAAAAGCACTCGTTTTCCCTACAGTTGAACGCCGATAGAATTCTAAATTTGAAAATTCTAATTTAAGAACGCTTGATCATTTCGTTTAAAGAGCGCTACTTTATAACACGTGCATAGGGTTATATTTGTGTTTGATTTAATTAGTACTTGTGATCGTTTTCTTTGTTTTATTCCTGAGACCACTTTTTAGGACGATATTTGCAAAGAACTGTGCATCTAGGGTATATTATATTGATGGGTATATATTATTTTGATACCGCTATGTAGATACTTCTATATACCTTTCCGATCCAATTACGAACAATTCTTTCCTATTAATTAATTCAAAAAAAGCACTTAGCTAAACAATATTTTAAAAGAAGCGAAAATCAAGACATTTTGTTAATGAGGCCCTTAGTTAATGTTTTTCACCCTCATTAAATTTGTTCGCCATCTTAATTAACATCTGAAAACTTCAAGGAGTCGACGGTACATTCTTAACGACTGTTCCGAGTGTAGTGCATTAATTTGCGTACATTTTAAAGTTTGCCGTTTGTCTTACGACTCAACTTCTTATTGTTTATGATACAGTTTAAAACCACATAATGAATAGTAGACGTAATAATAGTTTCTTTGAAGTTTTTACCGGACTTTAAAATAGGAGGTGCTCAATTCGTCTGTATATTTTATGCACATTCACAGCTAAATGCGAGATGCGTGAAAGGATGGATGATTCTTTTTGTTTAAAAAGAAGTTTCAGAGTTGGTCCCGTATAAATTTGGGAAAGCTACAAATAAAATAAAGTTTTATATCTAAACTCAAAAAGTAAAAAAAAATCTCTTTGGAGTCGGTGTATTTTCATCTGATCTCCGTTGGACGTACCGACTTAGTTTGCTTAGAGATTTCTGAAGTAGTTTTTATGCCAATAATTTTAATTGCTACAGTCTAAGCGCCATAATGTGGCGGGCAAAGTTCTAGAAAGTAATTTATTAAACCACCAAAGCCTTCTTAGGTTTGGTCACATTATAAGGAAAAGATAGGAGAATTTCGGTCGTAAATGCCTGTACTAGATCATACCAGGCCTCTGGTGCAAGAATGGGATCCCGCGAACTGCCCTAAAAGTAGAAAACTACTTATTTCTTAAGTTTACGCGAATATTATACATTGAAATAAAACTATTCAGTCTGACCCGTGACAACGAAGACTGCAAAGCCTTCGAAACGTCGGGAATAATAATTAATACCTAATCGTGATAGAATCCGTAAGAATAGTTTTATTTCAAAGTAGAAAACTAAATAAACATGATGATCAATGTCATCACTGCGTTGTATGCTCAAGACCAAATGTAAAAGAAGCGTCTATATCAGTCTTTCCCAAAGTGGGCGTTAACGCCCCTTGTGGGAGCTGAATGCCTAAAGGGAGACCCAGAAAAAAGGGGATCGCTGATATAGCTCACAATAATTTATTTAATTTAAAGTAACAGTGGGTTTATAAGTAGGTAAAAAAATTGGGAGCGCTAAAAATAAGTTATTTTCAAAGTGTGCAGTATATAAAATAAATTTGGGAACCTCTGGTCTATATGGTTAGGAGGACCCTATAAAGCGGAGTAAGTCAGGATAGTTCCAAACAAATAAACTAATAAGATAGCCTAAGAGCGAAAACCTGAATATCTTAATTACATTTCTTATCTATTAATCTAATTCAAGAATTTAAGGAAAGAGAATTACAATTAACTTTACTTTTATTCAAATCACGATATCTTTCTAACAATAGCTAACTTCCAAAATCAATTACTTCTTAGTTTAGTAAAACTAGAACCATTCAAATAAGTTTATTACTATCAAAATGAAATAAATGCGGGTGAATACGCTATTCGAAAGAATAGATTTGCGAAATTCTATCGGGGATGTATAGTGCGCCTAAATTTACGGGCCGAGAGAGGGCAGTAAAGTCTCGTTACGTTGAGCTATGTCCCATTCGAGGGCATTATTATCTTCTCGTATATCAAGTAGTTTTGGCAGCGCGTCCCACTAATAGTAATCTGTGGCTACATTGACATCTCACGTATGAAATATAAACCTTAGAAATAACTTATTAGACTTCGAAAATTCTCGACTGACTTTTACTGATATCGATATTTTAAAGCGACCAACGACAATCGGGTAACTTATGACTTAACATCAGCGGCCTGAGCAGGAAAATTTCTGACAACCTTAAATGTATTCGAACTCGATGCGCGTCTATGAAATTTGTATGAAATATTAACCAAACATCATCAGTGCGCAGCGAACTCGAATACATTTACATTAGTTTTTCGTGCTCGGGCTACAGATGACCCAGTTGCTCGTTTGCCCCCTATTCTATAAAAAAAACCATTACTGTCTATAGCGTGGCTCTACATACATCTTTGATTTTTACAGAGACTGACAAACGAGCATGTGGGTCACATAATGGTAAATGACCTCCATCGCCTATAGATACTGCACCAAAAGAACCATGGGTGCGTTGCCTATCTTTAAATGAAGAGAATAAAGTTTGCGTTTAGCTTTTTCGTGTACATATGTACATTTATAATATCATCATCATCAGCCACAGGACGTGCACTGCTGGACTTAGGGCTCCCCCAAAGATTTCCAGATCTACCTTATAATATAAAAATACATACATACATAAGCTCACGCCTGTACCCCCAAAAGGGTAGGCAGAGGCGCACTAGCGAACTAGAACACCCACATTTCGCCGAGCTTAGTTCCGTCCCAGATGTGATAGGGGGCGAGCCTATCGACATATCGGGCACAAATTCCAGACTCTTGGCTGATATGGAAAAATCCAATATCATTTGCCCAAACCGGGGATCGAACACGAGACCTCAAAACCGTAGTCATACCGAAACCACCACCACGCCACCGAGGCAGTCAGTCAGTCGCCACAGAGGTAATATAAAAATAATCTAATATTATTCGCCCTGTAATATTACTATCCCACTGCTGGGCAGGGGCCTCCTCTACTAATGAGAGGGGTTAGGCCTTAGTCTACCATGTTGGCCTAATACGGGTTGGTAGACTTCACATACCTTCGAAATTCCTGTGAAGAAATTCTCTGGTATGCAGGTTTCCTCACGATGTTTTCGTTCACCGTTATAGCAAACGATATTTCACAATGAAAATACACTTAACATAGAAAAGTCAGAGGTGTATGCTCCATTTTGGAGTTGGTCTCGAACCTCCGACACTTGTCTCGGCAGTCCGTACCATTCCCAACTGAGCTATCGATGCGTATACCTATAATATACGTAAATATAACATCCATGTGCGTATGTAACAAGAAAAGTTCCACAAGTTTTGTGAGAGTATAAGGTAGTGTTTATTGGCCTTGTTTTACTGCGCTGTATAAAGTGGGCCAACAATATATTCTAAAGTGCCGCCAAGACATTGGCGCCAAGGGTTGCAATAAACTGTTATTCGCAAAGTTTCCCTAATTCACACGCATTGGGATGTTAAAAGTTTATAGAAGGTTCTTCTGCATGAGTACTTCAAAATATGTTATTGTTACAGTTATGTATAGGTGAACATGTTAATTTTATTTTGACCTTTATGTTATTCGGATTATTCCACCCTTATTTATGATATATTATACACCCAACAGTCACACACCTAGTCCTTTCCCCACACCAGGTATAATCTGTATAGTGGGTATCAGAGATTATGAGAGACTTTTGGTCTCACAACACCCAGACTTGAAACATATATCTGTGGGCCACAAAAACATTTGTCTCAATGCGGGAATGGATCCCGCGGCGTCTCGTTTCACAGCCGGCTACCGTCTGCTACACCACGGAGGCTGTCAATTTTGTTACACACACTAAAGTTAGAAACGTAAATACTAACTTCAATTACATTAACGGCTAATAAATGCCTATTTAGTGAAATATGAAGTTATTTATACATTTGCATGTGTTGAATTTGACCTGATTTCTACTGAAAATTGTAATATGAAGGGAGTTATGTCCAAAATCATGAGAATTGTCGCAAAGTACTTCCTCTCGAAGTATCACATATTTTTTTCAACATTTAAAATTACTATACGTACTTATTCCACCAGCTGCCCTTACCAATGTAGAGTCAGCTCAACACACTTTTTCGAGCATGTTGCGGAAATCATTCGGCTTATATTTAAAGATCTGCTGCCTGTCTGATGGTCATTTCGGTTTCGGTCAAATCGTGTTAGAAAATACGCGTTGCTTGACCTGCCCGCCTAGCATGCGCGCCTTGAGATATCGCGATAATCGACTGTCGAGATGTCGAGATATTGTCTACAATATTGTATGAAAATAAACGAGGACGCAAGTTAGTGTCCGTAGACAAATAGAGAAAATCGGTTATAACAGGACCAAAAGCGTAGACAAAATGATCTCGTAACGCGCATGCTAGGCGGGCTGGGGATTCAAGTTACATTTTATAATTATGTAGGCAATTATATTGCCCAAAGATTATCCTTACAAAGCACCAAGCAAAAATACTTATACAATGTTGTTACTCACACAATACCAACCTAACATAACACCAACTGATCTACAAACATAAAGTCTTAACATAAAGTTGTTATCCCGAACTCGTGTAAATCTTCGATTGGGCGACGGATCATCCATCACATCGTCAATTACTGTACAGTTGGCTCACCGCCAGCCCTATCTGGATGTAGTTGTCAACAGGATTAGCCTAATCAAACAATATTAGCGGTTGATTTAGGTTTGTAACATCATGTGGAACACATAGATCAAAACATAAGTTACGAAGTACAATTTATCGGAAGTAACATGCGGGGTTTATAATTTTATTACTGTGATTAAGCACATTTATCTTGATAGCTCAGTTAGGAGTGGTGAATTTTATGTGTGTGAATATGTATGTGTGAATATTAAGTGTGTATTGATTATTAATTATCGGCCGAATTCCACAAAAGGAGGAGGTCCTCAATTATTCGGTATTTTTTTATGTACGTTACTCGATATCTCCGCCAAATGTGGACCGATTTTCAAAATTTTGTGTTCGATAGAGCTTATTACAAGGGTGGTTCCATGTAAATTTGGTCACGATCGGTAAATTGGAAGTCGGTCAGTTAAGTTTTTAAACTTATGATTATCGCTTACCAAAACGGGGCGGACAACATTGTGAGGAAATCCGCATACCCCAGAATTTCTCCATAAGAATTCAATTCAACGGTAAATAGAGTGTACCAACGTGTATTAGAACATTTTGGTAGACTTCCTGACCCCTCTCATTAGTAGAGGAGACCCGTTCCTAGCAGTGGGACGGTAATATTACAAGACTAATGTTTTTTGTGAATATTTTTGGAACATGCCTGAATAACCCTGGTTGCACCGACGACACCACATTAAAGTAGGATAAAGGTTACAAACATTTCATAAGCGTAGAGCAAGACGCGTAAGAATCAGTGGAATTTTCCATAATACTTATTAATTTATTCTGTAAAACCTTGTAAAACTATAAAAGTGATACGAAACTGAGTAAAATCATCTCATATGAACAAAAAGCTTTATATCTATAATGATTTATGGTAAGCGACCGGAACGGAATAGTAATGGACGATATTCTTCATTATAAACTGGGCGATTAAACCAAGTATGGCTGTAGCAGATTTAAAATCACCCCATTACGTGCTCTACGGTTTAATATTTAATGCATGAGCCGTCCATTTGAAAGAGATTTAAAGGTACGGAGTTACTTGTGTTAGCTTATGTTTAAATCGGATCTTGTGAACACTTTTCACGTACGACTTGTCTTTCGTGATTTACCTTACTACTAGATAAGGTAAGAACTAAGAACATATAAGTTGTTGAATTGAGTATTTATATTATTTACAATACATTAAGTGTGTATTTACTATTTAGGCTTGTTTTATCTTATAAATAGAACATATTCCGTCATAATGATAATTTCTTTGAGGAAATTGTTGCCATAATTTGTATCTATTTGAATTAGAATTTATTATTAATAAATGTCTATTTTATGGTATACGAAACCGATTTGTCTGTCTGTAATGGTCATAAGCAATAGGGATTTCTTTCCACACTTATTTATTTTATTTATTTCAAACACTTTATACATAAACTAGAGGTATATACATGCGGACTTACACTTCATTTCAAACACTAAATTATTTATCGTTGGCATGCTCAAATTTATTATTATTGAAGTTGATGAAATTTATTTAAAAACAATATAAATTACCGTCATTCATACCAAATATTATACATAATATATATCCAACGAATTAAATAATTTAAAATATGATAAACTGTTACTGCGTGTTATAACACATTATTTATCAGACTGTAATTTAGGAGACCTTTGATATCAAAATCGTTGTGCAACGTAATATTTTTTGTAGTTTATCACTGTGGCTAGATTCCAGCGGATTTTTAAGTGTGACGCGACTGGAATGTGTCCAAGAAACTTAGAGCGTAAACATGGCAGTCTCTTTGTGAAATAAAACTGCCATGTAACAAAGGCAACCTCTGACATCCCGCTTCTGACATGAAAAATTTTAAAGTTACACCACGGGGAATGGTTGCGGTGGGCGAGCTCGATCCGTAACTCTCGGCCGTAAAATACTCAAGCCGCGCTCGCGCTCGAGGCGCTCTCAAAAGGAAAAACTTCGGAATGCGAATTTTTGAAGTTTAAAAGCTGGATGTTTCTTGCGGTAATTGAAATCTTTGTTGCTGCGTATCAAAAAGTGTTTATTAATGTTTTTATATTTAAGTTATAATGACAACCTCCGTGACGCAGGGAGTATCCGGTTGTGAAGCGAGAGGTTGCGGGTTCGATTCCCGCATCGAGACAAATGTTTGTGTGGCCACAGATATTTGTTACGGGTCCGGTTGTTGTGTGACCGAAAGTCTCTCACAGTGTCTAATACCCACGAAACGAGACTCATTAGTATACGTTACTACTAAATTATTTATTTTGTGTTGAGAAGCAGAACTATGTGTGTGACTGTTGGATGTTATCATTTTAATCGAAATGGTGAGCAAACATTTGTCTGAAAACCACACTGCTTTAGAAATACCTACTTAAATATGGTACTGTTGGTGGTAAGATATTCGTATTCGTCCTGATGGTGACGACCGTACACATGGTGTTAAAACGTGCCGTGATCCACACACCTTGTGTGAATCGCCTTCCAGGATCAGCCGGTATATATCCGGTTCTCCTGATTGTTCCCTATCTTGCCGCAGGCCCCTTGGTTTGCTTCTTCCTTCTTCGGAGTGTGAAGGAGCTTATTAGGCATCATTCTGGTGACCAGTAAACCTAGTTTTCATCGGTGGTCGCTGGTTTTTGGCCTGCACTACGCTTTCCATCAGCGGCCCGAGCAGGAAAATATCTGGCAATCGTAAATGTATTCGAGCTCGATGCGCGTCTATGAAATATTAACCAAATTCAGGGCGCAGTGAGTGGTTTTGAGTGGTAGAGCCACGCTGTAGACAGTAACGTCTACAGTACGAATGGGCCGGATTGATAATAGCACTGTCTCACAGGAAACCGACGTAAAGTGTCAGCTTGCTGTCGCGTTTCTTTCGGTGAGTAAGATTTCCGGTGGCCCATTTTCCCTTCTCCTTTTCCCAATCCCTTTTCCCTCCCCTTCCATTCCCTCTTTTTAGGTTGGCAACGGACCCATGATTCCTTTTGTGTCTTGGGTCATGGGTGTCTATGGGCGTTGGAAATCACTTACCATCATGTGATCCATCTGCTCGTTTACAAGTCTCTGCTATAAAAAAATACATTTAAGATTGTTAGAAATTTACCTGCGAAGGTGCAGTGTAGTCGCTTTACCGTGCGTGGATAAAAAAAATACGAAAATGTTAACACGTGTTAGTCTTTGAAGGTGTCATTACCGTAGAATGTGCTAGATTCGTAAACGCAAGAAAGTCGTTACGAGGTCGTGTTGAAACATTGAACATTTCTCGGAGTGTGTGGGCAGAACCAATTGTGTCATTTAGCAGTAAAAATCAACAGTTTACGACCGCACATTGCTATACAATATAGTATCACAAAACCTGTGTTTCAATCAGTGACGTGCATAGGCATTTGGATCAGGGTAGACAAAAAACCTTACACTATTTATTTCAACTCGTACAGCACCTGATGGTGCTAGAGTGATCTATCATCATCGTCTTCGTGTCCATTTATTATAAAAACAAAACGATGCTATTTCGAAAATAGCTTTTTTTGACAAGATTTTATTTTTAGTTGGGTAAAAACAAATCGTCAGGGTGTCTACCCTGACGACTGTCTAGTGTCTTTTTGTCTGTGTGGACTGCACGCCACTAGTTTCAATTGTTTTTCGTAAAGCTTCATTCAGATCGAGAGTTGAATGAACGACAGACACAAGAACATAACAGAAAACTTTAGTCGACGAAGCTGGGACATATAATTTAAAAATATGAATTTTTTGACGCGGACTGGTATAACAACTCTCTGTAAACAATCAATATAAATGGGCTTTTATTTCTGTTTTAGAATGTCACCGCCAATTCACATGAATGCACCGAAACTTATTTCGGTCTGTCTATAAAACGATACGCGTCATAGGATAACTAGTTAAATACACGCGCGAAACATAACATTTTATCTTTTTTTTTTTGCCAACATAAAATTTTTGCCTAAGTTCATTATTGCATACATTCTACGAATATCCATCCATAAATAAATTTTCGATGCAGGATGACATAAGTTGACAAGAAGTGACACAGCGTCCTCGGTTGACTTGTCCGTTAGAAATCCAAACTAGCGAACTGATATGAGATTGTTTTTCCCTAGAAAGGGTACCAGAATATTGCTGTCAATTTTTTCTAATACGTTAATAAAACACGAAGTAAGGCAAGGTACGAAGTAGGTCTGTAATTATTACATTTGATTGATCTCGGGTTCGATTACCGGGTCGGGCAAAGTGATATTGGATTTTTCCATATCAACTCGGAGTCTGGAATTTGTACCCGATATGGCGATAGGCTCGCCCCCTATCACACCTGGGACGGAACTAACCTTGGCGAAATGTGGGTGTTCTAGTTCGCTAATGCACCTCTGCCTACCCCTTCGGGGATACAGGCGTGAGCTTATGTTATGTTATTACATTTGATATCACTATCACTCCGTGCTTCTTTAGGGATGCAGACATGAGAGTATGTATATATGGTTCCAAAATATATATGGCTTGTAATTAATGTATTTTTTTCCCTAAATATCACAGTTTTTTAGGGAGTTATTTTTTGGGAACAGCACTATTATTGCGTTTGTGTGTGTTTTACCGAGTCTGTAATCATAAATAGCGAATGTATGGGCATTCACCATATACAGTATACATAGATAGTTTCTCTAAGAATACGCGCGTACAATATACATCCATTCCGTATTACCGATACCTAATATCAGATCGTTATTGATGAGAACCAATTTGGTGGACATACGTCAATTACAAGCATATCATCGTATCCAGCACACGGCGCCTTCTAATCATTCCAGTACAGTAACAAAGCTTTGACAGTGCTGATGAGATTGGTAGAGGACAATACCGTTCCGTCTTCAGCCATCTCACACGGATACACAATAATCTAGTGAGCGTCGGCAATCTCCGGAGGCAGTCGTATGACTTATGACGTATCACGCATTTGCGTTTATAAATACTTGTATATTGTATCTGTTATTGTAACAAAAAGGCAAATTCACCTAACATTACTTTATATATATATTTATCTGAGAATTTATTCTGTCATCTTGACATAGGTTTCAGCATCAAAATGATCCCCTAGATAGGTAAAAGTTATCCGTTGACGATAGACGTCCATCAAAGATTTACTGTTGGACATGCATCAAACAAATAAAATATTATGTAGGCAATGAGACAATGGCCCACGCACATTGTGATATCTACCTGCCTCAGTACACCGATAAGCTGGCCCAGCTCACGGCCATGTCACACAAAATCCCTTTTCCAATAATGCTTTTATTTTTTTATTTACAACACTGGCCGCCAGCGTTATTCTTGTTTGTTGGCTTTATTCAATGAAATCTGGGATGTAGTGTTTTAGGATTTATTTTCGGGCCGGCGCGGTGTGACCATGTTTTCATTAGTTAATTAATCCGTCCGCAGTACGGACGCGTGTGGTCCATATAAATAAGGGGATGCGAATTCGCCTTCAGCTTGTATATGGAGTTTGGATTTCATGACAGTGACTAAGTGAAGAATGTGCACCGACTTTAAAAAGGAGGAGGTTGTTAATTAATCTGTATTTATTTTTAAAAAGGAGGAGGTTACCGATAACTTCGAGATGTGTGAATGGATTTCGACGATTCTTTTTTGTTAAAATAAATAAATACACCCAACTGTCACACACAGTCCTGACCCCACACTGCAAACGATGCAAAAACTCCATCGAAATTGGTTGAAAAATATTTTAAATTCTGCAGTGGGGGCATATTGGAGATATGTTGTTATGTGCGGTGACGTGATTATACTGATACTTTTTCCACAGTTTGAAGGTTACACCAAACTTCAAAGGTTTATAACTTTTATATTTCTTTCTGTTCTATATTTTTAATAACGTAATACGACGAACGACGTAAATTTCATATAAAATTAATTTAAAAAAACAGTCGAGTACCCACTTAAACTGCTACAATACAAATACTAAACTTCGTTAGTACTTAGTATTGTTTGATTTGAATTGTAAAATAATCATAACCGTGAAGACCTGTCTTAGCTGTCGAATCCAAAACCCCGCGATTTCTCTACTTAAATATAATACGCTAAACAAATATTATTCATAAAATATTTGTAAAATGTATATATTAAGGATGAAAGGTGACCGAACAGCTCAGAGTTCACGACCTTAAAATTATACTCTCATAAAAAATATATTAGATTTTTTGCTATAATTTGTCACTTAAGACCGTGACAAGGCCGCCGTCAAACTTCACAACGAGAGGGGATCACAGGAAAACCTTTATGAATAATTAAGTGCATAAAGTACACAACTTTTTATTCGACTTTCACCTTTCTAAGTACAGGTCATTTAAGTGACGGCTAAAGGAAAACACGAGAAATCACTTCCTTTCGCGAACGTTAGGCACTTTCAGATTATTTTGGAAGATTTCAGCGTTACTTTTTAAAGAGGTAATAAATAATTGCTGGTAATTTGAAAGTTATCAGTACAAGCTATTTTTACTAGATAAATATTTAAAAATATATTTTAAAAAATTGTCTCGGTTTCGCTTGTTTAGTCTAGTAGTCGCTTATATAGGCTGCATGTGGAGGTCCTGGGTTCGATTCCCATGTCAGTAGGGGTGTTTTTTTAACACTATTTTCTCGAAAATATACCTTTTAGATAGGGGTTGATATCAGGCAGGCAGGCGGGGTCGAAAAGTAAGCCAAATCATTTCTACTACATGGTTGAAAATTGTGTTGCGCCGACCTAATATTAAGGTGGTAAGGAGGAATGTATGTAAAATAAAAATCGTGTTATAAACACGACCTAGGAATCGAACCCAGGACACCCCGGTTCAAAGCCCATATACGCTGCCACTAGCCCAAGGAGCGACTAAATCTATCCATGTAAAACCACGAACTACATCATGAATTTCCGAATACAATCACAACAGCGAGATATTCTGTTATAATTTTGACAAGCTTAACAGTGGGCTTAGCCAAGTGGCTTAAGTACGCTATATGTAGCGTACTCTTATGTCATTCCCATACGTTTATTCTATTCGACTATTCTATTCGACTAGCGCATAAGCCACTTGGCTAAGCCCGCAGGTTTAGTAAAAACAAAATCTGGAGACATCTAAATATAATTAATCACTGTCAAATAAATTTCTAATGGATGCGTTTTGTTCGCAAAACTTATTGCGGCTCGGCTTTGTATCGTATCAAAAGTTTGTGCTAATAGTTTAACGAGAACCATTATAACGTAATTTATAACATTTAGCTGGATTGTTTTGAATATATTATTGTATTGTGCACCTCGAATGCTTTGTAAGACGTATAACCTTATAAATAACTTGTCTTTAGAGGCTATATTTAGATTAAAAACGTTTGATGCATAATCTTATAATGATTCGTTGTTATTGAATTCTAGAAGATAATGAGAAAGTATATTTTTCATTATTCTTATAATTTGCACTGCCTTTATGACTGTCTAAGTGGCGTGGTTGTATTTCGGTACGACTGCTGTCCTGAGGTTTCGGGTTTGATCCCCGGGTCGGGCAAAGTGATATTGGATTTTTCCATATCAGCCTGGAGTCTGGAATTGTGCCCGATATGGCGATAGGCTCGCCCCCTATCATATCTGGGACGGAACTAAGCTCGGCGAAATGTGGGTGTTCTAGTTCGCTAGTGCGCCTCTGCCTACCCCTTCGGGGATACAGGCGTGAGCTTATGTTATGTTTATGTTATGTAATACAGACGATATGAGTACCTTCACCTTTTTTGAAGTGGGTCAAAAATATGATGTATTTTCTTTCATCCAGATCTAGTAAGCATCACGAGCGACTTGAAGTAACAACAGTATGTATAAATAAGAAGGGCGTTGAGCTGGAGTCCGGACTGAGCCCTACTACCAAAATTCACTGAAATATTTAATGTCTAAAATTCTCCCGACCCAAAACTTCGCTTTATATTAGAAGGCTTTTTTAAACTTTTGAACTACGATGTCTTAATTTACACATTTTAAAGATTGTAAAGGCATTGACTTTTTATATAAGACGTTGGGGTTAGTGTGAAGCGCCGTTCTTCGAAGAGTCTAGAAACGTAGAACACTGTTGAGTATAATTTGAATTAAGAGCCTATATGACATTCTAGGCTACATTGTTTTTCGTGTGTCAATCATCCCTGTTCTGTGGTTCTGTGGCTCCATTGACGTGCAGTATTTGTATTACAATTTATTAAAGTTTATTCTGAATATATAATCTTATGATTATTTTCATCAAACACTCTCATCTAATGTTTCGATTTATATTTTCAACTTAAATAATCACAAGTTTAAAAACTTAACAGACCGACTTCAAATCCGATCGCAACCAAATATGTATAGGACCACCCTCGAAATAAGCTCTGTCGAATACAAAAATAATTTTGAAAATCGGTCCACATTTGGCGATATCGCGTAACATACATCAAAAAATTACAGACGAATTGAGGACCTCCTCCTTTTTGGAAGTCGGTCGAAAACTTAACGGTCCGACTTCAAACTTTATCCGATCGTGACCAAATTTATATGGGACTACCCTTGAAATAAGTTATATCGTACACAAAAATAATCTTGAAAATCCGTCTGCATGTGGCGGAGATATCACGTAACATACATAAAAAATATCGACGAATTGAGGACCTTCGCCTTTTTGGAAGTCGATCGTAAAACTCACGGAATTTTCTAAGTTTTCTTTACATACTTCTATTCCCATAAATATGATTTGCCATGGTTTTATTGTCTGTGGTTATATATAAGGAAGGATTCTTAATTCATTTCTAAACGCTCTAAACATACGAGTATGAAAACCTACAAACAATAAACGTCGAAATAATGTATGCCAAGACAAGATTAAAGTGAAGCTTTAGAAGTACGTTCGGAAGTACCAATCACGTGTTATCGGGTGACTTTCAACGTTTAATATTCCTTAAAGTATGTCATGTTAGAGTTTCGAATTAATTAAAATCATATTTGGTTTTCGACTGACTTCCAAAAAAGAGATGGTCAGATTCGTCTGTATTTTTTAATGTATGTTACGCGATATATCCGCCAAATGTGGACCGATTTTCAAAATTATTTTGTATTCGATAGAGCTTATATTGTTATTTTTTTATAAATGGATACGTTTTCTTTGCAAAAGTACTGCAATAATAGACTTCGATACATGGTGCGGCTTTCGGTATTATCATTCATGTAAGAGATTATTGTTTTAAATGAATAATAACTTTTCAATTTTCGATTTTGAAGTCGGTTTTAAGTTTTCATACGGACTGGTACACCGTACAATTACATATTTGATATTAGTCATACTATGTCACATATGTACGTACACGACAATAATTGTATATACAAAAATGTTATGCACATATTATAAAACACGACTTGATTCTAAGGGCCCCATGCAGCTCCGCGATAAATTCATATTTATTTCAAATCTTCATTTAAACATTGGAGTGAGCTGTAGGATAAATCCAGATAAGGTGTGACTCTAGATTAGGTAGCGCTGCAAATCGCTATAAAGGTTTTTCTGTATATAATAATAATAATATTAGCCCTGTAATATTACTGTCCCACTATTGGGCACAGGCCTCCTCTACTAATGAGAGGGGTTAGGACTTAGTCTACCACGCTGGCCTAATGCGGGTTGGTAGACTTCACATACCTTTGAAATTCCTGTAAAGAAATTCTCGGGTATGCAGGTTTCCTTTCACCGTTATAGCAAGCGATATTTCATAATGAAAATACACTTAACACAGAAAAGTCAGAGTTGTATGCTCCATTTTGGGGTTGGTCTCGAACCTCCGACACTTATCTCGGTAGTCCATACCATTCTCAACTGAGCTATCGCTGCTTTCTGTATATAAACCTAGTTTAAAATAGCAGGTGCGCACCATATCGTATCTGTTTTAAAATTCTTACTCATTATGTATCTTTAAAATTGCCAGACAACGCCTATAAAATGGTTGATTTTGTTCTAAATAACACCTGAATATTGTATAACATTGTAGGTATAAATAAAGCGCCCTCAGGATCGGTGGGCGTGCGGGGCGCACAGCATGCGGCAAATTACGTCGATGGCGGGCCATAACATTTTCCGAGCAAGCTCTTTAAACTGAAAATCTTCATTTATTTCTTAGGTGTTTTCTTTGGGATTAAATAAGGTATTTTATTTTCATTTCACAGATGTTTGGCTGTTTCTTAATAAAGCTTAAATTGAACTAAAAAAAGATTTTCAATCTCGCCTTATAATATGTACTGTACACACACACACACACACACATACACCACCTGGGTAGGTATTTACCACTTCAATGTCTATTTATACCAATCAGTATTGTGTAAGCAATGTTGTGTTCTAAATTTAAGGATATTGTAGCCAGTGTACTGGGCATGATTTAACATCTTAGGTCTCAGGGCAAAGAGCGTAGTGCCACTCAGTGCTTTATTATTAGATTTTTTTTTATAGCAGAGACTGGCATACGAGCAGATGGGTCACCTGATGGTAAGTGTTCTCCACCGCCCATAGACACCCAAGACACAAAAAGGATCATCGGTGCGTTGCCAACCTAAAGGGAGGAAATGGAAGGGAGGAAAAGAGGGGTTGGGAAAAGAAGGGGGTAATCATCATCATCATCATCAGCCATAGGACGTCCACTGCTGAATAGGCCTCCCTCAAAGATTTCCAGATCGACCTGTTACAAGGGGGTAATGGGCCACCGGAAATTTCACTCATCGAACGAAACGCTCAAAATTCCTTGACTTTGTTACTGTTCATGGGTATGCACTGTCGTATCTCCTCCATTTGGCGAGCGACTTGCACGTTTCATTATTCTATTGCAATAAAAAATACTTTACTAGCATCCCCATCCTTTTTTTATACACAACACCACAGATCTAATTTCACACGTGGTTAATACAGTCGCTCTGTATTTCCTATATTTGTGCGTTAATTTGCGTTCGAACCGTCTACGTCTCGCGCCTTTGAGAGCATCCGTCGAGTGATCTTCGTATCATTTCCGCATCAGGGATGTGACGCGTTGACGCCTTAAGGTCGATTCACATGAACAGACTCCGTATGTTAACACGTACCGCGAAATCAAAATTCAAAATCCAATCCGAATAATTGCTCCCCAGAACGTGATTTTACTACTTAAATTATATAAATTTAATTCTCGCTCATAGAAACGTCTATTTTATGTCTGTTGCGTGTGGATATAAATGGTCCTTCAGACATTTCACGTCAGTTGGTTCATTTAAAACGTCAAAGGCAAGCGTCGACGATGAAAAGCGACGGCAAAGGAAAATTCGGCTTCAGCCAGTTCGCGATCAGGCGAAATAATTATTGTATTTGATGGCGGTGGGTAAGGTTACTACGCTTTTATCGATCTATTTTATTGATTACAGCCTCCGTGGCGCAGCGGGCGAGTAGCCGGCTGTGAAGCGAGAGGCCACGGGTTCGATTCCCGCATTGAGACAAATGATTGTGTGGCCCACAGATATTTGTTTCAAGTCTGGGTGTTATGAGACCGAAAGCCTCTCATATCTGACACCCACGATACAGGTCATACCTAATATGGGGTCAGGACTAGTTGTGTGACTGTTGGGTGTATTTATTATTATTTAACAATATAGAATCCTTTCTTTAAACACACTCTTGAGTAATAGAGCCACGCTGTAGACAGTTACATCTGCAGCACGAATGGGCCGACACGATCTCTAACTTACCACTGTCTTTCAAAAAAATCAACTTAAAGTGACATTTCATTATCGACCGATTTCCAAAAAGGAGAACCTCGATTCGTCTGTTTTTTATGTATGTTACGCGAAATCTCCGCCAAATGTGGACCGATTTTCAAAATTATTTTTGTGTTATAGAGCTTATTTCAAGGGTGGTCACATATAAATTTGGTCACGATCGGATTTGGAGTCGGTCTGTTAAGTTTTTAAACTTGTAATTATTATAAGGTGATCGAGATTTCCAGTTTTCCACATTTCCCAATTTTTATTTCCCTCGTTTAATGTATCCAGTTTTTTTAATCATAGGTTAGGATAGGTAGTCAAAAACGATACTACCTATACTCTGTAATACATAACTATTGTCAAAAATATACTATGTAATACATATTTAACCTTGAAATAAAACTATTCTTATGGATTCTATAAACTTTAGATTCTATCACGATTAGGTTTTAATTATTATTCCCGACGTTTCTAAGGCTTTTCAGTCTTCGTTGTCACGGGTCAGACTGAGGTGTCATTTGTCCAAAAAAGGTTAGTGTTACAATATCTACCATCATTAAAAAATTATACAAAATCAAAAAAGGTTAATTATTTGTGTTCCGATCTATGCAGTACGAGCTCACGGTGTCTTAAGTTCTGGCAGCTGATTTAATAAGATGTATAATTGGATCCCAGGTTTGTGCAAGCTTCCAACGAAGAAGAAGAAAGAAGAACAACGAAGACTGCAAAGCCTTCGAAACGTCGGGAATAATAATTAAAACCTAATCGTGATAGAATCCGTAAGAATAGTTTTATTTCAATGTATAATATTCGCGTAAACTTAAGAAATCAGTATATTTAACCTTATTGATTTATGTGCTCGTAAAATATGAAAGGAGTATCTTAATTAATTAAACTACATGTATAGGTTTATTATCAATATCGTAACCGGAGAAGTGCGGCTTCCATGCGGTTTTATTTAATTAAAATCCGAAATACAGGGTCCCTGGGGCCTTAATGAACTTTAAAAAGAAAAAAATTAATTAAAAACATTGTAATAAATACGTTAACCGACGTTAATCACAGAACGGCTCGAAAAATTCATTATATTTTAATATTTTCCTCATTATTCTGAAAAATATGCCTCAAATTTAACAGCGGCCCTCGTCAGCTTATCAATCAACAACAAATTAATTAATTTTGATAGTTCTATTTCGCGAATTTTGGTTGGTTCGACTTTACTTACGACCCTCGTCTCAAATTAGTATTAGACTCTATTATAACTAGTTGAATAGTTTACATTTGAATTTATATGAACTTTGTAAGTTATTGACTTATTATTGTGAAGAAACTAGGACATCAGTCTATTCAATTTTACCAAATAAATGTACTTTTGTTTCTTTTAAATAATTTTGAACTGCGGGCAATCTAATTCGAATCGAGCTACTTGCGCGGTGAAATTGTAACTAAGCCTGATCGGGCGTCTAGTTGTAGCTCTGCTTTCCATTTGGAGATATAAGCGTCAGCTTTGTATGTATGACCTAGAATATCTCTAACCAACTTTAATCCCCCATTACATTTTCATAAGGGTTGATTTAAATAAAATGCCCCGTGTTCCTCAGGATTAAAGATAAATAATAAAATACACCCAACAGTCACACACCTAGTCCTGACCCCACACTAGGTATAACCTGTATCGTGGGGTCAGAGACTATGAGAAACTTTCGGTCTCACAACACCCAGACTTGAAACAAATATCTGTGGGCCACACAAACGTTTGTCTCAATGCGGGAATCGAAACCGCGGCCTCTCGCTTCACAGCCGGCTACTCGCCCGCTGCGCCACGGAATTATATTTGTTTTTTGACACAACTTTTTTAAATCTAAATTTTTGTTAAAAAATTTGCATATATCTAAATTACGTAGATATTTTTAAAGTACCTAGTTATAATAAAGTGAATTTCGTTTTTTTCAGAAACGACATTATTCTACAATATTAACGTTATGTATCTAGTAATTCTTCGCTCGTATCATCCTCGGGAAATGCTATACATATCTTCTTCTACCTGCCCTTATCCCAGCTTAATGTGGGGTCGGCACAACACACTTTTTCAAGCATGTTGCAAATAGGATTTGGCTTAGTTTTTACGACCAACCGCCTGACGTCAACCGCCTATGAGGGATCCAGTCACAGGCAAATTAAATTAGAAAATTTGCTTTGCCCGACCTGGGAATCGAACCCAGGACCTCCCGGTCCACAGCCCATACATGCTGCCACTAGACCAAGGAGGCGACTGAGCGACTGGGAAATGCAATACATATACGTATTAAAAATACAATAGCGTACAAGCAATCCAAAAGTACAGAGGAAGTAATTTAGCTCAGACACTTGTCCCACTTTCTAACTCAAGTAGGCAATTACTGACAAGCGCAGCTCTTCCACGTAACCTAGCCAAAACTCAACCCTAGCTTAAACACGAAGCCGTAACGACCGCGGATCCTCTTGTAAGTAGCTCATTTACATTTTACTTAGTTAACTAAGATACTTCCTTGATTTTTTCAAATCCGACTCGGCCACCATTATGCAAATTGGATCCTAATGATATCCTTCTTGATGTTTGGATGCAATTACGAATAATGGTGACTTTCAGAATCATTTTCTAAATTATTTAGACCATCGGTAATAGATCTGATGAACAATATTCCAGAGATTATATCCAATATATTTTCTTCCATGGCGACAACCTCCGTGGCACAGCAGGCGAGTAGCCGACTGTGAAACGTGAGGTCGTGGGTTCGATTCCCACACCGAGACAAATATCTGTGTGCCCACAGATATTTGTTTCGGGTCTGGGTGTTGTGAAACCGAAAGTCTCTCGTATTTTTGTGATACCCACATTTGGGGGGTCCGGACTATGTGTGTGACTGTTGGGTGTATTTATTATTATTTTTTTTAAAGACGAAAATATTAAATTTTATAAGCCATTTATATAAAAGCGCAAATAATTGAATGGTAATCAAATCAAATCATTTATTGAATCCATAAAATGTCACATATTATTTAGATTCCCTAAAAAAATTTACTCTACCGCCAGTTCGGAAGGCTGGTTCACCAGAGAAGAACGGGCAAGAAACTCTGACGTTGTTGTTTTTGAGAAAAAAGTAATAGTAAGCAGTTTAATGATTTTATAATAAGACTAGAAAAGTTAATTGAGCATTATAGTACCCTAGCATCATACTAATAATAAAAATAAGTGGTAATAAGCGTCAATGTAATTAATCCCCGCAATTAAACACTTGACAAAAATAAGATACGGTTGAAAGGAGTTTCTCGACGGACGACGTAACGCGGGCGACGGGCGTCCCAACAACGGACGAGTGCCAGATAATTGATATTCAGTAAATATTGGCGGATAAAATAAACCGAAAATTGAGTTTCCGAAACAGGCCTAAATTAATTTGCAACTTCATAACAGCTTCGTGTCGACGTAAAATTTTTATTAAACGCAAATCCCAGGGCTTGTTGTGTCGGACTTTGTTCGGTATACCGACGAAACAACACGTTTTATTAGGCATACAACGTTTTTTCTTACTGTTGTGAAGAATTTCTCGGCGCTCGACTCCTTTGAACGTCCCTAATATAATTAATATAGGTCGTCAGCTTGTAAAATTTCGCCTATTTAGCTCGGATTATTTAATGTAAGATTTGGAAAATATACTTAAACATTTTTGTCGTTAATATAAAATATGTACAACGAACATTATTTTTAACAATATACCATTTATGTACAATGTAGTGTGTTTATTTTTGTATTTCAATATTCATAAAAATGACATTTAAGTTTATTTTAAAGATAAGAAAACTTTGTGATCAACTTTTACTTAAGACATAATGTGATGATTTTTAGAGTGAAATAATCTATTCAAATAAATAACACCCAACAGTAACATTCGAGCTTTGAGTTGGGAACTATAAAGGATTTTTGGTTCCACAGTTCTCAGATCAGCGGGTTTAAACAAGTGGCATATGCGCTGGTCGAATAGAATAGTCAAATAGAATAATAGTATGGAATGACAAGAGTACGCCGCACATAGCGTATTAGCATGTTTATTCTTTCGACTATTCTATTCGATTAGCGCATAAGTCACTTGTCTAAACCCGCAGTACCCCTCGTACGAGTTTATTTTGACAGTTCTCTATTCTCGAAATCGACCATAGTTTGCGTCTTCTTCATACATTTGAAACTATAAGAAACAAAAAAAATGTGTGGAGAAACTGAAAACTATCGTCGATTTCGAGAATCGAGATAAACTCGTACTAAGAGTTCAAAAACATAATATAATTGCGGATCACACAAACATAATTTTGTCTCGATATGGGGACCGACTAACTAGCTATCGACACCCAAAACTACAACTCTTCAACATATTTTTTCTTTATTAATGAATTTTGTTTTTTGTATTACGAGATTACGTAATACCAATAATTATATTTCACTGAAGCTGGCAATGTGCGTGCAATTAGCGGAGTTGCTCGTTTGTTATATTTTTGTTTTCCGCGCGCATACTGAACTGGAATCCAATATTTTCGGTTCATTTTCAATGGTTCGTCATTGGAAATAAATTTATTTGAATACAACTCGTGGTACGTTATATCCAAATTTCATAACAATGGCTGGATATCGAGAATCGTTATCTGTATAGTTCTGTTCATAATTTTGAACCGATTTATGGAAAGTAGTTGAGTAATCGTTTTCGCCTTGGTGCCTCCTTGGTATAGTGGCAGCATATGTATATGGACTGTGAACCGGGAGGTCCTGGGTTCGATTTCCAGGTCGAGCAAAGCTAATTTTTCTAATTTAATTAGCCGGTTGTAAAAACTAAGCTAAATCCTTTTTGTACAAGTTTATTGCACCGACACCACATTAAGGTGGGATAAGGGCAGGTAGAAAAAAAAACAGAATTCTCAGCCTGAGGATGCTTCCGTTAGACCAGGATTAAATTTAATGACACTACAAACCCGCATTAGGCCAGCGTGGTAGACCAAGGCCTAACCCCTCTCATTAGTAGAGGAGGCTCGTGCCCAGAAGTGAGACAGTAATATTACAGGGCTAATAATATTTATTATTATTTAATATGGCAACAATCTGAGAAAGGCTTATGTCCAGCAGTGAAAGGATACAATATGCTGATCGTGATGATGATAAATGTGGCATTAGATTAGTTGTTTGTGAGATAACTATATTAGCAATTAACAGACGTACCTATTTACAACAAAATTTTCGTTTCTTACAAAATAAAAATGTCTGATAAAGGTGAACTCGTTTACAAACTTACTGAAAAGCTTCAATTAAGCTCACTACGCATCGGAATAAAAACAAATGATTACTATCGCCCATTGCCTAACTTGAATATTTTCGATAGAACTCTATTAGTTTGAGCGCAATAAAAAAGTACTGTCGAAAAGTTAGAAACAAATTGTTTTTTAAATACCAAAGGACAAGAATAAATAGTGCAGACTCAAGCTTGAGTCTATACTTTTGTAGCCTGAAACTGCCAACTGAGTTCGTTTAAGTCTTTCAAAATCTAAGTACAATTAAAGGATTTGTATCGGAATTAAAATTAAATCAATCTATTTGTAAAGTTTTATGAATGTGTCCATTTTAGATTAATAGCTTTATAAACCGTTCTAAAATTTTAAAATAAATAACTAGTTAAGGCAATCACTCTAGAGGTATAGTTAGTATATACCTCTACAACTGACATGTTTTTAAAGGAAAACCGCGGCCTGTGGCACTGATATAACAGTTAGGGCCTTACCTATAAAAACAGCAAATGGCAAAGAATATTCTGTCCCTCTTAGTTTCAAACAAGGAAAAAAAGTGACAGACTATTCTTAGCCATTTGATGAGCTCAACTGTTTTTATAAGTAAGGTCCATTGTCTATATATTTATCTTTTCCAACATAGTACTATCCCTTTTATTTTCAAACAATGTGACACAAGGAAAAAAGTGACAGACTATTCTTAGCCATTTGCTCAGCTTAACTGTTTTTATAAGTCAGGCATATTGTCTATATATTTATCTTTTCCAATTTAGTACTATCCCTTTTATTTTCAAACAATGTGACAGAAGGAAAAAAGTGACAGACTATTCTTAGCCATTTGATGAGCTAAACTGTTTTTATAAGTAAGGCCCATTGTCTATATATTTATCTTTTCCAATTTACTACTATCCCTTTTATTTTCAAACAATGTGACACAAGGAAAAAAGTGACAGACTATTCTTAGCCATTTGATGAGCTCAACTGTTTTTATAAGTAAGGCCCATTGTCTATATATTGATCTTTTCTAATTTAGTACTATCCCTTTTATTTTCAAACAATGTGACACAAGGAAAAAAGTGACAGACTATTCTTAGCCATTTGATGAGCTTAACTGTTTTTATAAGTAAGGCCCATTGTCTATATATTTATCTTTTCCAATTTAGTACTATCCCTTTTATTTTCAAACAATGTGACAGAAGGAAAAAAGTGACAGACTATTCTTAGCCATTTGATGAGCTAAACTGTTTTTATAAGTAAGGCCCATTGTCTATATATTTATCTTTTCCAATTTATTACTATCCCTTTTATTTTCAAACAATGTGACACAAGGAAAAAAGTGACAGACTATTCTTAGCCATTTGATGAGCTTAACTGTTTTTATAAGTAAGGCCCATTGTCTATATATTTATCTTTTCCAATTTACTACTATCCCTTTTATTTTCAAACAATGTGACACAAGGAAAAAAGTGACAGACTATTCTTAGCCATTTGATGAGCTAAACTGTTTTTATAAGTAAGGCCCATTGTCTATATATTGATCTTTTCTAATTTAGTACTATCCCTTTTATTTTCAAACAATGTGACACAAGGAAAAAAGTGACAGACTATTCTTAGCCATTTGATGAGCTTAACTGTTTTTATAAGTAAGGCCCATTGTCTATATATTTATCTTTTCCAATTTAGTACTATCCCTTTTATTTTCAAACAATGTGACAGAAGGAAAAAAGTGACAGACTATTCTTAGCCATTTGATGAGCTAAACTGTTTTTATAAGTAAGGCCCATTGTCTATATATTTATCTTTTCCAATTTATTACTATCCCTTTTATTTTCAAACAATGTGACACAAGGAAAAAAGTGACAGACTATTCTTAGCCATTTGATGAGCTTAACTGTTTTTATAAGTAAGGCCCATTGTCTATATATTTATCTTTTCCAATTTACTACTATCCCTTTTATTTTCAAACAATGTGACACAAGGAAAAAAGTGACAGACTATTCTTAGCCATTTGATGAGCTAAACTGTTTTTATAAGTAAGGCCCATTGTCTATATATTGATCTTTTCTAATTTAGTACTATCCCTTTTATTTTCAAACAATGTGACACAAGGAAAAAAGTGACAGACTATTCTTAGCCATTTGATGAGCTTAACTGTTTTTATAAGTAAGGCCCATTGTCTATATATTTATCTTTTCCAATTTAGTACTATCCCTTTTATTTTCAAACAATGTGACAGAAGGAAAAAAGTGACAGACTATTCTTAGCCATTTGATGAGCTAAACTGTTTTTATAAGTAAGGCCCATTGTCTATATATTTATCTTTTCCAATTTATTACTATCCCTTTTATTTTCAAACAATGTGACACAAGGAAAAAAGTGACAGACTATTCTTAGCCATTTGATGAGCTTAACTGTTTTTATAAGTAAGGCCCATTGTCTATATATTTATCTTTTCCAATTTACTACTATCCCTTTTATTTTCAAACAATGTGACACAAGGAAAAAAGTGACAGACTATTCTTAGCCATTTGATGAGCTTAACTGTTTTTATAAGTAAGGCCCATTGTCTATATATTTATCTTTTCCAATTTAGTACTATCCCTTTTATTTTCAAACAATGTGACAGAAGGAAAAAAGTGACAGACTATTCTTAGCCATTTGATGAGCTAAACTGTTTTTATAAGTAAGGCCCATTGTCTATATATTTATCTTTTCCATTTACTACTATCCCTTTTATTTTCAAACAATGTGACACAAGGAAAAAAGTGACAGACTATTCTTAGCCATTTGATGAGCTTAACTGTTTTTATAAGTAAGGCCCATTGTCTATATATTTATCTTTTCCATTTACTACTATCCCTTTTATTTTCAAACAATGTGACACAAGGAAAAAAGTGACAGACTATTCTTAGCCATTTGATGAGCTAAACTGTTTTTATAAGTAAGGCCCATTGTCTATATATTTATCTTTTCCATTTACTACTATCCCTTTTATTTTCAAACAATGTGACACAAGGAAAAAAGTGACAGACTATTCTTAGCCATTTGATGAGCTAAACTGTTTTTATAAGTAAGGCCCATTGTCTATATATTTATCTTTTCCATTTAGTACTATCCCTTTTATTTTCAAACAATGTGACACAAGGAAAAAAGTGACAGACTATTCTTAGCCATTTGATGAGCTAAACTGTTTTTATAAGTAAGGCCCATTGTCTATATATTTATCTTTTCCAATTTAGTACTATCCTTTTTATTTTCAAACAATGTGACACAAGGAAAAAAGTGACAGACTATTCTTAGCCATTTGATGAGCTTAACTGTTTTTATAAGTAAGGCCCATTATCTATATATTTATCTTTTCCAATTTTTTAAAATATAGTCTGTCCCTTTTATTTTCAAACAATATGGTACAAGGAAAACAGTGATAGACTATTCTTAGCCATTTGTTTTTATAAGAAAGACCCATTATCGATCATTTCATCATCTTTACCAATTTATCATCACATCATCTTTACCAATTTATCCTTCAAGAAGTTTTTATACAGTCCGTCAGGATTTTGTTTATCAGTATTTTAGCCATCAGGTGTACTCACTTTCCTTGAATAAAAAAGTGAGATCGATTTATAACTGCACCACCTGTCGTAAACTGTAAGGCGTCTCAAGTTTCTGCCATATATCTTGGCGGCCATTATCTACAACCCTGTGCAAGTCCAAACTTCGATGTGGATTCGGGTTGAGTTACGTTCCCAGCTCGAGTTTAAGTTGCCAGTACATTGTATTTGCACAGAACTCGGCATACGCTTTTAGTGAATTACACTGTGATGGTTTGAATATGTGCAAATCTTATTTGCGATTTCTAGAATATTCCGGTGCAGAATATGTTGGATGAAATGTGGGTTGGATATGTTATATTTAGCATCTGTTTTGGGATTTAAATGTAATAATATTAATAAATAAATAATATTAGCACAGTAATATTACTGTCCTACTGCTGGGCATGAAGTGAATTCCCTCACGATCTTTTAATTCATAGCATAGTAAGCGATAACTCACAATGAAAACACACTTCAGACAAAGCCAGAGGTGTGTGCTCCATTTTGGTTGGTCTCGAACCTCGGATTCGTCTCGGCAGTGTGTACCATTCCCAACTGAGCTATCGCTGCTTTATCGACCGATTTCCACAAAAGGAGGAGGTCCTCAATTCGTCTGTATTTTTTTTTATGTATGTTACTCGATATCTCCGCCAAATGTAGACCGATTTTCAAAATTCTTTGGTCACGATCGGTAAGTTGGAAGTCGGTCAATTAAGTTTTTAAACTTCTGATTTTTCCTAATAATTACGTTCTATCGACCGACTTCCATAAAAGGAGGAGGTCCTCAATTCATCTGTATTTTTTTTTTAAAGTAGTGTAGCACAGTCTTCAATAATGTCGACAAAACAGAGACGTTATCTGTTCCAATGGTCGCCATACTTATGTTGGTTTGAAGTAACTCGGTAGGGACTAGGACTTAGCAGCTATAATTATATTTCTACAACTCTACAAGGGCACAACTGTACCACTATACCAACCACAACCAATTTTCAAGTCATGTTGCAAGCCCCTTGGGATATACTGGCTGAGCTTGGAGCATGATCCACACAATATGTTACTACGGCTGGTTTTAATCTTACTGCCCGGCCTAATGCCAAGGCCCGCTTTCCTACTTAAACGCTTCCACTTCGCCCGGCCTTGAGCACTTCACAATAAGACCATTGGCTCTCATATCATCCTCCGAGACGTCCAACCAGCGCTTTTTGAGAAGTCCACGAGGACGAACTCCTGGTACGATGTGATCCAGACACTTGCGACCGACGTACTCCTGTGGTTTACTCAAGACGTGACCATACCATCGCAAGCGACATTCTTGCAGTTTATCCGCCACATCGCGGACACTATAGGCCTTACGTTATAAAAACATTTTCGATTAACTTTTTGCTTAAAATAGCCTGTCACTTTTTTCCTTGCGTTACATTGTTTAAAAATGAAAGGGACAACCTATGGTTCAAGATAAGCCGCGCTTAAATATTTTTATAAGTAAGGGGCCAAGACTACCGCGGATGTACACGTTACGTATACGGCTGGTTTTAATTCAACGTGTAAAGTTAACTCAAAAGACGACGGATGCTATGTAAATGCGGCCTTAGAGACACGATTGCTAGATAACTTAAATATGATGCTTAATGTGAGTAGTTTCTACAAGTTTGTGTTCAGACGTGTTTAGTACGCGAGTTCAGACGATAACGTTTCACCACGTACAGAGTGACTATTATTATGAACTATCAATGAAAGATAATAATGGAATTATGGGCGATATTTCAGCAAATATTATTATGCGACACGAAAATTGGATTGAACAAGAAATTAATGGTGTGTATAATAATTGTCACAAAGTCATTCGATCAGCGGCTTTAGGAGGAATATTTTCGACCGACTTCCAAAAAGGAGGAGGTTCTCAATTCGTCTGTTTTTTTATGTATGTTACGCGACATCTCCGCCAAATGTGGACCGATTTTCAAAATTCTTTTTGTGTTCGATAGAGCTTATTTCAAGGGTGGTCCCATATAAATTTAGTCACGATCGGATTTGAAGTCGGTCTGTTAAGTTTTTAAACTTATGATTATTGACAATTGAACTTGATTCAAATTCGATTGTCAAAAATATTCCTCCTAATGCCGCTGGTCATTTTTGTGGAAAATCTAAAAATGACAATACGGTCCTCATCACCAATGTGTTCATGCAAAGGCAACGGCCAAAAATAGAGGAGTATTCAAGGTCTATAATTGCCGCCATGAAGACTCATGATATTGGCGAACCGTCGTGTACCAACGTCTGAACATTTTTTCCATTGAAATAAAACTATTTTTACGGATTTTATCACGATTTGGTTTTTAATTTTTATTCCCGACGTTTCGAAGGCTTTGCAGTCTTTGTGGTCACGGGTCGGACTGATCTGACTGGTCGGTAAAAACCAAATCGTGATAGAATCCGTAAAAATAGTTTTATTTCAATGTAAAACATTCGCGTAAACTTAAGAAATCAGTATTTTTTCCATTCTTTGATTAGCAAATTGTTGATGTATTTTATCTATATGGACTGAACGTCATTGATAATGTGCAAAAATATTGCAACCCGGTAGAGCTTCGTTAAAATGACTCTTTTAAAGTTCACTATAACTTAGGACGTACCAAAATTCATATTTGTGGGAGAGAAAATGTCCTCATACCCTAAAACGCTAGTCATTGTAATAAATCGATAAAAACTGTAGCAGATTTATCGTTGTAGACAAGTCTGCTCGCATTCGTCTCAATTATCGAGACAGGCGATCTGTCAATCAGCCCTCTCGACGGTGTGATTCGTTACCGATATCATTAGCAAGAAAAAACATTTATTTTAGTTGCCTATTCCATGTCTATTAATTACATTCACCTCTCATATCACTCGTTACTTAACACCTTTATTGAAACCACTGAATAAAAATAGCTGAGATATTTCTTAGCACAAAAAAGCAAAATCACGGATAGCTCAAATGAGCTTTTTCTCAACTAGGAATGGTACGGACTACCAAGACAAGTGTCGGAGGCTCGAGTCCAAGACCCAAAATGGAGCACACACCTCTGACTTTTCTATGATAAGTGTATTTTCTTTGTGAATTATCGCTTGCTATAACGGCGAAGGAAAACATCCTGAGCAAATCAGTTTATCGGAGGATTTCTCCACAGGAATTTCAAAGGTATGTGAAGTCTACCAACCCACATTAGGCCAGCGTGGTAGACTAATGCCTAACCCCTCTCATTAGTAGAGGCCCGTGCCCAGCAATGGGACAGTAATATTACAGGACTAATATTGATATTGTTATTTCTTAGCATATGTTAGTTTCAGTTGATAAGGAACTTTCTCAAGCTTGGGTCCGCCTAACAAAATAATTATAGGAGTTAGACTTTAAATAATAATTAAGAACAATATTATATTTTGAAACTTTCGGCGTTATCTTCGCCTAGTGATTTCTTATAAATGCTTCCACTTCGCCCGGTCATGAGCTTCATCCACAATGAGACCATTGATTTTTCGATCGATTTCCAAAAAGGAGAAGGTCCACAATTTGTCTATATATTTTTTATGTATATTACGCGATATCTCCGCCAAATGTGAAATCTGACCGACCGCAAAATGACCGATTTTCAAAATTCTTTTTGCATTCGATAAACCTGATTTCAAGGGTGGTCCCATATAAATTTGGTCACCGTTGGGATTTGAAGTCGGCCTGTTAAGTTTTAAAACTTGTGATTATTATTTGACTGCTCCAATTTACTTGCCGCGTCGCCGCGGACACCACGCTAACTCGGATCCATACATTACGTGTTCTATGAAATCGTGTAATATTGGATTTATGTGAAATTTGGTTACTATTAATATGGATTACTAAATATGTGAAAAGTTCCACAGAGTTACACGTATACGGCCATATTTTATCTTACTCAGTCGGTGGCGTGGTTATATTTCGGTACGACTACTGTTCTAAAGTCTCGGGTTCGATACCCGGTCGGGCAAAGTGTTATTGGATTTTTCCATATCAGCCCGGAGTCTGGAATTTGTGTCAGATATGGCCATGGGTTCGCCCGCGATTCCATCTGGGATAGAACTAAGCTCGGCGAAATATGGTTGTTCTAGTTCGCTAGTGCGCCTCCACCACTTTTGGGATACAGGCGTGAACTTATGTTATGTTTTATCTCCACACTTAGTGAATGATGTAAGATACTTTCATTTTCTATCCAAATTTATTTAATAACTAACGTTGAAATAAAACTATTCTTACGGATTCTATCACGATTAGGTTTTAATTATTATTCCCGACGTTTCGAAGGCTTTGCAGTCTTCGTTGTCACGGGTCAGACTAATCGTAAGACTATAAGTCTAATCGTGATAGAATCCGTAAGAATAGTTTTATTTCAATGTATAATATTCACGTAAACTTAAGAAATCAGTATAATAACTAACGATCAATTAGACGATTAATTAATAGCAAATGACAAGTACACGAAGTTTTTTTTTTTTTTTTTTTTTTTTTTTTTTTTTTTTTTTTTTTTTATAGCAGAGATTGGCAAACGATCAGATGGGTCACCTGATGGTAAGTGATCTCCACCGCCCATAGACACCCAAGATACAAAAAGAATCATGGATGCGTTGCCAACCTTAAAGGTGGAAATGGAAGGGGAGGGAAGGGGATTGGGAAAGGGAGTGGGGAAATGGGCCACCGGAAATCTCACTCACCGAACGAAACGCGACAGCAAGCTGCCACTTTACGTCGGTTTTCTATGAGTTTACTTTTATAATACGCAGGCTCATTAATCGCCACGTCACTCGGATTTATTTAGTGGTGTTTCAGCATGATTTGTATATAATCGCTAGTAGGCAATAAATAAGGCTCGAAGGCGGCCAAAAAACCGGCCAACTTCGCTGGCGATAATTCATGAAATTTAATCATAGGTCGACAAGTTCGCAGCCTTGAGTTGATACAAAAACAGTTAAGATAATTTAGCCTAGTTTATTACAAGTTATCGGGCCTTTGGTCTGGGGGAAATATATTTAGCGTGAAGTATTTATTGTTGTACTTAAACTGTTATTCAGAATTAACCACGCACTGTCTTAGTTTTAGTTAATTTTACGTGTTTTTGACCTTGAACATTCATTTGAAACCTGATGTAATTTAATGTGTTTTTTAATCGGGCACGGCAAAGGGACTAACAATGCACCTGAAGGTAAGTGAAGAGCAGTATAAAAACAGTCACCACTGACAAACAATGGGCTTAGCAGTGGTCGCCAGAGTCATGCCGGCCTATTTTGCTTCTTTACACTCCGAAGAGAACTGAGGGAACCGAGAACTCTTGAGAGAACAGGAAGTACACTGGCTGATCCTGGAACGTGAACAACAACAGGTTTTAGCACCATGTGTACGGTGGTCGCCATCCGGTTGGATACGAATATCCTACCACCAGCGTATGCAATCATTGATGTATTATATAGATTGCATCATTTCATTCGATAGTATAATGCACAGCGCGATTTTTAGATTTTGCGCGATATTTTCTTTGAGTGGTAGAGCCAGCTGTAGACAGTAACGTCTACAGCACGAATGGGCCGGCTCGACCGGTTTGATACCACTGTTTCACAGAAATCGACGTAAAGTGGTAGCTCGCTGTCGCGTTTCGTTCAGTGAGTGAGATTTTCGGTGGCCCCTTTCTCCCCTCCCTTTCCCATTCCTTTTTCCTCCCTTCCATCCCCTCCTTTTAGGTTGGCAACGCACCCATGATTCTTTTTGTGTCTTGGGTGTCTATGGGCGGTGGAGATCACTTACCATCAGGTGACCCATCTGTTCCTTTGCCAGTCTTTGCTATAAAAAATAACACAGAAATTAAAACTTCTATTTTATTACTTATTCAAAAAACGATAAATCGTGCAGACACTATTATAGTAAATAACCACATTTTTACGTTAGTTTATAAGAAAATTGTACATAAGTACTTACGAAATTCATATCCTAACAGGGAAAACACTGTGCATTGAAAAAGTAGTATGTAGGGAAAACAAACGAGGCCGAGCTTAGTTTCCTGGCTACACATCATCCCCTGCGGAAGGAAGCGTCGTGTGGAAATCCGCACGACACAGGACAGGGACAAATTCGTGCGTGGACCATGGTGGCGTGACCTCACACCCTTGGAATGGCGTAAATCGCTGGTACATTGCTTCAAAATAGGAGGCTTATCGCCGAATGTTCATACACTGGCTAAGATCTATAGAGCGATTTTCGACTATGTTATTGTCTAATTAACGAACTCAGTGAGGATTTTTAATTTTTAAATCGAACTTTGCCTTAGTCCGAGTCATTTTTTACAAGAAAATCTTTATTTAGTCTGTCTGTCTGTTTTTAAAATATACGTTACGTACGAATTGTACGTTTGGCCATAAAGAATCAGCCTTAGTTTCTACAATGCGGATATAAGATTTGAAGAAAATATATAACTATTTTTAAATGTCTATCCTGATCAGAATTCCTGTGCACGTCACTGCCTTCAATACAGTTTCATTGTAGTAATCGCGATATTGTTTAACAATGTATCCTCGAAGGTATCAGACCAATTTTGACCTCCCGTTCAAAGCACAGGTGTTCGGAGCCGGCACCACTCACTGTATTGCAATATATGCGATATAACAAGCTGTGATCGTAAATAATGGTTGTGTTTTACGACCTGGCCCGTGCCTTACAAAGTTTCGCCAATCGAATCGACTTAGTTTTACGATTACCTCACAAAATCTCAATTCGTGAGTTCCATTTTAACGTCGATGTGATTGCCTATTTGCTTTGACGTTTTTATCGTGGTTTATTACTGTAAATAGCGTTCTTATTTTATATTTCTAAAGGCGTATTGGTTGGTGGAATATGAAATTGCTGATAAGGTTATGTATAGATATACGATTAAATCAAATTGGAGTTTCTATTAGTCATTTTATCTCGGAAAATAATCACAAGTTTAAAAACTTAACGGACCGATTTCAAATTAGATCGAACCTGAATTTATATGGGACCACCCTTGAAAGAAACTCTATCGACCACAAAAATAATTTTGAAAATCGGTCCACATTTGGCGGAGATATCGTGTAATACGCATTGAAGAAGCATATACATGTCAACTTGTAATGTAAAACTTGTATAACATTATATAGTTTTGATATATGACTGCCTCCGTGGCGTGGTGGTATTTCGGTACGACTACGGTCCTGAGGTCTTGGGTTCGATCCCTGGGTCGGGTAAAGTGATATTGGATTTTTCCATATCAGCCCGGAGTCTGGAATTTGTGCCCAATATGGCGATAGGCTCGCGCCCTATCACATCTGGGACGGAACTAAGCTCGGTGAAATGTGGGTGTTCTAGTTCGCTAGCACGCCTCTATCTACCCCTTCGGGGATACAGGCGTGAGCTTATGTTTGATATGTATTTATAAAATATAATATTATTTGTAAGTACCCCCATGTTGTCATACATTCACCTTAACTTGCCAATAAACGTCAGTTCCCGATAGTCCGTGTTTCATTGCATACATCACATTGGCGCAGTCAGTAATTTGTGCAGTTATTGTGATTTGTACGTTATAATAATGCCTATCGGAAAGATCGAGACGTTTGATATCGGTTCACATAATTGGACTGCGTATTGCCGTCGAGTGAAACAATTTATTTCGCTTAACCAAATACCGGACAATTTACATGTGGCGACGTTAGTGACACACGTGGGGGAAAGGTGTTACGATCTTATGTGCGATTTGTGCGCACCCGACCTTCCGGAAAGTAAGACGTTCGATCAGCTCGAACAAATCGTCAAAGTGCATCTCGAACCGCAACGATCGGAGATCGCGGAACGGCATATATTTCGGCAGAGAAAGCAGACGCAGGGGGAGACCGTGAGCGAATATTTGCAAAGTCTGAAACATCTAGCCAAGACGTGCAATTTTGCGGCGGTGACCTCTAATCCTCTAGAGGTTAACTTGAGAGATCAATTCGTCTCCGGGCTACACAACGAGGACATGCGATCTCGGCTTTTCGCTGAAAAGAATTTGGATTATAACCGAGCAGTGGAGCTGGCGCTCGCGCTGGAGGCGGCGGACAGGCACGCGATGATGGCGGCGTCCGGCGGCGACGGTGTACCAGCGGCAGCGCCCGAGCCGCTGCATCGCGTGGGACCGGCGCGCGGGCCGCGCCGCGCACCCGTGCCTCGGGCGGAGCCCCGGAGCGCGTCACGAGACTACGGGGACGGAGCCGGGCCGCTGCGCTGCTGTCCACGGTGCGGAAAGGAGGGTCACGCCGCAGCCAGGTGCAGATTTAAAAATTACTCGTGCGACCGGTGCGGTAAAAAAGGACACCTCAAAGTGGTATGTAGTGAAGGACGATCCGAAATCGTCCGAGAAACGTATGATGGCGTTAAGACTTCTAAAGGTCAGTTTTTTTTGGACGATTCTAGTGAAAGTGATTTAAATTTTTACAACATTGTGTGTGGAAACGGTGACGCACCGTATTATATTCAGTTAAAAGTGGAACGTCGTTATGTTACGTTTGAAGTCGATACTGGTAGTAAAATATCCGTTATTTCTAAGAGTTTCTATGATGAACTGTTTTCGCATATACCTATAAGACAAAAATGTTTACGTTTAAAATCTTACACGGGCACTATCATAGAACCTTTGGGCTATATTGTTGTAAAAGTCGTGTATAAATCCATAACAGAAATGTTCGAACTATATGTAGTGGAAAAGGGGGGTCCGCCTTTAATGGGTCGGACGTGGATACGTTGTTTACAGCTAGATGTTACGAGTTGTCATGTTATAGCTAAAGGGTACGATGATGAAGTGTGCGTTTTAAGAAAAGAATTTCCGGAAGTGTTTGCGGAAGGTCTTGGGACATTTAAAACTCCATTACGTATACATTTGGCGGACACGACGCCTATATATGTTAAAGCGCGCCCGTTGCCGCTTGCTTTACGCGAGCCCGTTGAGCGCGAGTTAGAAAGACTGCAACGCGATGACGTGATATATAAGGTTGATCGATCGGATTATGGGACTCCTATAGTTCCAGTGATTAAAAAGAATGGCGAAATCCGTATATGCGGGGACTATAAAATCACTGTTAATCCGCGTATTAAAGATTTTCATTACCCCTTGCCGCGTATTGAAGACATATTTGCAACGTTATCAGGGGGTCAACAATTTTCTAAGCTCGATCTGTCCCATGCCTACCAGCAATTGTTATTAACGGATGATTCACAGCCGATGACGGCAATCACGACTCACGTCGGTACTTTTGTTTACAGACGTGTTCCTTTCGGTATAAAGTGCATTCCCGAGAATTTCCAAAAATTAATTGAAGAAACACTTAGTGGATTGCCTTCAACGGTTGTTTGGATCGACGATATCTGTGTAACCGGAAAGGATAAGGCCACACATTTAAGAAATTTGAAATTAGTATTGTCAAGGCTTAAAAATGTAGGATTACGTGTTAATTGGTCAAAATGTGAATTTTTCAAAAACAGTGTAACATATCTAGGATATCGTATTGATAAAGACGGTCTGCATACAGACGATAAGAAAGTGGAGGCAATTATTGCAGCCCCCACTCCAGCAGATGTGACTCAATTGAAAAGTTTTTTAGGACTAGTCAATTTTTATGCAAAGTTTTGCGTTAATATTTCGGAAATTTTAAAACCGTTATATAAGTTGCTTCAAAAAAATGTTAAATGGTTTTGGAGTGAGGAGTGTGACACGGCATTTAAAACTATTAAATGTAAATTAGCGCGTGCGCCTGTGCTAGCACACTACGATCCGATGTTGCCGTTAATATTGTCGGTGGACAGCAGCGCGTACGGACTCGGGGCCGTGTTGTCTCACCGCTACCCGGACGGAACGGAACGACTGATCAGCAGCGCATCTCGCACTTTGAATAATGCTGAACTTAATTACTCACAATTAGATAAAGAAGCGCTCGCCATTGTTTTTGGAGTGACCAAACATCATCAGTATTTATATGGGAGGAAATTTTTATTACGAAGTGATCACCGGGCATTAAGTTACATCTTCGATAAAAATAAGGGTATCCCACAAACTGCGGCTAGTCGCATTCAGCGATATGCGATTAAACTTGCCGGTTATAATTTTGAAATTGAATTCGTTCCTTCCGCTAGAAATTGTTTCGCAGATTTTTTATCGCGATTGCCTACAAAGTCATTACACAATTTACAAACTTCTGAAGGAAGTTATCTTAATTATATAGAAGATAAACTACCAATAACGTTTAGAGAAATTAAATCCGAGACACAGAAAGACCCGTTATTGAATAAAATATTAGGGTATGTAAAGTTTGGCTGGCCCCAACAAAATACGTCCGATAATGAAAAATCGTTCTTTATTAAAAAAGACAATTTATTTTTAGAACATGGGTGTTTAGTGTGGGGATACCGAGTTATAATACCGGAATCTTTGCGCATTAAAATGTTAGACGAACTCCATAGTGGTCACATTGGGGTTGTTAAAATGAAACAGGTAGCTCGTAACTACGTATGGTGGGAGCATATCGACGCGGACATCGAACGGGTGTGCCGCGAATGTGTCGCGTGCGCCGCGCATAGGGAGAACCCACCACACGCGCCGTTGCATGCGTGGGCCTGGCCGGAGGAACCTTGGGAACGGGTTAACGTAGATTTTTTAGGGCCGTATCGACACAAATATTACATCGTACTGGTAGACGCACATTCCAAGTGGTTGGAAGTCGAAAGTGTACCGAGCACATCGGCCGCGGTAGTAATTTCCTTTTTCAGGAAGATATTTGCACGTTTCGGTCTGCCAAAATGCATTGTTAGCGATAATGGGCCGCCTTTTTGCTCAATGGAATATAGGGAGTATCTTAGTAAAAATTGTATCAAACAGATTCTAGTTTCTCCGTATCATCCATCTAGTAACGGAGCGGCGGAAAATGCAGTTCGTACCGTCAAGCAAGTGCTCAAAAAGGCGACTACTGATAATGACGATCTCGAACGAGCACTTTGTAGATTTTTATTTTCGTACCGAAACACCGAACACTGTACTACACGGAAAGAACCGGCGGTGGCTCTGATAGGTCGTAGATTACGGGGACGTTTGGATTTAGTGCGGCCAGACACTCGACTCATAGTTAGAGAGGCGCAGGACATACAGAAATTCCGACACGGTGGAACGCCGCGTGAGGCGAATATCGGAGACCAAGTTTACATTCGCGACTATAGTTTAGGGAACAATAAAAAGTGGACAGAGGGAATAGTGACTAAACGGACCGGTCCTGTGTCGTATATCATACAGCCTCAAGACGGTAAGAATGCGCAAAGACGACATATAGACCAATTAATTACTAAACCCACTTCAAGAACACGTCATTCTTTATCGATGACGGAGCTGGGCTCGTGTCCGAAGGACGTTGTAGGCCAAACTGATAGGACGGTGAACATAACTCGAGGTGACAGGAGAGAGGAATGGTCTAGTCCACCGACTAAGTCACCGGGTCAGGGCGCCGATCATACAAGTGATATTGAGCAACCAGGTACGGAAAGTACAATCGACCCTTCGGGTCATGTGCAAGCTCATAAGCAGCGCACTGCCATCTCACACACTCCTCATCCAATGACATTGCGACCACGCAAGGGCGATAAAGTTGTACCTACCTAAGATTTTGTTTATAATTTAGTTAACATTGAGCTCACTCGTATTTATGTAATAAATAAATATAAGATGATGCTGATTGCTACCTATTTATTAAGAGGGGAAAAATGATATGTATTTATAAAATATAATATTATTTGTAAGTACCCCCATGTTGTCATACATTCACCTTAACTTGCCAATAAACGTCAGTTCCCGATAGTCCGTGTTTCATTGCATACATCACAATGTTATGTTATGTAGTTTGATATGTTTGATAGTGAGGAGTGCCTCAGTCGTCATCCTACCTGTATATCTATTTAAAGGCATTTACCTATATAATAACATACTGAACATGACAATAGTTATGTGATTATGAGAGGTAAACTACGTATGGTTATAATTAAGGACACATAAATTCTAAACCTAGTTATGAGAAAAAGAAATTCGAACGCAGTAAATTCAAAGAGCTTTCCTACAATTCGTAGGTCATAAAAATGGACTACTTCCTTCTCGGAACCTGCGTTCATGCGTATATTTATTCACAGTCATTTCACTTTTACGTTTAATATAAACCTAAGACCTTCAGCAAATTGATGAAAGATGAAAAAAAACATTCTTTTACGATCGGACGACCCCGATTCAATCTGCATAAGTCTTGATCCTTGACGTCAGTCATAAATATTAGGGATTCGTTTCGCTTCAGTACCCTTTTCGGTGCAACGAATAGTCGGTTCAAGACACAAAGTATAATAAACCGCTCATGTTTTGGGCGACTTGCAGCTTTACTTATTTTGCTTTTGTCATTGATTCAATCATTACGTAAACGGTAAAACAAAAAAGAGGCGAAATACCTACATAGAATTCTATATTAAAATATTTCATCTGTGAGATGAAGGGAGACTACAAGATACAACTTTCTTTGTTTCTACGTGTCCTTAATGTGGGGTCGGCGCAACATACGTTTTTAAGGCATGTTGCAGAAAGGATTTGGCTTAGTTTTTACGACTGGCTGCCTGCCTGACAGCAACCCCCACGGATGGATCCAGTCCCGGGCAAATTAAATAAAAAAATTCGCTTTGCCCGACCTGGGAATCGAACCCAGGACCTCCCGGTCCACAGCCCATACATGCTATTACATGCTATACATTGCCAATAGACCAAAGAGGCGACTAGACTACAAGATACAACAATATATATCAGAATAGTCTGCACATTTGAATACAAAACCGTGTTGATTCAAACGTGAAGATCTCCAATTAACGCTAACATTATAATTCATTGCAAATGTTAGTTGAGTGACTACCGACTAGTGACGTACCCCGGGCCAAATAACAACGTTCTCAAGGCTCAGAATGAAATTCTGACGGTATTAATTATGTCAAAGCGTCGCGAGAGACCCGAGACACCTTCGCTAGGAATTTCTACTCCAATTGAATATAATTGGCCTTTAATTACAAACTGCTGGAATGGAGAACGAATGTTTGTATCGGGATTTCAAATTCTGCGAAATTAACAAGGACTAATATTTATATTGCGAAATATTGCGAGATTAATCATGGAAAATATGGATCAGTGCGCAGATATTTTCGTGTATAATTTATTTATGTTTGAACACGCTATATTAAATGAGAAATTTTGAAATTCTTATCTTAGTAATATAACAAGCAGCGATAGCTCAGTTGGGAATGGTACGGACTGCCGAGACAAGTGTCGGAGGTTCGAGACCAACCCCAAAATGGAGCATACACCTCTGACTTTTCTATGTTAAATGTATTTTTAATAAAATAATAAAGAAATACACCCAACTGTCACACACATAGTCCTGACCCCACACTAAGATACTAATTTTGTGTCGTGGGTATCAGGAACTACAAGAGACTTTCGGTCTCACAACACCCAGACCCGAAACAAATATCTGTGGGCCACATAAATATTTGTCTCGGGAATCGTACCCGCGGCCTCTCGTTACACAGCCGGCTACTCGCCCACAGCACCACGGAGACTGTCAATAGTATAAATTTATCAATATCAATGGTAAACCACCAAAGTATATGCTGAGTTTGGGTCGTTTTCGTGACGTGCGCATGCAAACATTATGGTATTTGCTATTTGCTATATATTTTAGTTCGGATTTAATGTATTTACATGCCATGTCATGAATAAACATTTCTTTCTTTTTATCTTTCTTTGAATATATAAGTTTCGATTTATTTTTAAAAGATCGTGACAAAAAAGAACCTAAACTTCAATTATTTACGTTGAACATTCAACTTATTCACCTGTTCTATTTACCTGTACTCAAAGCGAAGCGTTCAGGGTTGCACAACAACCTCTCAGGTACAGCTCAAAAGTTAAGTTGAACTCGGTTAGCGGAAATGGCAATACAATTCGCTTTGGCAAGTGGCTTGTGAACAGAGTGAGGCAATTAGAAGTCAGTCGTACCATAACGAGATGTATTGTAAATGTCGTGGCAGTCAGTGCAGACCTATTGCATGACGTTGTCCTTTTTGATGCAATTGAGTAGTTGACTATTTTTTAAAAAGTATACAGGGCTATTCATTAGATTATCCTAAACATGTAAAAAATATTTCGTAATTTAGTTTCATATATTTAAAATAAAATAATAATTAAAACCTAATCGTGATAGATTTTTACAGATAAAAATAGTTTTATTTCAATTCATATATTTAGTTAAAACTATTATGTATAATTTAATTTGCCGCCAAAACGCTATCTGGTAACTGTAGATACGTTGTTTACATCCGTACTGTTTGAATCCGCGTTGAAATTAAGATGAGTTTTAAACATAAATACGAAAAAATATACCAAATAACCTGGCAGTATGACTTTGGGTCTTAGGTCTTAGGACCTTGTGGAAGAAATATAAAAGAAAACGAGTAATGTGACATCATGCAACGTGATCGGTGTTTACAGTCACGTGACTCACAGATAAAAAATTAAGTATTTCAATTACTATAATTAAATAATCCTAGGAGTATTTTTAATAAATTCTTATTGCCCACGTTAACAACACATACATGTTAACGTGGGCAATAGGAATTTATTATTATATATTTATTTAAATTACTATAATTAAATAATCCTAGGAGTATTTTTAATAAATTCCTATTGCCCACGTTATTTCGATGATAAATCTATGTTCCTACAGAAAATCATTGATATTGGTGACTATAGTCACTTGACTATAGTCACCAATATCAATGATTTTCTGTATCTAATTGGGTACTTACCCAATTAGATAGATAAACGCCCAAATGGTCAAACGCTACTCAACTTTAACGTTTTCTTGCATTGATTTTTGCCATTAAATTTTGATAAATAAGGCGGCATTAAACGACAGAAGGCGACCTTAAGTGTATGAACAATCGGCGGTTAATCATGTTCAAATTCCACGAGTAACATACATACATACATACATAGATTTACGGCAATATCCCGGGGTAGGTAGCAGTGAACTAGAACACCCACATTTCCACGAACTTAGTTCCGTCCCATATGTGATAGGGGGCGAGCCTATTGTTATATTGGTCACAAATTCCAATATCACTTGGCCCCGGCGATCGAACCCGAGACCTCAGGACGATAGTCGTACCGCGCAGGCAATATCATAACGCCACCGTGGCAGCCTATATATGTATGTGTATTCCAAATGTGTAATAAAACTTTTTCAACAAACATAACCTATATGACGCAGTCAGGCACTAAAAGGATCATCGAAATTGTATTTTCAAATGTACGTATTTACTTGTCAATTAATCAATATTTGACCTCAAACGAAAAACGTAATGGATAAAAAGCTTTGCGAAGTCATGCGTGTCCTCCACTTTGATGAAATTGGAAATGAGCACGAAATTTGCCCGAATTTACCTAATGCGTATTTCATTGATAGCGTTCACGAGGTTTATGTATGTAAATACGAAATCAACAATGGTTCGGCAGAGGTCTGTAGGCGGCGACTTGGCTTGTTAGATGTAGGCACGCCGTACGGCTGACAAAACATTGGCCCGGCTGATTAGACACCATTCAGGTGGGGCTCCCATTTGTATTCAATCACTATCAAGCCCGTATATTGTTGCTCAACCATAATAGCAGAATAATAACGGTTATGTTGATTCATTTGCGATTGGTTGAGATAATTAAACCGGATATTAATGTAAAATCCTCGACCTGGCCTTGTACTATCTCTAGCTTAACCACTTTAGTGGCGGAGTCTCTTCAATAACACTGTTTATGTACGTTTAATTAATGTTTGAAGTAACTTCTTTCCCTCTGTTAAACCTGATATTTGAATTCAGGATCTCACGGTTCAAAGACTATACGTTGCCACTATACAAAATATTAATTTGTTCTTTGTTTCCACCTGCCTTCATCTCACTTTAATATGGCGTCGGCGCAACACAAATGTCCAAGCATGTTGCAGAAAGGATTTGGCTTGGTTTTTTACGACCGACTGCCTGCCTAACGTCAACCCGTATCTAGATCCAGTCCCAGGCAAATATTGTTAGAAAAATACCACAGGCGATTCACAGCCCATATACTCTTGCACTAGACCAAAGAGGCGACGAAAAAAAAATTGATGCATCATTGAAACATTTTTACGTCAAATTACATTGTCTCAAGACTTTTCCGTTTACATTCCGTTGTTTCCATTATGTTAGTTAATTAAGACATTAAACTAGCGCTTCACAGCGAAAGGAATTGTTTGTCAAAAGATACAAGGACATTAAAACATTTATAGCGGGAGTACGCCATCCTGCGGCTATTGTTTCACCGAGTACTAAGGGCTTACTGGCCCAGAAATGGAAACAAAGATTACACGGATTCATTTCGCAAGTAATAGCATAAGGAAACAATGACTAATGCTCTTTTGTCTACTTTCGGGATGAGTTTCGGACCATCAATTGTATCAAATAAATTACTTACAAGGCAATCAATTTGATAAAATGTTAGTGGAGGTCGAAGGTTTGATGTGTGTTGAATTCTTAATATGTCTCATTTTGGGAAAACAATATAATAATGATTAAAGGAACCTTCATCAGCTTTTGTGGTAAAACTGTATTGTTAAGTCATCGCCTTATTTATGCTATAACTTCTCTATGTGAATGTAGCTTTAGGTGGATTATATAAATCGTATATAAAATACGGGTGACCGACGGCTTAACGGACGGGGTGACTGACGGGGTGACGGACGGGGTGACCGACGAAGCGACTGATGTGGTGACCGACGGGGTGACCGACGGCGTGACCGGCAAGGTGACTGATGGGGTGACGGACATGGTGACCAACGGGGTGACCGACGGGGTGACGGACGGGGTGACCGATGGGGTGACTGACGGGGTGACTGACGGGGTGACGGACGGGGTAACTGATGGACTGACTGGCAGGGTGACGGACGGGGTGACTGACGGACTGACTGAAGTCACGTACTTTCTCTCAAAGTTTATTTTAATAGCCTATATTATACTCTTAACGTAGATCCCATTACCTCCTTACCTTTACTAGAATTGTGTTATAGGTGCCTACGACTCACTCTTTCTAATCCTCTCTCTCATACGCAGACGAAGTTGCGCGGGTCAGCTAGTAAAATATAAATAACAAATCTGTTTTTACAATCCAGTTGTAACATTTCATAATCACCAACGTAAAAACACGGATAATTGCATCGTCGATTAAGTTCCCAGTCATAAAGGACGCTCGATTAAAACTGCAAATAAAATGTTTGTACCAAACCCGCCAGCAGAATATTCTGCTTCATCGTAAATAAAAAACATACACAAAAAAATGTTTTTCGCGTCTATTTTCCGGCAGATATTTCATAAATCGGTGTAACTTATTTCGATTCAAACGCGAGTGAAAAAGTTTTATTTAAACAACTATATTCGGTCGTTTATGAACGTATGTATGTAACTACAATATGAGGCACGTCAAAGCGATATTTTATTTGCTTTCACGCACGATATGTGCATACGTGGAAAAAGGACCAATCGATATAACGCGAGTTTTTAACATCGTTTGTCGAAAAGTTATTTGACTGATAGTGATTTTTTGCAGAGTTATCAAACGTATAAACGAATTGATGGTTAGCGTTACTGATCTCCACAGCTCACAATACTTTTGGTATCGTATTCATCATTATCAGCTACAGGACGTCCACTGCAGGTTATAAGCCTCCACCAAAGATTTCCAGATCGACCTGTTGGAAGCGGCCTGCATCCAGCGACTTCCTGCGACCTTTATCAGGTCTTCTGTCCACTTAGCAGGTGGACAAGGGTATTATGGGTGCATTTATATGTATTATTCATCCATATCGTTTTATGGGTGCCGAATAGGGATTTTTGGGGAATCGAATAGTTCAATCACCGAACGAAATGCAACAGCGAAATGCCATTTACGTCAGTTTTCTGTGATACAGTGTCAAACCAGTTGATCTGCTCCATGGGTGCTGTAGACAAACTGTCTACAGTGTGGCTCTACGACTTAAAAGCTTTTTTGGAGTTTTATGAGATATTATTAAGTATTGTGGCGTGATGCCAACTTCGTTGTGAGTTGATGAATTACATTCCTATTAAAACTTTATTGTAATATAATAAATTGCATTGATCTAATTTAATTATGTATTTTAGAAAGAAACGAATATGTAGTTACAATAAGACAAACATTCAAGACCTGTCATGACAGCCTACTATAGTTTCTACGTGTTGTAGTTTTGTTATATTCCAAATACGTAACTCAGCCGACAAGAGGCATCATATTTGACAATCAACCTTTGAATGTTAACTTACGAGAGCAATAACTTTCAATTGAAATCATACCGTTACGTATGTAGGTTGTATAGTTTAGTATTGTCAGAATATTGCGTTCCCTCTTATTATAATGTTTACTAGTGCCTAAATAACATCTATATTTAGGATACTTTTGAAAAGTAGGATGATTGGTCAAATATATTTATTTAATACACGAATATATGAACTGACGGCTTCGGTGGCGTGGTTGTATTTCGGTACGACTTCGATCCCTAGGTCGGGCAAAGTAATATTGGTTTCGACCGACTTCCAAAAATGAGGAGGTCCTCAATTCGTCTGTATTTATTTATGTGTGTTACGCGATATCTCCGCCGAATGTGGACCGATTTTCAATTTTTTTTTGTGTTCGATAGAGCTTATTTTAAGGGTGGTCCCATATAATTGGGTCACGATCGGATTTGAAGTCGGTCCGTTAAGTTTTTAAACTTGTGGTTATTTCCAATTTCAATCCGAAGTTCGGAATTTGTGCCAGATATTAAAATGAATATGGCGATAGGCTCGCCCCATCACATCTGTGACGGAGATGTGGGTGTTATAGTTCGCTAGTGCGTCTCTACCTACACCTTCGGGGATACAGGCGTGATCTTATGTATGTATGTATGAAAAGGTCTTTGAAGTAAAGGCATTAAGTGCCTTTGCTGAACATCGCATTATAACTGTAGTATTGTTTTGGCTAAAAAGTGTTAGCTAGTTGCATCCTTGGTCTAGTGGCAGTGTATATGGAATGTTATCCGCGAGGTCCTGGGTTCCATCCTTAGGTCGGGCGGGATGTTTTTCTAACACTATTTGCCCGGGACTGGATTCCCTCTGATGGGGGTTGATATCAGGCAGGTAGCCGATCATATAAAATAAGCCAAATCCTTTCTGCAATATGCTTGAAAAACGCCGACCCCAAATTAAGGTGAGATAAGAGCAGGTAGAAAGAATTGTATTGGCTATAAAAACCAACAGCAGCCCGAGCAGGAAAATGTCTGACAATCGTAATTGTATTCGAGCTCGCTGCACACTGATGACATTTGGTTAATATTTCATACTCATAGACGTGTATCGACATCGAGCTAGAAGCTACATTTACGACTGTCAGAAATTTGCCTGCTCGGGCCGCAGATTAATATGAGAGGGCTGTGTGATAGAAATAAAAAATAAAACATTTGTTATAATAGCACATGGTAATGTCGCGTATTCTGTATAATGTCTAAACAAACAAAGGGTTATACGGAGAACAAAAACAAAGGTGGGAGTGAAACGTTATCGAGCAAGTGTTGTTTGTGAAACCTTTTTCACATACCGCGATAACGACACGAGTTCCTCTGCGTGTTACGCACGATAAACGCGCGACATACGGGCGTACTGCCTTCTGTGTCACCAACACTAATTCATATTGCCCCTTACTTATAAAAATATTTAAGTGCTGCTTATCTTTATACCATAGTGATTTCTTAAGTTTACGCGAATATTATACATTGAAATAAAACTATTCTTACGGATTCTATCACGATTATGTTTTAATTATTATTCCCGACGTTTCGAAGGCTTTGCAGTCTTCGTTGTCACGGGTCAGACTGAGGTGTCATTTGTCCAAAAAAGGTTAGTGTTACATTACCATCATTAAAAAATATACAAAATCAAAAAAGGTTAATTATTTGTGTTCCGATCTATGCAGTACGAGCTCACGGTGTCTTGAGTTAAATAATTAACCTTTTTTGAGTTTGTTAAACCCGTTGGAGACATCATATATATATTTTATAAATCAAAGACTGGCAAACGAGCAAATGAGTCACATAATATTAAGTGATCTCCACCGCCCATAGACATACAAGATACAAAAAGAATCATGGGTGCGTAGCCAACCTAAGAGGAGGAGATAATGGAAGGGGAGGGAAAAAGGGATTGGGAAAGAAAGGGGGGAAATGGGCCACCAGAAATCTCACTCACTGAACGCGACGGCAAGCGGCAGCTTTGATACAAACAAGACAATCCGGTCGAGCCAGCCCATTCGTGCTGTAGACGTTACTGTCTACCACTTAAAACGTCGTCACTATTATCTCGGTGGCGTAGTCGTTTTGGTACGACTACCGTCCTGAGCTCTTGGGTCCCGGGGCGGGCAAAGTTATACTAGGTTTTTCAATTCAGTAATAGCCCGGAGTCTGGAATTTGTGCACAATATGGATAGGTTCATCCCCCATTACATCTGGGATGGAACTAAGCTCGCAGAAATGTGGGTTACGTATGTATGTATTATATTTATTTATTTCCATATGCCCTTAACCTACCTCGCCTCTTTGGTCTAGTGGCAGCACGTATGGGCTGTGGATCGGGAGGTCGTGGGTTCGATTCCCAGGTCGGACAAAGCGAATTTTATAATTTAATTTGCCCGGGACTGGACCCCTCAGACGGGGTTGACGTCAGGCAGGCAGCCGGTCGTAAAACTTTGCCAAATCATTTCAGTAACATGCTTGAAAAAGTGTGTTGCGCCGACCCCACATTAAAGTGGGATAAGGGCAGGTAGAAAGAATGCCCTTAACCTATCTCAATGTGACTGCAGAAAAGTTTTGGCTTAGTTGTTTATAACATGGTGCATGTCTAACGTCAACCCTTCCTCCAGTTCAGGGCAAATATTTGACAAAATGACATTATAATTTGTTATAAAATTACGATAAAAGCATGCCATTGTTGATTATGGCTAACAGGAGTTACAGTGGCGGGTGTGTGGGCGGGATAGTCTCTAACTTCTACATAAAAAAATAGTATTTACCCAAAGGTTGACTGGTACAGAATGCCTTAGGCATTAAGTCCGCCTGTACATAGTTTATGTATAAAGTGTTTAAAATAAAAATAAATAAAAAAAAAATATTTACTATGACAGCTTACTTGACAGCCTCCGTGGCGCAGCGGGCGAGTAGCCGGCTGTGAAGCGAGAGGCCGCGGGTTCGATTCCCGCATTGAGACAAATGTTAGTGTAGCCCACAGATATTTGTTTCAAGTCTGGGTGTGGTGAGACCGTGCGTCTCTCATAGTCTCTGACACCCACGATACAGGTGGGGTCAGGATTAGGTGTGTGACTGTTGGGTGTATTTATGACATAAATGTTTGAAAATTGCAAGGCAAAACAAGATAAAATTAACTAAGCCGGCTCAAATTAAAAATTAAACGCTGCTTCGTAAATTAGGTCACCATTATTTTCCTAGTCTCGAGGAAAAAATTCAACGACAAAATAATAATAATGGCTAAACTCGAATATAAACGGCGAGGTGCTTACATGCCCGCCGCGTTTTGAGTGCTCTCCTTGGTGCGTTTAATGAGCTGGGTCCATAGTACGAGTTAATTTTAACAGGTTTCTTTTTGAAAATGATTTTATTTTAGTTCATTGTAGTTCCGCAAGTGGCGCTGGTATTCAAATTTACGGAGAAAATCCATATTTGTAAAGTAAACACAAACATGTATTCTAAAGTAAAAAACGAAAACTTTCATCGATTTTACAAACTTTCAAAATTCGTACTTCAGAGCATTGTTATAAGGTTGCAGAAGTATTCAGCGAACTGCAGATAGAATATAATAAAAACAAAAACTGTACTAGAGGAGAAATTAAACTGTTATAATAATATTTTAGTGTCGGAGGTTCGAAACCAACCCCAAAATGGAGCATACACCTCTGACTTTTCTGTGTTAAGTATGTTGTCTTTGTGAATTATCCCTTGCTATAACGGTGAAGGAAAACATCGTGAGGAAACCTGCATACCCAAGAATTTCTCCACAAGAAATTCGAAGATATGTGAAGTCTACCAACCCACATTAGGCCAGCGTGGTAGACTAAGGCCTAACCCCTCTCATCAGTAGAGGAGGCCCGTGCCCATCAGTGGGACAGTAATACTACAGGGCTAATATTGTAATAATATTTTAACATTTGTGTCTGAATTTGCAATTTAAAAAATCACATAAGTTAACCCCGAGTAGGGTCGAAGTTTGAACCTCGTATCGCGATATAGAGGTATATGCAATTGCTCCCCCATTACATGAAAGAACGAAAATTAGATCAGTGAATATAAGTTCTAGTTGTCTTATTCTTCTGCTTACCCCCTCGGTGATACATGCGTGCGCTTATAAAGATTTTAATATTATAGTTGTTAGTTATTATAGTTGGGAGTCTTTTGCTCAGCAGTGGGAAATAATAGGATAGAAAAAAAGAAAGAAGAAGTTGTTATCATAAGACGTGGAGTCCCGTGCAACCAGAAATACAATAGTAAAAAAAGGCTGATATTAAGCACCATATAAAACGAAGTGAATTTACGAACTCTAACATAAAACGTAGATGTTATTGTTATTTGTTACCCTCATGAATTAGGCTTAGTCACTTCCTATCGAAGAAAACAAAGGGCGGTCGTATTTTTTCCTCATTTTCTTGCAAATCGTGTTTGGCTAAAATAAATGCGACACTTAGCACGACTTCAGGTTAACTTACGGCCGTGTTTATCTCGAGCGGCGTCAATGGGAACAACTTTAACAATAAATCTAAGTACTAAGCGTTAATGTTTGTGACGTAACAACCAGAGGGACCCACGCGACGCGGTCTTAAGACTTGTGTGAAGATTGGGCTCTCGTGTGTAGTTAGTTTGTTAGCTGTACACGTGATGATAATTTGTAAAATAAAACGGGTAGTTAGTAAAGTGTTTTTTTAGTATATTACCAGTCTAGGTAGAAGGATCAAATGTGTCCTAGATTCAAATACTACTGACGAATTGAAGACATTCTCATTTTTTTGACGTATGTCGAAAATGACTCACTCGAGATCGTCATTTGCTCGGGATGACGATACCCTCATCTTTATCTTGAAAGCTCATCCCATGGCACTGAGCACTATCATTGCCAATTTTACACCTCTGCCCAAGATGGTGGATTCAAGCGGCCTCTTGTATCTCCGAAGTATAATATCATTGAAACTCATTATTCGAAAGAAAATACAGCAATAAAAGCAATAAAAAACTTACAAGTGACTGCCTCGGTGGCATGGTTTCGATATGACTACCGTTCTGAGGTCTCGGGTTCGATCCCTGGGTCGGGCAAAGTGATATTGGATTTTTCCATATCAGCTGGGAGAATGGAATTTGTGCCCGATATGCCGATAGCCTCGTCCCCTATCACATCAGTGACGGAACTAAGCTCGGCAAAATGTGAATGTTCTAGTTCGCTAGTGCGCCTGTGCCTACCCTCCGGGGATACAGGCGTGAGTTTATGTTAATGTATGCACAAGTAAGACAAAAGTTTTCATTTATCAGCGTTATTCAAACAGACACTTGTTTTTAGACTAATATGGCTATAGCGATATATAGAAATAATTTTATCCATTTTCATATGCACAGTGACAACCCTAAATTACCCCTGACGCAAATAACATGCTGTTTGCAAACGGGACTAAAAGACCAGTTGACAATTTTAATGACCAATTTTCTCTCAAGATATTATTTATTAAGAGCTTAGAGGTCTTGAATTAACCACGACCCTACGTTCATTTCAAGAAAGAGAGCGCGGGTAATATCATGAAGATGTTTATAAAACTGTGAATATTACTGTTATCTTAATGAGGTTCCGTAAGTGGTTTTGAATAGAACTTATATTTATTACAATAAATAAACAACAACCCAGCAGTCACACACGTAGTCCTGATCCTTTTTGAGATACGTGTCTTATGTAACGCATCCATGATTCCCCTGGTATTGTGGATGTTTATGGGCGGCGGTGATCACTTAACATCAGAGGACCCACTTGCTCGTTTGCCCCCTCTTCTATAAAAAAAAATTTGTGTCGTACAGAAACTACGACAGACTTTCAGTTTTACACCACGCAGATCCAAAACAAATATCTGTGGATAACAAATATATTTATATCAGTGCAGAAATCGAACCCGCGGCCTCTCGCTTTACAGACCGCTGCGCCACGGAGGTTATCTTTACCTTTAAAGCCAAGATTGGTAAGAAAGCAACTGGGTCACTTAATGGTAACCGATCTCCACCACCTATAGATAACCGCGATACCAAGAAGAATAATGTCTGCGTGCCAGTTAAGAGAAAGAAATAGAGATTGCGAAGGTTTTGGGTCAACGGAAATCTCACTCACCACACTCACTGTACGTCGGTTTTCTGGAAGAATCTATATTTCCGTGATGTTGGTTATAACTCTATCTATGATAACAGTCCTGTAAACTCGAAAAATGAACGAAAAAATCTAACGTACATCACTAGTCCATCGATTGTTTAAACAGCGTCGTACCACGTCACTAATTCACTATACACTCCACTTTTTCAAGCACCTTGGGGAGTGAAAGAGAATTTTGTTTTTATAGCATTTAATCTTGTCGTCGGGGCGCCCTGCGTTGCTTGGCGATTAAACACGTCTTTAAAAGATCGATGGACCCACCAGTGTTTGTGTTCTTTGTTTTACAAGTACCTGTGTTTGTGAACGGAAAACGTGCTTGGTATTAAATGAAATATTATAGAACTTTTTTGTTATTTATCTTAGTGTTTTGCAGTGGCGAAGGGTGATAATATTAAAATTTTACACACACATAACATAAGCTCACGCCTGTATCCCTGAAGAGGCAGACAGAGGCGCACTAGTGAACTAGTACACCCACATTTTGCCGAGCTTAGTTCCGTCCCAGATGTGATAGGGGGCGAGCCTATCGCTATATCGGGCACAAATTCCAGACTCCGAGCTGATATGGAGAAATCCAATATCACTTTGCCCGACCCGTGGATCGAACCCGAGACTCACGACGGTAGTCGTATCGAAATACAACCACGCCAACGAGGCAGTATTAAAATTATTTTTTTCCGAAATGGATACCCATGCTCTTTCTGCTTTTATTTCTTTATTCTCCCTATACCTTTGAGTTTGTTTCGGCATTTTTTTTCAGGGATAGCCACGAAATGCCGACGTCTTTATTTTTAAAAATATACAATACAATAGCAGCGATAGCTCAGTTGGGAATGGTACGGACTACCGAGACGAGTGTCGAAGGTTCCAGACCAACCCCAAAAAGAGCACACACCTCTGACTTTTCTATGTTATATGTGTTTTCATTGTGAAATATCGCTTGCTATAACGGTGAAGGAAAACATTGTGAGGAAACCTGCATGACCGAGAATTTCTCCACAAGAAATTCGAAGTTATGTGGAGTCTACCAACCCGCATTAAGGCAGCGTGGTAGACTAAGGCCTAACCCCTCTCATTAGTAGAGGAGGCCCGTGCCTAGCAGTAGGATAGTAAAATTACAAGGCTAATTTTGATTATATTATATGAAAATGACATGTAAAAGTGATATATCCTATTTTCAGAATAAATTATTTGAATTCACTATCCCTAGTTTGGTATTTTTTTCCTTCATATTTCACCTCAGTGTGGGATTAGCACAACATATTTTTGCAAGCATGTTGCAGAAAGGATTTGGCTTAATTTTTACGACCGCCGCCCTGCCTGCAGTCATCGGTTACAATTCGAATTTGCAAATATAAGTTGATACCAAACACTGGTTACCAATAACTTCAGATCTTAACGAATAAGTTTTTACACATTTTTGTAACAAATTGTGTCAAACCGAAGTAAAATACTATGAAATAATAGCATACAACATTGTGTCGAAATGTTCAGTTCATTTGGTTTAATTGAAATACAGAGAACAGCGGCGAAAGTTGGGCCCGGGCGACCGACCGCGAAGCTTGTAGCGCCCGTCCCTTCTTTATTCCGATGCTAGTTGAAGTTAAGCGAAGCGTCCATATAAAAAAAATACACATACATACATAAGCTCACGCCTGTATTCCCGAAGGGGTAGGCAGAGGCGCACTAGCCAACTAGTACACCCACATTTCTCCGAGCTTAGTTCCGTACCAGATGTGATAAGGGGCGAGCCTTTCGCCATATCGGTCACAAATTCCAGACTCCGGGCTGATATGCAAAAATCCAATATCACTTTGCCCGACCCGGGGATCGAACCCGAGACCTCAGAACAGTAGTCGTACCGAAATACCACCACGCCACGGAGGCAGTCAAGAAAGAAAGTGATCCATATTTGCCGGAAATGTAATGTGATACATAAGCAACGACGAATTTAGAACCTCCTCATTTTGATCTTGGGTAGGAACAGCATCGGCTTCCTTTTTGAAAATGTTCATCCTTTGCCACTGTTGGTTACTCTGTGTAATCATGCAGTTAAATAGTCAATATTTAACTTATTTATAATTATCTACAATTTCCACCGCGATCAGTTCGGTATACCACCAAAATTATTTTTCAATGCATATTTGCAATTCAATTCATCGGGGATTCGCTTTGATATATTTGCTTTTAGCACTGTGTTCTATTTACCCGTGGATAATTCACGTTTAGGTGATTGCTAAATTTATTTAAACATGGTTATGGGCTGATTCGCAATTCCCATATAACTTTTAGCTAAAGCATAATTTTGTTGTTTTTATAGATTTTTCATAGATTCTCGAGATAACAGCGGCCTGAGCAGGAAAATTTCCGACAACCGTAAATGTATTCGAACTCGATGCGCGTCTATGAAATTTGTATGAAATATTAACCAAACGTCATCAGTGCGCAGCGAACTCGAATACATTTACATTTACATTAGTTTTTCGTGCTCGGGCTACTGTTCCCTGACTATTGAAAAATCAACCCTATGACTACATGGTGTTTTTATAATTTTTAATTAAAGTTCAAGTATATAATCAAGGAAATTTGTGTCTTCAAATGACAGTCTCCGTGACGCAGTGGGCGAGTAGCCTGTGAAGGCTGTGAAGCGAGAGGCCGCGGGTTCGATTCCCCCATTGAGATAAATGTTTCTGTGGCTATTTGTTTAAAGTCTGGTAGTTGTAAGACCGAAAGTCTCTCATAGTTTCTGACACCCACGATACAGGTTATACCTAGTGTGGGGTCAGGACTAGATGTGTGACTGACTAGATGTGTTGGGTGTATTTATTTATTATCCTAATACGGTTTTTTACTTCTGCTAAGCAAGACCTGCTTTCAAATAAGTTTTCGAAATGAGAACGCTTCTGACTCTACGCATTTTGAGATTTCGACACGAATACTTTTATGCTACTTGTTCGTGCTACTTTACAATTTCCATTCTGAAGCGATTTTCCTAATCATATTTATCAAACACCAGACGCGTTGCAAAGCCTGTTTCCTAACATTTCATCTTCAGAATATTGTCAGATGAAAATCCATTTGAGCAAATTCTATCGTGAGGGGTTCAATCGTGCTGTCAGTTACAAACACGACGTCGAATGATGCGCAGTTGAAACTAAATTATGTCTACATCTGCCATTACGAATAATATCTATACGCGAGTACAATTATTGAAGAAATTCATTATAAATGTTTGTTAACTCTGTAGGACTTCGTTTTCTTTCGTAGGGTGTTCTAGTTCGCTAGTAGGCCGCTGCCTATCCCTTCAGGGATACAGGCGTGAGTTTATGTTATGATTTCTTTTTGTTTGTTTTGTTATTTAATGTATTTTTATGTTACCATAATTGTTAGATCTGCACAAAAAGATTTAATTGATACTACCTCTACATTAATGTCTCTGGATCTACATCATGTTTGAAAAAGTGTGTTGTGCCGACCCCACAGTGACGTGGGATAATATTACACTGGGAAAGGGTGAAATTTAAAACAGAAACCGACAAGTTTGTCTTATTTAATTTACATTATCACAATGTGAGCCAGAAGGAGGACCATTCGCCACTAATATTTTGAACTCTATTCCCTCTTATCTTGTTTTCATCATACATCATATTATGCAACATATCACACAATTTTAATTTGAAAAGAATTTCTAATTAATTATGAAACATTACATAGTGTACTTTCAGTTCAAAAACAACCGTCACTGGTTTTGTACACTTCCCGAAGTTACTTTATTCAGCGTGCCGCCCGACTCAACGCGGTGTCTATAGCGTAAAAGCGGTTTCACGGCGAAACTTCAGCCTTGAGACTACAAACCAACTTTCATAATTTAACAAATTCGTCTCCGGGTCGTCGAATTCCTTCGGGCTTCGCGAAAACCTGCCAAGACAAATCAGACCTAAAGTCAGTTAATTTTGTTATAGGGGAGTATCATTCAATTAACTTTACACCGCATTAGACGAGCACCAAAACGTCTTTATACATTGTAAAGGCAAAGTTTGCGTTTGCTAAGCCTTAGTTCAAACAGTGCGATGCGCCAAACTAAAGCGAATTTACATGTTTACACATGAACGTCTGGCGCGCGGTGGCGTGTCGGTACCGTGTCGGAGTCGTATCGGGCTCTGTCGCACCCCGTCACCCGCGTACCGTTCATTGGAATAAGTTTTACAAATAGAAGCAACGCAAATATTGGCCAGATATCGGGCTTGTGGTTTTGTGTTTATCCTACGTGGATACGTGACGCTACCGCCGCAAAGTACTCCTGAGAATTGGATGAGCATTACTTTTATTTATTTTGATGTGTGGAAGTGAAAATGTATTGTGTTACTTATTTTGTAAAGGTCGGAGTAATCGTAGGCGTTAAGGTGCTACGACGCTACGCGCTACGGCATTTGTTTACTGTTGTGCCGTAGCATTCGGCAACGAAAAGTTAGGAAATTTTGAGCTTTTGTAAAATGTATACGAAATGTTTGTATTATGCTATACTCATATTATGAAAAATGCTTTTAATTTGTTTGTAGTCCATTGTCATCATATTTATATCAACATTTGTAGACATAAATATAATTATAATAATTATAAATACAGATGAGAGGCATAAAACATAAAATTGCTCATTAACATTACCTACTGAGATATCAGCTTTTTACAACTTTATATCGATTTGATATTTATTAGCTGCCTTATTAGTCTAGTGGTATCGTAGTTAGATAGAGAACTATGAGGTTCTGTGTTCAAATCCGAGACGGAGCAATCTCAATTATACGTTTTGTGTCCGGTATGGCGATAGGTTGGCATCTTGTAAATGGCCAAAGGTCATGCGCTTGTCATGTAAAGATACGAAAATAACATCGATGAGACGTGGGTGTTTTGGTTTTTTAGTTCACCCCTGCCTACTACATCGGTGTGTGTTCTATTTTATATTATTTCAAATATTTTGCATACTGTGGTTACCTGTCAAATTCAAATTCAAATCATTTATTCTGCAAATAGGATATTTTATACCACTTTCACACATCGATATATTAATTACCTAGATACACAGTTGACGCTCGAAAAATGGGACAGCAAAGGAGTGCTTAAGCACTCGTTTTGCATACAGTCCGACGCCGATGGAATTCTAAATTTCAAAATTCAAATTTAAGAACGCTTGCTCATTTCAAAAAGCTACTTTATTACACGTGCATAGGGTTATATTTGTGTTGATTTAATTAGAACTTGTGATATTTTTCTTTGTTTTATTCCTGAGACCACTTTTTAGGAGGATATTAATTGCAAAGAACTGTGCATCTAGGGTATATTATATTGATGCTTTCAAATGTCAATTACGAGTATATATTGATTTTACGATATTGATAAAGTAATAATGGCGTCGCCATTTCATGGCTATCCCTGAGAAGAAATGCCCAAACAAACTCAAGGCTTAACTGTAACTGGAATTTATGATCTAGTGTTAGTTATTTAAGTTTATATGTTACCCATTGACGATCTAAATAAATAAAAATAAGTAACAAGTTTAAAAACTTCACTGACCGATTTCCAATTTGATCCGACCGTGACCAAATTTATATGGGACCACTCTTGAAATAAGCACTAGCGAACACAAAAATAATTTTAAAAATCGCTTCATATTTGGCGGAGATATCGTAACAAAAATACAGACGATTTGAGGACCTTCTCCTTTTTGGAAGTCGGTCGAAAAAGACTTTTTTCTAGTCTTTATTTAGGTCAAAATTATCCATGCTTAGAATAATAAGCTGTAAAAGAAAATTCCAGTAACACAGAATAATTCCTTCATGTTAATTGTGTTTATTCAAGTGAGCTCAACTGTTTGAAGTGGCCAGCCTACGCACCGTCACATTGCGGCGGCGAGGCGTGTCGTGTCACACAAACTCTGTGGAATTGGGAACGTGTGTAGATATAAAATGTTACACTACATTTAACTGTGATACTAGGACGCACCACTTTCGAATAAGTATTCGAATCGAGTGCGATAAAACCATTTAGAATTTCATTTAATTAAGAGCGTATCATCCTTGATTGGATTACACATTTGAGAGTTATTCGTGCTAGGGACTTTTTCAGCATATTGCAGAAAGGATTCGGTTTAGTTTTTGATGTGGGCTGCTGTATAACATCAACCCCTATGTATACAGTATCGAACACATCGTGTTAAAAACTCGGCTTGGGATTCGAACCGAGGACCTTTTGGTTCACAATACGTATACTGTCACTAGAGTACGCTGAGATTTAAAGAGCGAACTCCGACTAAGTCTAAGTCTAAAAACGAACTAAGTGAGGCTTTTGATTATTTAAATCGATCTTTGATTTAGTACGAGTCATTTTTTACAAGAAAATCTTTGCTGTATCTGTCTGTTTTTCTTGTAAAAAATGGCTCGGACTAAGTCGAAGTTAGATTTAAAAATTCCAAATCCTCAATGAGTTCATTTCTTTGACTCAGATTTAGCCGAAGTTCGCCGAAGCCGAAGATCTCAGCCTTAGAAGGCGACTACTACAAATATCCATCCTTATAATTTAACATTAAGAACAATTCGCGACACTTGTCAAACTCAATTGTAACATGTCCCGAATCCGTATCAATTCCACACGACTAAGTACCTTCAATGTACATTTCAATTACACCGGCCTCAAAGATACATAAATGAAAACGGGCCCTGGTTTTAAGACGGCCCCTGTGGGTCTGAAAGGGACCCTCCACACGGTTGACAACACTTATTCACTATAAATGATGGAATATCGATGTAAGGTACCAGTGACGTGCATAGGCGTTTGGGTCAGGGTAGACAAAAAAATTACATTGACAGGGTGAGCGTTGCTTGTTAATATTATTTCATATTATTGCCTGGATTTATGTTTGTTGTTTTAATGTGATATGGTTTTTTGCACCAAAATTCAGCGAAGATGGACAGTATAATGTGGAAACTTTTTAATCGGTGATCTTTGATGAGTTTGCTTGGTGCGTAGGCTGGCTTTGTTCGGTCCATTTACTGAGAGAAGGTCATCTGAGGGGCATCGCGCTGGAAGGAATTGTCGCTATAATCCTAGGCTTGACATCATCCATATTTGGGTCTCATGGTCATTGTGAAAACTTGATAATTGCTATACATACCTTGACATTGGCTAAATCATTGCGATTGCATGGAAGCCATTATTTTTAAAAGAAGAAGAAGAACTCGTACTATCAGATATCTAGCACCATCAGGTGCTAGAGTGATCTATCATCATCATCCTCGTGTCGATTTAAAATAAAAGAAGCGATGGTATTTTGAAAATAGCTTTTTGACAAGATTTTCATTTTTTATTTGGGTAAACAGCAAATCGTTAGGATAGACAGTGTTTTTTTGTCTATATGGACTGCACGCCGCTGTAAGCTACCTATCGGGAATTTCTGAGACGGCCCTGCCTTCGACAGAATTAGGTCAAGTTAAATTTACACTACAACTTCCCCTTAAACGTTAAGGGGATGTAGCGCTGTTCGGATAATGGCAACGGTTAGTTAAGTGCTCATTCACTTTTAGGAGTATCGCTGACCTTTAAACAAAGGACCTCGTTTTAGAAAAGTTGATGTCCTCCCCTTTATAAAATCACCTTTGACCTACGGAGGAAAGGCTTTACTTACTTTCGTAGCTTAATAGCTACTTTAGCTAATAATGTGCTTGAGTTGTTGTTAAGGCATTTTGTTAAATAAAATTACAACGAAGATAAAAGGCCTTCTTAGTTCTTAGTCGGTATTAAGCGGCGTTATAATTGGCTCCGTAAGATATTTTTAAAGATATTCAAATTCTTTAGTTACTTCAGTGTATTTTGCTATATTATGCTTTTGCTATGCTATATTAAGTATTTACTTATTAGGCCACTGCCTGGGTGGCGTAGAGTGCCACGATGGCGTAGTGGTATTGCGTGCATGGTACGACTATCGTCTTGAGGTCTCGGATTCGATCCCCGGGTCGGGCAAAGTGATATTGGATTTTTGAGTATCAACCTGAAGTTTGGAATTTATATCCGATATGGCGATAGGCTCGCCCCTTATCACATCTGGGATTGAACTAAGCTTCGGCGAAATGTGGATGTTCTAGTTCTCCTCTGAATAGAATACAGGCGTGAGCTTATGCTTAAGTAACATAACATAAATTAATGAAGATATTTTAAAATTATTTTCTTATTTTTGCATATCTCTTTTCTGTGATAGTATTAGAAATCTGCAAGCTGGGAGAGGCGTATGTTCGGCAGTGGACGTCCTATGGCTGATTAGAAATTATTATGCTGAAATGAGCTCGACCAAATGATGGTGTACTATTTCGTTAGTTCACCCTTGCCTACCCCTTCAAGCGTACAGGCGTGATGTATGTATATTTATTCTTAACTCCTATAATGATGTTCTGGGGCATGATTCTCTATGACCAAAAGTACATTTAGCGAACTCATGTCGACATATATGTGGACGTATGTGGAAATGGATAACTGAATTTGTATGGATACCGTGCTCTTTAAGATGCGATGATGTACAGTTTAAAGTGTGTTCATGTGTTGTGATTCATGCACCAGCGGCCTGAGCAGGAAAATTTCTGACAACCGTAAATGTATTCGAACTCGATGCGCGTCTATGAAATTAGTATGAAATATTAACCAAACGTTATCAGTGCGCAGCGAACTCGAATACATTTACATTTACATTAGTTTTTCGTGCTCGGGCTAAATTGGCGGGCTGATCTATATTCTATGTAAGCGGGGTCTATATAGAATCGATATATTCACTTTATTCTACTAAATGTAGTAGTGGGATGGAGCTAGCTGTTCAGTGTGCGACCCCAGAGACTACACATCATCAGGCTATACACAGTTAAAGCGTCTGGCAATTATCCAAAACTTTACTAAGGCGATTCTCACACTGCTGATGCGGGCTGCTGTTCCGTGTATTATATCTAAGTACCATTTGTAGGAAGAAATGCATAGTTGGTATACTGACCTAATAACTATATCGTTCTAGGTAAGGTCTGTAGGTACTTTGCTTTATGACCCATTGTAACGGCCTTTTTATATGCTTACGTGATCAATATTTTTTTTTATATTATTTAATGCATTTACGTATGAGATGTGTTTATCAAAATGCGCATAATGTGAGTTGTCATACTAATATTTACGTATTCACTCGCGTCAAAGTTAACTCCTGTTTAATACAGTTTCAAATAATTGACAATAGGTGGTGACATATTGCACATAACATAACATAAGCTCACGCCTGTATCCCCGAAGGGGTAGGCAGAGGTGCACTAGCAAACTAGAACACCCACATTTCGCCGAGCTTAGTTTCGTCCCAGATGTGATAGGGGGCGAGCCTATCGCCATATATACAAATTCCAGACTCCGGGCTGATATGGAAAAATCCAATATCACTTTTCCCGACCCGGGGATCGAACCCGAGACCTCAGGACCGTAGTCATACCGAAATACTACCACGCCACCGAGGCAGTCAGATATATTGTTCCACCTTAATTAGAACAATCGTTGCAAATTGCGTTCAAATTAGAAATCCACATAACCTAAAATATACCAGTCCCTCCAAGGGGTTTTACAACGTAAATTTTAACTTCTCAAATATAAAAAATATTTTAACAAAGTTTATCAGTCGACAAATGCGAATGTAATACTTTATATAGGCTCTACTCGATATCGTTTTAGATATACATTGTGTATATTTGCAAAGACTGTTTCAAGTTTGCAACAGAAAATGTAATATCCGATTGATCTTGACAGGATATTAAAGAAGACACGGGAAAATATAGATACTACATAGGTCGAGCGACGTCAGGAAGTCAGTAGTGAAAGGAGGAAAGCACAAAGCTCGCTTTACATCGCGTACAAAAACGGCAAATTTGCCCGCCATTCACACGGAAGGGCGGCATCGAACGGTACTATTGGAAATAATTTCTCGAAGCGAGTTCTGTCGTGGACGTAAGTAGGTCGTGGTAATATACTGGCGGCTGAATTGCGCTTGTTCGACCCTATTCTGGTGGTCATTAGTGGCTGTAAAGAGCATTGCTTAATGAGTTGCAGTTCTGTTTCCGATATAACTTTGCAGTTAGCGCAGTTACGTGTGCTGTTGTACGAAACTTTTGTCATCTTCACATGAAATACTAGCGGTAATTTTCCTAGATTTAGTGGAATGAGTTTCAATTGTATGAAAATACTTGTAGTGTGTTTTCATTGAGAATGTTTTTAACTATTACATTTACTGATCATCATGACAATAATATATTAAATAAAGGACAGATCAAGAATACGTACCCTAAACCAACACGAATGCAAAAAGAAATTGATGAAAGTGAAAGTAGTATTGAAATAAAACTATTTTTACGGATTCTATCACGATTTGGTTTTAATTTTTATTCCCGACGTTTCTAAGGATTAGAAGTCTTCGTGGTCACGGGTTGGACTGAAACGTCGGGAATAAAAATTAAAACCAAATCGTGATAGAATCCGTAAAAATAGTTTTATTTCAATGAATAGCATTCGCGTAAACTTAAGAAATCAGTATGAAAGTAGTATATTAAAATCGGGCGAAGTGGAAATCCATAATTTGTGCCTACCCCTATGGGATACAGACATAATATTATATATATGAAGTTCCAAATCACACTTTTATGGCATTCTCATCGGAATAATCCAAATGCGAAATACGAACTCATAAGCTATTATAATATGAAAAGAAAATAAAGATTAATTCAGACGTTCCTTTCTTTCAAAGTTACTTAAAACATTATTCACACAAATATACATTACATACATAACACTATTTGTAAAGCGGCAATAAGAATAGGCCTATCCGAAAACATCTAACACATGTTCAATACATCGATACTATTCCTTTCATATTCCTGCTCTATTTAAGTACCCAACAAAAGAAAAATATTCGATAAGCGCACAACAATGAGAGTGCTTGAGAAAATCTGGTTCGGAACAAAACGTTTTATCTCATAAACAGTGGTATATTGAAACGTGTTCTCTTGCTCGAATGGTTTTTAGTTTGTGACCAAACAACTCACTCGAACTTGTGTACGGTGTTTCTGACGTCGTCAGTCCTCTTATTTGAACGGGCGTTCTTTCTTTTAAAATGTTCGCTCGTTGTTTCCTCACACGTGTGGTGTCTTTTTGTTGCGAAAGTTGTTTAATTTTTATCTCTTAATTGTTTTAAGAGATGAGTTTAATGTCTTGGTGCTGTGTTCAGGCAGCCGTTTGTTTGTAATTGTTGTTTAATTAATGGATTTTAAAAGGAGGCAGTCGTTGTATTGCAGTACGACTATCGTCCTAAAGCGCAATACATACCAAAGCCGCCGACCTGCCGGCTTATGTTAGCAACTTTTGCCGGACTTGTTGGCGGTTTCAGTCCTTGCAAGTCGGAAAACTTTTAGGTCGGCGGGCTATGTCGGCGAGTCGGCTTTGGTGTGTATTGCGCTTAAGGTATCAGGTTCGATACCTGGCTTTGATAAAGTAATACTTGGATTTTCTATTCAGTATCAGCCCGGAGTCTGGAATTTGTGTTCAATATGGCAATAGTTTCACTCCCTGTCACATCTGGGACTGGAATGTAAGTGTTCTAGTACGTTAGTACGCCTCTGCCTACCAATTCGGGGATACAGTCGTGAGTTTATGTAGGTATGTAATAGAATACGACGCATCACATGCAGGCGAATCCTCGAGTAAAAGCTTGTCGGATTATGACCATTGGTTGATACGTATAGTTTCTATCCCGAACGAAATTATAAATTTGTGTGTGGTAGAGCCAAGCTGTAGACAGTAACGTCTATAGCACGAATGGGGCGGCTCGACCGGTTTGATACCACTGTCTCACAGAAAACCGAAGTAGCAGCTTGCTGTCGCGTTTCGTTCGGTGTGTGAGATTTCCGGTGGCCCATTCCCCCCTCCTTTTTCCAATCGCTCACCCCCTCCCCTTCCATCTCCTACTTTTAGGTTGGCAACTCACCCATGAATATTTTTGTATCTTGAGTGTCTATGGGCGGTAGAGATCACTTACTATCAGGTGACCCATCTGCTCGTATGCCAGTCTCTGCTATAAAATAAAGAAATTCTTCCTTAATCTACTCCATTAATGAGGGAAATAACAAATAAATAAAATTCAGCCTTTGAAAACAAATTACGATTTAGACATTTCTGTGTCGAAGCAATTATTTCTGAGATTTTAGACCGTTTGTAACAGACTAAGCAAGAAATAAATGGGTTACTGGATTGCATGTTGAAAATTCAAATGAATCACGCGAATCCGGAATTTGCGGGGACGGGCTGCGATATTTTAGATTGGATTAAACATTAGGCAATCTTTATAATTTTGTTTTATGGTATAGGTACTCGTGCTTTTATTTTTAGCTATTAGTAGACTACCTCGGTGGCGTGGTTGTATTTCGGTACGACTACCGTCCTGAAGTCTCGGAATCGAACCCCGGGTCGGGCAAAGTGATATTGGATTTTCCATATCAGCCCGGAGTCTGGAATTTGTGCCCCATATAGCGATAGTCTCGCCCCCTAGGACGGACCTAAGCTCGGCAAAATGTGGGTGTACTAGTTGGCTGGTGTCTCTGCCTATCCCTTCGGGGACACAGGCGTGAGCTTATGTTATTAGTCAATTATTGTAATAGTTTACTTCGGTTAAATCTGGAGCAGTGATTCTGCGCTTACCTGCAAAAAGAAAAAGAATAATTAGATAATATTAAAACGCCTAATATTTTGAAAGAAGGTCTGTTTATACAAACCTTCATACATTCAGATTCATTGAAGGATTTCTTTTATCACCTGCACCTACTTGGAACCCAGAGCCCATACACTTTCTTTCTACCTTATCCCACACAACACTCTTTTTCAGGTGTGCAGATAGGATTTGTTATTTGATGATATGATGATAGTTTTTACTACCAGCTGCCTGTTTCACGTCAACCCCTTTTGGGGGATCTAATCCCGGGCAAATAGTGTTAATGAACACCTCGTCTGACCTGAGACTCAAACCCGATACCTCCCGGTTCACAGCCCATAGAAGCAGTCACTCGACCAAAGAAGCGACCATCTAAAGCCCATACACGCTGGCACTAAACCAAGTAGGCAACATATTAAAAGTAAAATAAACTTAGTAATTCGCGAATCCAATGCATATTCATTAAAAGCGTCCAGCTAAAATCCTCGTACAAAGCTTCACTAAACAGTTTATTACTAGAACGGGCAGACCTCTAGTTGGACCAAAGACATTTAACAGTACATAGACGGGACATCAGCACAAAACTTGTGATCCAAAAGTTGTGACCTCGTGGTCATAAGTCACTCAGTCGTATGAAACATACGAGCGTAAGGTCGTGCCAGCGGAATAAAATTTAGCTAATAAAAATGTCTTACGTGATTCTTGAACATTCACAGAACATTCTAGGTGTAAATTGTAATAAGCGCCCTCGCATTGTACTAATGGCGTTACTGACGTTTGAGATTATTTTTTTTATGAAAACTTTAATATAGTGGTAGAGCTATGCTGTAAGAGTATATAGTGGTAGAGCCACGCTGTAAATAGTAATGTCTACGGCAAGAATAGGCCAGCACGACCGGTTTGATATCACTGTCTCACAGAAAACCGACGTAAAGCGGCAGCCCGCCGTTGCGTTTCATTTGGTGAGTGAGATTTCCGGTGGCCCAATTCCCGCCTTCCTTTTCGCACTCCCCATTCCCCTCCTTTTCGGTTGGCAACTCGCTCATGATACATTTGTGTCTTTGGGCGGTGGAGACCACTTACCATCAGGTGACCCACCTGCTCATTTGCCAATTACTGTTACAGTAAATATTACAAAAAGAACTTGCTTAATAGCCCCTCTACAGTTAGTAGTATTAAAGCTCTTTGAGTCGGACTAAGTGATCCACGTTTATAGTACATTTTTAAAGTTTTCGCCTCCTCCGTGAACAGTTTAAATTGTTGAGTGTTCCCCGGCGGCCATTAATCCATCACTGTGTCCAGATCTAACGGACCTAGCTTTGCTAAATCGCCTTCTACCCTACATACTTATTGTACACTTTCATGATGTTTCTATCTTATTCTATTTTTCCTGTCTGTTGAATTGTGTCTCAAGAATTTTGTAAACATTCTATACAGGATGTTTCATAAAGTTGGTATCAATAATAATTACCCTTAAAGAGGGTCTTCTTTCTACCAGCCCTTATCCCACCTTAATGTGGGGTCGGCGCAACACAATTTTTAAAGCGTGTTGCAGAAAGGATTTGGCTTAGTTTTTACGACCGGCCGCCTGCCTAACGTCAACCCCCTCTGAAGGATCCAGTCCCGGGCAAATAAAATTAGAAAATATGCTTTGCCCGACCTGGGAATCGAACCCAGAATTATTTTTAGCATAGAAGATATCTTAATTCTAAACCTTTGGAATTAAATTGGCGCCAACTAAAAGTCATATTATTCGCGCACATAAGCGAAAAACTTAAAATATAACATTTTCTACTTTTTCTTATGCTACTCTAATGTGGTATAGGCGGAATACACATATTTACCGATTGCCCCCAAAGAAGTGTAATATCTGAAGTAATGTATGTAAAAGAAATAATTTAAGAATTAATGTAAAAGAATTGTGGAACCAGCTTTCGGCGGCTGTGTTTCCAGACCGTTACGAGTTAGGGACCTTCAAGAAAAGAGCCTATATCTACCTCAAAGGCCGGCAACGCATCCATGATTCCCCTCGTATTGTGGATGTTTATGGGCAGCGGTGATCATTTAACATCAGGTAACCTACATGCTCGTTTGCCCCTTCTTCTATAAAAAAAAATCGGCTTAATTTTTAGGACCAGCTGCATACCTGACGTTAACCACAAGGGATCCCGTACAAATTGTATTAGAAAAACCGCTTTGGCTGACCTGGAAATCGAACTCTTGTACTCCTGATCCATAGCTCATGTACGCAGCTACTAGACCAAGACGGTGACATGTGTTTACGTTCTTTATTATTATCATTAATTATAGATCCAGCGTTATATTTGTTATGCGTTGATATAATCTGCTCGGACGTGTCTTAATAGCACTCTTTATATTAATGTTATGTATTAATTAGTTCGGACTTAAATATTACGGCGACGACGACGTAATGATGTTCATTAGTAACACAAGCTCACGTACAAGCTATTATTAGAGCAATTTTCAAAGCGTTTGTGAAGATTTTAATTTACGATATATATCTGCCGTCGGTAAAATAATTTCAAATATCAGCTAAAAGAGAGAGAAATTCTCTAGTCTCTACTTCATGTAGGGAAAGAAACAACTGATTCGATAAAAAGAATAGCTAAGATTGTGACTGCAGGATGTGATTTTTATTACGTATCGAAGATTTATGTGCAAAATACAAGGTAATAACGTGAACAAAGAACTGGCGTGCGAGGTCCGCGGAACGGCACCGTGTTAAATGGTGCGGAACCACCGTTGTATTAGTGTGCCACTCTTGACGAGCTATGTTTTCCTGGTACCTCTGAATGCAATGTTTTCATAGATATGAAACTTTAACCTTACTTTGAAATAAAACTAGTTTACGGATGTTGCGGGTTGGACTAACCCGCGATCATGAAGGCTGCAAACCTTCGAAATGATGGCCTAAAAATAAAAAACAAATCGCGACAGGATCAGTGACGTGCACAGGCATTTAGATTAGGGTAGACAAAAATCTTGCAAAATTATTTTCTTCACTTTATTATCGCTTTACTTTAACCATCATTATCATCCTCACGTCGATCTGTATAAACTAGTTTTATTTCAATGTATGACATTCGCGTAAACATAAGAAATCAGTATATTTACCTTACTTACTAGCTGTTGATCGCGACTTCGTCGCGTGGAAATGTATGAATAAATCTACCCTATAGGAATCGTACTTTTACAGGATAAAGAGTAGCCTATATGCTATTCCAGACTATAATTGGACCGTGTTACGTAGAAATGATCTAACCCACAAAAAATAATAAAAAAATTATTGATGCCAACATGTTCTAAACCATTAGTAGACTATATTGGCGTCGACAATTTCTTTTTTTGTATTTTTGCGCGATGGATCATTTTTGCGTAACACGGTCCAATTTATCTTTGTGTCAAATTACACCCAGATCCGGATAAGGACAGGTAGAAGAAGCCAATGGTGACAATTTTTGAAGAGGGAGCTGATAGTTATCCTTTTAATCAGTGCTTAATAAACTTATTTTATTTGTCGATAATTTGGTAAGTGGTATTATATGAAAACTTCAGGTCTGATATTTAATTTGTAGAGTTTGTAGACGTAGATTACAGTATTTCCAGTTGGGGGTGACCTCTGAAATTGATATTAAACCTGTTTCAAACTTCTAAACGATTTAATCTTTTCATTTCCAGTAGCCCGAGCACGAAAAACTAATGTAAATGTAAATGTTTTCGAGTTCGCTGCGCACTGATGACGTTTGGTTAATATTCCATACAAATTTCATAGACGCGCATCGAGCTGAAATACATTTACGGTTGTCAGAAATTTACCTGCTCAGACCGCAGAAAGCCGATTGTAAAACCTAGCACAGGAACTCATATTATTTTAATTAGTTTCGACGCATCGCACACACCGTCCCAAAACTGTATAATTTCCCTCATTAACAAAACCTAGCGCACATTCCCAACTTCATCTCATTTATCCGGAACCCTGTCCCGCGGAACAGCCAACTTTGTTAGCAGGTACGAACAAGGGCCGTTATCACGTGTATTTTTACGAGACGGCATAAAATTTCACTTAACGCAACGCACGCCAGTCAGTGCCAATTTGGTTCGTAGGTTTATATCATTGAGTATGCGGCCCTCGTCGGCTCACCCGCTGTTATGTGGAAATGCGAGCTTTGTTTTATTAATGTCTACATAGATTATATTAATTTTATCCCGGTTTTTTATTTGGTGTGGCGGCACTTTTCATTTTAATTTTGCTTTCTACGAATGAACGCTTTTAAAATAATGCAAGGCACTTTGTATTTGACAGCCTCCGTGGTGCAGCGGGCGAGTAGCCGACTGTGAATCGAGAGGCTGCGGGTTCGATTCCCGCATTGAGACAAATGTTTGTGTGGCCCACAGATATTTTTTTCAAGTCTGGGTGTTTTGAGATCGAAAGCCACTCATAGTCTCTGACACTCACGATACCTAGTGTGGGGTCAGGACTAGATTTGTGACTGTTAGGTATATTTATTTATTAAGCTTCACCACTCTCGTTTCGCTACGAAGAGAATTGAGAATGATCATTTAACATTATGACGTCTTAGATCACAGCGCGATAAACCAGGAAATTTATCACTTAATTATAATAAGTGACCACCCGTGCATAGGCACTCAAAACCAGTATCAAAAATACTCTGGGGATAATAAAATATGGGTAAAAATAGGAGAAAATACGAAAAAATAATATAATATCCCTGTAATATTATTGTCTTCCTGCGATCTTATGAGCAGGGTTACCACGACCTCTTATAGCAGTATTATTATAATCGTTCTTCGTTTGTTTTGTATAGGAATATTGACAAGTAAAATTATAATAATACTGCTATAAGAGGTGATGGTAACCTCACTGGTCATAGATCCACCTTGTAGGAACCTACCAACAGGTCAATCTGGAAATCTTTGGGTGAGGCCTATGTTCAGCAGTGGAGGTCCTATGGCTGATGATGATAAATATTATTGTCCCACTACTGGGCACGGACCTTCTCTATTAATGAGGGGGGTTAAGCCTTAGTCTACTACGCTGGCCTAATGCGGTTTGGTAAACTTCACATACCTTCGAAATAGTGTTAAAATAACCTTTTTCCCACCTCGGAATTGAAGACAGAACCTCCCAGTGTGCAGCCGCCACTGCACCAAGGAGGTGACTTGCTGCCACTAGACTAAGGAGGCGATTATATCACTAGGTATTTGTTAATAACGAAGAAATACGTAAAGGTCTGAAGGACGATAAAATGTCATCCTTCAATCGTCATTATCCAGTCGCTCATCAACTATTCAAACACGGGTACAAACCACGTCAATGTATAAACTGATGAATGGACGTTTCGGTAGGACGCCATCGTTAATAACAAAGATCGATTTAAGTAATAAAAGTTCGGGAACATAAAATCAACAGTAAGTGTGATTTTTAGAGCACCAAGTCTCTCCCATCCTCAATCCCCATTTCTATGAATCTCCGTTATGTCCCTAATATTACCGATATCCATCTAGGATCTAGCAATAATATTTTTGATACGAATTCGATTGTCAAAAATATTCTTGCTCTGACCGCAGCACTGCTCAAAAAAACCTTGCCATCGTAATTCAATAAAACCTTTACATAATTATACATTCATAGATGCATACTACATGCTATTTCACCTTTTAATCATTCTTTTGATACTTACACCTCCAGTGGTATTGAGTATGCGTGAATCCATATAAATATAATTATTAGTTCTAACGACAAGTTGTAAATCAAATGATAAAAAAGGGACAAAAGACAATAAAAAATAAATGATGACAATTGATGATGAAAAAAATTAGTTTCTTTCTGCCTTTCTTCTTCGGGTCGCCATCCGTAGGTAGCTAGAGAAAGGCTGGTAGGTTAGCTAGGATAGGACCTGATGCACCAATCCCAACTGCTTCCAGTATTTCCAGACAATCCCCTGCCACCATTCCTGCCATATGCCATTCCCATACAACCCATTCCCTTACACTCTATTTCTATCTCCCTTTATCACCCTGTTATATCCTATTCGTTATTATGTCCATACTTGCCTGACTGTCTTCAAATTTATAGCGAGATAATGTAAATTATATTAATCTTAATTTAAAAATTGCTTGTGTTGACTTGTCATAAGTGCTTTTTTACATGCCTACGTGATCAATAAAGATTATTACTATATTATTTTTCTTTATACAATGCCCATTACAGCCACAAGTGACAGTAATCAGTGTGAACCGTTGTGCGCCGTCACTAATTCCAACAGTAATTGCATGCGGCCGAGTCAGCCTCTTCATTACTCAGCGATCCATCAATGCACTGCAATAAATCCAGATCACTCAACTGACAAATCACTAAAGATTATCCACGTTTACTTCAGTGTATGGATTCAAATGAAATAGATTGGTTTTGATATTTTATGAATTTTAATATCGAGATTTAATGAAATTGAATCAAGGATATAATTATTTTATTTGGGTGTTAGTGTTATTTCACTTTGATCTTCATCCACCTGCATTTCTCCATTCCAATGAGTTGCAGAAATGAATTGGCTTAGTTTTTACGACCGGCTAACCTGCCTGACGACATCCTCCATCGAGGAAATTTAGTCCCAAGCAAACTATGTTAGATATCACATGTTAAGTTATCTGGAATTCGAACCCAGGATCTCCCAGTTTACAGTCCATGGTGCCACTAAACTATAGAAAAATGTGGCACTGAATTATTTGACTTTGCTTATAACGTTTTCTTTTATTTGTTTATATAGAACAATAAAATTGTAAAGTCGAAAATTTGTGAGTGACTGTTTGTATGTTTCTTATTTCTTCACGCCCGAACGGCTGGATCTATTTTAATAAAATTTGGTATGCAGGTAGCTGATATGCTGATAAATGCGTTCGCTCCTTTTAATCGGGAAAATAAATTTCCACGCGAACGGAGTCGCGGGCAACATCTTGTATATTTTATAAGACACTGATTATTTGGAAATACTATAATTCAAAATAAATTCGCCACTTCAAGAACCTGAATGAATATTACACCGGACTTTTAATAGAGCCTATAAACAGGAATAACAGCTCGTAAACAAGCCATAAGGTGAAATTTTAAAAGCAAATTAAGCTGTCACTCGACGTCGTAAAACTAAAAACATTTATTTCAAGAATCGGAAAAATATTCACGTAATCCAATACCTGGTCTTTTAAAGTTTGACTTAAATAAAGGAAGCGGGAGTCGTCGGCGGACATAAATCTTGCTGCTTCAGAACCTTTAGACGACGCTCCAGCACAGGTATGTAACAAATGTCTCATGACAAGCAATTTGGAACACTTTAGGCTTTACTTCCTTTGAAGGAAGATTTTAATATGTAATAATCACAATGAAATAAAACTATTCTTACGGATTCTATCACGATTAGGTTTTAATTATTAATCCCGACGTTTCGAAGGCTTTGCAGTCTTCGTTGTCACGGGTCAGACAAGAAGAACGAAGACTGCAAAGCCTTCGAAACGTCGGGAATAATAATTAAAACCTAATTGTGATAGAATCCGTAAGAATAGTTTTATTTCAATGTATAATATTCGCGTAAACTTAATACTCACAAGTTTAAAAACTTAACGGATTCAAATCCGATTGTGACTAAATTATGGGACCACCCTTGTAATAAGCTCTATCGAACACAAAAAGCATTTTAAAATTGTTCACATTTGGCGGAGATATCGTGTAACATACATAAACAAATACAGATGAATTGAGGACCTTCTCCTTTTTGGAAGTCGGTCAAAAACTAGCTTAAATCTAGATTCATACTTGGGTGTCGTTCAGTAATACGGGCCTTAGACTTAAGTTGTAATTTCGGGACCTAGATATCAGTGGCGAAGGGTGAAAATGGAAACCAATCAAAAGGGAAGCCAATCCTACCTTATCTTTTAGATAAAGCCTACGTAATACTTATTTATTAGCCTTCAGTCTGGCAAAGAGAAGCCGGTAAGAATCGGATTGTATAGACCCTCATCACTGAGATATTTTACATTTTGTTTTTATGGAGATTGGCAAACGAGCAGATGGGTCACCTCATGGTAAGTGATCTCCATTGCCCATAAACACCCAAGATACAAAAAGAATCATGGGTGCATTGCTAACCTAAAATGAGAGAATGGAAGGGGAGATAAAAGGGCCACCGGGAATCTCACTCACCGAACGAAACGCGACAGCAAGCTGACACTTTACGTCGGTTTTCTGTGAGACAGTGGTATCAAACCGGTCAAGTCGGCCCATTCGTGCTGTAGACGTTACTGTCTACAGTGTGGCTCTACCACTCAAATTATATGAGTTCCTTCATATTATATGAGTGGTATTTACGAAATAGTTGTAATCTAAACACTTTATTGCTTTTCGTTTGAAAATATTGCACCTGAATATTTTATTATACTAAAATGCTATGAAGAATGCATGAAATGCATCAAATATTATTTATTATTCTTAATATTTTAATGATATTATAATTATATTCAACCATTTGCATTTTATTGTGTATGTTACGCGATATCTCCGCCAAATGTGGACCGATTTTCAAAATTCGATAAAATTTTTGTGTTCGATAGAGCTTATTTCAAGGGTGGTCCCATATAAATTTGGTCACGATCGCATATGAAGTCGGTCCGTTAAGTTTTAGAGCATTTTGAATTCGAAAACAATAAGTCTAATTCGACTTCAATTTCAGTAGGCCAACCATGAGTTTTTTGAGATATCTAGCCAGCAACTCCGTATAATAATTTGTATGAAAAAAGTTAATTTTTCACATAACCGCCTCTAGGGTGTTTTTCATATAAATATTTTACAGGGTCGCTAGCGTGAAATGTCAAAAAACTTGGTTGAGCTACAGTAGCAAAAAGGTTAAATTCGAATTTATTCAAATGCGCGAGGATTGACCCCATATACATAAATAGCAACTGAACGCTGAAAAGCTACTCACCTTTAATAGCTAGTTAGCCATACACTTTGGACATATAAGTCTGCTTCAAATGACATAACATGACCTCAAGAGCTTGAGTCGCGTTTGAGTATTCGGGGATAACTTGCATGGTTTATTCACGCATTTTAAATATTTCCATGCAATCCCACCAAGTTAGGAAGCTCGTTATTTTCCCATTACCGAATTTGCTTTTCTTAAAATCTTCTACAGTCGGCTTCAATTATTGTCATCGTCTGTTCCGCTTTAAGCCTTTTGTCCGCGAAACGAGAGTAGACATTAATTATCTTTGTCACAAAACTTTATATTTCTTTATTATTTATTCTGAAATGACTACGATTTGTTTCAATATTTTTTATTTTAGATTTTATATTGAAGTTATTATGTCAATACATATATAAAATCATGCCTGTATCCCTGAAGGAATAGGGAGAGGCACACTAGCGAACTAGAACACCCACATTTCGCCGAGCTTAGTTCCGTCCCAGATGAGATAGGTGTCGAGCTTATTGCAATATCGGGCACAAATTCCAGACTCCGGACTGATACTGAAAAATCTAATATCACTTTACCCGACCAGGGGAACGAACCCGAGACTTCAGGAAGGTTATACCGAAATACAACCACGCCACCGAAGCAGTCACAAAAAACATATTAGAAAGAAAGAAAGAGAGTTGATTTGTCAAACCAAAAAAGTAAAGCAACAATTTACCTACATAAAATGAAAAATAAGCTTAAAATTATTAAGCTCTTATAGATTCAAACTTTATGAAGTTATGGGAAATTAAACAGACTACATTCTGATTCTTGATCACATAAGTTTCAAACTTAGAATTACATAGTAAGTTGAGGCCTTCAACATGTTTCTAAATGTGACCCATTCAAGTGGAGTCGGTAAACAAGGGGCCCGAACAAGAACATACATTATAACAATGACAACATGCGCACGAAACTTTCCACTGGCCGCCCGACGGGACGACTCTATGATTTCATACTTCAACCATAGAAGTGGATCAAACAGATAGGATACTTTAATTTTTCAGCTGACTTTGAAAGGAAGTTTTCATTCGTTTTTTGTAGACCGGCTAATCATCATCATCATCATCATCAGCCTGTATCCGTCCACTGCTGGACATAGACCTTTCCCAGATTACGCCAGCCTTGGCGGTCCTCCGCCTTCCTCATCCAGCCGCTTCCTGCTACGTCCCGCAGGTCATCGGTCCAGTGGGCACGAGGTCGGCCTATGCCACTTCAACTTGCTAATACGGCGGGCTATGTCGGTCACTTTAGTTCTCCGACGTATCTCCTCGTTCCGGACCGGCCAATGTAGACCGATTTTCAAGATTCTGTTTTTATTTGAAAAGCTTACAAAAATTTGGTCAAAGTAATGATTAGACAAAAAAAATAGCGATAGCTCAGATGGGAATGATACGGACTGCCGAGACGAGTGTCGAAGGTTCGAGACCAACCCCAAAATGGAGCATACACCTCTGATTTTTCTATATTCTGTGTTTTCATTGTGAATTATCGCTTGCTATAACGGCGATGGAAAACATCGTGAGGAAACATGCATACTCGAGAATTTATTCACAAAAAATTCGAAAATATGTGAAGTTTATCAACCCGCATCAGATCAGCTTGGTAAACTAAGGCTTAACCGCTCTCATTAGTAGAGGAGGCCTGAACCCAGCAATGGGACAGTAATATTACAAGGCTGATATTATTAATGTAGTGTACAACTGTAATAGATGCATGTATTCATTATAGCACCAAGATTTTAAATTACATAACATAAGCTCAAGCCTGTATCTCTGAAGGGGTAGGCAGAGGCGCACTAGCCAACTAGTACACCCACATTTCACCAAGCTTAGTTCCGTCCCAGACGTGATAACAACAATTGACAAATTCCAGACTCCGGGCTGATATGGAAAAATCCAATATCACTTTGCCTGACTCAGGAATCGAACCCGAGACTTCAGGACGGTAGTCGTACCGAAATACAACCACGCCATCGAGGCAGTCGACATCGAGATTTTAAATATTCTATACAAATACATGTACCTACTGTAAATGTAAATAAATAAATAACTTATAAACAGCCAGAATCAAATCTAATTTAAAATCTCATTACCCAAACACGTAAAACAACGAAATTACTGTGTACTTTATACCTCTTTTCTCCTTGAAGATTGCTCATATTTCCCTCCCTACTAATAAAGGTTATATACAGCATGTCCTATCTGCGTGTTATTCTCGCGCGATTAAGAATGGGTTCCGAAGTTTTCCCATAAAGACATCTAGATATGTTGTGATATTTCTTCGATAACAAGCGAAGTTTCGTCCTTCGATGATCGGGCCACAAGGCTCTTGTGCATTGGGCCTGAGCCAAAAAATATTTATCCGAAAATTCTCTTATATGCCATAATAATACCTCTACATGCATCGTTTTTGAAACATACTTGTGTAAAACGTAAAAATGTTTAATCTTTTCTTTCTACCTGCCTTTATCCCACCTTAATGTGGGGTCGGCGCAATAAGATTTTTCAAGCATGTTGCAGAGAGGATTTGGCTTAGTTTTTACGACCGGCTGCCTGCCGGACGTCAACCCCCTATGAGGTAAAACGTAAAAATGTTAAATAGGTTTTTTTTATTAATGTATCAACATTATCATTAGTCATAGGATGTCCACTGCTGGACATACATAGGTCTTCCCCAAATATTTCCAGACGTCTTGGAAGCAGGGACTAATTTGTATATATTAATTGAAGGGTTACTCGTAATGTATCTGAAAATTAAATCGCAATAGAATCGTTAAAAACTAGTTTAATACAATTTCAACAAAATTCACAAGTTCGATCATTTGTTTCCAAAATCAGTTTTAATCTTTAAAAGAAATTCCCGACGTTTCGATAGCTAAAAATAAAAATAAAACATAAATCGCGATACGATTAGGAAAAACTTGTTTTATTTCAATGAATAACATTCGCGTAAACTTAAGAAACCAATTTTAATCTTCATAAACATAATAACGTACAATTTCATTCAATTCACAATCACATCTTTAAGAAATATCATCAGTGTATTGCCGTCTGCGTCAATCACATTGCGTTTTCCTACGTAATAGCTACGCATTACGCAAATTTCACTTTGATGTTTTACGATAGATTAATATAGCTTCAACACTAATAATAGAGGAACGAGACTAAATTAGATTTCAGTAAACTTTATTTGTATATAGCTCAGAATGTGACTATGGATAATATGGAGTTTAAAATACTGTCGTATAATATATATAATACTTACGTCACTGTCCGTGACGTAAGCGGCCTCGTGTGGTTCTGCATGTCTAAATTGATGAAAATGTGATACCCATAATGTTAAACGGGACGCAATACTCATTACTCATTTAGATAATGTTTTGGACTAGTCAATGGATATGCATTATTTTTATATCAATATATTTACGTATTTAAAACGTGGTGAATTCGCGGCTGATATGAGATGATAACACATGTAGATTGATCAATCTTGTTATATACTAAAGCAGAATTCTATGAATTGAAAATTAATAGCTGATTATTTTTAATTGTTTAGTCGCCTTCTTGGTCTAGTGGCAGCATGTATGGGCTGTGGACCGGGAGATCCTGGGTTCGATTCCCAGGTCGGGCAAACAAATTTTCTATTTTAATTTGCCCGAAACTGGATCCCTGAGAGGGGGTTGACATCAGGCAGGCGGTTGGTCGTAAAAACTAAGCCTTACTAAATCCTTTCTGGAACATGCTTGAAAATGTGTGTTGCGCCGGCCCCACATTAAAGTGGGATAAGGGCAGGTAGAAAGAAAGAAAGAAAGAAAGATGACAGTTAAAAAAATATTGTTCGCTATACACCGCATTTTACGCTACACTCCAACATTACCGATCTTCACTACAATCATGTAATTCGTGCTTCGGAATGTCAGATATAAGCACGGGTTGTTGATAAAACAACATTTTAAGATTATGTATTACCAAACTAGTAGAAGTAATGGGCTATGATGAACACTCTCTCACTCTCGGGACACTGTGCCACACCTCGTGCTCATATGGCTATTTTAGTTCTTAACGCAGTATCTATTTCAATCCACGTTTTGCGTGTACAAATATTATTTAATTAAACTTGAAAATTAAACTCGATGCCGACGACACGGTGCTGTCAAATTGCGCCAGATTAATTTTGATTCATTTTGTGTTGCTTCCACCTGCTCTCAATTTAATTACGACGGAGTACGCTTGATAAGTAGCTATCTCATTTCACATGATTCCCTTCAAAGATCTAATTAAATTCTTTATAGAGGCAGCCAAATAACGATTTTCGACGATAGACTCTAGTGTTTATTTACTCAAAGCGTGAATGGAAAATTAAGAAGAGCAAATTTATGTACTTGTTAAAATAGCTTTTTATGTTTGAATACAAAAGTTAATTACATATTTGAGCGATAACTAGTGGGAGGGTATTTAATAGCGATCACCATAGACACAGTTCTGCTACAGAGACCTTATAGAAAACTCGATTTAATAGCCTTTGTAAGCGAATCGGGTTTCGGGATCAGTCAATATAAATATCCAATAAATCCAAGCCGACATAATTCTGTAAACCATTGAAGAATGCAATTAATCTTGACCATCAACATTTTATTTTGTTGTCTCTATAATCCTTATTGTCTATTATAGTCACTATGCTCTGGCAAGATAAAATAAATGCAAGAGAAAATTATTTAAACGCCAACATTGCAAAGTGGTTTCTTTTATTATAGCAAAGATTGGCAAATTAGGTCACTTGGTGGTAACTCATTTCCAACACCCAGTGATACCCACGATATGAAAAAAATCATGGGTGTGTTTCCAAACTTAAAGGGAATAAGACTTAGGTGGGGGAAATCACCACCTAAACCACCGTTTAGGCCAGTGTTCCGCAATATTTTCGAGTTCAAGTTACACGTTACACCTAAGAAAACGGTAAATTTCGGAGGTACACCATAAAAGAAAAATCATTTGTTTATCGTAACATTCATGAATATTTATTATCAATCAACAAATCAATAATTATTCGTTCATCTACATATTTCGTTTTCCGAGATATTATTTTATTTTTTCGAGCAAAATCAACTAGTGGCCAGTCTGCCGCCGCACACGCTTCGCAGAACATTGGTTTAAGCCACCCGAAATCTCGGAACCAAACGCAACAGCGAGCTCTACCACCCAAAACTTTGTATCCATATTCCATTAGAAGATAATTAACGCTTTATAAATAAATCACAGCGTCTACAATCCAATTTCGTTGCCAGCTACACGAAACTGAAATAGCGGCTTAATCAAAGATTATGAGGACGCTAAATAAGGATAATTCTCTGGAATCGAGTTACTAATACACTTCTGTACAGTAAACGTTGCTGTTGACGTCAATAGTTATCGTAAGCTAATAATACATCGTACGATACTGCATGTAACACTATACGCACGTGAGTGGACCATGCACCACTCTCCCAAAGGAATTCGACCGACAATTCACGTTGATGCACATTCTATGAATTGTTTTACTCAAAATAAATGCCACGATATGTCGATTCATGTGAATGTGTTCTTAAAGGTACACTCCCGACGTTCGCGACACCGACGCGATGTCAGCAACTCAGCGTCAGGTACGCGGTAGCGATTCTATAAAAAATAATTTATTATTATTATCGATTAAGCTCGCTAAGGGACCAAATTATTTGTATGTATTTTATAAAATATGTCGTATGTAGCGATCGATATGTAAATATATAGGCGATAATAGTCGTACTGCATAATAATTAATACACACAATATCATGGGTGACATGAAACATTCACTAAGCACTAACGCCCGTCAGTGACGCAGTCAGCGGGTTGTCGCGAACGTCAGTAGTGTTGCTTCAATATGTCTCACTATATTGTTTCGTGAGTTCGTGACTAGCATTCCATATCAGAGATAAAGTGAATTTATAGTGGTCACTTTAAGTGCAGTGATGATATAAAATATAATGTTATTATTGATAGGATGTCTCCGACTACATAATGTGTTTACAGACGAAGCCAAGAATTATAGATCATTATGGAGGATATTCCTATGTCCCGCAGTGGACGTCCTATGGCTGATGATGATGATGATGATGATAGAGATTTTATCTGTTTTATGGTTTTATAAAAAATGCCAAGTCAATCCAGAATATATTAATAACAAGTGTCGCGATTGCAATACTTCTATGTGACTATTACATGATTCAAAAGACGCCATAAATATCTACACGGTCAACACTTAGATTGGCATAACTAATATTTCCAATTGATTTACACTCAGTATCCCTAATCCCATAAACGTAATTTAAGACGCGCATCACAGCTTATATTCTAAACAAAGCAAAGGCAAGTAAACACACAATAGTTAACAGTAACCGTTTGTCAGGTGCCTTTGAGTAAGTCAATTTGTCTCGTTGATTTCCTCTCCCAAGGCATCTATATACGTTTCGTGAGAGGTTATGGTGCGGCAACAGCCACTTGTACGGAACACCCTGGCATATATTATTAAAGGTACAGTCACGAGGTTTACCTGAAGACGTGACGACGCGTTTGAGGCGCATTACGTGCGTGTCGCAGGATTTATGTATTCGACGTGCCTCGACGCGTGCTAACCCCTGCTAGTTTGCGAAAGATACAATTTGTGTTTCAAGTTATTGCAAGCTGGTATTGTGAACTGGGGTTGTTTTACGGTTTGCTCGGTTTACCAAAGCGTGTAGTTTATTCGGGTTTGAATAATAGGCACTTTGTTTAGGATTGCGCACTACGCAGTGAACGTCAAATACGTAACTGGAAGTAACGAGATCGTGATTGAAACTTTCTTTCAAATCCATTATTATTTAGGCTTCATTTACTTAGAAACATTATTTAAACAAAGTTATGAGACATTTATGGAGAAAATCTTTACGAATTACATACATAATACTTTTGAATCAAATCCAAATTTTATTTTACTATATTATGTTCTCACGAGAGTATCCATGTATTCTTCTAGATATTCCTGGACTTAAATATTACACTGCGTCAGGGGCGTGGGTGTATTGCGGTACATCTACCATCCTGAAATCTGGGGTTCGATCCCCGGGTCGTGCAAAGTGATATTGAGATTTTCTATTCAGTATCTACTCGGAGCCTGGAATTTATGCCCCATATGGCGATAGGCCACTCTCTATCATATCTGGGACATGACCGCAGCGAAATGTGGGTGTTCTAGTTAGCTATTCACCTCTGCCCTCCCTTTCTGGGATACAGGTATGATACTATACGTACATAAATATTAAAGAGCTGGATCGGATTAACCTCTAGCTAATTCGATTCTTGTAGACATTCATCGCGTAATATTACTGTGTATTTAATGGAATTCAACTGAAGGGGAAACAATCTTGAAACTCATACATTTCTTGCATGCTCGCTCCCTCTTGACAAAACCTACTTTGGTATTCGTTCAGCATATTTTCTGCATACAAAGCAAATAGGATTAACATTTTTGTGTAATAAAATCGGAGACCGGCCTTTGTGGAACCGTATACGTTTAGTAAATGAATCCATTTGACCGCAAATGTCACTGAATCTGTGCCAAATTCATTAACTGACCGCTTGTAAACCGATCAACTGTGAATAAACAATAGCAAATTAATTATGTTTGGAACTAACATATATAGTATTAGGAAATTGGTTAGTGAACAAGAAAAAAGTAAAAATAATTGGGGGCGATTTACCTTCCACATTACATACGATATTCAAATTTATCGGCTACTTAAATTTTTTTACGCCATACAATTTGACAGCTAAGGTAGATTTAAATTATATAAGACGTCCCGGCAAATATATATGTTATATAAGTGTCTCGGCCTCCGGAAGCCGAGCCGCCCGTCACTCATTAAATGTTGTGATAAATGTCACAATGTAATAGAACTATTTCGCCATAAGAAAAGAAAAGTGGTCACCAGCATCATGTCAGCCTGCAAAAATTCTTCATACTCCTCTTAAAGGACTCAAAGTAGTAAGAAGGACATTTATACCGGGTGTTTCATAAAGTTGGTACCAATAATAATTCCACATACAGGGAGAACGAATTAAAACGCAATGGTAAAGTTAAAAAATAAAAATTTAACAAAATTTTTTTAATCAATTAAAATCCAACCTGTCAATCGTCGTAACTAGCACGGAAATGGCTTTGTGTATTCTAAAAATAATAAAATACCTCATAGGTGGTTTGCAAATGTACTGCTTACCCAATGAACCAGAAATCAATTTTTCGTCACAAATTCAAGTTGCTATTATTCAACTATGAGCGTTACGAAACTTTAATCTTGACTGCTACATTGCTAGCCATCCTCTCTTTAAGTGTAGTTATTATTGATACCAACTTTATGAAACATTCTGTATAAAAAAATATGATTACTTTGACAAGAAACTTTCTCCACTAAAAGCGTCTATCAATATTGAATATTCGCAATAAATAAAACGATATAGTACGGAACTCGTTATTTCTTGTAAGTATCGGGTGTAAGAAAGTTTGTTCCAATATTGGCGATATTATATCGTGGATATTCACTGGCGCCTATAACTTCGTGAAATATCTTGGCACATGGCGCGAGTAGCGTATCCAACCTATTGAGAGCACTGTTTATTGGAAACTTTTAAGAAATAACGTCATAGCTCTTACTAGCGCGAGGTCGCTATAAGCTCGTTGCACATCAAGAGCTAAGTTAGTTTAGCTTGGTCCGCAAATCTCAATTAATTACCACAGTAATAAAAACAACACCCAACAGTCAGATACATAGTCCTGACCCCACACTAAGATCGAGTCTTGTGTCGTGGGAATCAGGAACCACGAGAGACTTTCGGTCTCACAACACCCAGACCCGAAACAAATATCTGATAAACATCAAGGTATAAGGGCAGGTAGAAAGAAAGAAAGATTTAGCTATACGCCACATATTCCATTACGTTTGCTTCGCGTCGTTAAAATAAAAACGTAGTGTACACAAGTCTTAATATTATGAAGTTGTACCTCACAACAGTAACGAAGTCATGCTACATAAGCCTAACGACGGGGTGACATTCATTCCGGTGTGCTTGGCACGTCATTTACTCGATAAAAGGTAAAATTCCAAGTCTTAATGACAGAATTCAAGCTCAGCCTCCCATTAGCGGAACGGCTCAACGACGGATTCTTTTATCGTTAACGTTTCTAGAGCAAAAAATCGTACTTTCTTTTATAAAAACAACCTTGAAATCGTATAAAATAAATTCTGAGACATTAATTTATTCCTCTGATATTAAATGAGGCGTGACGAATAAGTTGGGGTTTTCTACACAATACGTTTAATTAACTCGTGAGAAATTCGTTTTGCTTGTCGTGTGGTGATTAATAAACGCTTTAGATTGAGTTTTATATTAAAAATATATTTAAAATTCAGAAGTTAATGTACTGAAACTAAAAAGAATTAAGTACTTTATTCATTTTTCCATTTATCATCATTAAAAGTTTTACTTATGTGTAGTAATTGATGATGTTATTGCCTTTATCTATATTATGGCTACCTTTGGTATACTCAACTGTTATTAGTACACCATCACTCGCCTTATTGGTTAGGTTTGATTCCTTTGGTTCCTTCTTATGGACGGCTACGCTGACATTCAAGATATGAGTTACAATCTCAGTTCTTATTACTGTCCCACTGCTGGGCACGGGCCTCCTCTACTAATGGGAGGGGTTATGCCTTAGTCTACCACGCTGTCCTAATGCCGGTTGGTAGACTTAACATGATTTCAAAATTCTCGGGTACGCAGGTTTCCTCACGATGTGTTCCTTCACCGTTATAGCAAGCGATATTTCACAATGAAAACACCCTTAAAATAGAAAAGTCAGGGATGTGTGCTCTTTTTTTTTGGGGTTGGTCTCGAACCTCCGATAATAATCGTCTCGGTAGTCCGTACCATTCCCAACTGAGCTATCGCCGACTATAGTATCTAGTAGTATACATAGAAGTATTTGTATAGAACCCGAATCGAAATGAGGATCGAGTCTGACAAAGCAATAACAAAAGAACATCAGAATTCCGAACCTAATCTATGTTTGGATATTTAAAATTGTTTTGAAATAGGATAATCTCAATTTAAGTTAGGCAAACAGACATCTGGTGAGAATTCAAGTCGGGCTGATGGCCTGCGGGCGTTTTAGGGCTGTCAACGGTTTAGAAATGAATTATAATTGGATTTTTGGTGTATTTGAAGGAAGAAAGGAAAAGAAAGCATTTGATGAGTGACGTTGGGTGATTACATTTCTATTACGTTAGACAGTAACTTCATTGCAAGTATTTAATATCGTAAGTACTTACGTAGATACTTACTACCTAGATAGCAAAACCATTTAAAAGTACATAGACGCGACAACAGCACGAAACTTTTGATCCAAAAGTTGTAACCTCGTGGTCATAAGTCAGTCGTATTTTAAAAATACGCGCGCACTGTCGTGCCAGCGTAATAATGTTTAGACAATAAATTTCTCGTATGTGATTCTTGAACATTCACAGAACATTCTAGGGTGTAAATTGTAATAAGTCCGAGGGGCATTGTAATAAGTGGTAGATGGCGTTAGAGATCAATTTTTTTTTATGGAAACTTGCTTGATAGCTCCGCTATAGTTACCTTATAATATTAAATATCTTTGCTAGATAGTCACCCCGTTAAATAGTTTTATACGTCCTACCAATATCGTGCCAAAAGATACCAAATATTGTGTGCCAATGCCCAGTCCTGGGCGTTGGTAGTTATTGCTTATCAACAGTACACTTAGTAATAAATAAATAAATAAATAAATACACCCAATAGTCACATACATAGTCCTGACCCCACACTAGGTGTAACCTGTATCGTGGGTATCAGAAACTACGAGAGACTTTCGGTCTCACAACACCCAGACCCGAAACAAATATCTATGGGCCACGCAGACATTTGTCTCGGTGCGGGAATCGAACCCGCGACCTCACGTTTCAGAGCCGGCTACTCGCCCGCTGCGCCACGGAGGCTGAGTAAATATCATCACCCTGCCTTTGTCCCAATTTTATTTGGGCTTGGCACAACATGTTTTTGTGTTCCATACGTGCCTATCAAACGTTACCTCTTAATTAATAATTAGTAAACAGTGTTAATTTTTCTATATTCCTCCTTATAATTTCTATCAGTGAAAAGAAAATGATTTATTTATTTTTATAAAAGGTGTATCAATGATATTTCAATTATAAATAATAAATGAAAATACTTAACGGACCGACTTCAAAATTTCTCTTCTTTCTTCAAAAGAATCTTGAAAATCCACATTTGGTGGAGATAGCAACGAAATTAAATAACAAAAAAGAAATTGAGGACTTTATCTTTTTTTGAAGTTGTTAGAAAAGTAGGTAATATTTATTTTAATTAATAAAATAAATATTTGCGCTACTGGTATACATATTTCAAGTGTATATTATATTAAATTTTTTCTAAGAATATTCTTAAAAGCTTTCTCTTGTGCTTGCCAGCCCTTACACTTGTCGGTCAGCGATTGTGATCCACTAAAAGGGTGAAAAGGACTTTGGCTCACTCGTAGCGTAGGGTTTAGGGGCTCTTGAAATAGTTTTCATGTACTATTTTAAATTTATATGAGCATAATAATAGTGCGGGCATTGTTAGTGGACGCGTGCGTCTACAATAGCACGAAGTTTCTTGATAGTTTACCAAATAATGGAGCTTTTTACTGACTTCAAAAAAGAACTGACTGCCTCGGTGGCGTGGTGGTATTTCGGTATGACTACGGTTCTGAGGTCTCGGGTTTGATCCCCGGGTCGGGCGAAGTGATATTGGATTTTTCCTTATCAGCCCGGAGTCTGGAATTTGTACCCGATATGGCGATAGGCTCGCCCCCTATCACATCTGGGACGGAACTAAGCTCGGCGAAATGTGGGTGTTCTAGTTCGCTAGTGCGCCTCTGCCTACCCCTTCGGGGATACAGGCGTGAGCTTATGTGTATGTATGTGTGTTCAAAAAAGAAGAAGTTTGTGGAACCTCACAACTTTAAAGCGAGAGGAATATAACTTTTACAATTTTAGAAGCGAATATCACCGAAATGACTGGCGAATTTGATTACGTAATATTATAACCAACTCTATAATTTAATTAATTATTTGTATTTACAATATCTGATGTAATTAATTGGATCAACCAAATTGAACTTTAGATTGTAGCTTTACTCGGTGCGTTACTGCCTCGGTGGCGTGGTTGTGTTTAGGTACGACTACCGTCCTGAGGTCTCGGGTTCAATCCCCGGGTCGGGCAAAGTGATGTTGGATTTTTCCATATCAGCCCGGAGTCTGGAATTTGTGCCCGATATGGCGATAGGCTCGCCCATCACATCTGGGATGGAACTAAGCTCCGCGAAATGTGAGTGTACTAGTTCGCTAGTGTGCCTCTGCCTACCCCTTCGGGGATACAGGCGTGAGCTTATGTTATAATGTGTTATTATAGCTTTAATTTTAGATACCATTTGCAAAGGGAACATAAAAAATAAAATAAGGCTAAGTATTTGTATAAAATTGTAGTCATATGAACATAACCTCATAAAAATATGAACCTATTTATAAAAAACCTCATTTTAAACACTATTTTTATTAAAAACATCCCTTCGGCAAAACGGCTATGTACCCGACGCCCGTTCAACAACGCGCGTTTTCGCAACTTTATAGATGAAAGATTCACAAGATTTTATACCCAGGGGGCCGGTATATCTCATTATCTTTCGGTATACGCGCTAACAACAGCGGGTTACCACAAGATAGCGTAAATATATAAAATATACCTACTGGTTATGTGATTTTGACAAAAAATTACAATGTGCCGATTTTTCATCACTTTTTAATTTGATTTTTATTTTTGACTGCCTTGGTGGCGTAGTTGTATTGGGGTCGACTACCATCTTAAGGTCTCGGGTTCGATCATCGGGTCGAGCAAAGTGATACAGACTTTTTTTTATTTAGTATCAGCCCGGAGTCTGGAATGTGTGCCCGATATGGTGATAGGTTCAAATCTGGGACACATATGAGCTCGGCGAAATGTGGGTGTTCTACTTCTTTTATTCGTCTTTGCCTATCCCTTCGGGGAACTACGGAAAAACGTGTTTATGATTATGATATGATTTCCGCCATTTTAGTTTCGGGATCCATTTACATGTAAGTCTAGGTTTTCACCGTATCATAAGGGGGCGTCCATAAATTACGTGAGGTGTTTTTTTAAAATTTCTGCCCCTCCCTCCCCCCCCTGGTGAGATGTCGTGAGATTTTATTCAACCCCCTCCCCCATCCCCCAATCTCACGTGAGATTTTTCAAAATGTGAGTTTCTTACGTAAACGCATGTACAATCTGGATTAAATGGACCAAAATAGCATAATTTTTTTTTGTTTCAATCAGAAAAAAAAATGGGTGATATCTGCCGAGAGCCCCCCTCTCTCCAACGTAAGATTAGATGAGATTTGACTCGACCCCCTCCCCCCCTTAAACACCTCACGTAATTTATGGACGCCCCCTAAGACTCAATAACGCATAAATACTTATTGATTTTATCGACCGACTTCCACAAAAGAGAAGGTCCTTAATTTGTCTGTATTTTTTTTTTCATATCTTACGCGATATCTCCTCCAAACGTGGACCGATTATTTTTGTGTTCGATAGAGCTTATTTGGTCACGATCGGATAAGTTTTGAAGTCGGTTCGATATGTTTTTAAACTTGTGATTATATCATTAGCATTTTAGTAAAAACATAAATCCATCTACATGCAAGGTACATAGTAGATAGAGACAAGACTTTTGCACTCATATCGTCAGTTCCGTGCTGCTATTAAAGCCGTACATTTTATCTTCGGACTAAATGTTTTCGGTTGGCAACACAAAGGCGCTGTAAGTGCTGTATCCGGCAGATCGTGTACGTGTGTGCAGCTAGGGTTGCCAGGCGTCCAGATTTAGTCAAACATGGCGGACTTCTTTCTTGTCTATCAAATTAGCCTATTGGCAACAATTAGATACTTTAATTGAACTTAATTGAGACTATGTTTTATTTTATACACATATTTATATGTAAAGGCAAATAAAACAATAAAGGAACCCTTCTGTAAAAACTGCATCGAAATTGGCCGAAAACTGAGGCAGTAATTCATATTTTAAACTCTGGAATGGGGGCATATTGGAGATATCTTGCTATTCCTCTCCAACGCACGTACCGTTATGGTGGTGACGTGGTTATACTGATACTTCTTTTCCCGCAGTTTGAAGGTTACACCGAATTAACTTTTATTTTTGAGAATATTTCTTTGTATTCTATATTTTAGATGACGCAAATTCCACATAAAATGAATTTAAAAAATATTAATTTAAAAATACAAATCGTGATAAAATCCGTAAAAATAGTTTTATTTCAATGAATAGCATTCGCGTAAACTTAAGAAATCAGTATTAAAAAATATTGTCAAGTGCCCAATTGCCAAGTTTAATGCTTCAACTAGGTTACTCGCAAAGGTGCCTCGACGAAGTACTCATCGAAGTTGAGTAGTATGGGCATACACACAACTTGGGTCCTTTGACTCGAGTGCAAAAACCGACAATGGGAAGTCGTCCGAGGCGTAACGAAGTTACACGAAGTTAATCGAACTCTACACCCGCGTTGTCGCTTTACTTCGATCAACTTCGCGAGTGTACTGGAAGCATAAGGTAGCGCTGCATCGTCTTTTTAATTCCATAATCAGCGTTTTGGTATCGACTATTGGGAAATTCGACTTTCAAATTTAAAGACTGAGCAACCCTATGTGCAGCTATTTCCTTAAACTAGCCTGAGGGGCTGTTACAACGCCAAATGGCAACGCTTTAGAGTCGAATGAAAAAAGGATTTGTATTGTTATTATGGGATAGACCGAAAAATTAGTATTAAAAATGCATTAGCATGGACGATGTTTATCTCACACAAAACTTACAAGTAATATGTGTAATATTTTATGTATTTTATGTTAGAAGCAGCGATAGCTCGTTTAGGCGCAGAATGTCCTATTCGCAAAATATCCAGCGTGCGCAAAACGTCTAATTCTCATAATGTCCTATTCTCACAACGTCCAATTCGCGAAATGTCCAATTCGCAAAACGTCTAATTCGCAGAATGTCCAATTCGCAAACGTCCAAAACGTAGAATGTCCGATACACATTTACGACATTTTACGAATTGGGCGTTTTGCGAATTGGACATTTTGAGAATTGGACATTTTGCGAATTGGACATTCTGCGAATCGGACAGCCTGCGAATTGGACATTTCGCGAACTGGACGTTTTAAAAATAAGACATTCAGAGAATTGGGCGTTATTCCCACGCTGGACATTTTGCGAATTGGACATTCTGCGCCTAAATTAAGTAGTTATCAGACGCAGATTCCAATTTTGGCCATCCCATGTATGTTCCGAAATAATGACTCAAATACAAAATCGCCTCCATCACATCTGGGACCGAATTAATCTCGGCGAAATGTGGGTGTTTTAGTTCTCTAATTAGCCTCTGCCTACCCCTTCGGAGATACAGACATGAGTCTATGTATGTATACAAAATGTGATTACTTCACCTGGAAACTGAACTCTAATCTCACAGATTTTAGTCAAGTTTGTTACCACTATACCATCGAGCCTTGACACGGCTCAAAGTAATCATTATATTCGATCCTCGCTTATTAAGGACGCCAGTTTGTCTCAAGAACAATAGACACGCTCTAAATACTCATTTAATTACAAATCACAAACAAAGCGAATACCTGCTCGCTCTAAGTTTCACTCCGCCGAGTTCATTAACAAAATAAAAAGTGTCAACAAAATAAATCCTCTTATTTGTTACGTAAATCACAACGGAACACTCAAGGGCTATTAGCATTTAATAAGATGGCCATTAAATAGGCAATCGAGCGAAAACAATAACAATTCGTTTCTCTTATTTTTAATTAAATTGAAATATTCATTCATTTCTACCTCTACTTGCTGACATTTGTCTAAGGACAAAATTCCTCGTAACAAAGGGCCCTCAGTCAGATTAAATTTCCGGCGAGGTCCACTTCAACCCTAGAATGCCCTTTATAACCCCGTTACAAAAGCTTCACTGTTGTAGCACTAGAATATTAGAATCCCCCTCATTTATTTCTTCCACGGTTTACTTTTGTCCGTTTTGGAGCAATTTTAAATGGCCAACAATGTTTTCTCATAATGGATGTTCTGTGTGATTGTTTTCTTTTATTGGCGGGTAATTTTACGTTGTTATGGGGTTCAAATTGTTACTCAACAAGATGCCGAATCAAAAAGGTTGGAAGTTGGAACACAATTTCGAAACTGCGGGCTTAGACTAAGTGGCTTATGCGCTAGTCGAACAGAATAAATGTATGGGAATGACATAAGAGTACGCTATATGCGCCCCACTATTCTGTTCGAATCTTCGAAAATTCGGAATGACAAAAGAGTATGCTGAATATAGCGTACTCTTATGTCATTCCCATACATTTATTCTATTCGACTATTCTATTCGACTAGCGCATAAGCCACTTGTCACTCAATTTTTTCCTGCAACGGCCCGAACAGGAACATTTCTGACAATCGTAAGTGCTGGGCCCATAACCTGTAGTAATTATTATTTAAATTACAGAATTAAATCAAACACTTTTGATGCCGAAAATATATACATGTAATAGACAAAACACAGAACGTAAGTCATAGATTAATTTTAATCTATCCACAGAACAAAAACACAAGGCGGGAAATTTAAAATACAAATACAACAAATACATTAACGATTGTCAGAAAATTTCCTGCTCGGGACGGTGATATTTATAAAAATGGAAATATCCCTCGGGAACCGTAAATTTTTCCTGGATAAAAAGTGGCTTATGTGTTACTCTAATAAATATTCTATTATAATATAACTGTAAAGTTAATCAAAATCTATTTCTTGCGTGAAAGAGTAATAAACACCCATACATCATCCTGAACTTTCGCGTTTATAATAGATCAGATATAAAAGTTAGGATGTTTGTGAATTCGGATGTCTGTTAAGCCTTATCGGCAGGATGACTTGTATTTTCACTCAGACGGAGCTGAGGACAAAAGTTAGTTCTTAATAAAAAAAGCCACAAATTCACATATTTGTATTGCAAGTAATTAATAATTGAGTAATATATACTTCATTATTACATGGATACTTTAATATGGGGCTTTATTTGAGAACTGAGGTGAAATCTACTTCTAGACACTTTATGAGGTGCCAATAATATGGTGACAACACTTTTAAGACACATTATTAAAATGCACCTAATTTAAAAAGCTATGTCACTACACACAACTTGTTTTTATTTCCGTGTTGAAAATAAACGTGTGATAATCTTGACACAGTTGCGTTTGCCGGAGTTGAAATTAGTTTCTTTTTTAATATCCCATAAATAAATCGCAGATGTGATTATTTATCTTACTCTGGAATTATGTCTTCAAATAATAACGGGCACATTTCTTTAGTAGTATTTTATTACTTTATTTTTCATTATGCTGTTGATAAGTCCCGATTTCTATAATTCTAGAACAACTTACATGCTTTGATGCGTTCTAGTGAACGTAAAATCTGAAATAAGGACACAAAGCATAATTGGGTACTTGATTATTTTTTAAAAAGTATACAGGGCTATTTATTAGTTTATCCTAAACATGTAAACAAATATTTCGTAATTTATTTTCATATATTTAGTTAATAAAACAAAACAAAAACTAATATGTATAATTTAGTTTGCCGCCAAAACGCTACCTGTTAACTGTAGCTACGGGTGACGTCATTGTTTCTTACCATAACACATAACACATAACATAAGCTCACGCCTGTATCCCCGAAGGGGTAGGCAGAGGTGCACTAGCGAACTAGAACACCCACTTTTCGCCGAGCTTAGTTCCGTCCCAGATGTGATAGGGGGCGAGCCTATCGCCATATCGGGCACAAATTCCAGACTCCGGGCTGATATGGAAACATTTAATATCACTTTTCCCGACCCGGGGGTCGAACCCGAAACCTCAGAATCGTAGTTGTACCGAAATACCACCACGCCACCGAGGCAGTCCTTACCATAAATACAAAATCGCTTTAAAAAAAGATATTGAGGAAATAACATTTATGATTTCAAACTAAAAAAAACGGGTCGGATATTTCGTCGATCAGATATCGATCGTCGATCACATCCGCGTTGAAGTTAAGTTGAGATTGAAATAAAAATACGAAGAAAAAAAATACCAAATAACCTGGCAGTAGGACTTTTGATCTTAGGTCTTAGGTCTTGTGGAGCAAATAAACAAGAAAAATGAGTAATCTGACATCATGCATCGTGATTGGTGTTTACCATCACGTGACACACAGATAAAAAATTAAGTATTTAAATTACTAAAATAGAATTATCCTTGGAGTATTTTTAATAAATTCCTATTGCATACGTTATTTAGATGATAAATCTATGTTCCTACAGCAATTCATTGATATTGGTTACTATTGTCAAGGACCCAATTGCAGAATTTTTATAATACATACCTGGGTAAAAAAGTTACCTATTTAAAATTTAAAGCTGCTCTCCCGTACCTAGATGGTATTTACTCCACTGCTTTTCTTTTATGACTTATAAAAAATCAGAAAATACACGATTTGCATCGTAAAATACCATAATAAACAACTGTTTTTCCATTACTTTAAGATGTGTCGTAATCAGTATAGGCAAGTTGGAAGCAAGTATTTGATTTCATTTTATTAATTACTAGCTGACCCGCGCAACTTCGTCTGCGTATGAGAGAGAGGGTTGAAAGAGTGAGTCGTAGGCACCTATAGCACAATAATTCTAAAAAGGTAAACTTGCTAAACTTCGAGAGATAGTACGTGACTTCGGTGCGGTTCCGTCAATCACTCCGTCTGTCAACCCGTCTGTCACCCGTCTGTCACCCCGCCTGTCACCCAGCCTGCCACCCGTCTGTCACCCCGCCTGTCACCCAGCCTGTCACCCGTCTGTCACCCCGTCTGTAACCCGTCTGTCACCCCGTTAGTCACCCCATCAGTCACCCTGCCTGTCACCACATCTGTCACCCCGTCTGTCACCCTGTCTGTCACCCCGTTTATCACCCCGTCTGTAACCCGTCTATCACCCCGTCAGTCACCCCATCAGTCACCCTGTCTGTCACCCCGTCTGTCACCCCGTCTGTTACCCCGTCTGTCACCCCGTCTGTCACCGCGTCTGTCTTCCCGTCTGTCACCCCGTCTGTAATCCGTCTGTCACATCGGCTGACACCCCATCACTCACCCTGTCTGTCACCCTGCCTGTCACCCTGTCTGTCACCCTACCTGTCACCCCGCCTGACACCCGTTTGTCACCCCATCAGTCACCCTGTCTGTCACCCTGCCTGTCACCCCGTCTGTCACCCTGTCTGTCACCCCGTCTGTCACCCCGTCTGTCACCCCGTCTGTCACCCCGTCTGTCACCCGTCTGTCACCCCGTCTGTCAACCCGTCTGTTACCCTCACCCCGTCTGTCAACCCGTCTGTTACCCGTCTGTCACCCCGCCTGTCACCCGTCTGTCACCCCGTCGGTCACCCCGCCTGTCACCCCATCTGTCACCCAGCCTGTCACCCATCTGTCACCCCGGCTGTCACCCGTCTGTCACTCCGCATGTCACCCGTCTGTCACCCCGTCTGTAACCCGTCTGTCACCCCGTCAGTCACCCCATCAGTCACCCCGTCAGGTATCCCTTAGTCACCCCATCATTCAACCCGTCGGTCAACACTAAAAGAATTTTTCACATCGAACCAGTAGTTTCCGAGATATCAACTTCCCCGCTTTAAAACATTTTTCATTTCTGCTCCGCTCCTATTGATCATAGCGTGATGTTATATAGCCTATAGCCACCCTAGATAATTGGGCTAACCAACACAAAAATAATTTTTCAATTCGAACCAGTAGTTTCTGTCTGAGATATAAATTTTCCCGATTTTGCAGAATTTTTAATTTCTGCTCCGCTCCTATTGGTCAAAGCGTGATGTTATATAGCCTATAGCCATCTTCGATAAATAGGCTATCCAACACAAAAAGAATTTTTCAATTCGAACCAGTAGTTTCTGAGATACCAACTTCCCCGGCTTTAAACATTTTTCATTTCTGCTCCGCTCCTATTGGTCATAGCGTGATGTTATATAGCCTATAGCCACCGTCGATAATTGGGCTATCCAACACAAAAATATTTTTTCAAATCGAACCAGTAGATACTAACGACACTCAATTGTTTTGCCTTCCCGGAACCTCTCCACTAACACTTGAACTTTATGGTATGGTATTAAAGTTCAAATTGACTTTTAAGTATTATTACGAATCGATTGTATGGGAGTACAGAAAAGTGTTGTTTTTAGACTTTTTCAGACAATTTTTCATTTTTTTCTCTCCGTAAGAACCATCCTCGTACTTCGATGAGTATTCTAAAAAAAGAATTAGCGAAATCGGTCCAGCCGTTCACGCGTGATGGCGTGACAACGGAAAACGGGTTTCATTTTTATATATATAGACTAGCTGACCCGCGCAACTTCGTCTGCGTATGAGAGAGTGGGTTGAAAGAGTGAGTCGTAGGCACCTATAGCACAATAATTCTAAAAAGGTAATGATATGTTTTGCTAAACTTCGAGAGATAGTACGTGACTTCGGTGCGGTTCCGTCAATCACCCCGTCTGTCACCCCGCCTGTCACCTCGTCTGTCACCCCGTCTGTCAACCCGTCTGTCACCCGTCTGTCACCCCGCATGTCACCCAGCCTGTCACCCGTCTGTCACCCCGTCTGTAACCCGTCTGTCACCCCGTCAGTCACCCCATCAGTCACCCTGCCTGTCACCACATCTGTCACCCCGTCTGTCACCCTGTCTGTCACCCCGTTTGTCACCCCGTCTGTAACCCGTCTATCACCCCGTCAGTCACCCCATCAGTCACCCTGTCTGTCACCCCGTCTGTCACCCCGTATGTTACCCCGTCTGTGACCCCGTCTGTCACCGCGTCTGTCTTCCCGTCTGTCACCCCGTCTGTAATCCGTCTGTCACATCGGCTGACACCCCATCACTCACCCTGTCTGTCACCCTGCCTGTCACCCTGTCTGTCACCCTGCCTGTCGCCCCGCCTGACACCCTTCTGTCACCCTGTCTGTCACCCTGCCTGTCACCCCGTCTGTCACCCTGTCTGTCACCCGTCTATCACCCCGTCAGTCACACCATCAGTCACCCTGTCTGTCACCCCGTCTGTCACCCCGTATGTTACCCCGTCTGTGACCCCGTCTGTCACCGCGTCTGTCTTCCCGTCTGTCACCCCGTCTGTAATCCGTCTGTCACATCGGCTGACACCCCATCACTCACCCTGTCTGTCACCCTGCCTGTCACCCTGTCTGTCACCCTGCCTGTCACCCCGCCTGACACCTTTCTGTCACCCCATCAGTCACCCTGTCTGTCACCCTGCCTGTCACCCCGTCTGTCACCCTGTCTGTCACCCCGTCTGTCGCCCCGTCTGTCACCCCGCCTGTCACCCATCTGTCACCCCGTCTGTCACCCCGTCTGTCACCCCGTCTGTCACCCGTCTGTCAACCCGTCTGTTACCAGTCTGTCACCCCGCCTGTCACCCGTCTGTCACCCCGTCGGTCACCCCGGCTGTCACCCCATCTGTCACCCAGCCTGTCACCCATCTGTCACCCCATCTGTCACCCAGCCTGTCACCCATCTGTCACCCCGGCTGTCACCCGTCTGTCACCCCGCATGTCACCCGTCTGTCACCCCGTCTGTAACCCGTCTGTCACCCCGTCAGTCACCCCATCAGTCACCCCGTCAGGTATCCCTTAGTCACCCCATCATTCAACCCGTCGGTCAACACTAAAAGAATTTTTCAATTCGAACCAGTAGTTTCTGAGATACCAACTTCCCCGGCTTTAAACATTTTTCATTTCTGCTCCGCTCCTATTGGTCATAGCGTCAAAAAGAATTTTTCAAATCGAACCAGTAGATACTAACGACACTCAATTGGTTTTGCCTTCCCGGAACCTCTCCACTAATACTTGAACTTTATGGTATGGTATTAAAGTTCAAATTGACTTTTAAGTATTATTACGAATCGATTGTATGGGAGTACAGAAAAGTGTTGTTTTTAGACAATTTTTCATTTTTTTCTCTCCGTAAGAACCATCCTCGTACTTCGAGGAATATTCTAAAAAAAGAATTAGCGAAATCGGTCCAGCCGTTCACGCGTGATGCGATGACAACGGAAAACGGGTTTCATTTTTATATATATAGATGATTATGTCATCTTCCAAAATAATTATTTTACTTTTATTTTGCAATTAGTTTTATAAATCCAACCATTTATAGAAGGTAATTAGCCACTTTAATACAGGCCTACGTCCACTCAGGCATTTTACGAAATAACTAATTCAGCGTTTCATCTTAATCATCCAATTAGCTAACTTGCTAAATATTTAGCTAGTAGTTAGTAGCTTATCTAATCGGAAAATATTTGAGGGCTCTGACCTTCTGGGAGCTCACTGAGGATGTGAACGGTGAGGTCTTGGGTTCGAAGTTCAGGCCAGGCAATCACAATATGGTGTCTATGTGCATAATATATATAACCTTTAACAGATTTTTACACTTTCAGTTTGACCCCATAGTAAGATATGAGCCTTGTACTTTAAGGATCTGCTTACTTACAGACTATATTTTAAAATCTGGACTTTAAAAAAACCGATAACCCTTGAGTTTGTTTCGGCATTTCTTCTTAGGGATAGCCACGAAATGTCGACGCCATTTTCATTTTTTTAAATATAAAATTGACATGTAAAAGTGATATGTAATATCCTATTTACAGAATAAATGATTTGGAAATATATGTCTCACGACACCCAATCCCGAAATAAATATTTGTGGTTCACAAAAACATTTGTCTGGCGGGGATGGATCCCACGTCCTCTTTCATCACAGCCTACTCAGATGTTGTTTGGTTTTCTATATTTGGCGTTGTATATTTTAATGCTACATCTAAAGTACTACGAAAATATACAAAACCAGAGATAAAACAAACAGATAAACACCGTCAAAGTCCACTTCTCAAAATTAATATACACAAAATATTTTCGTGGACGTAAAAATCCTGGAATAAGCCAACGATAGCGGAGGACGATACGGCTTAAATGTGGCAGTAACTTAGCACTGAGATTATACTTGACCCTCTTAGCGGAGTTTTAATAACTTAAAAACGAATTAAGTAAAATAGTTAATTAAGTTAATTAGGCGCTCTAAAGGGTAGCCATCTTGAAGCTGATATTTGCACAAATATTAATAATGTTTCGTTTTTGTTTCATTTCTCCCTAGGTAAATGGGGAATAGGGATGAGAAAGTAAACAGAGTTGGCGATAGTGTTTTTATTCATCACTTTTCTATTGCTATTACCAGTACTTAGTTCTATGTTAGGGAGCGTGACTATGCTTTGTCTATAAAGAAGTATATTATTAAGAGAAAAGGTTTCTTTTTTTTAAGTGAATACTTCTTAGCATCGTTGTGATTTGAAAGTCGATAAAACGAAAAAGCGACAGTAAAAAGTGCGCGCATATGTAGTACAAAGCTTGGGAAAAGGCATCACACAACTGTGGTGTGTTATATACGTGTACTATTATACGTTTGTAGATCTTTTCATCATTTTTATAATAAAATTTATGTAATATATACGAATAAAATATATGAATAAATGTAAAAAAAATCAAGTTTTATAACCTACAATTATTCTCTTCCCGAAATTTTAAATTTGTCTAATTATCTTGAAGCCAAAATTTTTGAAGGTTTCACTTCTACCGCATGTGATTTTTTTGTATTTTTCGACGGACTTCAAACAGGGAGAAGGGCCTCAATGCGTCTGTATTTTTTCATTTATGTTCCCCAATATTTCTGCCAAATGTGGACCTATTTTTTAGATTATTTTTGTGTTCGATAGCTTATTCCAAGGGTGGTCAAAGACATTTACATTCCATGTACATTTGGTCACGATCAGATAAGTGGTGATGTCGGTCGGTTAAGTTTTTAAACTTGTGATTATAGTTTGTAATAAATAGGCTAAAAGTTACTAACCGATTTTAAAAATTATTTCACCTATGAAAAGCTACATTATCAACAAGTAACATAGGATACTTTTTATCCCGGAAAAATGCATTGTTCCCGTGAATAATACACCCAAACAAAATCGCGGGCACCAGCTAGTTATGTGTATAGAGATAGGTTTAGTACAAAATTAGTATGTGGTGTATAATTTTACTCATTTTCTAGTTTTCTACGGAATCCCAGAGTAATATATGGTACTATTATTCTTCCTGTTCACTTGGAGTCCGTCTGTGGGGTCCACACAATACACTTTGTTAAACATACTGCAGAAAATACTTGGATTGGTTGTTACGATTGGCTACCTGCGTACAAGTGGGGAACCATAGGATATTTTTTATAATGGTAAAATAATTTAAAAAAAGCGAAACCACGAAGTAAAGCATCTAAATTATAAAGTTAGGTGTGTATTTTTAATTATCGTATGAGATATGTTTGTGTTTAAAATAGATTTAACAATATTGACTTACCTAACATAACATAACATACATACATAACATAAGCTCACGCCTGTATCCCCGAAGGGGTAGGCAGAGGCGCACTAGTGAACTAGAACACCCACATTTCGCCGAGCTTAGCTCCGTCACAGATGTGATAGAGGGCGAGCCTATCGCCATATCGGGCACAAATTCCAGACTCCGGGCTGATATGGAAAAATCCAATATCACTTTGCCCGACCCGGGGAACGAACCCGAGACCCCAGAACCGAAATAACACCACGCCACCAAGGCAGTCATGACTTACCTAATACCGTCGTAATTTTATGAAAAAAAAAATGTTTTTGTGTGATTTTAAATAAATATTCTATTCATCATACATCTAAGAATTTAAGCAGTGTCACATCGTAACAATAGGATACCATGATGACAATCCTTCATACAGTAATTCCATAAATACCCCAACTCGATCTTAAATAGGGCAATGTAACTAACATACATTGTTATCATATCGAAATGGCAATACATCAAGATCAGATGGCTTCGGATGCCAACAATAGCTGCGCTGACACTTCGCTACTGTGTTCTCAGAAAACTATTTCGAGGATTACGAGACGACTCTACTGAGATACCGGTTCGTCAGCTGCAAATATATTTACTTTATGTTAATAGTTAAGACTGTGTACTAACATAACATACATAAGATCACGCCTATATCCCCGAAGGGGTAGGCAGAAACGCACTAGCGAACTACACCCACATTTCGCAGAGCTCAGTTCCGTCCTAAAATGTAATAGGGGGCGAGTCTATCGCCATATCGGGCATAAATTCCAGACTCCGGGCTGATATTGAAAATCCAATATCACCTTGCCCGACCCGGGGATCAAACCCAAGACCTCAGGACGGTAATCGTACCGATATACAACCACGCCACCGAGGCAGTCTGTGTTATACTGCCGTCATATCACCTATGGAAAAAAAGACACATCTGACTTTCAGTAATAAATGAAAAAGTCGTATCTGTTTTGGAAAAATGACAGATGTACAGAATGTCAGATACGACTTTTTTCCTTATAACGGCAGACCTGGATGCGAGTGGTACAAGAGCTTAAGGTATAGAGTGTATTGAGGGTGGTGTAAAACAAAACCGGGATCGGCGCTATCTGTCCGGATAACGTAAAATCCGATCGTAACTTTTTTGAAGCCAACAAATTCGTAATAAAAAAGATCGGCCTAAAGTATGGCAACCCTAATTAGAGACACCCCTCGAGTTAACTACGACGTAAAATGTTAAGTGTAAAATTTTAAAATGGCCAGTTACTCCAATCACCGAGATATCTGGCGGTAAAAACTAAGCCAAAGCCATTCTGCTACATTTGACCAAAACGTACATATATCCCATAGTGTTTTTCATGGAAGCCTAAAGCTTGTACGACAAAGAGGAATGTGGCGTATTGTCGCAACTTAATCCCAATCGTGAGTAATTGCTTTTAATCCTATCTGCGTTCGACAAAAGGCATTCAGCGACGGATCGTGATGTTTTTGTCGCAGGTTTTACTTATTTTTATTTGATGAATCTTCTTCAAATTGTATGTAGTCCTTTTTCTAAACAATAATTCAGTATATCTGAGTTGTAAAATTAGGGCTCACAATTGTGATTCCTGTGTGCAACCGAATACAGAAGTAACAGGTGCTTAAAATAATTATATAAAAGAGCATTTAATATTGCTTTACATTTATGAAGTAAAGACCTGAATACAATTTGCATAGAATACCTACTTTAATTTATAAAGTTAAGTACGTAATCGACGAATAAAACCATGTTAAAGCAGGCCTTTATTCAATTCGAATATCGTTAAAGTTTGATTAGAAATTCAAAAAATATGAGAGCCTTCTTATTCATCTATAGTTCATTGTATAAGACTGAATCCATAAATTGAGGCTGTATTAACAAAATTTTCTAGCATAAATAACATAAAGACAGCTTAATACGTTTCGGATCAAGTAAATCTGAATATTATTCAGATACACTTCGATAAGTCATTGACGAACTGCATTCGCCATTCAAATGCGATGTGATTTGGAAAGCGTCCATGGCGGAGCGCCCGACGACGCCGACATTATGCCTCCACCAAAAACAACTGACACATCCTATCCCCATTGATATAGCAAAAATGGTAGGCGGTGCAAAACCGAAGGGTCTTCCTCAACTGGTCGCGTTATACCTGCGAGAGGGCAGTGATGAGCCAACTCGCTGTTATGTACCCCAATGGCCGGCTGTTAAGCTCTAAACGAACCTTCATGGCGGACAAAAAATATAGCCGATAAAACAAAGGAGAGCAGTTTCAAACGGTTTTACGACTGATACGATAAAAGTGGACGAAGATATCTCTTAAAAATATGGATGGTGTTTTCTATGTTATAGACTGGCAAACAGGGAAGCGGGTCACCTGTTATTAAATAATCTACACCGCCCATAGACATACATTCACATAATCATGGCGACATTGCCAACTTGAAGTATCATGTATTGTATGGACTTTTAGAGAGGCGATAACCCTTAAGTTTGTTTCGGCATTTCTTTCCAGGGATAGTCACGAAATGCCAACGCCATTATTATTTTTTCAATATATACCCCTTATTGACATGTAAAAATGCTATAAAATATCCTATTTGCAGAATAAATGATTTGAATAAAGGAGGGGATTAGGGATTAGGAAAGGGAGGAGAATTTGGGACATCTGAAATCTCACACACCCAACAAAACGCAACAGCGAGCTGCTACTTTACGTAGGTTTACATTTTACTGTGAGACAGTGGTATCAAACGGGACGAGCTGGACGATTCGTGTTGTAGACGTTTTGACTCTAACAATCAGAAATCTTCATGACAGATAAGTCATTGTACTAAACTACATACTATGAACTACGTAATAAATAATAACTCTGATAAAATTAATGATAAAATAGACGTTGAAATAAAACTATTTTTACGGATTCTATCACGATTAGTTTTAATTTTTATGCCTGACGTTTCAAAAGCTTTCGAGTCTTCGTGGTCACGGTCCGTAAAAATAGTTTTATTTCAATGTATAACATTCGCGTAAACTTAAGAAATCAGCGGCCTGAGCAGGAAAATTTCTGACAACCGTAAATGTATTCGAACTCGATGCGCATCTATGAAATTTGTATGAAATATTAACCAAATGTCATCAGTGCGCAGCGAACTCGAATACATTTACATTTACATTAGTTTTTCGTGCTCGGGCTACAGTAGATAGAATAGACGCTTCATCTTTGAGTTTTCATTCAATACTTGAATATTTTCTAGGAAACGTAACGTGATTTTCGTATATCAAAACATAAAACGTTACTGTCTGAATATAAAATTGGATGTTGTTATTCAATCGTATGAGATATTTATTAAAGTTTCAATATAACAACAATAATGAGACCAATATTAATATCTAAGTATTAACTTTTGGCGACTAGCGAAGTTTGGCGTGAATCATAATTTAGGAATGCGAAAGAAATACGAAACAGAATTGTCGCCAATTAGCGAAGTGTACAACGGGCGGGATTTTCACGACAGATTGAATCCCGTTAATGAGCCGACTCAATCTTTTACTAATAACACTGTATTATACGGCATTAACGTTAGCTACGGATTTATGAAGTATTTACTTTCCATCGAACGAAATAATTTTGTTAATTGCCTGTTATGATAATTTTGACTGCCTCGGTGGCGTGGTGGTATTTCGGTACGACTACGGTTCTGAGGTCTCGGGTTCGATCCCCGGGTCGGGCAAAGTGATATTGGATTTTTCCATATCAGCCCGGAGTCTGGAATTTGTGCCCGATATGGCGATAGGCTCGCCCCCTATCATATCTGGGACGGAACTAAGCTCGGCGAAATGTGGGTGTTCTAGTTCGCTAGTGCGCCTCTGCCTACCCCTTCGGGGATGCAGGCGTGAGCTTATGTTATGTTATGTTATGATGTTATGTTATGATAATTTTCTAATGTAATTCCAATTTTTCTAATTACCGAGTGACGATAATATTGGAAACAATCCAAGCGTCGCGTCAGTTTGAAGACAAACCATTTCTTACAACAATCGTATCTTTACTGAGGACTTTGTGCTTTGTATATTATGAGAAGATTACGTTTTTTTAATATTATTAAAATAATTAGCAGATAAGTTTTAAAGAGAGCAATATTACCACGGAGAGTCGAAGGTTCGAGATCAACCTCGAAATGGAGCATACACCTCTGACTTTTATGTTATGTTCAGTGTATTTTCATTGCGAGATATCGCTTGCTATAACGGTGAAGGAAAACATCGTGAGGAAACCTGCATACCCGAGAATTTCTCCACAGAAATTTCGGAAGTACATATGTGAAGTCTACCAACCCGCATTAGGCCAGCGTGGTAGACTAAGGCCTAACCGCTCTCATTGGTAGAGGAGGCCCATGCCCAGCAGAGGGATAGTAATATTACAGGGCTAATATTATTATTATTATATAATATTGCCACATAAAGTAAAAAAAAATAAGTAAAGAGGATATAATTAAGAAACCTGTAATAATGTTACTGCAAATCACAATGTTATAAAGTTCTTCAATAAATACAATTCATAGCAAAAGCTTACCGAGTTCACAGCGGCCATCAGGACATGTGTGTCGCTTCTCCAAGCTTGCTACCAGTTCATTCTGCAACAAACAAATATAGACGTTAATAATTCGCCGATAAAGCACAAAATATTATACACGATGTGAATACGCGTGTTCCATTGATTACAAACCATTTGGTCGTAGCGGCATGCAGTTACAAAGAAAAACTCATTATCTACCCTGACAATTTGCTAATTAAATAAAAAACTTCGCAATTGCTGTGTTCGACATTTTTCAAACCGACGGCCGATGATGGTGATGGTAAAGGGTAAAGCATGAATTGAAAAAAAATGTTTTTGAACGTTTCTAAGTCTACTATCTTAATGCACGTCACTGTATGGACATTCATCAATGTCAATCACAAAATGTAGTCTAAAAGCAATAAAGTAAATGCCTTCGAACGCGGGGCGGCCGCGGCCTTGTTGACATCTTGTATGTGCTCTGACTCAATGCAGTCTCCGCCTCTCTGGTACAGACGTGACGGGTCGCCTTACCGAACATGTTGGAGACCAGTCACGCGTGCAAACAAATATGTGCCTAAACACGAGACGATACGTTATGAAATCAGTCATCGGAAACGCAAAGTTACGTCTCGCGACAAATAGAACAGTCGCGTCCACAGTCACTGGGGCAAACGTCCAACTCCATTAATAAAATTGAATCAGACGGACATTCCGAAGCACAATATGTGCACGTGCGAGAATAAATAAAACTAAAAGTCTCTGAAAATGCACGAACTCGGCCGCAGTCGACAGTCGGCACGTTAGCGGATGTTAGCGGTCATTCCGGATATTTCCCGCGCCGCCGAGAGACTCATAAAACTGCGGGAAAGTGTCTCTTAATTAGTACCGCAACTACGTTCATACTCAAACTGGCGCCCTATTTCACTAGAATTTAACCGATACCGCTATTTAATGGACTAAAATTGCTTTTAAACCTAAGTATTATTAAAAATTTAGAACCTACTTCAAAATTAGTACATTTTGACCAAATTTTTATGGGACCACTCTTGATTGAAGTTTCCAAACTCTATGGAACACAAAGTCTACCTTTATACTCCATGTATATAAAGTGTATATAAATATAAATAAAATAGTCTTTGTTCAATAATTACTAAAGCACTTTGAATGAAATTAGGCACACAGGTAGACCGTGACCTGGATTCTGACACATTTTTCTCGCGGCAGCGAGTCCTACTCTCGTGCAGTGAAAAATATTCTCATAAAGAACAAAGGTTTTGTGTAATTACATACAAATACACATAAGCTCACGCCTGTATCCCCGAAGGGGTAGGCAGAGGCGCACTAGCGAACTGATACACCCACATTTCGCCGAGCTTAGTTACGTCCCAGGTGTGATAGGGGGCAAGCCTATCGCCATATCGGGCACAAATTCCAGACTCCGGGGATCGAACCCGAGACCTCAGGACGATAGTCGTACCGCAACACAACCACGCCACCGAGGCAGTTTTTTGTGTAATTATATATTATTATATACCATATTTACTTGCCGTTATCTAATGATGCAGACCTGCGGGCAATAGTTAATATTAACCGTGCGTAGACACCGCTGACTATCGTGTCGTCTAACCCAGATGCCAAATAATGACTCACGCTTAGAATTAAGAACATATTAATTCTCCGCTCCGCATTATGTTTCTGCTGTATTGAATTATCATTAGATAACAAATGGCTTCCCAGTGCAGTTCTCGTACATCGTCTACGGAATGCAATAGAAGCGTAAGCCAAGAAAAATGACATCATGAGAAAATGCAAATAGGATTATATTTGACTATGTCCATGGCTTAGATTTAAGTGGCGACGTGACGCAAGAGGTTGTGCTATTATTGATATTTTTGCTTGTTTTCCATTTACGTTGGAACTGTCTATAACTGTTTTGTATTTGGTGAAGTGAAATTTTGAAGCCAAATCTAACCTATGTCGATAACTAGGTAGTGCTTTTGCATTAATTAATTATCTTTAAGTTATAGGTACGTCCTAAATGCGAATATGAATATGTGTGTGTATTTTTTGTCCTTTTATGCAGCAAACGATCAACAGGTTGATTTTTGATCTTGTAGTTTTGTTTTTATGGTATGACGCAGTTAACGAGCAGATGGGCCACCTGATGGTAAGCGATTACCATAGCCCATGAACATCCACGATACCAGAGGAATCGTCAATGCGTTGCGTTGCATTGCAAGTTTATGGGTTGTACACGTACTTTTATTCTCGAATGCCAGAGAAGAATTGTTATAGAAATAGTCAATATATTAGGAGTACAAATAAGTTTCCGCCGTTTTTTAACACAAATTAAATATTAATTATAGAAGAACGGTAATATAAATTTATTTTAAATATTGCCCATCACTTGCAACCACTTTTTCCCATCTCTTAGGCAGCATTCGAATCCCACGTCTGAAGAACTCCTTGTCTTTTGAGGCTATCCACGAATCAACCCAATTTTTGGTATCCTCATAAGATGTGAACCGCTGCGCCGTCAGAGCATGTGCCATGGACCGGAACAAGTGATAATCGGACGGTGCAATGTCTGGTGAATACGGCGGGTGGGGTAACACTTCCCAATCAATTGTTTCCAAGTACTTTTTCACGGGAGCTGCAACATGTGGACGAGCATTGTCATGCAGAAGAATACTTTTTTCGTGTCTAGAATAGTATTGAGGGCGTTTTTCCTTCAGAGCTCGGCTCAATCTCATCAATTGTGTTCGATAGAGGGTTCCAGTAATTGTTTCGCCCGGATTAAGCAACTCATAATACACTACACCTAGCTGATCCCACCAAATACACAGCATAATTTTTTTTCCGTGAATATTCGGTTTTGCTGTTGATGTTGACGCGTGGCCAGGTAATCCCCATGATTTTCTTCTTTTTGGATTGTCATAATGTATCCACTTCTCATCACCAGTTACGACACGATGTAAAAAACACTTTTTTTATGTCTAGCTAGCAGCATTTCACTTAAGCATAATCGGCGTTCAATATCTCTCGGCTTTAATTCGTACGGAACCCAATTTCCTTATTTATGAATCATTCCTGATGATTTTAAACGATGTGAGACTGCTTGCTGAGTGACTTCTAATGTTAGAGCAAGTTCTTTTTGTGTTTGAGATGAATCTTCCTCCAATAATTCCTCCAATTCTGCATCCTCGTAAATTTTTGGCCTTCCACTGCGATCTTTGTAATCTACGTCGAAATCACTGTTTTTAAACTTTTGAAACCACTCTCGACACGTTCTCTCACTCAAAGAACCCTCACCATATGCTTCTACGAGCAATTGATGCGCCTCAGCAGCAGATTTCTTTAAATTAAAGAAGTAAACTAATATTTCCCGCAAATGACGCTTACTTGGCTCAAATTTTGACATTTTCAACTTAGAAAAAATATATTTTACCAATATAAAATCAATGATATTAATAGGTTATGTTGTTCTTGAATGTCCAAACTATTTTTTAAGCCGGTTATCATCTGCGAAAGCTAACCGAAACTCCGTGCCGCACCATCTACAATAAAACGGCGGAAACTTATTTGTATTCCGACAGTACCCATTCACAAAATATTTAATTTGATGTTTTTTATTAGCAAAAAATACATACAATAACTTTTGTATTTTACACCACGCATGTTTTTATTAGTAAATTCAGTACACACAATAACTTTTGAATTGTCATTTAAAGCACGCGTGCCAATGGTTGTCAATCCCTGTACCAGACTAACCTACTTACGTAGTTACTTACGTTACGTAGCAGTCGCATCCCATTCGTCCTTTATCTCCGAACAACGAGGGCGAGACCCGATTGAATTAATCTGATTTTCGCCGCGTTGCTGCGGCACCCAGACATAAGTACATATTCTACATATTGTATGTATAGTGGAAATTTCCAGTATGACTCTATAGGCATGAGTGCGGTATTGACCTTAGACAAAAGAAGGTAGACGACAGGGCATAACTACGAAAATCTGAAGCATTCTTAATGTATAGAACGAAACAAAAATGGCGACTTTGCGAAAGAAAGATCCCATTAATATAACAGTTAGGCAACTTCTTCATATTCCGAAATTAGTATTATTGTTAATAAAACACCGTATTTACTACCGTATTTATGAGATCAATAAGTATTTATATGTTATTTAATTCTTATGACACGGTGACAACTTACATGTAAATAGATCGCGAAACAAAAATGGCGGAACCGACTTCATATTATTATTATTATTTATTTCACATATTTTTCGTAGTTATGCCGGGTCCTCTTATTTGTTCTTTAGTCATTGGATATTGACATATAGCACCATAGATTACTCTTGTGATGTGATTACGGACTACAAAAGGAGGTTCTTAATTTGTCGGTATTTTAATGTAACGTAGCAAATATGAGTCGTTTCACAAGATTTTTTTGAGTTCGATAGAGGTTTGCGTTGAAAGCTCAAAAGTTGAAACACTACCATACCGTATCCGTACTAAAAGTGTTTTCATGCAAGTTTTAGTACTTGCATACAATCAAATGCACCGACTAGACTGTTGCCTCGCAGCATACCGTTTCGGTGAACGAAACAGTGTGAAACACGCCTTAGTGAGTCCAATAATCATCATAATCAGCCATAGGACGTCCACTGCTGGACATAGGCCGCCAAAGATTTCCAGATTGGCCTGTTGGAAGCGGCCTGCATCCAGCTACTTCCTTGACTTGAGTCCTATAGTTACAAATTAAAGCTGGGTTTAGTACAGATAAGCGATATTCCTCCACGTATCGTATTGGCGTTCGCGCATTCAAATCAGCAAAAGGAAAACTTTAGTCACGTTTAGTCATATAGGGCTATGCAATAAAATCGTTGGTTTATGTCCAAAGTTGAGACAGTATGAAGAAGCTCGGAAACTATTCGCGTTTCACACGGCACGTAGCTCGCTGCGGAAACGGAACTCAAACTTGTAAACTGCCTGCATTTATGTATGAATCTCACTGCCCGAGGTAATTTACATTGAGCGAAATACGAAAAATACGTCTTATTGTACCCGATGTTTCACTTTCGTTTTTATTCAATTACGCGAATGTTATTTCGAAATCGTTGCATGATTTCTTTCAGTTTGGTGGAAGATTAATTGTTGTAGTTGAAATTGACCTATGTAGATATAATATTTCTTCGTGCATGAATCAAAAAGTCAACGTGTAATTAGCTATATGTCTTATTTTGAGAAATAGAACTTAATAATATAAAGCGATTAGTTTTAGCCACAGAGTTAAGGTGTAACTGTATACGTATAGTATACTTAGAGTCTTATGCATAATAAGTTAGCGGAGCTTATAAACGTTCGATAGTGAAAACATGGTCGATTTCGATCAGCTGTTTCAAGTTTGAAGTTCTTTTTTATAAAAAAGCCTATAGGCTTAAAATGAATTTTAACTAATATAGGTTTATACTTTCCATAAGGGTTTCATACGAATACGACCCATAGTGTGTTAAATTGTGTTTTGATTACAATCTACATAACATAACATAACATAACATAAGCTCACGCCTGTATCCCCGGAGGGGTAGGCAGAGGCGCACTAGCGAACTAGAACACCCACATTTCGCCGAGCTTAGTTCCGTCCCAGATGTGATAGGGGGCGAGCCTATCGCCATATCGGCAATTACAAATTCCAATTACAATCTAAAACTATTAATTAACCAAAGATAAAGTTCAGAGGGTGACACGCAGCACGGGTTCACGGTACAACAGTGAAAAAAGAACAAATAACCGTTTTTCAAACCGTTACAGAACTAAAATTAAGTCTTAGTCCTTCTACCTATCTTATCCCATCTTTATTATTTCAAAGGTGGTGCCACATACTTGGTCACGATCGAATAAGTTTTGAAGTTGGTCCGTTAAGTTTTTAAACTTGTCATTATCTAAAAAAATATTTCATACAATGGAAATCTTAATAACAATACTCGAAGTTAGAGGTAAGCATGACGGGCGAAGGACTGAAGGCGGGTTAAAAATTCATTTGTTACGAAGCGTGAGCCGTGAGCCGTGCCGTGCCAAGCTGGACGAGGGGTGATTGATAACCTGTCACTGGGGATCATCCCCACTCTCAAATATTTTATATTACAGTTACATTTATTTTTATATTCAAAAACGTAATTAAGGTGTCTGAAGATTACTTATTGTAGGTAAGTTTGATTATGCTTTGTTTACAATTGAAGTTCAATGAATATTATTTCATCATCAGCCCTAGGGCCGTCCACTGCTGAACATAGGCCTGCCCCAAAGATTAATTTTATTTATTTAAATTGTATTCAAGTATGTATATGTATATTTAATAATTAAAATGAAAATTTAGAATGTTTTCATTTAATTAACTTATCCTAAAAGTACAATAACTGTTATATTAATTAAGTAAATTTTACATTCCATAGTTTAAGTTTCTTCTTTTACTTACTTTTCTTTAAGTACAAAGTCTTTTTACCTGGCCTGCAAGATATAAAAAACGAAGCATTTAATCGGCTCTTAAACACGCTCCGGCCGCAAGCTATTACTGCATAAGAAAATAAAAAATGTGCCGTTGTCATTAAAAATTATTACAAAATAAAGACAAAGGGCGGGCGGCGCGTTATGAAAGTGCGCCCATCATTTTTATCACTTAGCTGGAAACTTTAATAAAGTAAAGACACGGTAACATAACCACTGAATTATTATATTTTTATGCACAGGGCGTTTTTTAATTTTGTCACGTACAACAAGAGCGGTTTACTGTGCCCGAGGCCCGAGGCTCGGCACTCTGCAGCCGAATCGACAAGATTTATTAAATGTTATTATCATAGAACGCTGGGAAATAGCGGGGAATATTGGATCCGACCTGATAAAGGCCGCAGGAAGTCGAGATGCAGGCTGCTTCCAACAGGTCGATCTGGAAATCTTTGGCGGAGGCCTATGTCCAGCAGTGGACGTCCTGTGGCTGATGATAAATAAATAAATAAATAAATACACCCAACAGTCACACACGTAGTCCTGACCTTACATTAAGTGTAACCTGTATTGTGGGTATCAGAAACTACGAGAGACTTTCGGTCTCACAACACCCAGCCCCGAAACAAATATCTGTGCGCCACACAGACATTTGTCTCGGTGCGGCAATCGAACCCGCGGCCTTTCACTCCACAGCCGGCTACGCGCCCGTTACGCCAACAGCTTATATCTGCTTTAAATGGTTAGTTTTCATTAATTTACTTTCTCTTCAATATAAATTCAAATCAAACAATGAATCAAATCGTTTAAGAAATCATTCATTGAATAAGAACATTTAAAATACATTAAGAAAGAAATATGAATATATAAGATATAGTAGAATAGAGTGAACAGAGTGAAAATTAAAGACTAATCTACATAGTACATACCCATATCCCTTCTTTGCCAGCTCTACATACTCTCGTATTTTCCGAGTCTTCGTCGAATCTTGATATTAATGTAGTATTAACATTGTTCGGTTACTACGATTTAAAATGATACGAAAAACGTGCGACATCGCACCGCGGTGCATATTCAAAACTGGTATTGTTTGTGTAATTTTTAAAGCCAATGACGATATTTATTTATAAACGATGAATCACATATTTTCCTCCAAAATCACAATATTGAAATCATTTAAACGCGTCGCGTACAAGTTTCTCCGCAGTATTTCTTCTATTGCAATACCGCGTCAATATTATTCAATGGTTATAATTAATTCATGAAAGCGACGCGACAAACATAGTAAAACACTAACATCATTCATAACTAATTTTTGGCGAGCGTCAAACGGAGCTAATATCATTCCAATTTCGCGAGAGTGCAGCGGGCTTGTTTCCGGTCCTCGCCTACTTCCTCGTAGGTAACGGCCAAAGACGTTCAACAGTACATAGATAGGACAATATCACGAAACTTGTGATCCAAAAGTTGTGACCTCGTGGTTATAAGTCATTGAGTCGTATTTGAAACATACGCGCGCAAGGTCGTGCTAGCGTTTGGATGATAAAATTGTTTTATCTTACGTGATTCTTAAACATTCACAGAACATTCTAGAAGTAGGGTGTAAATGGTAATAAGCCCCCTCGCATTATAATAATACTAATTAAACGTTACTGACATTTGTCATAATTATTTTGTATGGAAACTTGCTTAATAGCTCTATAGTTATTAATATTACATCTCTTTGCTAACAGACAATTGTATCCGAATTTCGCGAGGGCGCGGCCTTGTTTCCGGTCCTCGCATACTCCCTCGTAGGTACCGGCATAAAAGTTCTCATTACGACATAAGGTCGAGAGCCGACGGCGCGTCAATGGAAGTCTGCTGGAACCCTGTTTATTTCTCAATAAAACACTGTTTTACGACAAACTGTGCGCCCCTTCGCAGGAGACGGTATGCGAGAGGCACTTTTGTCTCTCTCTGCAGAAATGTGTAATTTGCAATTGCTTTGACGGCGCGCAGTTTGTATGTAAATTGAATACATTTGGATCTGCTGGTGCTGTTCATACAATTCACAGTGAGCCTGTTACGACGTGCATCTGTTACTATGGGTATTGTTTGTTGATAGTCTAAATGTGGGGTAATAATAGTAAGGGATAGCAAGATATTTCCACTACACGTGTCTTGCTGATTGCAGATTTAAAATATGAATAACTGCTTCGTTTTTGAAAAAATTTAGATGTAGATACAAAGATATTTTTATTTATTACAACATAAAAAAACTACTCATTTGGTATCTTAACAATAATATCACAGTTAATTTGTTTTAATGTGAAAACAAAATATTTGATTAACTCTTCACAGAGACGCCGATATTAAGCAATTACTCAAAAATAAAACCGAACATTACGCCAACAAACACGTAATTTTATTCATAGAACCGCATCGTTTCATCTTTACATACATGAGTAACATTGATCTCCCAAATAAAACACCTGAGCGTTTGTACTTTATTTACGTTTATGTTGGATGCCACAGAATCACATGGTCGTGCCGAATCACGTCAGAGACATGCTGAAGCGCTTTCGTCAGTCGCAATAATCGGAACTTCAGACGTCACGCTACGCTGCCTACACAACACACGTGGCAACAGTCTGCAGCGGGAGGTTTTGTATACCCGAAAACCAAAAGTAGATTAGTCAGGATCATTAATATAATCTAATACTATATTATAGTTATTTGTTACATTTTGTTCTAAAGTAAAAATGTACCAAAGTAAAAATGTTTGCACGTTGGATACCCCAGTCTAAGTATTCTAAAATCATCTTAACTCAAACGCGCGAGTCGCTAGCCTTCTGACACAGTACAATAACAAAATAAATAATATTAGCCCTGTAATATTACTGTCTCAATGCTGGGCACGGGCCTACTCTACCAATGAGAGGGGTTAGAGGCCTTAGTCTACCACGCTGGTCTAATGCGGGTTGGTAGACTTCAAATACTTTCAAAATTCTTGTGAAGATTTTTCTCAGGTATGCAGGTTAGAAAAGTCTAAAAAATAGAAAAGTCAGAGGTGTATGCTCTTTTCGGGCTTGGTCTCGAACCTCCGACACTCGTCTTGGTAGTCCGCATTATTCCCAACTGAGCTATCGCTGCTTATACATTACAGTTAGTACCTATTAAATCACGGCCACGCAGAAAAGTGCTCGTCAAATCATTGGAGAGACAGGAGAAAAATATTCGTAGGCTGTCGCCGTTTCACTATTGTTATTTCTGAAGTCATAATTTATTTGGGGAATCAAAACCTCATGTTGTAAATTGATCAATCTACGAAAAAGACTTCACGGCTCCATCAGCCATAGTAGCACGAACCAGTTTAAATAATTTATAATTGAATTGGAATTCATTAATTCGATTTGGGCGTCACAAAAGTTGTGTACTCCACTGGCTCGGAAAATTATTCGTTCAAATTCAAAGACAAGTAAATTCATTGAATATTGTTTATTTCTGTCGATATCGTTCTATTTTGAAAATACTGTTGTTTCATAAACATAATGTTTAACGACGTTTACTAGGCGTTCCAATGTCGTTGGTAAAGACAGATTTCTGGTCTTCTGATGCTTATGTTAAATGACGGACGGTGGTGTAAAATCTCTAGGAAAACAGCTCCAACGTCATTGGTCTCTAGGCTGTCAACACCATGCTAAACAGTTTGGTAGCTAGCGATAACTGGTGACGCTATGATCGTCGATAGATTTACCTCTACATAGTGCGTAATAGTAACGTGGCGTGATGCTGTGTTAGCAACTTCAGTCACGTCACCAACAAAACACTGCCTTTATCTCATACTTATTGTGACATACATTTACAAGCGCAATTTCTATTTTAGTTTACTGAGGCGTTCCCAAAGTGACATGTCATTTGTAATGACCGTCACTTTGACGACTATAATTTTGTCACATAATCTCAGTGGGACATTTGATTTGTAGTACACGTTTATTTTGAAATCTTACAATGTTTTTCTCCAACAAAACATTTTAGATCAATTCATCTTCCGAAACGCTGACCTTTTTAATTCATTACGAAATATTCGCTTTTGTTTCAACTAAATAGGTCAACTAATGTTGTTCTTTGTGTGTTTTTAATTTTGGATTGTTTTCGTGATTATTTTCCTCTACATACTTTGTAATTATAATTTAGGTTGTCAAGTAAATGTAGCTGTTAGGATTGTACGAGTATTTCATATTCAATGTAAAAGTCCGTTAGTTCTATCTCTTTCTTAGCAATTCGCACGTGGCGCAATGTACTGTGTAGTTTGTTTCTACCCTTATCTGTGTCAGGGGGAGAAGGGGCGCCAACCCCTCCCTCCCCCATCAGAACGTGATGTCTGAAGGTGAAGGCTCGGGCTTTTTGCGAGGCCACGATTTCTCTAACATTATTACTAGGTTGAACTTTTGAGTGTCAGCGTTTTGTTGCGATTGCTAACGTTTTTGTTAATGTGAAGAATCATTCCCTTTTATTTTCTTTTTTATTTACATTCCTTTTCCATTGTTTCGTTGAGTAATCAGTGACATTTTTGTTTCGTCGTAAGAATAATTTATCGGCGTTTTAGTGCCAACCATTTCGGCGTGGTGTGAAACGTTTCATATCTTGCCACTCAGCGCATAGTCTGCTAAACAAACAGCCGTGACATCCATCTTGAAATTAAATATTGCATACAGAATTTAATAAAATGATAGATCGTGGCGTCTAGAATGACAGTTATTTTTGGAAACACGCTGTACATTACGCAGCTTTGTTTTCTGTGGACTGACGTATGCTTTGAAAAAAGTGTTACGATTTTCCGTCTTATTTTCATTCCATTTCGTCACTGAGCATAGACGATTCTCGACCAAATGGATTGAGCGACAATGACACAAAGCTCTTTAATTATAGACCATTTGATATGAACTTTGAACTAATTAGTAATCCGATTAAATTTAATTTGGTCAACGCACTCAAAGCATTCGGCAATAGTTCATACAAATGTTACAAACGACCAACCACGATATTTTAATTATCAAAGTTCTAAAAGCGATTTATCAACTTTCAAATCTATGAAAGTGTGAATGTCTAAGCGTATTTTGTGATTTATTACTTTACTCACTAATGCACGATGCTTCATTCACATTAGCTATTAGATTGAAGATAGATTTTTACGAAATTGATGGCAGATCCATTTAACCCACATTGCTGCAGATTTTTTTACTCGTTTTAAATTTAAACCGACTAGAGTATAAGGCCTCATTCGCACAAGAGCTGTTTTAACGCTCGTTAAAAATGTGTCTCAACGTGTCTGTTTATATGAGTGTTTGAAAATCATTCTTGTCCTGTTTCTAATAAGGTATATTCTACATATTGCTTGTTTAAAAGACGCCGCCTTTTAAAAGCGCCAGCGTATGAATAACAATACTAGAACTCATATGTTCCATTTCAACGCTTTTTTAACGCGCGTTGAAAAAGCTGTCTTGCGAATGAGGGCTAAATAAATAGATCGTTACGCACCTAGCGTTACCGCACCTAGAGTTACGATCTACGTATTTTTTCATTTTTAGAATACTTCTTTACTCTACTCAAAGATACAATAAAAATTGGGTTTGACGATGGGTTTTGCTATATTGCGGAATTGTTTATGCCGCTGTTATGGTATAACTCTGTATACCTTATACGTTTATATCTTTGAACCCGTTTATAACGATTCAATGTATTAGATAGGATTATCCCCTAGTATATAAACTAGATCTAGTCTCTTAGTCAAGATCTAGCCACGTAATATGAGTAAATATGAAATAATAAAGTTTAAAAATTTAACGGACCGACTTCAAAATTTTAGAATCGGTCCACATTTGGCGGATATATCGCATAACATACATAAAAATTACAAACGAATTGATTACCTCTTTCAACAGTACACAAAACACACTGCGCTCGGTTTTTAGAATCCAGTTGTTTTGGCTTTATTCGTATGACTAGTCGGCCACCACTTTTGAATTAGTGGCTTTGTCGCAGCCGTGCCGCGATGCACGCGCGACCATCGAAAACAAAACAAACAACATCCGAGCGACACTCGTTTGACATTTTCGTTTCGTTTTAATAAAACTGTCACAAAGGCACTACCACTTGCTATCACTACAGAATAGTATCGAATATAGGAATTGGGAGTTAAAAACATTTTTTCGAATTTTATTGTCGGTACCAATTTACATATGATTTTGGTATTTAAACATATTTTGTATCTATGTGACTTTATTTATGCCTTACTTATGTCACCATAATACCATAAATAATAATTTATGGAAATAAATATTTTTTTTTACGGATTCTATAGCGATTTGTTTTGTATTTATTTATTTTTAGTCCCGACGTTTCGAAAGCTTTACAACCTTCGTGACCACGAGTCGTCAGTCCGACCCGAAATCACGATAGAATCCGTAAAAACTAGTTTTATTTCAATGAATAATATATACGTAAACCTAAGAAATCATTATGAAATAATTTGTGTATTTACAAAGAGCAAAATAATATTTCAATAATTTTATCTGATAATATGTTGTAATTGTCTAAACGACGTGTAAACAATATATATGAAAACAATATAATAATAATATTAGCAGTGTAATATTACTGTCCCACTGCTGGGCACGGCCCTCCTCTACCTAATGAGAGGGGTTGGCCTTAGTCTACCACGCTGGCCTAATACGGGTTGGTACACTTCACATACCTTCGAAATTCTTGTGGAGAAATTCTCGGGTATGCAGGTTTCCTCACGATGTTTTCCTTTGCCGTTATAGCAAGCGATACTTCACAATGAAAACATACTTAACATAGAAAAGTCAGAGGTGTGTGCTCATTTTGGAGTTAGACTCGTACCTCCGACACTCGTCTTGGCAGTCCGTACCATACCCAACTGAGCTATCGCTGCTTCAGTGAAAACAATATTATGTAATAAAAGGGTGTTAAAAATGCCTCCTTATTCTCGTGGCAGTTATGAACCGGGAGTGTGAGTAAAAGCAAGCAATCAAGCATTAGATCGAATAAAAGCAGGTGAAAAGAAAACGGAAAAAGCTTCGATATTAAGGTAATAAAAGAAAATGTACAATGCCGTTAAGTGTCTATTGTTTTTAGAGTGCAGTGTGAGAATGACTCATGAGTCATGACTGGAATATTAATAGAAAGTCGGATATAGTAATAAGTGCTGCGGCATACGTCATCTCGGACGTTATTCTTGTAAATACGTTGTTTTTGTACGACATCGTATTTGTCAGAGGGAGCCAAGAATGTAATGCGTATAATAGCTTCGTAAACGATGTATCAACGCGAAAAACACGGACATTTCTTTTTTTATATCTTATTTGTTTGTTTGCAAAACATAAATAACTTGAGGAGACCCCATAAAAAATATTGGGGTAAAATACAGCTTAGAAAGATAAGGGCGCTCCACACTGTCCGCACTCTTCGAAATTTGCGAAACAAGCAAAACTTGCCCGCATTTCCAAGTCCATTCCCGTCTTGTCCATTCTTGAAAAATGTTGTGAGTTTTGTGCACAAATGTTTTTGAGTACTCTGAATTCTTTTTGTGGACTTTAACTGTGTTGTAGTAAATGCGTTTAAAACGCTTGCGAAGAATAAGTTATTGTATCAAGGGATTCATTCGTTTTTGATGAATTAGATGTAATACTTAATTAATTTACCTCCTTGGTCTAGAGGCAGCATGTATGGGCTGTGGACCGGGAGGTCCTGGGTTCGATTCCCAGGTCGGGCAAAGCAAATTTAATTTGCCTGGGACTGGATCCCTCATAGGGGGTTGACGTCAGGCAGGCGGCCGGTCGTAAAAACTAAGCCAAATCCTATCTGCAACATGCTTGAAAAAGTGTGTTGCGCCGACCCCACATTAAGGGAGGATAAGGGCAGGTAGAAGGAGACTTAATTAATTTACCTCGGCGAATCCTTTCATTATGTTTTAGATAAAATAGAAGAGGCTGCAACTTCTTCTCGGTTTAGTGGCAGCATGTGAGCTGTGGACTGGGAGGTCCTGGGTTCGACTCCCAGGTCGGGCAAAGCGAAATTTCCTCATTTCATTTGCCCGGGACTGGATCCCTCAGAGGGGTTGACCTTAGGCAGGCAGCCAGTCGTAAAAACTGAGCCAAATTTATTTTGCAACATGATAACCCCACATTAAGGTGGGATAAGGGCAGGTAGAAAAAAGATAGAAGAGACTGCATTAATAATGGTTTTGACCGACTTCCAAAAAGGAGAAGGTCCTCAATTCGTCTGTATTTTTTTATGTACATATGTTAAGCGATATCTCCGCCAAATGTGGACCGATTTTCAAAATTCGACAGAGCTTATTTCAAGGGTGGTCCCATATAAATTTGAAGTCAATCTGTGAAGTTTTTAAACTTGTGATTATTTTGTATATGCTTAAAGCATTTGCGTACGTATGTAATTTATTTGTTGATTTATTACATTTGTCTGGTTAATTATTTCCTTTGACCATGTCAAAGCGTAACATAATCGCGTTACATTATGTATACAAATTCTCTGTAAATGTTTTCTTTAAGTCAACGTCTAAAGTCCATAGTCCCTCCCATAGTCCTTATTACCCAATCCATTAGCACCTCACAACAATAATCCAGTTTTAATTTTTGTCCATTCCTGCCATAGTCCTACACAAACCGGGAGTTGTCTTTGGGTGCATTTCTATAGTCTTTGAGTAGTAGAGCCACGCTGTAGACAGTAAAGACTACAGCACGAATAGGCCAGCTCGACCGGTTGCAGACCACTCTCTCACAGAAAACCGACGTAAAGTGACAGCTTGCTGTCGCGTTTCGTTCGGTGAGTGAGATTTCCGGTGACCCATTTCCCCCCCCCTCCCTTTCCCAATCCCTATTCCCTCTCCTTCTATTCCCTACGTTTAGGTTGGCAACGCACCCATGATTCTTTTTGTGTCTGTGGGCGGTGGTGATCACTTACCATCAGGTGACCCATCTGCTCGTTTGCCAGTAACTGCTATAAAAAAAAAACATTCCATATTAGATTAAACTTGTCTTACGGGCCTCTACGTGTTGGCTTCGGCCCCACGCATGCCTAATAAAGGTCCGGGACTTGTATAGTCCCGAGATATGGAAAAGACATACTTAATAATAAATACACGTCTGTGTTTGATTAAAGCGATAAGATCTAACTTTTAAAAATTAAAAAATACTGCACCGTATAATTTAAGCCGCGTCTCCTGCAATATTACACAAAAGACGATATTTCTAAAATTTTTTGTCTATGGTCCATAGTTACATGAGCAGGAGACATTGAAAACTTGTTTTGTGTAAGTGTTTTTAGTGCTTTGTTTCGAAAAAACTAGTGCCGGAGACGCTTATAAAAACATTGATGACAGTAGAAGTGAAAGTATGTCATAATAGGTCGACGTGGAAAACTATACTCTCTGGCTACCTCTATCAGATACAAGCGTGGCATTATATATGTATCAGTTCAGAACACACTGAAGCGCGTGTAATTAAAAACGGCGAATGCTTTGTCGCCGATGTATGAAATAATTAATTTGTTTGCTTTACTCGAATTTCAATTAAACCGGTAAATGATCATTGACAGCCTCCGTGGCGCAGTGGGCGAGTAGCCGGCTGTGAAGCGAGAGGCCGCGGGTTCGATTCCCGCATTGAGACAAATGTTTGTGTGACCCACAGATATTTGTTTCAAGTCTGGGTGTTGTGAGACCGTGCGTCTCTCATAGTCTCTGACACCCACGATACAGGTTATACCTAGTGTGGGATCAGGACTAGGTGTGTGACTGTTGGGTCTATTTATTATTTTATCATTAATTTTACACTTGATAAGCAATTGTACCACCTGATCGAGTAATTGAGCACTCATTGCTAAATATTTTTAATTATTTAAGTACTCTAGGAAGTTGTCGACATCTCGGTCTAGTGGCATATACATACATATGTATGTGCGCCGGGGTTCAAATCCAACCTCTGGCAAATCCTCTCAGAAAAACTTCTTTGCCCAACCTTCCAGTCCACAGACCATATTTTTTTTTTTTATAGCAGAGATTGGCAAACGAGCAGATGGGTCACCTGATGGTAAGTGATCTCCACCGCCCATAGACACCCAAGATACAAAAATAATCATGGATGCGTTGCCAACCTAAAAAGAGGAAATGGAAGGGGAGGGAAGGGGATTGGGAAAGGGAGTGGGGAAATGGGCCACCGGAAATCTCACTCACCGAACGAAACGCGACAGCAAGCTGCCACTTTACGTCGGTTTTCTATGAGACAGTGGTATCTAACCGGTCGAGCCGGCCCATTCGTGCTATAGACGTTACTGTCTACAGCGTGGCTCTACCACTTGTTGTACCATATACGCAGGACCAAGGAACCGACTAGAAAAATCCAAACGGACCGACTTCAGAATTTATCCGATCATGACCAAATTATATGGGATAACCGTTGGAATAAGGTCTATCGAACATAAAAAGAATCTTGAAAATCGATGTACATTTGGCGAAGATTTCCAGGAATATACATACAAAAATACAGACGAATTGAGGACCTTTTCCTTTATTTAAAGTCGGTCGAAAATCGTCCTAACGATACAGAATATCTAATAGTTACTCGAATACTTACAAATTACTACCTAATACTTACAATACTTATTACTTAAGTTTACGCGAATATTATACATTGAACAACAACATACATAACATAAGCTCACGCCTGTATCCCCGAAGGGGTAGGCAGAGGCGTACTAGCGAACTAGAACACCCACATTTCGCCGAGCTTAGTTCCGTCCCAGATGTGATAGGGGGCGAGCCTATCGCCATATCGGGCACAAATTCCAGACTCCGGGCTGATATGGAAAAATCCAATATCACTTTGCCCGACCCGGGGATCGAACCCGAGACCTCAGAACCATAGTCGTACCGAAATACCACCACGCCACGGAGGCAGTCATACATTGAAATAAAACTATATTTACAGATTCTATCACGATTAGGTTTAATAATTAAAATAATTAATTTGGGGAATAATAATTAAAACCTAATCGTGATAGAATCTGTAAAAATAGTTTTATTTCAACTTACAATACTTATCACAAATGTTAGGAAAGCTATATAAAGTAGGACCGAAACCTAAAAAGTATTTAACCCTTTCCATGAATTACCCTTTTTATAAAAAAATGTTAGTCACACTACTGCCGATAAGACACGATATTGTGGCGTTTAAAAGGCACATTTACCTCAACTTGTAGAAAAGTCACGTAAAGCGAGATGGAAACTTCAGACTCGATAGGGATAAACAAGGTTTTTTTATGAACAAACTCTTGGACGGTGAGCAAGTTTGCCAATTCTTGATGGAAAACTTTCTGGAGGGAATATCGACACGTAAGGCCTCTCGGATAATCTAATTAGTGACCACTTCCATCTCGCACTTCGAGAAGCTCTCTCCCTGCATTAACACCTATGTACAATATACATAATATATGACGGAAAACTACACGTTTGGTTACTTTTGTAGTTTTTGGCAGTTATGTTTTTAAGTAAAAAAAGTAGATTGTAACAATTTCGTCAACAATCGAGAGCTGTTTCTTGAACATTGATATGAGATTCGGTATAGTTATCTTTATCAAAATTCCAATTTGAATAAGTTTCAATTAATCCCTAATTAATAAATAGGTTTATTCTTTATAAATGGTGCTTGTTATAGAGTGCGTATAAATTGCTTTTCAATTTTAACATTCATAAATACCACCATAAATACCCTCTAAAGTTCATCTACGCGTTTCTATATTCCGAATACCAGGCTATTTTAATACTACTACTTTAAAGAGAGTAATATAGTGTAGATATCTGAGGATAGTACGTGATGTGTAAAACTTGGAACAGCCGGAGGGCCGGCCGCTCCGCCGCTAGCTGTGTTTGCGGTCTAACAACTCCGAAACACGCCCGATGAGTTGGGCTAAACTAAATAATGATTAATGGTCATACGTTTTAACACGATAGTAGTTACAATAATGTAAAACGATCTACATGGAAATGTATTTTGCATACACCAGGCAGTTGAATACTTACTTGTTAAATGTCTAAGTCATTGGCAGACTTATCAACAGCTAATTGACAGATTTAGGATCCTATTCATAATAAAACTGTTATCGAAAGTATAAACCTAAATTTAACCTAAATTAGTTAAAATGCATTTTAAGTCTATAAAAAGGAACTTCAAGCTTGAAACAGATGATCGAAATCGGCCATGTTTTCACAATCGAACTTGTTTTTTTTTTCCGGGAACGGCAAAGTGGCTACACTGCACCTGATGGTAAGCGTAGTGCAGTCCAAAAAAACTAGCAACCATTGACAAACACTGTGTTTATCAGTGGTCGTTAGAATCAATTTATAAGCTTCACTAAGTTATTATGAATTAGACCGTTGGTAAGTAGACATCATGTAACAAAGCCACATGACATAGCTACTTTCGTAATAAATGTGTTCACAAATAAATAAAATTCATAAGCATATCGGCGCAAAATCGCAAGCTTATTTAAAAAGCCGTTGTTATTTCACGTTATTAATTCATTTTACAATTGTTAAACTGCTGAATCGTTAAAAGATTCTAAAAAGTTAAAATAATCGTTATAATTATTTCTTTGACATTCGATATCCGGTATCGAGTAGGTAGTTGCAAATATTGCACCCTATAAAAGGAGTGTTCAGAGCAGATTCGACACAGTCGTGCTCCGGCACTCGGACTGTCCACATCCCTGACTAGACGGTGCTCTTAAGCACCGTTAATAAAGGGAGTCTGTGAATTTCAGTGTTCACTATTGATAAATAAGATGAGCAATCATCTTATTGTCAAAATTGACGTCAGCAATGCTGACGTCACCGTTTTTAAAAACAACGTTAGCGTTGGCCCTCCGACTAGCATAATGTTCTGATAATTGCCCGTTATAACATACAATGTAGCTACATTAATTGTATTTCAAATACAGCTGATTCAAATTAACTTTTAATGTACGAAAATAGAACACTAAATTAATGCTAATGGAACATTATTACAAAGCAAGTAATTAAAAATAAAAAGACAGCGTCCCAATTCTGAAAAGCTACTTTCCTTTGGTGAATGAAGACTGGAAAGAATAAACAAAACACTCTACTTGAAAGAAATTAATTTCCCGCTGTGAATGACGAATAAGTGTATGAAATAAATGCTTTGATAAACTCGTAAAATTACTCTATAAGAAATTCAATTAAGGACTTGTTTTTCAATAGCCAGATAATTTTTAGCATGAGAATAATTTGGATTTCTGGCAGTATTTGTCAACATAATCCCTCAGATAAAAATATCTGCCTTCAAATTCGTCGTCATGTGTAGTTTAATGTCATCTTAACTTTATCGATATTCTTTATGTTAGTAAATTGCTGGTAAATTTACCTTTCTGTATTAATATTTTAATTTTCAAAATCTACATAGATATATATTTTGTAAAATATCAATTATTTTATGCAACAAACATCATAGTCTATTTATGGTTTTGTTTATTGATTTGACAGCCTCCGTGGCGCAGTGGGCGAGTAGCCAGCTATGAAGCGGGAGAACGCGGGTTCGATTCCCGCATTGAGACAAATGTTTGTGTGGCCCACAGATATTTGTTTCAAGTCTGGGTGTAGTGAGACCGAAAGTTTCTCATAGTCTCTGACATCCACGATACAGGTTAACCTTTTGTGGGATCAGGACTAGGACTGTGACTGTTGGGTGTATTTATTATTATTATTTATTTACTAACACAATCCTCCTTGGTCTCGTGGCAGCATGTATGAGCTGTGGACCGGGAGGTCGTGGGTTCGATTCCGAGGTCGGGCAAAGCGAATTTTCTAATTTAATTTGCCCGGGACTGGACCCCTCAGAGGGGGTTGACGTCAGGCAGGCAGCCGGTCGTAAAAACATAGCCAAATCATTTCTGCAACATGCTTGAAAAAGTGTGTTGCGCCGACCCTACATTAAAGTGGGATAAGGGCAGGTAGAAAGAAGAACTAACAAAATTTCTCGTTATAATTTTGGTGCAAGTTCCCCATTGTCACCCTTAGCCACTGGAATATAGGCCGGCAGTACAGAACGATCTATGAGCCGACTATTAGCGCACAAACGTTGTTGTTCACGGTTGTTGAGGGTTAGTGGAGCTCGTTAAGTCAAATTTTCCCTGAATTGTAAACTTGTGAACGCGATGTTTGTTTCGCTCGAAATAAACTTACGAGTGCTTTAACTTTGTGCATAACAAGCACTTAACTATTTAGTTTCTTAACAGCTTCAACTATTAATGGTTGAGAGCTGGAAAATGAACAAAAATGTTTAACGGATGAAATTGAATAGGTTTAATGAGTAGACTGCCTCGGTGGCGTAGTGGTATTTCGGTACGACAACGATTCTGAGGTCTCGGGTTCGAACCCCGGGTCGGGCAAAGTGATATTGGATTTTTCCATATCAGCCCGGAGTCTGGAATTTGTGCCCGATATGGCGATAGGCTCGTCCCCTATCACATCTGGGACTGAACTAAGCTCGGCGAAATGTGGGTGTTCTAGTGCGCCTCTGCGTACCCCTTCGGGGATACAGGCGTGAGCTTATGTTATGATATGTTATGTAATGAGTATAAGGGTTTTTATTTTATTTTATTAATTAAATATGTCATATATCTAATTCATATATAGCGCATTTGTAAATAGTAAGCACAAAAACAATTAGAATTAGAATGTATACAATACCTAAGTCGTTCTTCACAGTGACCATACCAATGCTTGAGTTGGTTTCGTCACGTTAATAAAATTAAAACTTAACGAAATTCAGATAGAAAAATATTCTTAACGTCCCCTCTTTAAATTCATACTTAAATGACGAGACGAGGTGCCGTTTTACACATCCAAAAATGGACTGTGAGAATAGAGAATTAGGACCCAGTTTCAGTTTCCCGTGACATGTAAAAAAGTAATATACATTTATCTCGCAAATAGAACACTATTCATAACATTCCATGTATCAAAACGTGAAAAACAACTTATTCTCGCAGGTAATAAACATAAAACTACTTGGATAAGCAAATACAAGAAATATTATGACAATACTGCTATTATCAAATCAGAAATCGACGATTGACCACTAGAAATAATACATCGATAATGAAATACATTTAAAATGAAAACATTTCTTACTCAAACTCGTTTATCGTATTTATTTATATTGCAATATCGTACGTTTTCATTCGATACTGCGTGTTGTAATTATTTTGAAAATCGATTTGTATGTTAAACAAGAAAGCAATATTTTTGCTATGTAAAACAAGAGTTGTAAAATCCGCGCCGTAAATGTAACCCATATGTGAAAATATTTGCGCGCGAACGAATACCGCGCGTTCTTTGATTGTGAAATATTGATAATGTAACATAAGCTCACGCCTGTATCCCCGAAGGGGTAGGCAGAGGCGCACTAGCGAACTAGAAGACCCACATTTCGTCGAGCTTAGTTCCGTCCCAGATGTGATAGGGGGCGAGCCTATCGCCATATCGGGCACAAATTCCAGACTCCGGGCTGATATGGAAAAATCCAATATCACTTTGCCCGACCCGGGGATCGAACCCGAGACCTCAGAACCGTAGTCGTACCGAAATACCACCACGCCACCGAGGCAGTCATATTGATAATGCTGGGTGGATATAGCTTTTTCTATCTTTGCAAAGTACAATAAAAAAAAATATCTCTGTTATATTACTGTCCCACTGCTGGGCACGGACCTCCTCTACTAATGAGAGGGGTTAGGTCTTAGTCTACCATGCTGGCCTAATGCGGGTTAGTAGACTTCACATACCTTCGATTCTTCGAAATGCAAAGTATAATACTGAAATGTAAAATTGAAGAATTACAATGGTATTATTTTTGTTTTTTTTTTCTAATGTGACGGCATCCATAGATGCGAAATTGGTTAAACACGGCTTTCAAGGCAATAAAAGTGATATAAGCGATGCAAGTAACGTCTTTTACACTTTTATTTCACTGTCTTAAAGCCATTTCCGACCAAGTTAATCCAATTCTGCCTGACTGCTTCGGTGGCGTAGTGGTATTTCGGTACGACTACGGTTCTGAGGTCTCGGGTTCGATCCCCGGGTCGGGCAAAGTGATATTGGATTTTTCCATATCAGCCCGGAGTCTGGAATTTGTGCCCGATATGGCGATAGGCTCGCCCCCTATCACATCTGGGACGGAACTAAGCTCGGCGAAATGTGGGTGTACTAGTTCGCTAGTGCGCCTCTGCCTACCCCTTCGGGGATACAGGCGTGAGCTTATGTTATGTTATGTTTATGTTAATACAATTCCTAGTCAATAAATGTGTTCATTTTCACATTGGTATCAACTAAAAAATCAACATTAAGTACTTACTGGCTTTTGTATAGGACCTATTACGAATAACCCTATTTTGCATATTCCAATTACATTGAAGTATTATATAAGTCATATCGTTTGAACTTTCGGACTATGACGTATAAACAGAGCTTTAGTATACTGAGCTTTAGTATACCCGTCAGAGGCGGCACATATATATGTTCCATAAGCGTATGGGCCACCGGAGGCCGAGCCGCCGGTGACTATTTAACATTTACATCTTTCTACCCGGACTTATCCCACCATAATGTGGTATAAGTCCTTTCCGCAACAAACTTTTTCAAGCATGTTGCAGAAAGGATTTGGTTAAGTTTTTACAACCGGCCGCCAGTCTGACGTCAATCTCTGAGGGATCCAGTCCCGCGCAAATTAAATTATAAAATTTTGCCCGACCTGGGAATCGAATCCACAGCGGTCCACAGCCCATATATGCTGCCATTAGACCAAGGAGGCGACTATACTTTAATATTTACTGTACAAGAAAATTACAACAAAAAGATTTGCAAGTTTTAATGCTCAATACAATTTGGAAGAGAATGTAAATCACACGAAGCTTAAAGAAAATTGTTAGACAGGCGATCGATCACGAATTCACGATGCTTTTCAAATGTTAGACAGACCGCGAACGCTATATACCTACTTTGTTTGAAAGATTTTAGTTTAAAATTTTGTTACTAAGTTAAACAAATGCTATTTTAATTTGTAACCTTTCTCTTACGCTGTTTTGAGCATCATCATCATTATAAAAAAAGAAACCATCAATATTATATTGAAACAGTGAGAATGTTAACTACATTTCAACTCTTACAGCATTGATTAGACATAGCTTTAAAGCATGACAAAAGCGAAAAGATTCAGAAATCTCGCGAGAACCATATTTTGTTTTATATTCTCATCTTTCTACCTGCCCTTATCCCATCTTAATTTGTTGTCGGCGCAATAAACTTTTTCAAGCATGTTGCAGAAAAGATTTAGCTTAGTTTTTTTCGACCAGCTGCCTGCCTGACATCAACCCCCTATGAGGAATAATAAATAAATACACACCCAACAGTCACACACCTAGTCCTGACCCCACACTAGGTATAACCTGTATCGTGGGTGTCAGAGACTATGAGAAACTTTCGGTCTCACAACACCCAGACTTGAAACAAATATCTGTGGGCCACACAAATTTGTCTCAATGCGGGAATCGAACCCGCAGCCTCACGGTTCACAGCCGTCTACTCGACCACTGCGCCACGGAGGCTGCGAATGTTTTATATTCTCATGTATCGTACTAAAAAGTAGCACACTTTCATAAAGCTTTTGAGTAAATTGACAATATTTTAATCCTTAAAGATGACAAGATAACAGGTGGTTCAAATCCAAAAGCCATCTCATCACGAAGTAATTAAAGCTCAACATAAATTGGACAATTTATGAACAGCTCCTCTATAAATTTCCAGTCGGAAGTCAAAGGATTGTAATGTAAAGGTTCGTTTATTTTAAGGGAAAGTTGTTATGGAACAAGTGAGATTTGACCGGGGATCACCTGGATCCAACTACCGACCAACTAATCCCTTGGAAAAGTTCCGGCTTTCATTACGACCGGCTAACCGGAATACGTGCGGTGAGTTTCAGTTTTGAAAGTATTTTTGTACGTATGTATTGGTTTGCTGTATTCCAATTTAATATCGTGTGTGCGATACAATCCTGTTAGAAAACAATTTAGACGTTTTGATTTATACGTTTTTCTATGTGACTGTTTAAATGTTTATAAGCCCATTTGTGTGGTCTATGACATGTGTCTACTCATTGATTATTTATCTATAATCTCATTTATATCTCTCTGAAGGATGCTCAAGACCGGGCGAAGTGGAAGCGTTTAAGTGGGAAGGCGGACCCTGGCAGAAGGCCGGGATAACGCCAGGCAGAAAGAAAGAAAGAATCTCATTTATATCTCATTATGCATTCACAGTAACGTTTATTAACTGCTTAGAAATAGCTTTAATTGAATACATGCCGAGTGCCGACCAACCCCGGAACGAAACTCAGCAAAAAGATGGGGTCATTCGAGGATGTTTCACATATACCTCTACAGTCTGGTCCTCGATAGCAAGGTTACAAAATATAGATATATAGATGAAACTCTTTATTGTAGACTCACTCACACAAAAAACAGAAAATATATTAACGATTCCAACGGTTTTTTTTATCATAGCAGAGTCTGGCAAACAAGCAGATGGGTCACCTGATGGTAAGTGATTTCCACCGCTTATAGACACCCTACACCACACAAACTATATACATTTCTTGCGATATTAAGTTTGTGATATATCATAATATCAAATTAACATTAAGTACCAGTTCAAGGGCAAAATATTGTAACTTTTTAGCCTGGCTGTAATCCGTCTTGAAGGATCCAGACCAGAGCGAATCTTTTCTTTCGGGAAGAACCACTTTGCCGACCAGTGGGCCTAGCATGAATATTTTTGACAATCGAATGCGTATGCTGCGGAAAATATTCCTGTTAGGGCCACTGGTATTTGAACCCGGGACCTCTCGATCTAAAGCCTAATTCGCTGCCGCTAGACCAAAAAGGCCACAGCATTACTGTTTAATCAAATACCACGCATATCATCATCATCATCATCATCATCATCATCATCATCAGCCATAGGACGTCCACTGCTGAACATAGGCCTATAACAACCTATACCACGCATATACGTTACACAAAATCGATTACCGTAAACAAAAACAATGTCGCATAGATCAGCATTTGGCAACGCACCAAGCATTACCAACAAGAACAACCGTCAGATCATTTACTCGACGGAAATTTTACGCGTTCAGCAATTATGAACGTTTTATAGAAGCATGACCGACGTTTAGATCTCTCCAATGTGTTTGATGAGTTAGGGTCTTTACACAGTGTGAAAGGAAACTCTAACTACCAAATAGAAAGAAACTAGTAGTATATATCTATTTTTGAGTGGTATACGCCGTAGACAGCAACGTCTATAGCATCCACTGGGTAGGTTCGACCGGTTTGATTACATTTGATACCACTTGGTCTCACAGAAAATCGACGTAAAGTGGCAGATTGCTGTCGCGTTTCGTTCGGTGAGTGAGATTTCTGGAAGCCCCTTTCTCTACTCCCTTTTCGAATCCCTTTTCCGTCCCCTTCCATTCCTTCCTTTTAGGTTGGCAACGCACCCATGAATCTTTTTGTATCTTGTGTATTTATGGGCGGTGGAAATCACTTACCATCAGGTGACCCATCTGCTCATTTTCCAGTCTCTGCTATGAAAAATCTGTTCGCGACTTCGCTTACTTTCTTTCAACCTGCCCTTATTCCACTTCTGGGGTCGGCGCAACACCAATTTTCAAGCATGTTGCAGGAAGGATTTGGCTTAGTTTTTACGACGATCCGCGACTTCGTAATACGAAGTCCGCATACATTTTTTCAAAATATAAAGTGTAGCCTATGAGCTATCTATATCTGGGGCCTGAGCAGGAAAATTTCTGACAACCGTAAATGTATTCGAACTCGATGCGCGTCTATGAAATTTGTATGAAATATTAACCAAACGTCATCAGTGCGCAGCGAACTCGAATACATTTACATTTACATTCGTTTTTCGTGTTCGGGCTGCTGTACCAAATATCGAGATCCGTTTCACTGTTCCGTGTCGCTTGTGTACCAGACATATTCATCATTTATTAGAATTTAGTATGCTGGTTAGTGTTTATATTACTAATCATGAATAAAGATATTATGCTAATAACAAAATAATTTTACAAACAACAAACGTAAACCACGACAGTCCCAGTTACCGCGAGTTAAAGAACAAACATAAAAACATTATGAATTACAGTAGTCATAAAATATACAACAAAGTAAAGTAGAGTCTGATAAACCCGGGGCTTTCAAATACAACGGACTAAATAGATAATTTAAGTGAATTCACGAGAGGATTTCAATCAGGGTCGCCGCCGTTGATGTACGAAATACGAATCGGTACGATGGATATTTCTGTATCGGTGATTTAAAATGGGTTTATATTTTACCATTTTAAACTTTAAAAATCACAAGTTTAAAAACAACTGACCGACTTCCAATTTGATCTGATCGTGACCAAATTTATATGGAACCACCCTTGAAATAAGCTCTATTGAACACAAATAATAAAAATCGGTCATTTGGCGGAGATATCGCGTAATATAGAGTACATAAAAAAATACAGATGAATTGAGGACCTTCTCCTTTTTGGAAGTCAGTCAAAAATATTAAGAGATTTTTAAAATTTATATTTTTCGTTATAATGATGATTTTTTATTAATATTTACAAATAAAATCGTCAGAAATATATTTAGGTGAAACTTTTAACTGCTTAATGTTAAAAGCATTCCCAATTTTGGTGTTATATTTTTAAATATTAACCATTTTGAACTTTGATAGGCTTATTTTAATGGATTAATAACCTGGTTGATTAAATCCAGTTCAAATCAAAGAACAATTCAATTTAATGAAAGAAAACCAAAACACAATAAATGCATAATGACAGCAGAAATTTGCCTAAACCGCTGCAAGAAAATGTAAATCTTATTGCCTTCATCACTTCGAAGTACGTCGTACGGCGAAGGTTAAATATATTTCCCTTTTCCCTTCCCTTAAAGGGGTTATACCAAACTACCGAACCACCACGAATATACATATGTATATAGGTAGATTTTCCACAACCGAAACCGCTAACAAAAGCTAGTTATGCAATAACAACAAGTATAGAAATTTGCCTACAATAATATTTTACTAACAATTTTTATAGGAGAGACTGGGAAATAAATAGGTGAGTCACCTGATGATAAGTGATCTCCACCGCCTAAAGACACAAATAATCATAACTGTGTTGCCAAACTTACGCTTGAATACTGGAACGCTACTCAAATTTTACGACTTCTTATATTGATTTTCGCTATACAATTTGACAGATAAGGCAGCCTTAAACGACATAAGGCGACCTTAATTGTATGAGTATTCAGCGGTTAAAGGATTAGGGATTGGGTTATTTGGAAAACCGATTATTTAAGACCGTGGTATTAAACCGATCGAGTCAGTACATTCGTACTGTAGTCATAACTGTCTACAGCGTGGCTCTAACAATCAACTGTAGGTAAGATAGAAAAGAGGTCACTAAACCCATAAGAATTCCCGTAACAAATCCAATACACACATTACCGAGACGGTTTCTCTAGTTGATTTTTAGCTCGATGTCAGGGACGCCGGGCCAGTGATCCGTAACGCTTGTGATTGGATAAAGGGTTCCGCAGCTGAATTTGTTCGAAGCCAGAGTGCAGGGCTCTGTCGGTCTTTACGCCGCGGAATTATTTATGACGCTATATAACTTTCTTGAAATGTTTTTCTTAGGAACATGCTTGTGAAAGGAAAAGGAATTATTTATTGGTAAATATGAAAATGTTGACGGAGTCTGATTTGAAAGTTTATGGAAAGTTTTCTTTTCTTTTTGTAATTTTTCTATTGGTTGCGTTGTGTCATACGTTGATTGATTATAACAAAAATGTAGTAGTCGGCTTTTAAGTACTTAAAAAATAATATGTAATAAAACTATTTTTTACGGATTCTATCGCGATTTGGTTTTATTATTTAGTCAAACTGGTCCGATCCCTGGCCATGAAAGTGTAAAGCTTTCGAAATATTGGGACTAAAAAATAAAATCAAATCTTGATAGAATCTGTAAAAACTAGTTTTATTTCAATGAGTTTACATTCGCGTAAACCTAAGAAATCATTGAATAATATAAAGTTACTTTGCAGATAACACATATTTTATGACAAATGAGTTTCTTCCCTCTACGGCTACTGCAAAGATACAAATTTAGCTAAAATATATTAATTACTATTTTACAAAAATATTACAAATATGTCGAAACTAAAAACATTGTGGGTGGTGCTAATTTAATTACGTCACAGGTAACAATAAAAAAACGTGGTGACGAAACCACTTGTTCCAATTAAACACAACGATTTAGTTTCTCGTTTCGTTCCTTCCGTCAAACATTGGGACCGGTGCCAAGGCGTAGTTAAAATATTGCTGTCATTTGTAAAGATAGCGTCTGTACTAAACTATGTATTATTATATTCAATGCAGAAGACACAGCGCTCTCTCACTGTAAGGAAGAATTTGGAGGACATTCAAAAATATATAGTTTAAAATTAACATTATCTATTTATGTTACGAATTTATATAATTTACACTTCGAGTGCATCTCAAAATAACGTTAAATTACTCATTGAAATGTTTTAGACTTCATCAACAATTGAACACATTTGTTACTACTTGGCAACATTATTCAGTCAGTTGTACACAGATAATAAATCACAATCCTCTTTGCATGCACCCTTATTTATCGTAATTTAAAAATAAAAAAAATAATTTTCTATTCTGCCATGTAAAGGCGATGTTTCATGGAAATAAACTGGTACGCGTGTGTCATTTAACTAGATGTCTATTCCGGTCTGAAAGTCCATGTGGAATGCGTTCCGAAATCAACATCTGTCGCGCACTAACTCATGGCGCGGCGGACACTAGCTATATTTACGGTTACTAACTCACAACACACTCTATTGTTGAAATATATATTAAAATAGGACATCACTTTATTTTTACAATTATAGTTTCTGAATATCACGCCACTTTGGCACAGAGTACACAATATCCAGATGGATGGAAGGTACAATTTGAAATGTCCCGAAGGGCTTGCCGGTGACTTGTGTTGATGTGACATGAAATATTAAGCATGTAATAGTAATTTATGTTTTGAAACAAATATCAGCAATATCTTATGTAAAGTGGCAAACACATGTTTTACTGACGATTTTGATTGAAAATCTTTACGCAGAACAAAATTAGCTTTCTTTGCTCAATTGTTTTTTTCTCCGATTTGTATATAAGTAAGAATAACGACATTAAGAGCGCATGATACCTCAGCTCAAATTCAAATTTTGCACCCGCAACCTGTCCCTGCTAGAGTGCGCTATCGTACGCTGTCTCGCTCATACACTAATGGCGTCATAGGATGTCAAGCGGTGTTGATAAGACAAACAAGTGACGTAGCGTGGCGGGCCCGCATTTACGACGCATTAGGACAATTTATTTACACAAAACATAAGCTCACGCCTGTACCGCCGAAAGAGTAGGCAGAGGTGCACTAGCGACTAGAACACCCACATTTCGCCGAGCTTAGTTCCGTCCGAGATGCGATAAGGGCCGAACCTATTGCCATATAGCGCTCAAATTATAGACTCTGGGCTGATATTGAAAACATGCAATATCACTTTGCCCGAACCAGGGGTCGAACCCAAGACCTCAGGATGGTAGTCGTACTTAAATACAACTAAACCCCGGAGGTAGAGTTTACACACATAGTAACACACAATCGAGGCACAATTTATTTTAGTACAATTAAAAAACTTTTCAATGGCGTGTCAGCGCTGACGCTGTCTGTCGGACTTAGAAAGTTATGTTTGAGCCATGGATCATCGAACCATCAGGTAACTTTTCTTACAAGATAACTTTGGTTTAGGTGTCCTCTTAACCAGTCACACAGCCCACCTGTGCTATAAGTTCTCCTTGCTGGAACTTCCGTTGACAAACCTGTAGAGAAACGGATGTCAATGTTCCTCCACTGGATGGGGACAGTTTCTTGTCAGATAGGTTTAAGCGGCTCCTCCAGTGTTTGATGTTTAGCGGTGGTATATAAAGTTAGTCCCAATTTATGTAGAAACTGAAAGGAGACTACAGGATTCGTAATAATAAACAACTTTTATATTTGCAAAATTGTCAATATACCTGATGTTTCATAGATATTGCCATTCAAAGATTTTATAAATAATCCGTGTACTTAACCAAAATAATTTAGGTGTATTCGTCAGTTCTTTGCGTTCTTTCTATGGAGAAAACTCTTATTTCTTACCCGATGATCCTCACACCTCTACGGACTAATTCAAGGATGTGGATATTGGGAATTAAATGATGCACTGCCAATACCAGAATTCCAGGGTATATCACAGCTAGTATAACAATGTCGGCGCCGTCACTGCACGTCTTAAACAGCCCGCATAATTGGCGTGAAATGTCACCTTTAAGGCTTGGAGCCCTATATCTAAGGAAGGGAAAGAAAAGTTACGTACAGCTTTCGAATCCAACAGGAGGGCCAAGGGAAAATACCTATGCAAAATTGAAGGGCGACAGAAAAGCTATCTCGGAAATCGAGCTTTTGGTGACTTGTCATCGCAATGTAAAGCAGTTTCTACTAGCTTAATCTGCAGTCACTGCGTAAACTTGATAACCACAGTAAAATAACACTCATCTTTGAGTTGAACCCTTTGCCTCAAATTTTGTACAATGGTGGAGCCACGCTACTGGACGTTGCACCGGCGCAGCGTGTGTGGAGTACTACATGAATCCATATCAACCTGTATGCGGTCAGGCGAAGCCTGAATCTTGGACATTCGAAAGTCGAGCATGGCTGATCGTATTCCCGTGGTGGTTATTAAGACGTCCGCGGCTGAGTTAACCCTCGTTCTCAGGAGTTTCCTCAATTTTTCATGTAAGAGTTCCGACTCTGAAGAATTTTTGACATCCATCTATGTTGAAGACTGCGCACACCAATCGGAAATCCTAATAGAGTGACCGGTCGGACCTTTCCAATAATAGTCTCCATCACGTCCTTTTTTTCCAAAACTCATAGCAATTAATTAATACATGGCTCCTGAAGTATTTATAACTCGCCTCATTGATCTATTCACTATTGGTAGCGTATATCGGGTGTGAACTATGAGGTCCTGGAATCTATTTCCAGATCGGGCAGGCGTTTTTGACTTTATGGGTGGGTCATTACACAGGTAGCCCATTGTAAAAACTAAGGCCAAAAACCTCTGCAACATGTTTTAACAATGTGTTGCGTCGACTCCATACTGAGGTGGAATAAACGTACGTCTACATAATATCACGCCTGTATCCCATAGGGGTAGGTAGAGACTATAGATTTACACTTCGCCCGATTCTGACATACTACTTTCGCTTCATCTACTATCATGATCTCATTAGAGTCGGTTCAGCTTTTTATCTGTCCTTTAGTCAATATATCATCAATTTGCTCAATATAAGTGCGATGCGGTCGCCCTATACCGACTTTTCCATGCACACTCGTCACTGTTTCGACAATCTCCTATCATCTATCCTCTCAATATGTCTGAACCATCTCAACATCCCTTTCTATTTCTTATCACTACATCTTATTTCACTCGACAGAGATCCAACACCACTTTATTCCACACTCTATCACGCGACACATGCTCCTTCATGCTCTCATTTCCATCACCCTGCGGGCTTAGCCAAGTAGCTTATGCGCTAGTCGAATAGAATAGTAAATATATGGGAATGAGATAAGAGTACGCTATATATAGCGTACTAATAGAATAAATGTATAGGAATGACATAAGAGTCCACCAGTAAGCCCACTGATCTTACTTTCATGCCTGTTCTGTCACACCCAACTTTCACTCTCATTTATAAGTGTGGGCACTAACACTTCTTTATGAACGGCCAATCGTATCTTTTTAGAGACCTTTCAGCTACTCATAAAGGTGTTCAGCGCTCCATTAACTCGATTACCTGCACATACTTGTCTTTTAATGTCGCTATCATGCTTCCCATCACTTATAAATATACAACCCAGATATACAAAGTCTTTCACTTGTTCTACTCTCTCGTTATCTATCATAATTTTGCATTCTGTTATACTTTCATTTCTTTTAAAAAACATACTTTTCGTCTTACTTACATTAATTTTCTCCTTTCCTTTTAAATGCATCATCCATAATTATTACCATTGTCTGTAATTCGTCCTAGGCGTTCTCCAAGTCTACAAAGGCGCAAAAGACTTTTCGTTCTTAAGCTGAGAATTTTTCCGGAAAGCTTCGTAGGGAGAAGATCTAATCCGCACATCCCATACTCTTTCGAAATCCCGCTTGTACATTCTATAACTTATTATTCGTCTCATACATTACCCATTTCAATCAGAACTTTCGCATATAATTTGCCGACAACACTAAGAACGTACTCTGATAGTCTTACCGTGACTCCTTATCCTTATACAACGGAACAATAAATTTAAAGATGGAATAAAGGCAGGTGAAAAAAATATATACAGGGTTAGTCGGAAAGTGTGTAGAGAGCCTTGGCCAACATAATGCATCATTATTAAATATTTCTACCGTAGATAGCGTACGTCATTTTAATCTTTCTTTCTACCTGCCCATAACCCACTTTCATGAGTGGTCGGTGCAACACCCTATTTCAAGCATATTGCAGAAAGGATTTGGCTAAGATTTTAGTTTAACCAGCTACCTGCCTGACGTCAACCCCCTCCGGAGGATCCAGTCCCGAGCAAATTAAATTAGAAAATTCGCTTTACCCGACCTGGGAATCGAACCCACGACCTCCCGGTCCACAGCCCATATATGCTGCCACTAGACCAAGGAGGCCACGAGCGTACCTCATCTTAATAGTAGGACATTTTTTATTTCATATAAAAAGTAAACTACCTATCCCACGATTACATATCGGCAAAATACGTGCCGCTTACGCAATGCGCGCGCCCCCACACTGTAATTTTAACTAAGATATAGTTACTATGCGTCTTTTAATTATTATTATCTAGGACTTATACAGCACATTGTCACTAATAATCATCGATTTAGTAACAAAATCATGAAGTTACCACATTAATAGCCACTTAAATAATGATTACAGATTAAACTAATTATTGAAATAAAACAATCTTGGTAGCTTAGATGTTGGTAGCACGCCCCGCGAAACATTTTTCTGTCTGGCTTTATCCCGGCCTTCTGCCAAGGGCCGTCTTCCTACTTAAACGCTTCCACTTCACACGGTGCTGAACGTCCTCCATAGTGAGGCTTGGCTCTCATATCTAGGAAGATATCTCCAGAACGCTTTTTGGGCCGTTCAGGACCGTCCACTTACCGGAACAAATGCAACACTTATTTAAAATATAGCCTACAATACAAGTATTTGAATATTATATTTATTATTACAATTTTAATTTTGTTTTATATTTTCATATTTTATTTGTTTTTATTCATTATAAATATAATAAATAAATATAAATATAAAATTTATTAGTTCTCAAATGGAAAAATAACCATTTAATAGCAGTAATTTTTGCATCTTTTATAGAACATTCATTTATATCACAACATAACACGACCTTATTATATATATATATATATATATATATATATATGGCCTCATGTATATCTCCATATGCTGGGCAAATGATGTATTGCACTGGACCTGTTGCGTTCTAAAGACGCGTCGTTTTAAAAGTAAGGGGTAAGCGAGTGAGTTAATTACTTCTTTGTGCTGTTTTAGTATTATGTCACATATTATTAAAGATTTTTGTTTCTTAAGATTTCGTACTTATAAAAATTATGTTGAGTTTAATGGTTAATAACACTAATGACGACGAACACTATGCCTCTGCATTATCTGAATCTGGCAATATCAGTGATGAGAGTTGCCATAGTGTTTCTTCGCTTCGTGATAACCTTGAGAGTCAGTTTTCGGACGTATCTAAGAATTTTAATATCGTTCATATTAATGCGAAAACTGCCCCGACTGCCTCGGTGGCATGGTTGTGTTTGGGTACGACTGCCGTCCTGAGGTCTCGGGTTCGATCCCCGGGTCGAACAAAGTGATATTGGATTTTTCCATATCAGCCCGGAGTCTGGAATTTGTGCCCGATATGGCGAAAGGCTTGTAGAGGAACGGGTGTCGGTGTTCCTCCACCAGAGGGGAGATCTTCTCGTCAGGCGGGTGTAGTGCCTGACCGCCGCGGCCCCTCCGATGGTTCATCTTCGGAGGTTGTATATATGCTACGTTCGCGATAAACTTTGCCATCGTGATTTATAATGTGATGGCTCCATCTGTTGTTCCGTAGCTGAAGCTAGTGTCCTTGTGCGCTGACGCTCGATGCGTATAAGTTCGGCGCGCATCACAGAGATGTCGCCACATCACTCCCCCCGGAGATCGGAGGTCGGAAGTCTTGAAGTCTTCAGCTGTCGATGCTTGAGAGAAGCTTGCCAGTGCCAGTAGAGTAGTGTCGGGAGAGTAGCGTCCCAGTGAGTCGGGAGAGTAGCGTCCCAGTGAGTCGGGAGAGTAGCGTCCCAGTGAGTCGGGAGAATAGCGTCCCAGTGAGTCGGAACTGTAGTAGCAGTCGTAGTAGCAGTCGTAGTAGTAGTAGTAGTAGTAGTAGTCGTAGTGGTAGTGCTGGCTGGCTGTGCGACGCTGAGTGCTGACTGGTTGGCTGTAGGGAAGTTAATGGTGATGTGCTATGTGGCGACGATGCTGGTGGATGGCTGGCGATGCGATGTTGCGGCTGTAGGTGTTCGGCGTCCGTTGTCATCACGTCGGGGTCACCAATGTAGAGGAACGGGTGTCAGTGTTCCTCCACCAGAGGGGAGATCTTCTCGTCAGGCGGGTGTAGTGCCTGACCGCCGCGGCCCCTCCGATGGTTCATCTTCGGAGGTTGTATATATGCTACGTCCGCGATAAACTTTGCCATCGTGATTTATAATGTGATGGCTCCATCTGTTGTTCCGTAGCTGAAGCTAGTGTCCTTGTGCGCTGACGCTCGATGCGTGTAAGTTCGGCGCGCATCACAGAGATGTCGCCACAGGCTCGCCCCCTATCATATCTGGGACGTAACTAAGCTCGACGAAATGCGGGCGTATTAGTTTACTAGTGCGCCTCTATCTACCCCTTCGGGGATACACGCGTGAGCTTATGTTATGTTTATGTTTTATGTTTATGTAATGCAAAAAGTATTCCGGCCCATTTATCCGATATGTCGGCATGCCTAGACCATAAAAACCTTTACTTTACACCTCCGCTTATCTGCTGATCCTTTAACCCCTTCAGAAGGTTATCTGGAAGAGATCGCTTCAAGCGATAAGACAGCCTATTGTAACATTTTATAATTTAAAGTTCTGTCTGTACTGTTTACTTAATCCTTACTATGGTGTTAAAGAGTTATCTATCTATCTAATCGTTCACGAATGACAATATCTATGAAAGTATTAGGTATATTGTAATTTTTACTGATATATTCTTGTTCATTATTATGAGTTTTGTAGTATCCTTTCAGTTTCTTACAAATATTACGACAAACTTTGTATATTATACGAAATCAAAGTTAACAGGAATACACCGTGTGGCACCAACATAACTTAAATTTCGTCGCAAAAATATAATTATGCGGTAATATGCACGGGCCAACCTAGATGTATATAAACTTCAGTAAGTATACGGCGTGACGTCAAATCGCGCGTTTGTCGACAAAAGTATTAAACCGCTAATATCAACTATTTAAGGTTGCTCCGAACATACATAATGTGCAAAAATTTAGAAAACTAAAAAATCAATCCTATGGTTATTCTATTTATTCGTCTTATTTTTTGTACAAGCCCTTGCAACATTAAAAGGTACATATATATATATATAATCGTCCCCTATATATATATATATATATATATATATATATATATATATATATATATATATATAGGGGACGATTGAGTGTCGGTAGGTCAGCGTCAATCATTATGTAAAAAGCTTAAATTACACTATATTTTTTTAATGGAAGACCCAAGCTGTTGACAGTTACGTCTACAACATTAATGGGCCGGCTCGACCTGTTGGATACCACTGTCTCACAGAAAACCGATGTGAAATGGCAGCACGCTGTTGCATATCGTACGGTGAGTTATATTTCCGGTGGTCCAATTCCAATCTCTTTATAAATCCCTTTTCACCTCCTTTTAGGTTAGCAATATACCCATGATATTTTTTGTCATGGGTGTCTCTATCTATGGGCGGTGGAGATGACTTACCCTGACCCACGAGCAATCGTGTTACTGCTATATAAATACTTTATATTTAAATTTTTAATATACATATACCTAATAATTTTAGGTAGGATTTAAAAATAAAACTTTGTTTGGCAATATCTGTGAAAGTATTAAGTATATTGAAAAAATTGCAAAAATAAAAGTTGTTTATTATTACGAATACAGTATCCTTTCAGCTTCGTACATAATAATTTATGTTCTAACTCACCGTGTGTAATAGTAGAGGGCCCGTGACATTTGCTATACTTACGCCGCTGACACGCGACTGGATTTCTAATCTACTAAATATTCAGGTAAATGGAAACCTAGAAAATACTGGCTTATTTATTAGAATATTCTCGTTATCATCATTATAATCACCTACAATACGTTATTTAATTGATGAAGTATCCCAGATAAATAAATTATATTTATTTATATTGCTGACAGCAAGCGACACAACCTCCCCGTCTGACAGCCGAAGCGGGAATGTGTGCGGGCCGGGCGGCAGGGCGGTCTTGACTAAAACGGTGCGCAAAACGCGGAAATTTAGATAATTGGATCTTACAATAAAAAGACAAATTATTTTCAAAATCCAAAACACATAACCTATGCGTATTATTTAACTAAGTTACTATACAAAATTTCACGATCTTATTTGAAGTATGTAATGAGTAATCCGGGATATTAATTCGGTTTAGAGGTAACTTTGCAATTTTTTTCTATCGAGAAAATTTTAAGGAATCGTGTTTTCGCCACACATGTTCACTCACATAAGCCCTCAACTTTATCATATATTTATTACAAAGTAAAAGCTGCAGTATTGTTGATTTTATCCGGGTTCAAAATAAGCCATTTGAGGTAGTATAGGCCCTTAATATATTTTAAATAATACCTTTAATTAAAAATCACGCAAGAGGCAAACTCCGTATTTATTTCGGACATGGATACAGTATGACTACTGTCCTGAGGTCTCGGGTTCGATCCCTAGGTCGGGCAAAGTGATATTGGATTTTTCCATATCAGCCCGGAGTCTGGAATTTGTGCCCGATATGGCGATAGGCTCGCCCCCTATCACATCTGGGACTGAACTAAGCTCGGCGAAATGTGGGTGTTCTAGTTCGCTAGTGCGCCTCTGCCTACCCCTTCGGGGATACAGGCGTGAGCTTATGTAATTAATAATTTTAATTAATTAAATTGATTATTATCGGTTAAAATAATTCTGTACTTCGTATATTTATGCGTGCAGTTGTGGCAACAAAATGGCGTGAGCATTCATAAACACATGTAAACTATCACTTACTTGCCGTCATCGTTGATTATGCTTTTAAAACCAGACTAAATAATAACAGACTGTAATGGCACTTTCAAATAAATGCCAGAATGTTTGGAGTTTGAACATTGTCCATCTCTGTTCGGACTGGAAACGTTCAATAAATCCCATTTGATTTTTCTGATCTTGCTTTGTACCGGAAGTTTGGTTTAATCCGCTGGTGAGTAATCGCTCTTCCGTTATATGGGTCGTGCTCTATATTTACGAAACGAATATTGTGAATACTTTTGAGATTTCGTAAATACTTCATTTAATGAGTTAACAATGAGTGACTTTCGTCATCATCAAAATTATCATCATCAGCCAGAAGACGTCCACTGCTGAACGTAGTCACGGAAATCTCAAGATGCAGTCCACTTCCAACAGGTCAGTCTGGATATCTTTGGAGGAGTACTATACTATTTATTATATTCAGTGATTGACTTTACGATCTTTCTTTTTATCTGCGTTTATCCCATCTTAACGTGGGGTCGGCGCAAGTTTTTCAAGCATGTCGCAGAAAGAATTTGGCTAAGTTTTTACAACCAACCTGACGTCAAGCCATTCAGGGGGATCCAGTCCTCAGCAAATTAAATTGGAAAATTCGCTTTGCTCGACCTTGGAATCGAACTCACGCCCTCCCGTTCCACAGACCATATTATAAGCTCTTATATGGACTGCCTCGGTGGCGTTGTGGTATTTCGGTACGACTACGGCTCTGAGGTCTCGGGTTCGATCCCCGGGTCGGGCAAAGTGATATTGAATTTTTCCATATCAGCTCGGAGTCTGGAATTTGTGCCCGATATGGCGATAGGCTCGCCGCCTATCACATCTGGGACGGAACTAAGCTCGGCGAAATGTGGGTGTTCTAGTTCGCTAGTTCGGTTCTGCCTACCCCTTCGGGAATACAGGCGTCAGCTTATGTATGTATGTATGTTAATTGCGGTAAAGAATTATGTCAAAATGAAAATATCTTCGCAGATAAACATACTAACTTCCTTATACTCAGTCAAACTAATAAGAATAGCTTGTTTGTTATACAAAGGTGCTGTTCTATGGGCTATGGGCATCGTAAAGGACTGCTCTCGGAAGGCACTTTAAATAACTTTATTGATCACATTTAGTGCATCGTTAATGTTTGATGGGCATAGTCGTAATATTGTCTCGTGTAAACCGCACAAATATACAATGTTGAAACGCGTAATAATAAATAATATGAGCCCTGTAATATTACAGTCCCACTGCTGGGCACGGGCCTCCTCTACTAATGAGAGATGTTGAGACGCGTATTTTACTCAAATATTAGTGCAGCTAAAGTCTCATTCGCATGGGAGCTTTTTCAACGTTCGTTAAAAAGCGTCTCAACATGTCTTTTAATATGAGTGCTTGAAAATCATTTGTGTCTTGTTTCTAATAAGGTATATTCTACATACCGACCAAAGCCTAGCATTTAAAAAACGCCGCGTTTTAAAAGCGTCGATGTTTGAATAACTACACTGGAACTCATATGTTTCATTTCGGCGCTTCTTAACACGCACTGTAAAAACTCTCGTGTGAATTAGGGCGTACAAGTGACAGTTCCTTTTGGGACACTTCTGTTACACTTGAACTGTGTATACCGGGTGTTGCAATAACTTGGTACCAATAACAATTACACGTTCAGGAAGAACGATTTATAGCATAACGGTAATGTTTATTTAAAAAAAACTTTTTTTATCGATTTTTTTTTTTTTTTTTTATAGCTGAGTTTGGCAAACGAACAGATGGGTCACCTGATGGTAAGTGATCTCCACCGCCCATAGACACACATGACACAAAAAGAATCATGGGTGCGTTGCCAACCTAAAAGGAGGGAATGAAAGGGGAGGGAAAAGGAATTGGGAAAGGGAGGGGGGAAATGGGCCACCGGAAATCTCACTCACCGAACGAAACGCGACAGCAAGCTGCCACTTTACGTCGGTTTTCTGTGAGACAGTGGTGTCTAACCGGTCGAGCCGGCCCATTCGTGCTGTAGACGTTACTGTCTACAGCGTGGCTCTACCACTCAAAATTCACTCATTATGAATGGGGATTTAAAAATGCGACCTGTAAATCGTTACATTTAGCGGAAGAACGGCTTTGTATATCCTATGTAATACAATTCAAATTTTCATCTTTCACCACCATCTCCTATGATAAATTTTAAAACATTTCAACTAAATACATATTGTTTTATGAAAAAAAATCACAATAATGTACAAAGTTCAAAAACATTGATGATAAACGTACATCGGGGTTTCACCAGCTTACCTACACGTAACTATTCCTACTTGAATCGTAATCAAGCCGTATTTTATTTACCAATGAACTATTGCGTCATCTCAACAAAACAAGTAATAATAATAATAATATTAGCCCTGTAATATTACTGTCCCACTGCTGGGCACGGGCCTCCTCTACTAATGAGAGGGGTTAGGCCTTAGTATACCACGCTGGCCTAATGCGAAATTCCTGTGAAGAAATTCTCAGGTATGAAGGTTTCCTCAGGATGTTTTCCTTCACCGTTATAGCAAGCGATATTTCACAATGAAAATACACTTAACATAGAAAAGTCAGAGGTGTATGCTCCATTTTGGGATAGGTCTCGAACCTCCGACACTTGTCTCGGCAGTCCATACCATTCCCAACTGAGCTATCACTGCTTCTATTATAGTAATAATATTAATAATATTAGCCCTGTAATGTTACTGTCCCACTGCTGGGCACGGGCCTCCTCTACTAATGAGAGGGGTTAGGCCTTACGACGCTGGCCTAATGCGGGTTGGTACACTTCACATACCTTCGAAATTCTTGTGGAGAAATTCTCGAGTATGTACATAGGTTTCCTTACGATGTTTTCCTTCACCGTTACAGCAAGCGATAATTCACAAAGAAAACACACTTAACATAAAAAATCCAGAGGTTTGTGCTCCTGTTTCGTGTTGGCTCCGACACTCGTCTCGGCAGTCGGTACCACACCCAACTGAACTATAACTGCTTTTATAGTGTATAATTATAGTGTGAATATTAATTTAATCGATGTCATTTAAATCTTAGATGCACAGGGAGAGGCGTCGCGTGCTGTGACATAACATAAGCTCACGCCTGTATCGCTGTATATGAATATTATAGATCGTCTGTATGTATTCGCGAGCTGTATTGTAAAAAAAACTTTACTTTACGTTCATATAATATCTACTACTTGTTTAATTAATAAGCGCCTCCAAAAATATAATATAGGAGTGAAATATCTGCTAAAATAATTATGTTGAAAATGTACAAGGGTATTATAACATAAATGAAATTATTACGATCCCAGTATTTACTTTGTTAAAAATTCTTTGATATTATTTATGAATGGTGTAACATAAAATCTGCTTCAGTAGTATTGCTTACGAGGTTCGAATACCATCCTGAGGTCTCGGGTTGGATTCCTGGATCGGGTAAAGTGTACCAATATATGGAATTTGAGCCTAATATGGCGATAGGTGAGGCTCCTTTATATCTGGGACGGAAATAAGCTCGGCGAAAAGTGGGTGTTCTGATTTGTTTGTTCACCTCAAAGAGATTTAATATTACTAACTATAGAGGGGCTATCAAGCAAGTTTCCAAACTAAAAAAAATCTCTCAAATTTCAGTACCGCCATCAACCACTTATTACAATGCGAGGGTGATTATTACAATTTACACCCTAGAATGTTCTGTGAATGGTTAAGAATCACGTAAGACAAGTTTATTCTCTCAATATTATTACGCTGGCCGGCCTGGCGCGCTCATATTTCAAATAAACTTATGACCACTAGGTCATATCTTTTGGATCATAAGTTTTGTGCTGTTATCCCGTCTATAGAGGTACAATGTTGAATGTCTTTGGTTCACGTCCATATTAAAATTCTCTATTCAAATGTTCAGAGTTAAATCATTCATAACGAATGCAAACGTCATGCAAATACAAACTCCTTTCATCGTCAGATAAAATACTTATTACGCGACTTTTACGAACTGTTATATTTGTGTTGTAAACAACAACATTCTCATCTCTAAAAGTATGCGAATAAAAAACTGTCTCATTTTTATCCTGCTTTCAAAACATCATTTCCGTTGCATCAGCGCGCTTGACGTAGATACTTCTAACGAAGAAAGCGCAAATCTGGCGACTGCTATTTTCAACTCACTATTTTAGTCTTTCAACATTTATTATTATAAAGAATGTCTAAATAAAAGTAAATAAGCATTTAGATGAACATATGATTCATACGATACAATCTTCTGATGTAAAAATTAAATAAAATGTTACTATTGTATTGTAACAAAATAGTTTTCGGTTGATTGACCTTTGTTAAAAACAAAGTAATTCATGCTCCGTTTTACATTTTAGTGGCAAAATAACAAGATTTACTCTAAAGTTTTAATATATTTTTAACTCAATTCCACTAATTAAAATCTAACGTGAATTTTTTTAGATCTACGTAATGTCTGTACTATTTTGATATATGTATCCATGGCAGTGGCGAAGGGTGTAAGGTTTGAAAAGGGAAGCCAGTGCTACTTTCTCTTCTATATATTACGTTCATTATACTTATTTACTAGCCTACAAACTGACAAAGGAAAGCCGGCTGGAATCGATTTATTTGGACCTTTCGAAATTGATCAATGGAAGGGTTAGGTAGAGGGCAACTAGAAAACTAAAAAAAAAACACATTTCGCTGAGCTTGTCCCGTCCCAGATGTGATGTCGATCCTATCGCCATATCGGACACAAATTTCAGATTCCGAGGTACTGAGTAGAAAAAAATATTAACAATACACACAATATGATGTTATATGAGTCGCCTCCCTGGTCTAATGGCAGCATGTATGGGCTGTGGACCGGGAGATCCTGGGTTCGATTCCCAGGTCGGGCAAAACGAATTTTCTAATTTAATTTGCCGCGGGACTGTATCCCTCAGAGGGGGTTGACGACAGGCAGGCAGGTCGTAAAAACCAAAAATATTAATCAAAGACGGTCATCATATAATATAGTCAAAATATAAATCTTTCTTATGAGAAATACGTGAACTTTAACGTAACCGTCTAGAAATAAAACTACTATAAAAACCACAGCCAAATAAATATGAATATGAGAAACATAACCGTACAGCCGAGACAGTGACTGGCAACAGACGCGGCTCAGTTTGTTTGAATATTTAGCACAAATATTCAAAACTCATGGGAACTATTCTTGCTGAATGATTCAGTTCGATTGATGGCCTCACGCGACCATTATCCCAACAATATGCTATAAACGTCTATATACTTTGTTTTATTGTGTACAATTCAGTACTTCTAAAGCTATTCCAGACTCCGGGCTGATATGGAAACATCCAATATCACTTTGCTCGACTTGGGGATCGAACGTGACACCTCAGGACGCTAGTCGTATCGAAATACAACCACGCCACCGAGGAGTCCACAAATCCCCCACACTTTCTATGAAAATAACGCACAATCTGTAATCCCGAATGATGTACGTCTCAGAACCAAAAGCGTTTTATGTAAATGCAAGAAAACTTGGTTGAAATTTGCGAGCATGCCATCACTGAACAGCGTTATAGACTCTGAACTAAACTCGTTGGTACAGCTCATAAGGCGAAGTCGAGGGCATTATCAAAATCTGTTGCGGATCGATCGACGCTTGGGTAGTAATAGCAGTTCCCGAGCGAAATCTAGACCTATGCGAGCGAAACGACCATCTTAATAAGATTGCTGCTGTAAGAAATAAGAAACATGGCGGATCGCGTAAGATAATAATAACTTGAATCATTTAACCCCGGGACGAGCAGCTTATAACAACAAATTGTGTCATTTTTGGAAAGGGACAAGATATTTATATTGTGTCATTGTGTTTTGAGGAAACTGCAGGAGTACATCGGCCGTCTGGACCAGTCGGACTAGGGGTGTGTCCTGAGGACGGCCCAAAAAGCGCTGGCTGGACGTTTTGAAGGAAGATATAAGAACCAATGTTCTCTCTGTGGAGGGTGTTCAGGACTGAGCGAGTTGGAAGCGTTTAAGTAAAAAGGCAAACCCTGGCATTAGGCCAAGATAACGCCAGGCATCACCAGTAAAGATTCTTAAGACAATTAACTAAATACTTCTCTCTACCTGCCCTTATCCCACCTTAATATGGAGTCGGCGCAATACATTTTTTCAAGCATGTTACAAGAAGGATTTGGCTTAGTTCTTAGGGCCTCCGACTGTTTACGTCAACCCCCATCTCGGGAAAATAGGGTTAGAAAACACCACGCCCGCCCTGGGAATCAAACCTAAGACTTCTCGGTTTACAGCCTATATACACTGCCACTAGACCAAAGAGGTGACACAATTAGCTAAATACTATCCATCACAAATATATTATTAATTCATGACTCTTTACGAAGACGACATAAATCATATTTTACATTGAATAAACTATTGTCCACGCATTCACACTCGCCGCATACCAACTGAAAGGTGTCCCACACGTTTGGCTTTAGTGCAAACACGTTGCATAAAAATAATATAAAGTAGTGATTTATATCGTCGTTAAATTAGCTACACAGTACACACAAACATATCTCATTCACTATTTCAACTTTTATTTATGGAAGTGAGTTATATTTTAATGTAAGCAGTAGATAGATTTTTTTTACGTTTTCAAATATATGAACATAAAATAAATAATTTAAAACCTTTTTTTAACCAAATTCGGTGCTTTTACATATGGGTTCCTTTTTTATTATTTGCTATTACGTATAAAATAATATATCAATGACACACTCGTAGACTTTGCAGAAGTTAAATTTTTTTTATAGCACAGACTGGCAAACGAGCCGATGGGTCACCTGATGGTAAGTAATCTCCACTGCCCATAGAAACCCAAGACTCAAAAAGAGTCATGAGTGAAAGAGTCATCACCAAAAAGGAGGGAAATAGGGATTGGGAAAGGGAGGAGGAAATTGGGCTACCGTAAATCTCACTCGCCGATCGAAACGCGACAGTAAGCTACCACTTTATGGGCCTTACTTATAAAAAAAAAACTTTTCGCTAAGAATATTCTGACACTTTTTTCCTTGCGTTACTTTGTTTAAAAATGAAAGGAACAACCTATGGTTAAAGATAAGCAGCGCTTAAATATTTTTATAAGTAAGGGGCAGTATGATTTTTCTCTGAGTCAGTGGTATCTAACCGGCCGAGCCGGCCTATTCGTGTTGTAGACGTAACTGTCTACAGCGTAGCTCTACCACTCAAAAATACATACAAGTCGTTAGATATCTTAAGTATAAAATAACATTAATAACAAGTTATTATGATTTTAAAGTATTTATTTTGTATGATCTGATACCACATCCTACAAAAACAAAGTAAACAACGTTCAAAGGGATGAAACAAAAACACATCAACGTCCTTTGACGTTTCGGTTAATTTGCACGATAAAGACGAGTTCATAGAAACATTTCCAACGCTATGTAACTGAAATTGAATGGGAAGCACGCAGTGAACAGTGACGTGCAGTCTCTAAAGAATACAAACCACTATCTACTCAGATTAATCACTAGTTAAACACACCCTCCGTGACGCAGCGGGCGAGTAGCCGGCTGTGAAACGTGAGGTCGCGGGTTCAATTCCCGCACCGAGACAAATGTCTGTGTGGACCATAGATATTTGTTTCGGGTCTGGGTATTGTGAGACCGAAAGTCTCTCGTAGTTCCTGATACCCACGACACAAGATCTTATCACAACATCTCGATCTTAGTGTAGGGTCAGGACTATTTGTGTGACTGTTGGGTGTATTTATTTATTATTATTAGTTAAATAAAGAAAAACAAGTTACAACCAAAAACAGATGTTCAAAATTGCCGCCCTCGGCTTATACATTTTTCAATTGAAACGACAATGAAGACAGTAATTGCGATGCAAGAATGAATTTAAAAAAATTGTCTACACTCTGTTAAATCCCTGTGCACGTCACTGGCAGTCAGTATGAGCAAAAAGGAATTGAATCCAGGCGAGGACGGTGACCAGATTGCGGCCACTCACGGTCTGGACACCGATTCGTTTGACTCTTCACGTTCAGCTCTTGTATTTTTTCTAACAGTTTTTTCTTGTTGGTTAAAATCTCGTTCTTTTTACACTTTTAGTGGTAAGTTCGGCGTGTAGCTTTTGAATTCCAAAGTCAAATCTCGTTTTTAACGTATGAAGCTATATATTATTGTGATTACTTCTGTGGAATTTGAATGTGTGATTTTTTAAACTAGAATATTATGCATAGTGAGTACAGAAGCAAAGCCTACTGAAAAATCTTGAACCCTTACGCTAAAACGTATATACGTAATACATACATAAACTCACGCCTGTCTCCCGCTGGGGTTGGTAGAGACTAAGGAGCACCAAGTGCTTCGGTTCAAATACGCCTCTTTCGCTTTGTCCCACAGTCACCCATCTTTTCATGCACGTTTGTCTTCAGCCAACACTAACATTTACTTTCGCGACATAAATATCTTTCGTCACTTTCCTTTTATCCATCCTTTCAGTACGGCAAACCCACCTACCACGATTGAATGTATTATTCTCATATACAATTATACGAAATTATTTTGACGCTACGAATACAAAAAATATCGTCAAAATTACACAGAACTATAAGGCGTTATTTAGATGACAAAATACACCGCCTTTCCAACCACCTACTACAAAACGGCATTTCTATTTTGGGGAAAAAATCTACCAATCTTTTTGTACTGTATCCTTTCTTTACACAATTCAATTGTACTATTTCTGTACAATACGGGTGAGAAGACTGAAAATAGAGAAAATATTCAATTTACACATTTTTCAAAACAACCATTTCTACATAACTGCGTAGGTTATATGTAAAGTTAGAGCAGGATCTGAAAAAGTTGTTAGTACTAAATTAATCAATGCATGAATTAGTGTCATCGTTATCTTATCTCAACATCCTATATTGTGATAAGGTGGCTAACAAAGAAAGGTAATATAGTTTTAATTCCAAGGAAGCGATAAAAATGAAAGCACAAACCTTTCTTTTACATAGCCGAGACTGGCAAACGAGCAGATGGGTCACCTAATGGTTAGTTATCTCCATCGCCCATAGACACTCAAGACACAATAAGAATCATGGGTGCGTTGCCAACCTAAAAGGAGGGAATGGAAGGGGAGAGAAAAGATATTAGGAAAGTGCGGAGGGAAATAGGCCACCGGAAATGTCACTCACCGAACGAAACGCGACAGCAAGATGCCACTTTACGTCGGTTTTCTGTGAGATAGTGGTATCAAACCGGTCGAGCCGGCCCATTCGTGCTGTAAACGTAACTGTCTACAGCGTGGCTCTACCACTTAGAAATATGTGTTTAATTTGATATTAATTTTCCACACAGTAACATTGTAATTAACCTGCATCGATTGTCATTACAATTTATAAATATGTTACAGACGCAATATTTTCTCCGCAATAACATCATTTTGGATTTTCGTGAAATTTTTAATTGTTTCAATTTTTGTATGTGCATATATAGTATTTTTGTAGTGTATTCGCTTTAATAAATAAAAAATAAGATTTAATTATATTGTTTATCATTTCCTCGTTTGTAAACTTCCTGGCTTAATTTGCGTCCCGTAACAAATTACACTCCTTTCAAGAAGAGTTGTTTTTAAATAAAACGTCCGGGAAGATTGATGTCCATTAGTAGCTAATTTCCTAAACAATTTCGAAAAAAGGACATAACGTTAAGAAAAAATATATCGTGTTTTTGTCGTTTTAAAATAATAAAAAATCTGTTTATTTAACTATAGTTAATAGTCGAATTTTATTTTATTTATCTACAGTCAGTCGTAAAAACTAAGCCGAATCATTACTGCAACATGCGTGAAAAAGCGTATTGCGTCGACCTCGTATTGATGTGGTACAAGTGCAGGTAAAAAGGAAGTAAAGAGAAATATTAACATAACATAAGCTCACGCCTGTATCCCCGAAGGGGTAGACAGAGGCGCACTAGCGAACTAGAACACCCACATTTCGCCGAGCTTAGTTCCGTCCCAGATGTAATAGGGGGCGAGCCTATCGCCATATCGGGCACAAATTCCAGACTCCGGGCTGATATGGAAAAATCCAATATCACTTTGCCCGACCCGGTGATCGAACCCGAGACCTCAGAACCGTAGTCGTACCGAAATACCACCACGCCACCGAGACAGTCAGGCAAGAAATATTAAATAAACACAAGTATAGAAAGTTAAGTGACCGACTTCCAACTTGATCCGATCGTAACCAACCTTAAAATAAGAATATATCGAACACAAAACGAATATTGAAATTTGGCGGAGATATCGCGTAACATAGTTAAAAAAATACAGACGAATTGAGAACCTTTTCCATTTTGATAGTCGGTCGAAAAAAGCAAATTACTTACATTGTGTTTTTGGCATAGAATTAGGATGCGGCAATCATGTGACTGACTTCGCGCTTCGGTTGACAGGCGAAGGCGACAGCGCGACAGAATACTACATAAATAAATAAATAAATAAATACAACCAACAGTCACACACCTAGTCCTGACCCCACACTAGGTATAACCTGTATCGTGGGTGTCAGAAACTATGAGAGACTTTCAGTCTCACAACACCCAGACTTGAAACAAATATCTGTGGGCCACACAAACATTTGTCTCAATGCGGGAATCGAACCCGCAGCCTCTCGCTTCACAGCCGGCTATTCGCCCGCTACGCCACAGAGGCTGTCGTGCTACACGTGACTACATGCCCATTATCTGGATATTGTTCATTCGACAGACGACCCCCATTTCCTCACTGATAAGCCTGGCTTTACGCTCGTATTCTAGTTCGTCGAAATTAATTTAAATAGGCACATCCTTGTCTTTCCACTCCGCTGAGCGTGAGTCGATTTGAAATTCCCACACTCCGATAGCCCCGTTTCGTTCACTGACTTAAAATTACAACGCCAAGTTACAAACTTTGCAATACGAGCCGGCTTTTTATTTGTTTCGCGAGCGCTCGCCTACGAAAGCTTTAAGTTGCTACTTATATTTTTTACCTCTCGAACCCCGTAGTTGTTGACGTGGAAAAATCTCTCTTCGAGGACTTCGGAGATAAATTACCTGTAAATAAAATATAGGTATCTTTAATGCTACAGCTGTGGTGTATTTTTTTTGAGTATTTCGTAAATGTCATCTCTTGTTGAAACTAAAAAGTAAACGTTTAACGAGGCTTTGAATTATGTGTCTAATGAAAGCAGAACGAATTTATGTAGGACAAAATAAACTCTTGTTTCCGAGTTAAATACGAATTTTATGTGCCAAAACATTTATTGGACATGCGTTCGTGTAGCGATTGACAAATGCGGAGGCGACTTATCTTAAAATCATAAAGTGGACGTAGCCATTCTGTAATACTACAGAGTACAGTCTTTATGTTCATCGTACGGAGTGGTACGTATTGTACTGTTTGTAAAACCTCACATTCCCAACGTTTACTCATAAAATAATATTCTTACAACAATTCCTACAACAGTCTAATAAAATGAACTTGTATATGTACTTCTCCTAACGTCAAGTTCGAAATGCTCGTAAAATCAATGAGACAATGTTTCGAGCGGACTGCTGTAGGACTTCGGTGCGTTGTGAACTGTAATACGTGTGTGTGAACATAGGTTTAGAACAAACGAATAAAGAGCTAGAACAAGGCCAAGCTTTCATTATCGATAGGTGTAGACCAGAGGTCGGCAACATGCGGCCCGTGTATGTCCTATTTGCGGCCCGTGATTAAATAAATAAATACACCCAACAGTCACACTTCTAGTCCTGACCCCACACTAGGTATAATGTGTATCGTGCGTATCAGAAACTATGAGAGACTTTTGGTCTCACAATACCCGAACTTGAAACAAATATCTGTGGCCCACACAAATATTTGTCTCAATGCGGAAATCGAACCCGCGGCCTCTCGCTTCACAGCTGGCTACTCGCAAACTGCGCCACGGAGGCTGGATTGTTTTGTAAATTAGTCATAAAATATATCTAAAATGTTATAGATTCTAGATAGAAAATATGAGGTGAGGCCCGCCTTTACTATATTTTGCCACTTTGTGGCCCCTGCCTACCAAAATGTTGCCGACCACTGGTGTAGACAATGGTTCAGATAAATAGAACGAAAATAGAACCATGAACAAATGCTCATCTCGGTTTTGGTCGTGTAAGGTAGAGGACATAACTAGGATTAGGCCTTTTTCATATGGTAATTATCACTTGTCACGATCCTGGGGGGTTACCACAACCTCTTATAGCAGTATTATTATAATCGTTCTTCGTTTGTTTTGTATGGGAATCGGTATAAGTAAAATTATAATAATACTGCTATCAGTTGTGGTAACCCCCCTGAACCAAACGCGTCTCGATTTACACGAATATAATTTTGTAGAGCGAATAAAGAGTGGGTATTCGCTCGTTTTCTAACCCCACCGTTGTAGATAGTCGAGATTTCGAAAACTATAACACATATATACCGAGTGACTTTTTTAGCGTCAGGAAAAAAATATATACGACAGGTATATCATGTAGAAGCCATTGGTATATTTATATTTCATTTTTTCTGTTTTTGCCGTGTGGTGTAAAATATAACTTTTCAGTACAGATTAATAATTTACAGTATTTTTGTACATAGCGGTTACTTCGAATACTAAAAATTACTGGAAATTATAAAAAAAATAGTAATGTTTATTGATAAATTATATTTTACATCACGTAGAAATAACAGAAAAAATTAAAGTAAGTACGACAATAGCCTACTTGACGTACCTATCACATAATTTTTTTTTCCTAGCACTTAAAAAAGTCACGCGGTATATATGTAGACTCACTCGTGTTTCTTGTGAAATTAGGGAGTTTCCCTCCTTTTAGGTTAGCAACACATCCATGATTTTTCTGTGTCTTGGTTATCTATGGGTGGCGTAGGTGACCCATCTGTTCGTTTGCCAGTTTCTGCTATAAAAAACATAATTTGGATAAATGGAAGTGTAGTCATGTGATAGACTGCCTCGGTGGCGTAGTTGTAGACTCAGCCCTATATCACTTCTAGGACGGAAATGAGCTCGGCGAAATGTGGGTGTTCTAGATCTCTAGTTCACTGCTACCTTCTCCTATAAGGACACAAACGTGTATATATGTGACATATCGTTCCAGATATTTGACTAGCGCAATGGTTGGACGCGTTCTCGTATCATCTACGAATAAACATGAGTACGCACTGAAAATAAAATATTATGCGATCACATTTGAAACGCACCGACCGAAATAACGCTGTGTCACTGAGCTGTGGTCCATACTATGTGTCACCGTGTCCACTGGCCTATTACGGCTTAACTAGTATCGAAAAGTAAAGTGAAAGTAGAGTGACGAAAGAAATTTATGTAGCGAAAGTAAATGGTAGCATCGGCCGAGAACGTCCTAGACGTACCTTTATGGACCAAATTGGCGATATTTTAGAAAAGGGCTAAATAAGGAGTTCTCGTAACCGACGAGCGTGCATGAAAAGACTGATGACTGTGGAAGAAGCAAAAGAGGTGTGTTTGAACCGAGGCTATTGGCGCTCCTTAGTCTCTGCCTACCCCAACGGGAAACAGGTGTGAGTTTATGTACGTATGTATGTAGTATCGAACAATAACTGAATACAGAAAAATTACGATCTGCGCCTGTTAAACAGCAAATTTATAGAACCAGATTTTTCTGATTCAGACCGACTCAGATTTTGAGTGGTGGAGCCACGCTGTATAATTACGTCTACAAGCTCGAATGGGCTGGCTCAACCGGTTTGATACCGCTGTCTCACATAAAACCGACGTAAAGTGTCAGCTTGTTGTCGCGTTTCGTTCGGTGAGTGAGATTTCCGGTGGCCCCTTTCCCCCCTTCCTTTCCATTCTATCCTTTTAGGTTGGCAACGCACCCATAATTCTTTTTGTCTTGGGTGTCTATGATATACTTACCATCAGGTGACCCATCTGTTCGTTTGTCAATCTCTTCTATATAAAAAAATATATCTTCATTGATTTAACATAACATAAGCTCACGCTTGTATCCCCGGAGAGGTAAGCAAAGACGCACTACCGAATTAGAACACCTACATTTCGCCGAGCTTAATTCAGTCCCAGATAGGGGGCGAGTCTATCGGCATATCGGGCACATATCGGGCACAAATTCCAGACACCGGACTGATATTGAAAAAATCTAATATTACCTTGCCTGACCCGGGGATCGAACCCGAGACCTCAGGACAATAGTCTTACCGAAATATAACTACTACGCCAACGAGGCAATCAATTCATTTTATTTCTTATTTATCTTCTTCTTTCTTTTATTTATCTTTTATATGTTTTATAGAAGGGAGGGGAGAAACTGACTAACTGACTGATGCAGCCGAAACTGATGGTACTAGGAATTTGAAATTCTAAACACGGCTTTCTTTTACGACGAGCATTAAGAAAGGATTTGGAAATTTTTCTTTTTAAGGAAATGTAACGGGGATGAAAGTTTGTATAGTGAAAATACAAATACGACGGGATAGACTCTCAGCGGGCCTAGCCGTGAGCAAAAGCTAGTTAATCATAGAATAAGACACTTTAAGTAAAGCACGCATTAATTATAATTCTAAGAGTTTTCACTTAAATTGACCAAAATCCTATGAATGTTGAAGTCTTTTTAATCTTTAGGTCACTTGCAGCTCCGCTATGAATATCGATTTATGTCAAATCTCAATTTAGTTATATAGGCAAGAGCTGTAGATTAAATCGAGGTTAGGAAACTCTAACTAACTAACTCTAGATTAGTAATAGTCCTGCAAGTCATCCTTAGTGATTATAACGCCAGCAAGGTTGACTGGTAGAGAATGCCGCTGACATTAAGTCCGACTGTACATATCTGAGTACAAAGCCCCTTACTTATAAAAATATTTAAGCGCTGCTTATCTTTAACCACAGGTTGTATCTTTCATTATTAAACAATGTAACGCAAGGAAAAAAGTGACAGGCTATTCTAAGCGAAAAGATAAGATTATTTTTACGGATTTTATCACGATTTGGTTTTAATTTTTATTAAGGACTGTCAGTCCAACCCGTGACTGACAGACTGCAAAGCCTTCGAAACGTCGGGAATAAAAATTAAAACCAAATCGTGATAAAATCCGTAAAAATAATTTTATTTCAATGAATAGCATTCGCGTAAACTTAAGAAATCAGTACGAAAAGATAAGCGAAAATGTTTTTATAACTAAGGTCCATGGTGTTTAAAAAAAACTTTATGCCTGTTGTTAATCCAATTTTTAACGAAACCCCAGCAATTTTTCAAATTATTTAAACAAAAGCTGTTGAGCAATCATTTCACGAAACACCCGAGTCATTTTCTGGCAAATAATCAAACATTTAGCAATTAGGCTTAGTCAAAGCTTTAGCAGGTATTCTAATCGAGCCTAAGTAAACAGACCTTAACGATAAGATGTTAATTCCTGATGAAAATAAACAATTTTAACATCATAATGACACTTAAAAAATACAATCTTCATAACGTTTCTCAGTCTAAAACGTTATTTTTGACCGACTTCCAAAAAGGAGAAGGTCCTCAATTCGTCTGTATTTCTACGATACAAAACTGTAGAACTGCAGCGATAGCTCAGTTGGGTGTGACTGCCGAGACAAGTCGTTGGAAGTTCAGGCCAACCCAACCAAAGGAGCATAGACTCTGGTGTGTTTTTCATTGTGAATGATTGCTTGCTATAACGTTGAAGGAAAACATCATGAGGAAACCTGCATACCCGATAATTTCATCACAAGAACTTCGAAGGTATGTGACCACTGATAAACCCATTGTTTGTCTGTGGTCGCTAGTTTTTTTTGGACTACACTACGATTACCATCAGGTGCAGTGTAGTCACTATGCCGTGTCCAGATAAAAAAAGGTGGTTTGCAAATGTACCTACTGTAGGTGACCCAATAGCCTTGAGAAATTTTGAACTTTACCGCTAGATTGCTAGCCAGCCCCTTTTTATATTTAGTTATTATTGCTACCAACTTTATGAAACACCCTGTATCTAATCATAACCTTCTTTCTAAAGTCGGTAGGAAACAAAACTGATACAACTATAACTCATGTTGAAACGTTATGCTTTTGACATAAAAACTGTCGTCTCGCTGTGCTTCCTGAACCGTCTCAGTGTTCAGTTGGACACGCTTTTATACCGAACTATGTTCCACACGATTACTCTCTAATGATTGTCACTATAAAGAAAGCCAGAAGCTGGACGTAAAAATAATGTATGACTGGAGATTTCTTATTGGATATAAGCGTGTTTTTACAAAAAAACGTTAAAACGAATGCGAATTTGGGCATGGTGATGAAGTGTTTTGTTGGGTGCTTTTGAATTCCTACAATATAATATATTTTACGGTCTACCCTTAAAACTACATAACCAGGGTGGCTGATCATAACGCTCAACCCAAAATGGACTTTATAATATTTGCTAGCTATGACGGAGTATTTCGGCGACGACAAGTACCTAACTAAAAACATATTTGTTTTAAAGGAGTAACGTCATTTGCTTAGGAAGAAAATATTGCAATTTTCCCTAAAAACTAATGTTAATGCCCCAATTCAAATTATTTAGATTATTATATTTTCTTTTGAATTCGATAGAGCTTGTTCCAAGGGTGCTCTCATAAAAATTTGGTCAAGATCGGATTAATTTTGAGCCAGTTTTAAGTTTTGAAACTTGTAATTCTAAACTTAAATCACTATGGCCTGAAATGTAGTAGAAATATAATAAGTAACGTAAGCAGAGCCACGAACGGACACCTAGTTTCAATTGAAGTTATTAAGTGACCGTGAATCAAACAAACATGTTTACGAGAACAAATATAAAAACGTTGGAGCGACAAATACTAAGAAACAATTTACTTCTGTTTCAATCATAAATGAATTCATAGAACCGGATAAAGTAATATTTTTTTACTAATTTCGGAGATGTTACGTGTCAGATTTTGTTTGCGTCAACCGTCGCGACATTTGCTACGTCAGCATGACGTTAATCTCGGTACACTCAGCGTTTTATCACGCGTTTTATTTCTAACGAAATCAGGAATAACGCGTGTAATGTTGCCAACCCAAAAACAAACCAAATTGTACCTACATTACGAACATTATACTAAGCGAATATTTTTCTAAAACAACTTTGACATGCATAATTCAGCCAACAGAATATTATCTAGAACCTAGCACTCAGGGAATTTGTAAAATCTTCTCAAAAATAGAAAAGTCATAAATCTTTGAAAACCGTTGAAATGTATCAACGTGTAATGTCATGAGCATTGACGATTACCATTGACGGTCACCAACCATGACGGTGCGAGCTTTGATAGAATAGCTAATATAAAAACAATTCAATTCCTACTACAAGGAGAACGTTTATAAAAACCAAAAATTGTTTTTTTTTTAATCAATTATTAAGCATGGGAATTTAAAATCGGAATACACCTGTAAATCCCCGCAATCAGTATAGGAATGGCTTTGTGTATGCTAAGAATAATTAATTATCCAATAGTTGGTTTGCAATCTCTCACATCCAATCCGATGAGCCAGAAAAAATATTTTGGTGACAAATTCAAGTTTCCATAATTCAAAAACTACATCGCCATTACGCCCCCACTCTTCCTATTTTCAATATTAAAACCAAAGGTAAAGTGATACTGGATTTTTTCAGTATCAGTCCGGAGTCTGGAATTTGTGCCCGATATGGCGATAGGCTCGCCCTCTATCACATCTGGGACGGAACTAAGCTCGCGCGAAATGTGGGTGTTCTAGTTCGCTAATGCGCCTCTGCCTACCCCTACAGGGATACAGGCGTTAGCTTATGTATATGTGTATAAAATAATGTACAAAATCATAGCAAACTCAATATTGGTATTCTTTTATATGACAGTTGGGTGTAATTAAAAACCTTCGTATCGGGTTGATTAACCGATACAGGTTATTAAGAGGATTGCTCATAGCTCCGCATTCGTTCTGGCACCGAGCCAGGAGTGGCATCGTCGGGTGTCAGAACACAATAGCGCCCACGGCCTCTGGTGCCGCAAATATATGAGTTCAGTTGTCATTGTACGGGATGTAACTGGCTGCGATCGCGCCAGCATGCCGCTATCGCTATGGGCACAAACAAATTGTATTAATTAAACTTCTTTTAAATAACGTCTTGTTTGGAATAGTATGTGTCCTTTTCTGCATGGAGGTAACGCGTGTATGTAACGCCTTTATGGCGACTTACATCACTTAGACAATTCTTTATTTCTCGAATTATCTTAAATCTTAACTTAAGAATACGAATGAAGTGTATGTTAAATCGAGTTCGAGGGCTAAGTAACGTTAGATTAGTAATAGTTCTGTAAGTCAAGTGTTAGTAGGATTTCCAGTGTGCCCATTTCTTTCCCAATTCCGGTTCCCCTCCTTTTAGGCTGGCAACGTATCGATGATTCTTTTTGAGTATTGGGTGTCTATGCGCGGTGGAGATCACCTTCCCATCAGGTGAGCCACCTGCACGTTTACCAATCTCTGCTATAAAAAAAGAAGTCTTTCGTTCTAGCAGAAAAGAAGAAAGACGGATTACTACTACTACTACATTTATAAGTATAAAAATTATGGGCATTCCATAATCAATAAATACAAGGCGCAAAACCAAAGACATTCAACAGTACATAGACGGGACAACAGTGCGAAAATTGCCATCTAAAAGTTGTGACCTCGTGGTCATAAGTTATTAAGTCATATTTGAAACAACGCGCGCAAGGTTGTGCCAGCGTAATAATGTTTAGACAATAATATTGTCTTAAGTGATTCTTAAACATTCACCGAACATTCTAGTGTGTAAATTGTAATAGCGCCCTTCCATTACAATAAGTGGTAGATAGCGTCATTGACGTTTAAGATATTTTTTTGTATGGAAACTTGCTTGATGGCCCCTCTATAGTCAGTAATATTAAATCTCTTTGCACAAAAAGAATTGAAAACAAATCTTTAAATCTGCAGTCCATCCAATGATACCAATCATTTAATTCGAAGGGTTTCCGTTTTGACAGAACCCTAAAGAATGGGAACGGGCTAATGGCCCTTATGGGAGACAATTACCGGCGCCTATGGATATATGTACATATCCGGCACCAGGGGATATATAACAGGGGATGTATCCATTGATACATAACAGGTTTTTATTTTTCTTGCGAACTATTAATTCTGATTTCATAGTAAATGGCTTCAAAATATGTACAAAATATTAAGGTAAAATTGTATTCATCTCGTCGACTCAATGGTCTTGGTCGGTGGCAGCATATATGGGCTGTGGACTGGGAGGTCGTGGGTTAGATTCCCAAGTCGGGCAAAGCAAAATTTCTAATTTAAATTGCCCGGGACTGCAACCACCAAAGAGGGTTGACATCAGGCATACAGTCGATCGTAAAAACTAAACCGAATCCTTTCTGCAACATACTTGCATAATTGTGTTACTACGACTCCACATTAAAGTGGGATAAGCGCAGGTATGAAAAAGCCTTATACATATTAACAAATCAGTATTGTACGTAATCACAATTCACATGTACACTGTACAGTACAATCCAACAAGTAACCAAGAACATTGTACTAACTAACACTTAGGTCTGTGATGTTCGTACTAGCGCTGAATGAGAATGAATTGAAAGCGGCGCGACGCGAGTGCCGCCCGTAGACCAGTGACGTGCACAAGAATTTCGATGAAAGTAGACAAACACTTTTTCGAAATATCATTTCTTCAACTTTAATAACTATTACTTTCATCACAATCCCCGTGTCGATTTAAAATACAAACTCGGTGCCAGTGGCCGAACTATACTATTGGGGGCCCTTGGCAAATTCATCCGGTGCTGCCTATTGGCCGGCGTGGAGGCGCGTTAGTGGTGACGGCATTTTCGCTCCGGGGCTTCCTCGGCCTGCGCGGGGGCCCCCTTTCATCGGAGGCCCGGGACATTTTGACCCGTGGCCCTACAGTTACGCTACTGCTGGGTATATGCCGACTATTTTGAATATTTGATTTTGGTCGTGATTCTTATTCTTTGTTTATGTAAATAGCAAATTGTCAGAGTAAGCAGTGGCTTTGTCTGGTGAATGCTAAGCCCGTGGCCTTTTTGTCCATTTTAAGGGCACAATGATTAATTGGGTATACCCCGTTAATCCTTTTACTTATTATATTTTATTGAAGTAAGAGTAAATTTATATTACATAAAACAAAAGCTCACGCCTGTATCCCCGAAGGGGTAGGCAGAGGCGCGCTAGCGAACTAGAGCACCCACATTTCGCCGAGCTTAGTTCCGTCCCAGATGTGATAGGGGGCGAGCCTATCGCCATATCGGGCACAAATTCCAGACTCCGGGCTGATATGGAAAAATCCAATATCACTTTGCCCGACCCGGGGATCGAACCCGAGACCTCAGAACCGTAATAAACCGTAAATTTATATTACCTTAAAATAAATTGTACTTGTGCCTTGTAGTGATGAACAAATAAAGTTAATTATTTCTTTCTTTCTTTATATTGACTGCACGCCACTGCCAAGCCAATGTAGAGCCCTTGGTCCTACCCACTGGCCGGTGGCCGCCGTCGGCTTTTATGCTCGTCACGGACCGGCCCAACCCAAATAAACGCGATATTGGTATACATTTGTGTAAGTAACCGTTTGTTTTATTATTTCTCTCCACCAAAATTCTCATCCACCCTATTCGTATTGGTTTCATTCATATTTTTTGGCTTTTCCGGACAAAAGGACGTACAATAAAAGCGCCCTTAATTACGTCCAGGCCCGTTTTCCGGCTTTATATCGGCCTGAATGGCATCGCGTTTCAATTCATCATATTTGATATTTTAGAGTAAATACTCTTACATAAAAGTGGTTTTCTGTGAGGAGACATCTGCTTATGAAATCAATTTCCTCCACAATTCTATGTCGGTACATAAACTCTGTACACAATATTTGCTCGAAAATATCCCATTTGAAAAGATTAAAGCGGTATGTTTTGATAGACAGTCGTAAATAGATCCTTTTGGTGGAAAATTCCTTTCATCAAATTCTGAATGTAATAGATAAGTAAATAAGTATCATCATGGAACGTTTTATCGTCAAAGGCCGCATGGAGATGAACATCAGATAATATGATTTATATTTCTCTAAGAATTGTTGCCGTACCAAATATCATTTTACTGTTCAACTACGAGTACCTGAACGCATCCTTTGATACGAACAGGTCTTGAGATAAAATCTTTTTGATATGTTTTTTACGAGTCGCTTAAGTGTACTCCATATTGTAGGAAAAAATAGGTTTATTTACCTTTGAACCTTAATTTAGTCTGTTTTATCTGAGATATAAAAACAAGATAATACCAAAGCATAACTGTCAAAGTGATGTTAGTATGGAGCTGGAACATTTACCTAGAAATAGCCCTATCTACCCACTTGTCCAATTGAATTGTCCAATCATTGGACAACTGAGACCAATTAATCCCAGTTGTACCACTGTACTAATAAGACCGGTATTTTAGTGCGTATTATCCAACTACATACATACTACATCTTTCTTTCTTTCTACCTCACCTTAATGTGGGGTCGGCGCTACACACTTATTCAAGCACGTTGCAGAAAGGTTTTAGCTTAGTTTTTACAACCGGCCACCTGCCAGACGTCAACCCCTATTGAGGGATTACAAGGACACATACATACTACATCATCATCATCATCAGCCACAGGACTACATACATACTACATATTACATCGCCGTGTCGTATTTTTATGATAATGAATTGTTTGAACAACAAAGAGGGTAAAACAAATTCTTCAAAGGCGGTCATGAGCTGCAATCTATTATAGGATGAGGGCAGAAACTTAGTCATGTGTTGTTTGGAGAAGTGATTTAGTTCAACAAATATAGGCAATGCGGTGACAAGGCACACTTGCATAACAAATGCTCTCCTAGCAATGTTATCGGAATGCAAAGCATCTGTTTTACATAGTGATGCCGTTGCACGCCCCGGGCATGACGTCATGCATGCCAAGATTGTTCTCAGCAGATTAACTATTTCATAGTAACAATCATTCATACAGTCATGTTATCACCGAGGATAATAAATATAAAATAAACATAAGCTCATGCATGTATCCACGAAAAGGTAAGCGGAGGCGCACTAGCGAACTAAAACACCTACATTTCACCGGGCTTAGTTCTGTCCCAGAAATTAAAGGTGTGAGCCTAAATTCCAGACTCCGGGCTGATATTGAAAAAACCCAAACTTTGCCCGTCCTGGGAATCGAACCCGAGAAGACCTCAGGACGTTAGTCGTACCGAAATATAACTACGCCGCCAAGGCAGTTAATGAATATGTTAAGCAATAAACTAACAACTTACCAATAGACAACAAATAATGTAAACAATATTTTACATAATAAATAAAAAATACCTATATCCCGAAAGGGGTAGGCAGAGGCCAACTAGAGAACTAAAACACCCACATTTCGCCGAGCTTATTTCTGTCACATATGCTGCATCTGTAGAGGAATAAATAATAAATTCTGTCCAGTAGCTTTATAAAACGACAATTATGAATAAAGAATTTTATCGAACCTTCGATAGGCTTAAAACGTATTTTAACTAATATAGGTTTATACCATCAATAAGGGTTTTATTATGAAAAAGACTACTAACCCCTCTCATTAGTAGAGGCGGCCCGTGCCCAGCAGTGGGACAGTAATACTACAAGGCTAATATAACATAACATAACATAAGCTCACGCCTGCATCCCCGAAGGGGTAGGCAGAGGTGCACTAGCTAACTTGTACGCCCACATTTCGCCGAGCTTAGTTCCGTCCCAGATGTGATGGGGGAGAGCCTATCGCTATCGGGCACAAATTCCAGACTCCGGCCTGATATGGAAAAATCCAATATCACGTTTCCCGACCCGGGGATCGAACCCGAGACCTCAGGACGGTAGTCGTACCGAAATACAACCACGCCACCGAGGCAGTCTACAAGGCTAATATTATTATTATTAAAACAGTAAGAATACATTACAAACAAATCTCTTTGTACTATTGCTGGGAGCTCTTCTCGTGGGTATTTAAACATCCGAGGCCATCCTAAACCAGGTGCTCTCTGATCACGTAGATCCGAACGTCGATTCGTAACAGGCACACGTGATGCTACTGCAAATATGCACAATTCCTTTGAGATGTTCGGCCGATAGCACTTCCATGAGGGACCTGAAGGGAGCCGGCCTGGTACAATGAGTTTTGCACAATCTTTTGTATTAAATTCTGTTGTAGAACGTGAAATGGAATCTTTCTATCCTTATTGTCCTACTTCAATGTGGGGTTGCTGAAAGAATTCGGCTTTAGTTTTTGCGACCGATATACTCAATTCCCTCGGGATTATCCCTCTGGTTTCGGGAAAATCGTGTTAGACAAATCTTTTGCCCGATCGGGGATTTGAAGCCAGAACCACCCGGTCATATACTAAACATCCCATATACCAGCTAACCCGATAGCTCCGGTAAATGTGAACTAATTTTCAATCAACTTCAAAAAACGAGAAGATCCTCAATTCGTCTGTTTTTTTATGTATGTTCCCCGATATCTCCGTCAAATGTAGACCGATTCAAGATTCTTTTGTGTTCGATAGAGGTTATTCCAAGAGCAATCACCTATTTTGGTCACGATCGAATAAATTTTGAAGTCGGTCCCTTAAGATTTTTCAAGATTAATTTTGTTCGATAAGGCTTACTCCAAGAGAAGTCCCATATTATATTGACCAAGAGGTGAAGAGGGTTTTGAAATCAGTTTTAAGTTAAACTATAGATTATTGCATTAAAGCTTTAAATTGACAAAACAATCTTTATTTCCTAGACGTTCGTATCATGTTACTGTACCCACATTTCCTATTAAAATATTTTCATAAGGTATTGTTTGAATGAAACAACTGAGCGCTATAATTTATTTTAATGGCGCTCAGACGTCGCGGAGTAAGTTCGTCGAGTTTTCTTTAGACAGCCGCGTCATTCCAACAAAGTAAGCACTGTAACATCATCATGATTAATTTACTCGCATTAAAATTGCCGTAAACGAGAAATGTTACCAGTCAAATTACTTTGGCAAGAAAGACACGGCCGCCCTACCTCTTCATTCGTAATTTAGATCGCGGCAAACTTTTCGAAATTAATGTATTCAATTTGAGACGGGCTGGGTTAAATCGAAGCCGAAACCGATAAATCCGCGTCTCTAGTCCATCGCAGGATCATAACTTTATAAGCCACCTGTAATTGATCCTGTGTAATTTTCTAATTCTCCGACGGGGAACACTAAATCCTGATTTTCTAACTAGATTCATTTATTTTAAACACCCTATTTGTTTTGAGTTATATAGGTTGTTAAATGGCCAATCTGTGCTAAAATTCTGCATGAAATGTGCTGGGATTAGACGACATTCTAACGAGTAAAATATGGCTGGCGTAAAATGACGTGGCGAGGTATTTCGCAGAACAATATTCGCTACATTTTTGGTAGTTCTTTTCAGTAGCGTGGTTGGTTATAAAGGCAATGCAATTTCGCTTATCGTTCTTTCCTTCTAAATGGCCGAGGTAACAAAATGGACTACAGTACAATGCACAGTAAAATGAGTCTGGCAGCGTTCTTTGAAATGCCTTGTTACTATTCCGTTAGATAATAAAAGTAAGTTGAATTATTCCTATATAAGAAAACGTGGTTCCATTTTATAATAATAATATGATAAACATTGATGTGACGAACTGATTTGCTACGAACGATTTTACGCCTCCTTCATGTGAAGGCGTACATGGTCTGTGGACTGGGAGATGCTGGGTTCGACTCTTAGGGCGAGCAAGCGGTTTTTCTAAACATAATTTGTCCGAAACACGATCCTTGAGAGAATCCACGCTGAAGACAGTAACGTCTACCGGCTCAACCGGTTTGATGCCTATCTCACAGAAAAGCAACGCGAAGTGGCAGCTCACTGTTGAGTTTCGTTCAGTGATTTCCAGTGTCACAAATGCCCCCTCCCTTTCCTAATCCTTACACCCGCCTTTAAATCAACGTACTCGTGATTCTTTTGGTATCACGGGTCTGTTGGCGGTATAGATAATTTATCAGCAGGTGACCCACCTGCTCGTTTACCAATATCTGCTATAAATATTCACAAGTTAAAAAAGACTTACGATCCGACTTCAAAATTTATTAAATTATCCGAATAAATGTATCCGATTGTGACTAAATTTTGTGGGATCACCCTTGGAATAAGCTATCAAACACAAAAAGAATATTGAAAATCGGTCCATATTTGGCGGAGATATCGCCAAACATACATAAAACACATACAGACGAATTAAGGACCTTCTTTTTTTGACGTCGGTCGAAAACATCAAACATAGTATTTTCTCTATTGATATTCCAGATCCATCTTCCATCCAGATACATCTTTACAAAAAAGGAATCAAAACGCTTGTTCGTTAGATATTCACTCCATATGAAGAATATACATATTTTCTTTACGTCCTGATAACCTTGGTTCCAAAAAAAGTAAATATGTTAGGCGCGTGCAGGGAAGGGTTGGGCCCTTTAAACATTCATGTGTGGGACTAACATCCATTGTTTTTATTATAAGCATTGCAGGGTTTTGTTCTTTTTCCTCATTAGAATTATCATAATACAGCGTTTGAGTGTTGGTATATGCAAAAATAACATAACATATAACATAAGCTCACGCCTGTATCCCCGGTAAGGGGTAGGCAGAGGCGCATTAGCGAACTAGAACACCCACATTTCGCCGAGCTTAGTTCCGTCCCAGATGTGATAGGGGGCGAGCCTATCGCCATATCGGGCACAAATTCCAGACTCCGGGCTGATATGGAAAAATCCAATATCACTTTGCCCGACCCGAGGATCGAACCCGAGACCTCAGGACTGTAGTCGTACCGAAATACCACCACGCCACCGAGGCAGTCCCTTATATGCAAAAATGTATGTTTTCTCTGAAGACTTCTATGTATTACGTTCTTCAAAGACTTGGTTGGACTCTGGTTTCCTAGTAGATCAAACTTTAAGCTCTGTATACAGGCTGAATGCCACCTCACCGGGGCAACACCAGATTTTCCCGCTCTATCAGTCACGGTTAGTTCTGTAAGCCAGGATCAACAACGGCACGCATTTATCGACAGCGAGCAGTGACCACACTTTGCTGTCAATTTTACAATACTTGAAACTAAATTAAAATAATTTAGTTCATAATTTACTACCTCATGTAAAATGACACGACGTCAATTATATATCTCGCATTTATCTCATACATATCCTTTATGTCCCCCTTTGAAGTGGAAATTTCCAAAAATCCTTTCTTAACGGATGCTTATTGCTTACGTGATGATGCATACACACCAACCGAACGAAAAATCACGAATGTATGCCTGTTACATTCACACAACAGCGAAAGTTTGTTTGTATAACCGCAACTAGCGTAGATTCGCGAACGTTCATCCGGTTAGTGTGTACACGCCATTATAAGATAAACCTATGTTCCAAACAGCTATCCGACTTATAAAGCATGCATTTTAACAATTGATAATTTATACACGTGCTCAATTTCTATCGCAACTTTACTTATGACAAAACCCACTTGATTATCCGGAAAAACAACTCTTAGTAACAAAGATTTATTATAAAATAAAGTAACAGGTTCTTTGAGTAAATATTGTTATGTATGTCCGCCATTTCAGTCCCGATCGCCAACGGCAAAATGGAACAACGGTTTAAAGTAACTGTCACAGAGAGAAATATCCCCGACGGGAGACACGTTTAATGTACAACCTGCAGTACGGTACAGCTTTGAGTTATTTTATACCATAGCTTAGATAAATGAAATGAAAATTAAAGGAAAAAGAGTTGTTTATAATCGATTTTCATTAATTAAGTACACGATGTTGTTCTGTGTTGTTTACAAATAAAGATTCATGTTTGATGACATTTTTGTTTACAAGTATTATTGAGTTAGTCATAATATCATATCACTCTTAGGGCGACTTGAACTTATATCTCATTCGTATATTTTTTTAATTCGTGTTTAGGACGAACTCTAGATTAGTAATAGTGGTGCAAGTCATCTTACGTAATGGTTTTCTTTTTCCATCTGCCCTGATCCCACTTCAATGAAAGTCGGCACAACATATTTTTAAACATGTAGCAAAAATGATTTGGTTTAGCTGTCACTACTGTCTGGCTATCTAACGTCAAATTCTTTTGACGTGGGATTCAAACCCGAAACCTTCTGGACCATAGTCCATATACGCTGGTATTAGACTAAGATGGCGACTATCATTCTTAAACCAAACTTAAGGAAACTAATGAATACCATTATTATAAACGTTTCATTTTATACAGTTACCAAGAAAACTGCTAAATATTTGCAACAATATAGTAAAAGATGTCATCAAAAATAATAAAAATATTTTTTTCTGTAGTAAAAGTGGCGGAGATAAGCAAAGATTATTATGACAATAGAGCGGCTCGTTTTCTGGTTCAGTAAATGGTCCAAACAAAATAGCAAGGACCCGGTCACCCGGTCAGTCAGACATTCTGAATACCAATGAAGCAGTTTCTTTTATGACAATTACACCCGGCATATGAAACAATATCTTTGGAACATTCACTGAATTCTCCATTATTTTGTGTTCAGATGTTTGAACAATTTTCATAGTTGGGAAAGTAAATGGTATTTTTGATGCTATTAATTAAATATTATGAAGAAACGTTATTTGGAGAATATGAATATGAAAAATTGAATTTACGACCCACATATCAATTTGTAGATCGTACTCTATACCTGAATTATGCGTAATCCTTGCTGGAGACTTTATAAATATAATCAAAATTACAATAAAATTTTTGAAACATTATATAACATAAGGCCTAACCCCTCTCATTAGTAGAGGAGGTCCGTGTCCAGCAGTGGAGCAGTAATATTACAGGGCTAATATTATTACATAACATAAGCGCACGCCTGTATCCCCAAAGGGGTAGGCAGAGGCGCACTAGCCAACTAGTACACCCACATTTCGTAGAGCTTAGTTCCGTCCCAGATGTGATAGGGGGCGAGCCTATCGCCATATCGGGCACAAATTCCAGACTCGGGGCTGATATGGAAAAATCCAATATCACTTTGCCCGACCCGGGGATCGAACCCGAGACCTCAGAATAGTAGTCGCACCGAAATACAACCACACCACCGAGGCAGACATTACATATTAATGAATAAAAATCAATGCATAAACTAATATTGATAATTTTTAAGGTAAAATTTAAAATAAAAATAAATAAAAAAAATACATAATGCAAGTTACATTGTGATTATATAACCTACTGGAAAAAATATAAAGTTTGATGTCGCCATCTTAAAAGTCGTTTTGTATTCTTGAAACGTCTAGAAACCATTCCTTCAAAGAGATAGCGCTTTATTCTGCAAAGAACTTGACTTAAACCTCTACTAAAATAATAGAGTTGCGAAACAGAACGTCTTTGTCGACATTCGATGTAAGACATACGACCGTGTTGCCTTGCAAATAATGTTCTTCTTTAAGTTATGTAACATTATAAATAAAATACCGGCAGAATTTATCAGGTCGATCGTAAAACAACTCACTATTTTTACCCAATTTAAATTAATGACACTGCCTAAGGGCGACTTGCAACACTATTACTAACCTACAGTTAGTCCTAACTTCAAGTTAAATTAAAAAAAATATATATGAATGACATGTCAGTTAGGACTAACTGTAGGTTAGTAATAGTGGTACAAGTCGCCTTACGGCCGGTTTCAATAAACGATCTCAGTTTAGAGTGCAGATAGATCGCGATTATGAACCATTCAAATCACGTTATTTGACGGAGTCATGTTCAAACTGTGTTCTTATTGGCTAATTATTGTAATTCATCTGCACATTCGAACTAAGATTGTTTATTGAAACCGGCCGTTAGTCTTTATATTGACATAATCCCCTACATTAGCTGAACGCCATTAGCCAGTCAAAACGGAATGTACGGTGTAATGTAGCTAGAGACCTAATTTTTTTATTTTATTTTATTTTATTTAATTTATTTATTTCAACTAGCACTACCACATCATACATATTAATCATAAAAGAAAAGAACAAAACTTAAATAATACAATCAATTCAGATATGTATGACAATTATGGCGTACCTAACATTTGCCGCAAATGTGCTCGAAAATAGAAAATTGATCTCTTTAAAAGAAAATATTAAAATGACTTTGCTTTAACCAGCGAGTACGTTGCGTAAAAATACGTTCGTAACAATTCAGTATTATTTAATACAGACGCTATCAAATCCACGAGCAATTTAAATTTAACTGAATGTTTTAATAACGTTACCTACTTCTATCCTTATAATCGTTTAATCCTCGTTAAATAAAACTATACATTATTTTTAGATCAGAAAACACTTTTATGACGAGAAACTTAAAGGGACTAACATAACATCTTTTAGTTTTGAAAATGAATTTTGCATACAACAAAATAGACACTTTAAAATAAGCTTTGGAGATAAAATACTACAGACATGTGTCTCGAGTCGGGAATCGAACCCGCGACCTCACGTTTCACAGCCGGCTACACGCCCGCTGCGCCACGGAGGCTGTCACGGAGTAAACAAACTTCGCAAAATTTTGTGCTTTTTTACTGTAATGCCGATTCGATATTTCTATTACCTGTATTCTTACTTCAACAAGTCTATTAGTATAACTCGATTATAGTAAATACGGGAATTCGAACCGTTCAATTTAACTAAGGAATGTATTCGGTTCGCTGATTTCTGAAGCCATGAGTCACAAGTGCGGAGTATAAGTGAATTGGCCGCTGGCGCGACGATACGCCATATTGGAATATGAAATCCCCACGCGACTATGCGGTTGTGGCTTTTATTGCCCGACTTTTGCCGAACGGAAAAGAGTTTTCGGCAGGAGCGTACCCAGAAACTTTAAGTGGGTCGAACCCCTGCTATAAAATATCGTGAATGGCAAATCGATCTGTTAGCATTCGACCGGAATAATTGTGCGTTGCATTAAAGAGATTGTAAAGCTATTTGCGCATCATTAAATTCTCATTTACTTCATAATATTTGTGGCGCTCTCATGTTTATTTACGTAACTCTATTTCTTGTGAACTTAATTTTATAGGCAATTATAATTGTTTATCGTAAATATAAAAAACACATTAGTCATTTTTCTAACCAGTGTAATTAAGTAACGCCCGAATGGTCATACTCCACTCAAGTTTAACGGCTTCTTACATTGACTTTTCCCATACCATTTTGACAGATAAGGCGACCTTAAGTGTATGAACATTCGGCGGTAATTTGTGCAAAAGTGATATAATCACTACCCGAATAAGTTATATTATCCTTAATCTTCCAAATCTTTTTATTACGCCTCGCATTTCTAGCCACCGTTGCTACATGTCTAATAAAATATTTACTCAAATTCAACAAAACCAGGCTTGTTTGTTTCGATTTTGTTTACACATGAAGTTTTCATGGGATCTGTGCGACAGTGCGACCTCCTTGGCTACACGCCTGCCCGATATCTCTATCCTCTTGATAAATAGTGTTGTTTTCGCCAAGCTCGGTGTTGTTTGTTCGCAGTCCTGTTAAAGGCTCTATTGTAGCTACTATCCACTACCCAAGTATCGGGTACAGGCAGCGGTTAACATGAAAACATCACAGGCGCCGACTCCTATGTCTGATTGTTTTATAGCTTTGATTTCAATAAAAAATGATAAAACATAAAAAGTATTTATTGCATAGCGGATTAGGCTGTGGTGTCGAAAACAAAGTCATCATGGTTATACGAGTACGACGATCTTGTGTTCATACCTTTATATAAGGATGTTTTGAGACAAACACATCATCCAACATATTATTTTATTTGTCTGCATGATTGATAGTTATTATTTTACCTATTTAAATCTAAGTATACTGAATCATAAGACAATCACAAATTGTTTAACATTAGAATGTCCCCAAATATGCTGTGTTATTAGCTTTTACTCCTACATTACAGCTCACGCCTGTATCCCCGAAGGGGTAAGCAGAGGTGCACTAGCGAACTAGAACACCCACATTTCGCCGAGCTTAGTTCCGTCCCAGATGTGATAGGGGGCGAGCCTATCGCCATATCGGGCACAAATTCCAGACTCCGGGCTGATATTGAAAAATCCAATATCACTTTGCCCGACCCGGGGATCGAACCCGAAACCTCAGGACAGTAGTCATACCGAAATACAACTACGCCACCGAGACAGACCTACTAGTTTTACTCATATAATAGAAAAAACGATAAGTATGTATTATGTATGTACACATTGGGGTAATTTTTTATTTAATTCACCAAATTGGATGGACCTTACTTAGAATCATATGCAAACAAAAATATGAACAGGATGTTATATTATCGTTCGTTAGTTGTTTGTTTATTGACAGCCTCCGTGGCGCAGCGGGCGAGTAGCCGGCTGTGAAGCGAGAGGCCGCGGGTTCGATCCCCGCACCGAGACAAATGTTTGTATGGCCTACAAATATTTGTTTCGGGTCTGGGTGTTGTGAGACCGAAAGTCTCTCGTAGTTCCTGATACCCACGACACAAGACTCGATCTTAGTGTGGGGTCAGGACTATGTATGTGACTGTTGGGTGTTATTTATTTATTATTTATTTATTATTATTGGTTATTTAGGATGCAAATTAAAGTTAAAGTAAAAAATAAAAATAAATAGCGATTTTATCGCACACGGCAATTACAAACAACAATGATATTCATAAAGGGAGAAAAAGTGTAGGTTGCTTGAAGTGTTTAAGATAAAAGCTAAATTCTGGCCATTATCGAACCATGCTCGACCAATTTATTGAACAACACGTGTTATTAGCAGACGTGAATGCGCATTATATTACCTGACAACAATAAGTGGCTCCTTAGAAAGGCGGTCTGTTACGCGCAAGCGGCGTTTATTGGACGCTCTAATGAATTTCATAAATTACCTACGTGCCACACGAAGTACGAACACGCAACGCGCACACGACATTGTTTCGATTTAATCAGCTTCTTTTAGTTTGCTGCGAAACAAAATTGAGGCAAAAGTAAATTTTTTTTAGGTTTACCGCTAACATTTTGTATGAAAACACATCCAAGAGTACAGAAATAAAGTTATAGGTTTTTTTAAAGCCGTTTGTACAATTTATGAACAATAATACTTAAATATTAACTGAGTACAAAAAAGGGGTCCTCAATTCGTCTTTATTGTTTCTGACCTGGAATCAAAGAGCTAAATACTGAAGAAAATTGACATGCCTGGAAGACATCACTTTGCCTTAATTCGCACGAGAACTTTTTCAACGCGCGTTAAAAAGCGTTGTAATGGAACAAATGAACAAATGTATAGTTATTCAAACGCCGGCGCTTTTAAACCGTGGTGTTTCTTTTTTGGGCGGTATGTAGAATATACCTTATTAGAAACTTAACAAAATGATTTTTTTCTTTATAGCAGAGCCTGACAAAAGAGCAGATGGGTCACCTGATGGTAAGTGATCTCCACAGCCCATAGACACGCAAGACATAAAAAGAAACATGGGTGAAAGGAGAAAGTGAAGGAGAAAATGGAAGGGGATGGAAAAAGGGATTGGAAAAGGAAGGGAGGAACATGGGCCACCGGAAATCTCATTCACCGAACGACAGCAAGTTGCCACTTTACGTCGGTTTCATGATTTTCAATATAATAATATAAACAGACATATTAAGACGCTTTTTAACGCGCGTTGATAAAGCTCTCGTGCGAATGAGGCCTTAGAGATAAAATCGCCGCTTGTCGTTATCTTGTTTATTGCCGTTTTCTGTCTTTGTATAATGTGTGTTTACTATTACTTTTCTCAAAAAGAGCAACGACAGAGTTTCTTGCCCGTTCTTCTCTGGCGAACCAACCTTCCGAACTGGCGCGGCGGTAGAGTAAAAATGTTTGACGGATATAATGTGTGAAATTTTATGGATTCAATAAATGATTTGATTTGATTTGATTTGAATAAAGTTTTACTGTTACTGTCTAAGTTCATATTGATTAACTGCATTTCTTTCTTTCTACATGCCCTTATCCCACCTTGATGTGGCGTCGGCGCAACACACTTTATCAAGCATGTTGCACATAGGATTTGGCTTAGTTTTTAGGACAGGCCGCCTGCCTGACGTTAACCCCCTATGAGGGATCCAGTCCTGGGAAAATTAAATTAGAAAATTTGCTTTGCCCGACCTGGGAATCGAACCCAGGACCTCTCGGTTTACAGCCCATACATGCTGCACTAGATCAAGGAGGCGACAAATTCATTACGATTGATTAACTGCATTATAATAATGTATTAGTCACGTTGTTTTTCTCATGACTTCTTCAACAAATAGGGACAGATCTATAATTAAACGTCGGTCTTTAATTAAATACAGCTTGACATTTTAGAGAAGGAGGACATACGTTTAATTATAATCGAACACAAATATCATCGGGGCAGCAGTCGGGAGTGATTGCAGGTCGAGTGCGAGAGGGACGGTAATATAAAAAAGTTCGCGTCCGACAAGGATAGGCACAGGGATTGCCCCAGTTTAGAAGCTATCAAAGCATTGTCGTGTCGGCATACCCGAGTAACGAGCACAGACGTAATGTCAGCCAGGTCGGTGGAGATAAAGAAGATGTCAGCTCGTCTGGAAACGAAATGCGCACCCTTGAAATACTTTCGTGGACAAATATTTTTTCGCTGAGATTTTTCTGAATTGTTACGTACGTTCAACTACATTTCTCGTTACAATTCTAGGATGATTACAAATTATATTAGAGTTGAATAAATTATATTTGCTGAACACAGTTGAATTTTTAATAACATAAGCTCACTGACTGCCTCGGTGGCGTGGTGGTATTTCGGTACGACTAAGGTTCTGAGGTGTCGGGTTCGATCCCCGGGTCGGGCAAAGTGATATTAGATTTTTCCGTATCAGCCCGGAGTCTGGAATTTGTGCCCGATATGGCGATAGGCTCGCCCCCTGTCACATCTGGGACGAAACTAAGCTCGGCGAAATGTGGGTGCTCTAGTTCGCTAGTGCGCCTCTGCCTACCCCTTCGAGGATACAGGCGTGAGCTTATGTTATGTTATGTTAAGCTCACTCCTGTATCCCCGAAGATACGCAGAGGCGCTCTCGTGAACTAGAACACCCAGTCCCAGATGTGATAGGGGGCGAGCCTATCGCCATATCGGGCACTTTCAGACTTCGGGCCGATATGGATAAATCCAATATCACTTTGCCCGACCCGGAGATCACTCCCGAGACTTCAGGACGGTAGTCGTTTCGAAATACAACCGCCGAGGCAGTCATAATTTTTAATTTATTTTGCAAAAGTGAATAATCTATTTGAGTAATTTGTCAAATCCCGTTAAAGTCGCATTAAGACGAAAGTCTGGAAATTCAAATACCAGCGGCCTGAGCAGGAAAATTTCTGACAACCGTAAATGTATTTCAGCTCGATGCGCGTCTATGAAATTTGTATGAAATATTTACCAAATGTCATCAGTGCGCAGCGAACTCGAATACATTTACATTAGTTTTTCGTGCTCGGGCTACAGGATCGCATTCTCGACTCATTGTATTTGACAAGCTCGATGGATGTTAATTATTTTCTTCAATATTTTCCCACTTTCTTCTTAAATTTCAGGGAATTAGAAACGTAAAAATTAAATTCAAAATGTCGCAATCAGACCGCCCATTGTGAACTCGTAAACAAGTTACCTTTTTGTCCATTTGCGATTAAACACTTTGAAATAGGTAACTCTTTGAAAGTGGAGCTCTGTTGTATATACTTTTTAATTGTTTTTCAAACTTAGGTTCTGACAATGATTCCAACTTTAAACTCAATTCCCCACGGACTCTTTATTTAATTTGTGTTAATAATGATCGTAAATAATTTTCAAATCAATTAAGAAGTTTAGTGTAGGAACGTGTACCTCTATATTGTTAGATTTTAGGTTACGGACATTTAAGTTATATAGATATTTTATAAGCATCACAAATACGTTTTGCATCATAAAAACAAGAAGTGTCGTCAAAATAGGGCATTATTCTGTACAACCAAAGTTCACGAGTTTGATCATCACATTAATGAAATGTATACTTAAATAAAATGGAATAGAGATTTTTTCCATTTAAATTGCAATAAGTCACACAATCGATTAACGCATTCATGTTTTTTTTATTGCCAAGCGAGCAGGTGGGGCACCTGATGGTAAGTGATCTCCACCGCCTATAGACATCGAAGACACAAATGAACGAAAAAGATGGGAAAGGGGAGTGGGCGCAAAGGCCCAGAACGTTTTTTGAACTAATTACCAAACAGTTTCCATAAGTCGCAGATGTAATCCCAACACTGTTCCATAAATTAAATCCTTCATTCGGAATGAAACTAAGAATAACGTAACGGAAAGAAAGCACACACAGAATTCGTCATAACCTGAAGCGAGACAACTTGGAAACTTGCCGAAGAATATATTAAAACTTTATCAAAGCTAAAAGTTCTATTTCCTTTCCAAGTGTCGTGGGAACTGGGAACTTGCCCCCCGATGGGGCGCCAACTGCAGACCCCACTTTCTTTGGCAAACGAAACCAAAATCCACGAGGTGAACACCAGTTAATTGAATCGCGTAAACTCCGCCATTGTTTGACGTTTTAATAGTTTTTGGCCTCGAGTTTTCACGCTCGATAAAGGAAAATGTTTGAGATGTTTATGAAGCGATATAGGCCATTTTTAGGTTAAATAAAAGCAATTTGCAAGCAGGAACGTATAATAAAAAATAATAAATACACCCAACTGTCACACACCTGGTCCTGACCCCACACTAGGTATAACCTATAGCGTGGGTGTCAGAGACTATGAGAGACTTTCGGTCTCACAATACCCAGACTTGAAACAAATATCTGTAGGCAACACAAACATTGTCTCAATGCGGGAATCGACCCCGCGGTCTCTCGCTTTACAGCCGGTTACTCGCGTACTGCGCCAAGAAGGCTGAAACACCTAAAAATAACATCGGTGACTTACCTTGGTGATATAGGTATTAGATATTGATTGCTGAATAGGCTCGCCCAAACACATCTGGGACAGAAATTAGTTCGGCGAAATGAGGGTGTGCTAGTTATCATATCTAGTACGCCTCTGCCTACCCTTTCGGGGATACAGGAGTGATTCTATGTATTGTTTGCTGAATGTCTGACAATCTATACGGCGAGCTAAATTCTAATAACAAGTTCCATAAAAATATTCGCTCTTTCGCCGGCACTATCCCCATTGCCCCATAAATATTCATGAACATACCGCATAAAGTTTCATTCCTACGTTCAATCCAAGTTATAAAGTAAACTGTATCAGCAGATTAATTGCTTTTGGTTTAATTGATCGCCTTGTAATAACTGTGTTATGGTTGATTTTATAACTCCATATCAATAACAATTTTATGACTTTCATCATTCTGCAAAAGCAATCGGGGACAATAAAAATGCTGATTTCAAACTGGAACCCAATGAATAGATGTTTCAATCACCCGCAATTAATTATGGTTTCAACCTCACTTTAATATTGGCTGCTGAAGTGCCCGTGACCTACTTTTAATGAAAGTTGCAACCAAAGAGATTAAATATTAATTACTATAGAGGGGCAACAAAGTTTCCATACAAAAAAATCTCAAACGTCAGTAATGCCATCTCAACTTATTACAATGCGAGGGCGCTTATTATAACGATACAATATACAGGCGTGAGCTTATGTTATGTTATGTGATGTTGACACTTGCATCACCATCACTACAATAATCATCGTCGTGTCCATTTAAGCCAAGTGCTGCTATTTTAAAAAATTTTTTTGGTTATTTTTTTATTATTTATGTAAATAGTACTAAATAGCAAATTGTCAGGGTAGACAGTGTCTCTTTATCTATATGATCTGCACGCCACTGAGGATGGTATGTGGGTGTCGAGAACTGTGTGAGACTTTCAGTTTGACAATATCCTGATTAGAAAAATAACATTATTCGTTGATCACACAAAACTTTGGTACGGTGCGGGGAGCAAAATTGCATGCACTCGCGTCACTGCGGGCCACTATAGTAGGATTGCTAATTAAACGGAGTAAACTGACATTTCGAATGTTGCCACTTTTCATGAAATTTAAATAGGGCTGCGGTAAAAGATCAAGATTATTTGAACATTTCAATTCAGTGAAACATTTCATTCTTTCATTTTCTAAAGTCCAACTCAAAGTAGTAATTCCTGCTTACTGTGTGATTAGCACTGCATGTCTATGAATTAAAATCATAGTAAATTACTGCATGCTAAGTTATGGCATGTCTACTGGAATTATAGTCATGGTTCATTATAAACAAAACTTACAATAGCTATGAATGTGCGGAACATGTTCAAATAATAGAAGTAATATTTGTAATTTTCATTGTTATCATTTCGCGTATCTGTGGTGATTATTTACGCAAAATTATTTATACAGATATTTATTCTAAGGGTTAAGCTGAATTTTCCAAAAAATACGCAATAAAATTATAATTTTGCAAGCAAGTGCTGAGTTATTGTTTCTTTGAATGTTAAAAATTGAACTAGATCAACCACTATGTTTTGGAAGTAAGCAACATTAATTGGAAAACTGACAATTCGATCTGTCAGTTTACTCCGTTTAATTAGCAATTGAACTATAAGTAGGACAGCGCAACGCTGTTCATATAAGATCTTGTTGACATTTCATGTTTTAATGATTGAGCCTAGACATCAATATTTTGATTTGAGTTCTAGAAATTATAGCAAAAGTTCTCCCATACACTTCCTTTAGTAGCACAGAATAGTTGAATAAGTTTCTGTTCTGTGTTTAGTAGTTTTCAACGTGAGCGTTGAAGTCTACGCTTTGTCTGCGAGCGAGGTTTATGTTCACAACAAATCAGTAGTTTCTTTGTAACATCACATAATACCTACACTAAACGTGAAATATTATAAACGATTAGTCAATACATCATTTTGCCATAATAACACTTAGAAGTGTTGTTATACACTAGAGTGTATACGAGACCTAAACAAATCTGATATAGCCCAGACCATCTGGAGCTAAAAGCAGACCCACTTACAGCACTCTGTACAAAATGAATAAAAAAGGGAAAAACATTACTGATTCCGCACGCCGTCGAATAAATAAACTGCCCTGATGGAGACGAGAGCTTTAACATGAGCTTCCAAATGTACCAAAACAATAGCCGACAAAAAGAAAACGAACGATCGTGTTAAAACCCTCATGACGTCACCTGAACGAATTAAGACGACCGTCCTTGTCGCACGTGATCATCCCTCTTCCTTCCCACTCTCTCATAGGAGGCAATTGACCTATTTTCGGCGGGTGTGCAATAATTTTAGGAAGGGTCTACGTAGCGTTAGTTATAAATCGACTTGCACATTCTTTGGATTGACCGAGTTATACTTTCAACTGTATGTAATCGTTCATACGATAATAAATGGTTGTTTACGAAGATTGGGTATAAACCCGACGGTAACTGGTTTTATTGCCGGTGCGGTTCGGCTCGCCGCTTGTACAAATACGATGTATATACATACATACATACATACATACGTAGTACACAACCATGTATAGAACATCACTAACCGTAATCACAGTTGTTTGTTTAATCTCAAATTAGTTACTGCTTATATTTCGAAACGATCGAAGTTCTACTGTTAATATCGTTACCGCTCGGATGAAATCACACGCATTCACCACTAATACGGCTATATTTTCACATAAATTGGACGCTTCTTCATTATTAATGCGTCAATATACCCACATATAAAATGTAATAGGTAAACATAAGCTCACGCTTGTATCCCCGAAGGGGTAGGCAGAGGTAAACTAGCGAACTAGAATATCCACATTTCGCCGAGCTTAGTTCCGTCCCAGATGTAATAGGGGGCAAGCCTATCGCCATATCGGGCACAAATTCCAGGCTCCAGGCTGATGTAGAAAAATCCAATATCACTTTGCCCGACCCGGGGATCGAACCCGAGACCTCAGGACGGTATTCGTACCCAAATACAACTACGCCACCGACGCAGTCGATGTCATAGGTAATGTGTAGTATTCTTTCGTTACTTCAAATTGATGGGTTATCTTTTAATCGCACCACTTAAAAGTAAATTACAGATCACTCTAAAAGTACTACCTCTACTTGTAAGTTGTACCTTCCAAAGCAACGATAGCTCAGTTGGGAATGGTACGGACTGCCGAGACAAGTGTCGGAGGTTCTAGATCTACCCCAATATGGAGTATACACCTCTGACTTTTCTATGATAAGTATATTTTCATTGTGACATATCGCTTCTTATAATGGTGAAGGAAAACATCGTTGAGATCGACGGAGCGTTCAACGTTGTTGGGTCTTAGAGAATACCATTTTCCATACATTTATGTCAAACGCCTCGCTCGAGAGAGCTAGTTCGCATAAGCGCCGTCAACACGCATAGCGCTAGTGCGTGCGCTTTGTACCTTGCTGAATACAAATATGAAAATATCGTTGCCGAAATGATGGCGCAACGTTGTTTTCATAAATGAAACCTTAGAGAATCGACCTGCTGGCTTGAAATTTTAACGCACGGCACTAGATCATGTCGCTTGCTTGAGCCATAAATCTACGGCCAGTATATTCTATTCCTATTTCCCACTTTTAAGGTTACCAACATACCCATGGTTCTTTTGGTATCACTGGTGTGTATGGGGATGACAGATAAGGCGGCCTTAAGCGACATAAAGCTACCTTAAATGTATGAGCATCAGGAGCATCACGTATAAATCAAGATTTTAATTACTAAAAACTTAATTACTGTCCGATTTTTGTTCTATAATACATCCCTAAAAAACTCTATTCTGGAAATCAAAAGGGTCGTAGACATATCGTACAATGAAATATGGATACAAAGGTTATCGTGAAACCTACAGACTCGTTAAATTTTCCATTAGCAGTGACGAAAAAAAGATCTAAGCGTGGGACTAACTACAATAAGCGTTTGGGACCCGTCACAACGCTCAGGGCGGTTACGCGGGCAATATAACATTATATTTCAAATAAAATTCCGTCCCAAGGCCTTGCCACTGAGCCGTTATTATATTTACATAATAAACGTAATAAAAGGTAACTGGCATTACATCGGGAGAGGAGAGTAAGTAGGGCGGATCGTACGCACGAGTGATTAGCTGAGCCCGCGGTACGAGCGGGCACGGGACTCGAAAACGTCTACTAAATTGCACGTCGATAATACAAAATAGGTAATATTTTATTTAAAAATATTCATAGTACTATTTGGCTTCTAGGCCCAGTGATGACTATGAACAAGGTGATCTTGGGTTCGATTCCTAAGTCGGGCACAACTGTATCCTGTGGGGGTTGACGTCAAGTAGGTAGCCGTAATAACCAAGCCAAATCCTTTCTGTAACGTAGTTGAAAAAAAGTGTATTAACGTACAATAAGTGCTGATAAAAAGAAAGATTTATAAGTACTATTTTATTTCGGTATCATAATTATAATATATGTTGATGTAGTGGCAGCAAACTTAGGGTGAGAACCGATAAAACCGGTAACGTACGGAATTTTGCAATGAAAAAATCACGCATAAGTTACTTGTGGTTAAAATATTTCCTTGGTATTACGATAGGCTCGCCCGTTGTTGCACAAAACATAAGCTCACGCCTGTATCCCCGAACGAGTAGGCAGAAGCGCACAAGCCAAGTAGTACACCCACATTTCGCACTAAGGGAGCGAAATAAGCTCGGCGATATGTGGGAACTTTAGTTTAACTGTGCCTACCCCGTCGGGGATACAGCCTTGAGGTTTGTTATATTTTTGGTATTAATAGGTCGCTTAAATTATCTGAGATTTTAATTTTTGGGTGGTAGAGCCACGCTGTAGAGTTTACAGTGCAGACAATAACGTCTATGGTGCGAATGGGCCGGCTCGACCGGTTTGATACCACTATCTCACAGGCAACGCCCCCAAATTTTTTTTGTTTTTTTGTGTCTTGGGCGGTGGAAATTAGTTACCATCAGCAACCACAAGCTTGTTTACCAGTCTCAGCTTTGCCTTTATCCCACAACAATGTGGGGTCAACGCAACACACTTTTTCAAGCATATTACAGAAAGGATTTGGCTTACGTTTTACGACCGATTGCCCGCCTGACGTCAACCCCGTCTGAGGGATTCAGTTCCAGGCAAATATTATTAAAAATTTCACTTGGCCCGACCTGGAAACCGATCCCAGGACCTCTCGGCCCCCAGTCCATGCATGCGGCCACTAGACTAAGGAGGCGACTGACTAATAAAAAATAGTACTTAAATTAAACGTAATTTGTTGGTCTTTGATAGACGCCATAATCTCAATCATATCAACTCATCATAGTTCGTATATTTTTAACAGAACCATGAATCTTTTCTCCTTTAAAACTTCCGTTCCCGACTGCCCACGATGCGTTATTACTGATAATGAGTCAGTTGATGAAATGGGTCTTGTCCAAATGTTTATTGAATAATTTTTTACTCGCTCCGTGGTGTTAGGTTCCCGGAATACGTTATACATCGCTAATAAAAAGCAGACTGATTTTAGTTTATATTTAGCAATGAACGCGTGGTAACTGCAAACTTGAATAATAACACATTCGAAAACTAATACCGTGCGTTTTCAAAGCCGAGCCCGACATGAATTCGATTGTCATAATTATTCCAGTAGCCCGAGCACGAAAAACTAATGTAAATGTAAACTCGCTGCGCACTGATGACATTTGATTAATATTTCATACAAATTTCATAGACGCGCATCGAGCACGAATATATTTACGGTTGTCAGAAATTTTCCTGCTCGGGCTGCTGCTCAGTAGTTTATGAGCTTTTTTGACATTTTAAGCTAGCGACTACGTAAAATAATTTATATGGAAAACATCAGTTCCCCACCACACCTAGAGGCATTCGGGTGTTTGTCATACAAATATTTTAAGTAGTCGCTAGCGTGAAATGACAAAAAACTTACGGTAGAGCTACTGACCACTAGAGACTCACCTGCTCGTTTTCCAGTTTATACTATAAAAAAATCTGCAATAAGGCGATATTTGTATGAAATTATGGCATATTAACGTTCATTATGCAACACTTTCTACGCCAAAAATACTTGGCTCGGCGCCTAAACTGAATCAAGATCGCTCACAAATTAAACAAAAGTATAATTTACCTGTTGAATAAAGTGGTAACATCAAAAGAAATTACATCAAATCTATGACTTCACCTAAAATTTGGCACGCAAAATCACCCAGTTTCTTAACTCGCCAAGACCACGTGAACGGAAGTGAAGTCGCAATAGCGCCGACGTCGCTTCCGTCACTTTACCGTCAGACTTGCCAAAAAAGGGACGGCATGCATTGAACTACGTTAAGGTGCCGAGAAAGCCAAATTTATATCCTCGGACGGCCGTTTAAGCACAAAAACTCAGTAAAGGGTTTTTAGCGATCATAAATCACGTGTACTTTGTTCCTTATTTTACTGCCGTAAAGAATTGTTACAATTCCTTTAACTTTGTTTCGAATACCGTCGGTAGTAGTTTCAATTTGCAACAATAGATTTTATTTTCAAGGTGATTGTTACGACAAATGTCTAGTTTTCCCTCTACAAAGAATATAAAGTTTGAAATGAGTTCTGTAAATCCATACTAGGGATGAACATACATAACTATCCAACACATTCAAAGCAATTTTAATTGCTAAACTACCTTGATTTTTTAGGATTTTCTTATCCCGTAGTTTACAATTAGAAGGAACATAATATTTTCATCATCATCATCATAATCATTATTATCATCATCATCATCATCATCATCATCATCATCATCATCATCATCATCATCATCATCATCATCATCATCATCATCATCATCATCATCAGCTATAGGACGTCTACTGCAGAACATAATATTTTACGACTTTAGAATCGAATATCATAACATTATTGTCTCAAGTGTAAACTCCAAACATCTACGTAGCGACAATAATAATAATTACCGAATAAAATGTCTGTAGCCAAAAACTGTGACGGACGGACAAACGGACAGGAAATTACTAGTGTTCCATATTTATAACACACAACAGTCACACACATAGTCCTGACCCCATACTAAAGGGACGAGTCTTGTGTCGTGAGTATCAAGAACTACGAGAGGCTCGATCTCACAACATCCAGATCCGAAACAAATATCTGTGGGGTCTGTGTGTGTTCGGGAATCCAACCCACGACCTCTTACCGCACACCTGGTTACTCACCCACAGCGCAACGGAGGCTGTCAACTGTTTGCATTTGCTTACGAGCCTCCTCCTTTTGGACATCGGCTGAAAAATGTCGGACATCAGCACGGCACCCGGCCTGCAACTAATAAATCTTTCCACGCAATAATGGCGGCAGATCTCTTTTTACTAAATCCAGTGTGCGTGCGTGTTGTGGTTTGGCTAATGCCTTGTTATCCTCGTTTATAAATCATTCACGTCGATGCCACGCTTTCAGCCTATACGACCCGAAAACAGGCACGTACCGAGAATTATTTGCGGGGATCAAAACACGAGAGCTGCGACACAAACGTGACACGATACCTACGTTCAATAGATTAAGTCTGACACAATGAGCTGAGTGACAAAACCCTTTAAAAGCTGTATAAATTGGTTCGAATACAAATGTAATGTACTGAGCCTACATAATATAAGGCTTCATGGGTTCATGAAGTTTTTTCTTCCTACCTGCCGTTATAGCGGCCTCAGGTGGAACTCAAAAAAGATTATGAAATAATGCGCTCCTGTTATTTGTGGTCAACAATCAAACGTTATAAAACAGCCAGTTCGATTTTCTTATTTCTTAATATCATGAATGGTATATATATATATATACTGTTTCATAGAAAACCGACGCCGATGCCACTTTAGGCATCTCGCTATGGCGTTTCGTTCGGTGAGTGAGATTTCCGGAGAACCAATTCCGCTCGCCCCTTTACCAATCCCTATTTCCTTCCTTTTAGGTTGGCAATACACCCATGATTCTTTTTGTGTCTTGGGTGTCTATGGGCGGTGGAGATCACTTATCATCAGGTGACCTGTCTAGTTTGCCAGTATCTGCTATAAATAAAGAAAAAAATACAGACTTGGAATGAATAGTCTTTTTAACTACTAAACACACCTTAATTGCATTACTCAAAGAATTCAATATTGTTCTAATTTATAAAAACAAGCACATTGTCCAATCCACTACATAATAAATAAGTAGTAAAGAGAATTATCCCAATCTTAATATGGCTACATTTATTTATTGCACAATGCCATTGCACACACATTTATTGCACAGTGTAATTATAATATAATTAAAAACCATATAGAGATAGTTGTATACAAATATTTTAGTATTCCCCCGCTATTTTCCTGTGACGTTACATGCACGGCGCACGCGTCACTCCCTACTGAAAAAATACCGATACAGCCAATTCTGCGAAACGCCACCACATCGGAAATGCATTGACGTAAAAGAATAACAATAATTGCATTTAGGTACCACAAAACGTTTCATTGATATTTACTATATCTTAAATAGGTGACGTACATCCAGGTTGATTTTTAATTGTGTACAAAATATACACGTACATAATATTGTTAATTTACATGCTTATTTCGTTTTATTTCTTAATAACTTTTTTCAGTTTTATATGTATTTCTAATAAATTAAGCATAATATAATAATATATATAATAATAGTAGCCTTGTAATATTTCTGTCCTATTGCTGGGCACGGGTCTCCTCTCCTAATGAGAGAGGTTAAGCCTTGTTCTACCACGCTGGCCTAATTCGGGTTCGTAGACTACACATACCTTCGAAATTCTTGTGGAGAAATTCTCGGGTGTGCAGGTTTCCTCACGATGTTTTCCATCACCATTATAGCAAGCAATAATTCACAAAGAAGACACACTTAACATATAAAAGTCAGAGGTGTATGCTCCATTTTGGTGTTGGTCTCGAACCTTTGACACTCGTCTCGGCAGTCCGACCATTCTGAACTAAGCTATAATAGTCTAATAATATTTTCTTTATCCACCTCATCCACTAGCTTTTGTCCCACTCCAATATAAGGTCAGTGCAATACACGGTAATGATTCTGCGTAGTTTTTTCGACCGCCTAACTTCCACGCCTTTGGAAAATCATACGGAACGCATACCTAATCTAGGAACAATCAAATTATATTTGAAACACCTAATACTGCCCGAACTGAGATACGAAGCCAACATCTCTTAGCACGCAACCCATTTAATTTGTATTGAAGGAAGCGATATATTAAGTTTTAACCATCTTTTGTCAAGTAATTTTCATGTCATAGGGCATGCTAAGAAACGGGAGTCCGCGGTTTCGCGGTAAACTAGAATGCTAATATTAAGTTTTTTGCTCAGTAGTTTGCAAGTCTGGAATTAATGCTTAATATAGAAATAAAATCTTTGCGGGAGGCCTATGTTCAGCAGTGGACGTCCTATGGCTGATGATGATGATGATGATGATGATGATGATGATGATGATGATGATGATGATGATAGAAATAAGCTCGAACCTATAACATTATGAGAATGAAATGACTTTGGCGACAATTGACTGCACTGGTTGCACCTCTACTTAACACTTCGGGAATGGAAGTTGTAAGTATTGTGTTATTGAATTGTATTGGAATCAAATATCTTTGTGTACTGAAAGAAGGAAATAACTTTATTTGTCCATCACTACAAGGATCTTCCAGCAGGCCAATCTGGAAATCTTTGGGGGAGGCCTATATCCAGCAGTGGACGTCCTATGGCTGATAATGATGATGATGACAAGGACAAGTACAATTTGTGAGTGCATTCAATGCAAATAACTAGGTTTCCCCCTACGTAATGGGACATCACCTATAGGTTACGTATACGTAACAATGACGTCATTGTTATAATTACTTGCAGGGACTTCCGTAGGCGATTATAAATTAATGCAGCCATAACGTGTAAAATGATCATGTTAAGAGTAATGAATAATATTATGACGGACCAAGTCCAGAAATAGATTTTAATTATGCATTTACGAGCGTTATCGTGTTAGTCATTTAGTACAGGCGCAATGAATCTCGTATAATATGCAGAATTTAGTGATCGTCATTTATCATATCCCTGCAAGGAAGGGACATATTATGGAGAGTCATAAATATTGGGGCACCTTACATAATATTATGTATATCCCTGAATACACCAATCAGTTTAACTAAAAATAAACAACCTAATGTTTTCATGACCCCAATTGCAATGTTTATATGGGACTGCCTCGGTGGCGTGGTTGTATTTCGGTACGACTAACATCGTACTGAGGTCTCGGGTTCGATTGCCGGGTCGGGCAAAGTGATATTGAATTTTTCCATATCCGCCCAGAGTCCGGAATTTGTGCCCGATATGGCGATAGTCTCGCCACCTGTCACATCTGGGACGGAACTAAGCTCGGCGAAATGTGGGTGTACTAGTTGGTTAGTGCGCCTTTGCCTATCCCTTCGGGGATACAGATGTGAGCTTATGTTATGTTATATGGGAGTCCCATATTCCCGACTTCAAATATGATCGTAACCAAATTTATATGGGACCATCCTTGAAATAAGCTCTATCGAACACAAAAATAATCTTCAAAATTGGCCCACATTTCACGGACATATCGCGTAACATACATAAACAATACAGACGAATCGAGGACCTCCTTTTGAATTCGGTTTAAAATTAGTTTAAATCACTGTGTATTTACTATTAGTAATCAGACACATGTGGAGATGCATCAGCGGCCAATGACAATCGAATTCGTATTGAGTTTCTGTGCACTGATGTCTTTTGGTTAATATTTCATACAAATGTCATAAACACGCATCCAACTCGTTATTAACAGATCTCTACGATAAATATCAATACGATGTATCGACTACAAAAAGAACCATCAAAACCTATTTGGGAAAACTGACAACGAAAAGATTTTACAATTTCGTTATAACAAGACTACAGCACAGTTTTAGAATACCAATCGGCCCAATCCCGAGAGTGCAGTAAGGCCAGTAAGAGACGACTAACCTAACCTATCTGCTAACCTTTAGTTATATAACGCGCTCTATTCTGAATACTTAAAAACCTAGTGTTCCTTTATAACTCGAGAAAGAAGTTTTAAATTCGTTCTTTCTGCTAACTTTAGAAAAGAATCCTAATTCTATTGAAATTGTGTTACTTTATATAAAAGTTCCAATCCTTGTAGTGTTTAAAATTGTAAAAAATCTACAATGTTTTTCGTAGATTCAGATGTACAATCACAAACTTAAAACTGACTGACTGATTTTACAATTCATATGATCTAACAAAAAAATCCGGGACCACCTTTGGGACAAGCTCCATCGAACACAAAAATAATTACCGGTCTACATTTGCCAAAGAATAAATATAAATAACAGTCGACAGTCCAACACATAGTCCTGACACTCATATATAAGTCTTGTGTCGTGGGTATCAGGAACTACGAGAAACTTTCGGTCCCACACCATCCAGACAAATATATTTAGGTCATACAAACATTTGTCTCGGTGCGGGAATCGAACCTGCGGCCTCTCGCTTCACAACCGGCTACTCGTCCGCTGCGCCACGTAGGCTTTTAATTCGTCTATATTTTTCAACCACCGTTCACAGATATGTCTATTTTCAACTGACTAACAAAGACAATCTAAATTGTATGCATGTTTCTTTATAAAGTTTCTATCCTTGTATTATTGTACTAAAACTGACGACTTTTCTGCAACGTTTTTTTTATTTTGAGTGGTAGAGCCACGCTGTAGTCAATTACGTCTACAGCACGAATGGGCTGGCTCGACCGCTTTGATACCACTGTCTTACAGAAAACCGACGTAAAGTGGCAGCTAGCTGTCGCGTTTAGTTCGATGAGTGATATTTCCGGTAGATTAATTCCCCCTCCCTTTCCCAATCCCTTCCCCCCCCTTCCATTCCATCCTTTTAGGTTGGCAGCGCACCCATGATTCTTTTTAAGTCTCGAGTGTCTATGGGCAGTGGTGATCGCTTACCATCAGGTGACCCATATACTCATTTGCCAGTCTCTGCTAAAAAAAAAATCGCATCTCCAACGGTAAAAATGTGCTCAAAGATCGCACTTCATCACAGTAATAGATCATCAAGCGAAACCTTGAAACGTATCTGTCTAAAATCGTGGCATAGTGATGAGGGTAGGCAAAAGCCTGAAAGATCGATTCATGATTCAGTAACGGTACTCATGGCCGACCCAAATCCATCCCTGTATTTATCTTGGTCCCGTCACCTGTCATTCCATTATGGTAAATTTGAATAAACGATTACCCTTCGATAAAACGGACGGACTTTAGCAATAAACATCTTTTAGGATAACAAGATACAGAAATTATGTTAAACTTGTGTTTTAACAGAAAATGTTTAGTGTTTATTTAATGAACATCTAATGATTTTTCTAAGACAGGTATCCTCCGAAGAGGTTGCCGTCAGACAGGCGGTCGGTCGCAAAAAACTAAATCAAATCCTTTCTGCAACGTGCTAAAAAGTGTATTGCGACCCCACATTCAGTGGGATACGGGCAGGTGGAAAAGAATGATTTAATCATCACCTGTGAAGTTATTTATAAGGTTAACCTTAAAATATTTTCGATGTCCTTAAACACACGACGGTATCTATACGGTACGGTAAAATCAAAGAGTTTTAATATTACTAACTATAGAGGAGCTATGAAGAGAGTTTCCATACAAAAAAAAATATCTCAAACGTCAGTAACGCCATCTACCAATTACTAGAGGTAGAATGCGAGGGCGCTTATTACAAATTACACCCTAGAATGTTCTATGAATATTGAATAATCACGTAAGACAATTTAATGTCTAAACATTATTACTCTGGCACAACCTTATATATTTCAAATACAATTGAGTGACTTATGACCACGAGGTCACAACTTTTGGATCACAAGTTTCGCGCTACTGTCTTGTCTATGTACTTTTGGGTAAAGTTGTTATGACTGCAGACAGGGCAAATTTATACCGGCCCTGGATTTGGCATTTGAAGACAAAACTCTAAAGCTGTATAAATAGTATATAAGAAAATACCCCAACAATAATAGAAGAAAGGAGAGCAGAAATTAGATACCTTCCAATATTATGCTCGTAGGCGTAAACAATGTTACAGGATTAGCAGAATAAACAATATCTGTTACACAATATCAATTATAAACGATATTGTTTTAAATACTACAGATAACGAAAACTCGGAGATATTAAGTTCCTAACAACTACAAAAGATGAAATTTACTTGGAAGCAAACTTTGCATCGATCAATTTCGCTTAGCTGAGTTATTAAATTACTGATAATTATAACTAAGTGTTAATTAACGAATTCCATAAAGTTCTGTTGGAGTTATATTGTGATATTGATTCTGCTTTTCACTTACTAACCATTTTCGACATTTATGTCCTAATAAATAATACGTATACAACTGTATAAATTCACCTAAATGTGGACGCCAGATAGGCGGTCGTCTTAAAAATTAAGCCTAATCCTTTCTGCAACGTATTCTTAAACAGTGTTGTAACGACCCCACGTTGGAGTAGGATAAGGATAATAAAAAAAAATAATTTCATATCTTTTTATCTTATAAAGTACCTCCTACTCGTAGATGTGTAAGTTTACTACACGAACGAAGAATGTAAGAGAGGTGTCATTTTTATAGCAGAGACTGACAAACGAGCAGATGGGTCACCTGATGGTAAGTGATCTCCACCACCCATAGACACCAAAGACACAAAAAAATCATGGGTGCTTTGCCAGCCTAAAAGGAGGGAAATAGGGATGGGGAAAGGGAAGGAGGGAATTGGGCCACTGGATATCTTACTCAACGAACGAAACGTCCATGAGACAGTGGTATCAAACCGGTCGCGCCCGCCCATTCGTACTGTAGACGTAACTGTACATAGCGTAGCTCTACCACTCCTAACGTTGAAGGCGTTAAGACGTATTGTAGTACTAGTTATACTACCCGTTACAAGTTACAGGTTAGGTACTGACTATACTTGGGGTGCGAAGTCAGGAAACCTCCACGTGGTGCACCCTGGGCAACGGCGGTCACGGATGAAGACGGTTTCGAATTTTCGTCTGCTTTCATCCGTGACCACGGCTAATATCCTGACGAGGCTGGTTGGCGGTCGTCGCCTGTTGCGGCGGCCGTCGTCTAGTGGGGAGGGTTTTTGGGGACACCCCTGGGTTCTGTCCTGGGGGCATCGGCGGGCTCGGTGTGCACTCACCTGCCGCCGAGCAGGCAGTGGGGGGGACGCTCTCCTTCACTGCCACCGTCGAATATCGTAATCCGGTCTCGGAGGTCTGTGGTCATGTCTCGCGCTTCGACCGGACCGAGGGTCTTGGCTTAACCGCCCGGACCGCGAGGGAGAAAACCTCTATAAAAAGTCACCCCGAATCCCAAGCGGCGGCGCACCGCGAGGGGATGCATGGCCGATGGGTAGTTCGGTCTCTAGTGCGACCCCCGTCGGAGTACCGGCCGACACTCCGGCGGGTTACACCATAGGCTTACCCAGGTACAGGGGGCTCTGCCTGGGTGGACCTTTTATTTCCCCCATACTCGTGGGATCATTATGAAGCTTACTTTTTCAAAATCAAAAAATCCTGTCGTAGTTGTGGAGAGGTTGCCTGCCCCGGAATCCGCTAGCGGCCCGGGTCAGGCTGAGATTGATGGCAATATGCCAAAGACGGTGGCTGCGCGGGTGGTGAAACCCGCATCGACTCCAGAGTCTGGGGTCGAAGTGGGTAGACCCGCCTTGCGCAGCAAGAGAAGTCGTCCAGATCGGGCTGCATGCACGATCTCGGATGAGAGCGACCAGGGCCCGGCAGAGAAACACGTCGCCGTGGCCTTGTCCGACGACGAGGCCGAATCGTCGGACATGAACGAGGTGCCAGTTGACCACCTAGACTGGCGCCTACGATTGGCGGGAACTATAAGAGATATCTCCCAAAAATCAAAAAATTTAAAGGGAACTTATAAGCAGGGGCTGAATCTCGCCGTAAGAGAATTAATCTCTAGGGCTGAAGAGACGGCCCCTGCTGAGGTAGTACGTCTGGAGGCGGAGAAGGCGGCGATGGCGAAGGAAATCGCCAAACTCCAGGCCGCCCAGGTGGCCCAGGGAAAGGCTCTAGCCGAGGTCCTGGAAACTGTCAGGTCCCTCGGGGGTTCGCGGCCTGCGTCCTCGCTGGCGCCCGAACAAAAAAAAAGGCGACCGTTTTGAGGAGTTCGAACGCCGACTCCTCAAGATGCTGGACGCGCGCCTCGCAGCGATGGCCATGAGGCTGCCGCCGGAGCCTATCATTCGGCCACCGTTGGCGGCCGATAGGGCCAGAGGCGAAAGAGAAGAGTGGCCTTCTCTGCCTCCTGTCGCGGCGGCAGGGCCATCTCGCGCCCTGCCGGCTGTGGCTGCTCCGCCGGCCACCTCAAAGGGAAAGGGGAAGGGGAAGGGGAAAACGTCTGCTCCTGCCCCTTCCACTTCTGTCGTAGTCCCTCGGCCTGACCTTGCTGCCGCGCCTCGGCCCGCCCCGGCCAGGCCCGCCCCAGTGGCCACGCTGAAAACTCTCCCCTCCCAAAAGGGGGGGAAGAAAAAGAAGAGCGGCACTGTTCAGGCACAGCCCGTCCCTGCACCCCGTCCACTTCCGCCACCCTCCACGTCTATGGATGAGGGCTGGGTGGTGGTGGCCAGGAAGGGGAAGAAGAAGAAGTCCCCTCGGCCCGCATCGGCTGCTCCGGCCACCGCGCTGTCGCAGCAGCGCCGGCCGGAGCCCAAGATTCGCCTGCCCCGTAAGGCGGCTGTCACTGTGACAGTGACGCCCGAGGGGCTGGCGAAGGGTATTACATATGCCCAGGTCCTCCGTGAGGTGATGGCCAACGTCCGCCTCACTGACCTGGGCATATCAGAGATGCGGGCCCACTTAATGGCCACGGGCGGGTACCTCTACGAGGTGCCCGGCCCAGAGACGGAGGCGAGGGCGGACACCCTCGCCGAGCGCATGAGGGCCGTATTCTGCGGCACGGAGCTGGAGACCGTCGTTCGGGTCTCCCGCCCATGTAAGACCGCGGAATTGCGCATCTCCGGGTTAGACGCGTCCGCTGACCCGGAGATGATCGCGGTGGCCCTCGCAGGGGCAGGCGGTTGTTCCTCGGTGGACATTAAGGTCGGGGAGATCCGCCCCGACCGTTCCGGTCTTGGCTCGGTTTGGGTGCGGTGCCCAGCCAAGGCCGCAGAGAAGGTGGTCAGGGCAGGACGCGTCCTGATCGGATGGGTGTCGGCACGGGTCCAACTTCTGGCGCCAAGGCCCATGCGGTGCTTCCGCTGCCTCTTCAGGGGGCACGTGCGGACGCACTGCACTGACGAATGTGACCGCAGCGATTTCTGCTATCGCTGCGGTCAGTCGGGCCATAAGGCTAGAGAGTGCTCCGCGGAGCCGCATTGCACAATCTGTGCAAATGCCGGTAAACCCGCGGGGCACCAGGTGGGCGCAAAGGCTTGCGTCGCCTCCGCTCGTCCCCGCCGCGGTAATCGCGGTGGAGGCGCGGCGGTTGTGACGCAGCCGGACCCGTCCCACCGAGAGGCACCCATGGAGATCGCCCAATAATATGGCGCAACGATTCCTCCAGGCGAATGTTAACCACTGCGCCAGGGCCCAGGACCTGCTGGTCCAAAGCCTCGCGCAGTGGTCGATACAAGTGGCTGTGGTTGCTGAGCCGTACTTTGTTCCCCCCAGGGACGACTGGGCGGGGGACCTGGACGGCTTGGTGGCCGTCATCACCCGGGGCGCCGCCGGCTCCCAGCCCTTTGAAAAAGTAGCGAAGGGCTCGGGATGTGTGGCGGTTCTGTTGGGGGGGGTCTGGATTGTGGGAGTGTATTTCTCCCCCAACAGACCCCAGCCTGAGTTTGAGCACTTCCTCACTCGGCTGGGAGCCCTGGTGGTGCAAGGCAGTCAGCCTCGCCCCGTCCTCGTCGCCGGCGACTTCAACGCCAAGTCCTTGGCTTGGGGTTCGTCGGTGACTAACGCACGGGGCAGGGCCCTGGAGGAATGGGCGATCTCGTCCGGCTTGGCCGTCGTGAATCGCGGGACGGCGGACACGTGCGTGAGGCACAACGGCGGTTCGGTGGTGGACATCACGTTCGCCACCCCGGCCCTAGCCCGCCGTGTCCGGGACTGGAGGGTCCTGGTGGGCGAGGAGACGTTGTCGGATCACCGATACATTCGGTTCGACGTCGCCTCGTCCTCAACCACCCGGTCGGGTGGGGGACCGACCGTCCCGCGGTCGGACGGCCCGCGCTGGGCCGTTAGTCGCCTCGACGTTGAGGCCCTGAAGGAGGCCGCTCTGGCCCAGGCGCTGGTGCCCGTGCCGGACGGGCCGGTACGGGTCGACGAGGAGGCGGAGTGGTTCGGGGCGGCGATGTCGCGCGTCTGCGACGCAGCCATGCCCCGGGTCCGACGCCTCCCGGAGAAGCGCCAGGTGTTCTGGTGGTCGGCGGAGCTCACGCGGCTGCGCGCGTCCTGCGTTGCCGCCCTCCGCCAGCTATCCAGACACCGTCGTCGCCGGATTCGTCTTCTCGGCGACGAGGACCAGGAGCGGCTGCTTCACGGCCTCCACAGGGAGGCTAAGAGAGCGCTGCACGTGGCCATAGCGAGGGCAAAGTCTGCGGCTCAAACTGAGTTCCGGAGTACTCTCGACAGCGACCCGTGGGGGCGTCCATACTGTGTGGCGTTGAGAAAGCTCCGCCCATGGGCGCCCCCGCTGACGCAGAGTCTCCGGGGCGACCTCGTTCAGGAGGTCGTCGCGGCTTTGTTCCCGGCCACGGAGGATGTCACTCCTCCACCGATGGCGTCGCGTTCGTCGACGCCGTCGTCGTTGGATTCGGCAAGGGTTATTTCGGAGGTTTCACCCGAGGAAATGAGGGTGGCGGTGCTTCGGCTGCGGGGCAAGAAAACCGCCCCGGGTCTCGACGGTATCCCCGGACGCGCATGGGTGTTAGCCGTCGAGCACCTGGGGGCGAGGCTCCGCGGCCTTTTCTCCGCGTGCATGGAGCGGGGCCAGTTTCCATCCCGGTGGAAAACCGGCAAGCTGGTCCTGCTCAAGAAAGACGGTCGACCCGCAGAGTCGCCATCGGCCTACCGGCCCATCGTGTTGCTCGACGAGGTCTGCAAGCTCTTCGAGCGGATCGTGCACGCTCGCCTCGTCGAGCACCTGGAGGGGGCCGGGCCGGACCTGGCGGATTGCCAGTTCGGCTTCCGGCATGGCCGGTCAACGGTGCATGCGATTCTGCGGGTCAAGGCGCACGCGGAGGATGCAGTTGCCCGAGGTAAGGTGGTGGTGGCGGTGTCGCTCGACATCGCCAACGCCTTCAACACCTTGCCCTGGGCCTGCATACATGAGGCACTGCGGTACCACTTGGTGCCACTTTATTTGCGTCGTCTGGTGCACTCGTACCTATCCAATAGGTATGTAGTGTATCCGGGCGCCGCTGGGTGGCACCGGAGGGCCATGTCTGCCGGTGTTCCACAGGGCTCAGTTCTGGGCCCGCTACTGTGGAACATCGGTTATGACTGGGTTCTCCGTGGTACCAACCCCCGAGGCGTCGCTGTTGTCTGCTACGCGGACGACACCCTGGTGACAGCGACGTCGGGATGTTTCGAGGATGCCATCCTGCTCGCCTCCTCCAGTACCGAAGAGGTGGTGGGCAGGATTCGGCGACTGGGCCTCACGGTGGCCTTGAACAAAACCGAGGCCCTGTTCTTTCACGGGCCTCGGCGAAGGCCACCTGCAGGGGCCCACATCACTGTGGAGGGGGTGCGGATTCCCATCGGCACTACTATGAAGTATTTAGGTTTGATTTTAAGTAGCCGGTGGGACTTCCGCGCCCATTTTGAGAAGTTGTCGCCGAAATTGGTGCGGGCAGCGGGCGCGCTTGGGAGCCTGCTGCCGAACCTCGAAGGTCCCGGTAACCCTTGCCGGAGTCTGTACGCTGGAGTCATGCGGTCCATGGCCCTGTACGGTTCACCCGTATGGGCCGGGTCCCTGAACGCCCGCTGCGTCGCCTTGCTGCGCAAACCGCAGCGTCTGGTGGCGCAGCGGATAATCAGGGGCTACCGCACGGTCTCCCACGAGGCGGCCTGCGTGTTGGCCAGCACTCTCCCTTGGGACTTGGACGCCCGGTCCCTCTCGTCAGCGTTCCGCTGGCGGGAGGGGGCGTCCCGGAATCGGGAGAGGCTTGCCCCGAGGGAGATTGCGGCCAGGTTCCGCAGAGCCGCCGTGGAGGAGTGGCATGCCAGGCTGGAGAGCCCGAGTTCGGGCTTGAGGACCGTCGCGGCAGTGCGACCTGTCCTTAGAGAGTGGCTAGACAGGCGCCACGGTGCGCCTACATTCCGGCTGACACAGGTGCTGACGGGCCACGGGTGTTTCGGCTCGTACCTGTGTCGTATAGCCGGAAAAGAGGCGTCCGCCGTGTGCCACCATTGTGGCAACTGCCGCGAGGACACGGCCCAACACACTCTAGAGGAGTGCCCAGCCTGGGTGGAGGAGCGCAGCGCTCTCATAGCAGTCGTCGGAGGAGACCTCTCGCTGCCGGCCGTGGTGTCCGCCATGGTCGGCAGCCGGAGGTCATGGCGTGCGATGGTCTCCTTCTGCGAGCGCGCCATCTCGCAGAAGGAGAGCGCCGAGCGGGATCGTGAGCAGAGCGATCCCGCCCGCCGCCAAAGGAGACGTAGGAGGCGCCGGGTGGACGACTGACCGGCGTCTCCCGCCCTGTGGAATGGGGGCGTTTGGAGAATTCCACCACGGTAACCCCTGCCTGTCGTAAGAGGCGACTAATAGGGGCCTTCCGGGGTCGCGGGCGTGCAGCGGGGGGCTGTGCGCCCTTTATAGTACTATTGTACTTGCGACCCCGGGACGGACGGCAGCACGGACGGTCGGCCTCGTGCTGCCGTAGATGCCGAGGGCGTCCTTCGGCGGCGGGGGCTTCTGAGCCCCCTCCAAATCGGAGACGGGCCGCAAGGCGGCACCGCGCAGGGGCGGTTCCGGTAGCAATCCGAGGCTATCTCAGGATACCCCGGGGCCGCCCCACTCATGCGCCGAAGTAGGCCACCGCGGGGTTTTTAGTCGGTATTGCCGGTGTAGGGCATTTGTTAGGGACGCGGCCCAGCGTCGCCCGGATGTCGACCATCTCTCCCGGGCATCACGGCTCTGGGTCGTAAGGCCGGCGAACCCGACATACCCGCCGCGTCCACCCCCCCGGGCGCGGCGGCAGTTGTAAAACACTTTTCCCCGCGACAAAAAAAAAAAAAAAAAAAAAAAAAAAAAAAAAAAAAAAAAAGGTACTGACTATACTTCTGTGCCTCAAGCTTTTAAGAATATAGGTAAGTATCTACACGCCAAATACTTACTAGAATTTTAGTTCAATGTCCCAGACAAAAGCTAGATTTAAAAAAAACTTATTTTAATTTATTTTGATCTTTTTAGTAGGTAAGTATTTTAGAGTAGGCGTGATGTTTTATAATATTCTACGGTTATGTAAAGTGCTCGTCAAGATTAATCAATCGAACCTAAACTCAATGGGTTTATTCAGAAGTACCTATATGTTATCATCATCCGTCTCCATCATCAGACATCAGACATCAGCTTTATGGTACCATACCACCACCAATGTTTTTATTATTATTACTAGCTGACCCGCGCAACTTCGTCTGCGTATGAGAGAGAGGGTTGAAAGAGTGAGTCGTAGGCACCTATAGCACAATAATTCTAAAAAGGTAATGATATGTTTTGCTAAACTTCGAGAGATAGTACGTGACTTCGGTGCGGTTCCGTCAATCACCCCGTCTGACACCCCGCCTGTCACCTCGTCTGTCACCCCGTCTGTCAACCCGTCTGTCACCCGTCTGTCACCCCGCCTGTCACCCAGCCTGTCACCCGTCTGTCACCCCGTCTGTAACCCGTCTGTCACCCCGTCAGTCACCCCATCAGTCACCCTGCCTGTCACCACATCTGTCACCCCGTCTGTCACCCTGTCTGTCACCCCGTTTGTCACCCCGTCTGTAACCCAACCTGTCACCCGTCTGTCACCCCGTCTGTAACCCGTCTGTCACCCCGTCAGTCACCCCACCAGTCACCCTGCCTGTCACCACATCTGTCACCCCGTCTGTCACCCTGTCTGTCACCCCGTCTGTCACCCCGTCTGTCACCGCGTCTGTCTTCCCGTCTGTCACCCCGTCTGTAATCCGTCTGTCACATCGGCTGACACCCCATCACTCACCCTGTCTGTCACCCTGCCTGTCACCCTGCCTGTCACCCCGCCTGACACCCGTCTGTCACCCCATCAGTCACCCTGCCTGTCACCACATCTGTCACCCCGTCTGTCACCCTGTCTGTCACCCCGTTTGTCACCCCGTCTGTTACCCCGTCTGTCACCCCGTCTGTCACCGCGTCTGTCTTCCCGTCTGTCACCCCATCTGTAATCCGTCTGTCACATCGGCTGACACCCCATCACTCACCCTGTCTGTCACCCTGCCTGTCACCCTGCCTGTCACCCCGCCTGACACCCGTCTGTCACCCCATCAGTCACCCTGTCTGTCACCCTGCCTGTCACCCCGTCTGTCACCCTGTCTGTCACCCCGTCTGTCACCCCGTCTGTCACCCCGCCTGTCACCCATCTGTCACCCCGTCTGTCACCCGTCTGTCACCCCGTCTGTTACCCGTCTGTCACCCCGCCTGTCACCCGTCTGTCACCCCGTCGGTCACCCCGCCTGTCACCCCATCTGTCACCCAGCCTGTCACCCATCTGTCACCCCGGCTGTCACCCGTCTGTCACTCCGTCAGTCACCCCATCAGTCACCCCGTCAGGTATCCCTTAGTCACCCCATCATTCAACCCGTCGGTCAACACTAAAAGAATTTTTCACATCGAACCAGTAGTTTCCGAGATATCAACTTCCCCGTTTTAAAACATTTTTCATTTCTGCTCCGCTCCTATTGGTCATAGCGTGATGTTATATAGCTTCTAGCCATCCTCGATAAATGGGCTATCCAACACAAAAATAATTTTTCGATTCGAACCAATAGTTTCTGTCTGAGATATAAACTTTCCCGATTTGGCAACATTTTTCATTTCTGCTCCGCTCCTATTGGTCAAAGCGTGATGTTATATAGCCTATAGCCATCCTTGATAAATAGGCTATCCAACACAAAAAAAAAATTTCAATTCGAACCAGTAGTTTCTGAAATATAGTCTTTTCAACATTTTTCATTTCTGCTCCGCTCCTATTGGTCATAGCGTGATGTTATATAGCCTATAGCCACCCTCGATAATTGGGCTAACCAACACAAAAATAATTTTTCAATTCGAACCAGTAGTTACTGTCTGAGATATAAATTTTCCCGATTTTGCAGAATTTTTAATTTCTGCTCCGCTCCTATTGGTCAAAGCGTGATGTTATATAGCCTATAGCCATCTTCGATAAATAGGCTATCCAACACAAAAAGAATTTTTCAATTCGAACCAGTAGTTTCTGAGATACCAACTTCCCCGGCTTTAAACATTTTTCATTTCTGCTCCGCTCCTATTGGTCATAGCGTGATGTTTTATAGCCTATAGCCACCGTCGATAATTGGGCTATCCAACACAAAAAGAATTTTTCAAATCGAACCAGTAGATACTAACGACACTCAATTGTTTTGCCTTCCCGGAACCTCTCCACTAAAATATGAACTTTATCGTATGGTATTAAAGTTCAAATTGACTTTTAAGTATTATTACGAATCGATTGTATGGGAGTATAGAAAAGTGTTGTTTTTAGACTTTTTAGGCAATTTTTAAATTTTTTCTCTCCGTAAGAACCATCCTCGTACTTCGAGGAATATTCTAAAAAAAGAATTAACGAAATCGGTCCAGCCGTTCACGCGTGATGCCGTGACAACGGAAAACGGGTTTCATTTTTATATATATAGATTGTATTGTCAACGAACATACACGAGTACACTAAATATTAATCCAATAGGACATGGAGAAGTGGTTCTAATGTAGCTTGCAAGATTTGATTACAGACAACGGGACATGTGAAACTAAATAAAAGTTTGTAAAAAAAAGAATCATTATTATGATGCAGCCTTGTAAATGTATTTTTTCTGCTACATTCTAGTCTACGACTCTCGCCAACGTCGTACGAGAAATTTTTTGCATCAAAATGAAGCTTAATTTTCATAATCCGTGCAAAACAAATGCCGGATTCGTTTGTATTGTATAATTAACCGCATACGCATATTAAAATTCTGCCAATTTAATTCACACATTTTAAAAATATCGTTAATTTCCCCAACAATTGTTAATAATATTATGATGTTATTAAAAACATAAGTTGCTCTTTTTGACCGACTTCAAAAAATGAGAAGGTCCTCAATTCGTATGTAGTTTTCTTTTTATGTATATTCCCCGATATCTCCGCCAAATGTGGACCGATTTTCATGATTCTTTTTATATTCCATAGATCTTATTTCAAGGGTATTCTTATATATGGTCAAATTTGGTCACGATCGGATAAATTTTGAAGTCAGTCCGTTGATTGTTTTAAACTTGTAATTATCGAATTAATTGCTAACCGGCTTTGCTAGAATCGTAAGGATGCTTGGGATTTCAAGCCGCATAAGCCCAATTAAACTTTTTATATTTCCTAAAATGCTGGAGATTTTGGCGTTGCTCCAACTATTTCAACTATACGCTTAGTAAAACCTTAATGTTATGCAAAATATTTACGACTTCATTACTATTTTCATTTAGTAAACAAATTTATTTTACGTTTTTATTAAATTTAAAATTTTACAATAGTTACACGTCTGCCTGTAACTTTGGGTTTACAGACTCGCGTGTCGCCTTTGTACTCTGCATTATTTTTATTACATACATATATTATGCACGCCTGTATCTCGAAGGGTTAGGCAGAGACGAACTAGAACACCCACATTTCGCCGAACACATTTCCGTCCCAGATGAGCCTATAGTTATATCGCGCACAAATTCCAGACTCCGGTTTGATAGTCATTACAAAAACCCCATATCTTCCGGACATCGAACCCGAGACCTTATGACGACATTCGTACCGCGTACGCAATACATACTAATTTACTGAAGCAGTCTGCCCTATTACAAATAATAAAACCAGATCAATACAAGAAAATAATTATGCAAAGGTTTCTCTTTTGTTAGTTTTCTCCCAGCTCTAGAGAGTCGCATAAGAATAGAAATTGTATCTGCAAACAGTTTTATCTTTCCTATCTTCGTCGAAGTCCCTGTGCGCTAAGATATGTATGTTTATTGACGAGGACATACTTCGGATGTAGAGGCCAACGGTATAAATCATTGCCGTCGCAGCCTTCTATCGAAGCTGACACCAAAATCGCATGAGACATTATTCACAGGGGATAGTTCGCGAATAAATCCTTATTTTCTTTCTTTACTTTGATGCCATTTTATTCGTGCTTCGATGTAGGGAACACCTACGTACCGTTGAATAAGTTCGATTGTTTGCTTAAAGACAATTGGTGTTGTATCTTTTTTATTTCAATGTATTAAGTTTGCATGGGTGGCATGGGTTGTGGTTGTGGACCGAGAGGTCCTAGGTTCGATTCCCAGGTCGGGCAAAGCGAATTTTCTAATTTAATTTGCACGGGATTAGACCTAAATACTAGGCCAAATTCTTTCTGCAACATGCTTGAAAAAGTGTGTTGCGCCGACTCCACATTAAGGTGGGATAAGGGCAGGTAGAAAGAAAGATTATTGTTAAAGATGATTGTTATTTGTCTATTGTCTGTCTATTGTATTAAAGCCGCGGTTCCGGCACATGTTTTTCTCGAAACAAAACACAAAACACACAAAACAATATACATATTTCACTCATGGAACAATGGAGCATGGACCAAAATCCGTAGCGAAACTATGTTTTGTGTACGTGTTTTGTGTAATGTTTCAGAAGCGGTTTTAGACTTCTACGTGTGACATAAACATCCATAATGTTCAGAATGATTAACCTTATTAGAATATAGCACAGATTTATATGTAATTACTTTGAGATTAAATTCTTCGCGGACATAAAAGACATCTCTGGAATTTGTTTAAAATCCTCAAATTACGATTTGCGGATAAAAACACGCAATAACAGAAGAAGACCACAAACTTTTTTCATCTGAAAACATCGAAGGCGCGAGCACGAATCCGCATTTCACATTTAAAATATGGTATCCTTAAAAGAGGGGACGGAGGCGCGAAGCGTTGAGCAATAGCCGTTTTACTGACGAAACAAGTGCTGGCTCATTTTAATATTTCCAACTTTCCCCGAGCTTGGCGTCATTAAGCGACGCGAAAGAAAGCGCAGCCAAGGGGAAACTGGGCCAGCCGGGTACTCCCTTAAAATCCTAAAGTCCATTGTATATTTTCTACCCGCCGTTCTCTACGTGTATTCAGATGTCAACGATGGTTGGCTGTTGATTGAATCGTGAACTGATTACAAATGGGCATGGATTTTGTGTTCGGCATCTTTTTTCACTGGTTTTGTAATGAGACAAAATGTATGTTCTATACTAGATTTTTTTATAACACACTGGCAAACGAGCAGGTGGGTCACCTGATGGTAAGTTATCTACACAGCCCATAAACACACAAGACACAAAAAGAATCATGTGGGCCAACCTAAAAGGAAGGGAATAAAGATTGGGAAATGGGCGGGGGAATTCGGCCACCAGAAGTTCATTCACCGAATGAAACGCAACAGCACACTGTTCCTTTACGTCGATTTTCTGTGAGACGATACCACTGTATCAAAACAGTCGAGCCGGCCCATTCGTGCTGTAGACATTACTGTCTACAGTGTGGCTCTATCACTAAAAATGTTAAAGTTACACTATAATTATTAAATTAAAAAGTATATGTATTTAAGTATTAAGTACAAAATTAATACATATTTTCCTCAATGCTTAGTGACATCAGTTGTTGCTAGGTACTATAAATTATTATAAATGGTCCAAACACGTCGACACGTCATTTAAAAACTAACGGATGTGGTGACAACTCGTCACGTTATGTTTCGTCATTTTCAAAACGCACAAAGGTTGATTAAACGTCATTGATAATACGTCACTGTGTGGAACTAGTTATTTTCCTAACCGAGATTCGAGCATGAATAATTTTGAGAAACAAATTAATTTCGATGTGCGTTTATAAAGGTATAAAACAACAAATTTAATACAGAAAACGAAAACTATCGTCGTTTTTTAGAAATTGTCTCGTACTTAACTTAAATCGAGAAACGATATAAAATGAGACTTAAAGTTAATAATCACAAGTTTAAAAACTTATCGGACCGACTTTATTTTTTTTTTATCCGGGCACAGCAGTGTCTACAGTGCACCTGATGGTAAGCGTAGTGTAGTCCAAAAAAACTAGCGACCACTGACAAACAATGGGTTATCAGTGGTCGTCAGAATGATGCCGGCCAATTTATGCTTCTTCACACTCCGAATCCGAAGATCCGAAGTGACCAAATTCATATGAGTGGATTCTTGAAATAAGCTCTGTCGAACGCAAAAATAATCTTGAAAATCGGTATACATTTGGCGGAGATTTCGCGTAACATACATAAAAAATGATGCAGACGAATTGAGGACCTTCTCCTATTTGGAAGTAGGTCGAAAAGAAGAATAAAGATGAAGCATAACTATGAAAAAATTAAGCATGCCTGTATGCCTGTATGGACACAAACGAAAATGGTAACTTGCGAAAGAAAAATCCCATTAATATAGCCGTTAGGCATCTTCCTCATATTCCGAAATTACTTTAAATTGTAACCGTGATCGTCAATTCTCTATTGCAAAAAATCAATGAAAATATTTTTATAACACAAAATTTTAACAGAAAAATATATAAAGGTCGCAGAGACAAAATGCAAACTAAGCGATGAGCCGCCAAAATTTAGAAACAATTTATTTTTGTCTCTCGTCCCACCCACATCTCATTTAAACATTTTGACTGAGATATTTTATTTTTAAAGTTGTCTCTGACTCACTTTATGATACGACCTTAAAAGATATCCGCCATTGCGAGATCGTTATAGAAGTTTAGTTAAAAGTATTTAAATGTGTTCTATATAAGAGTTCAACCATAAATATCGACTTTACTGTACTGCATATAAAGTGAAAATTTCTGTGATTTCATTTAAATAATTTTGAGAATTTGTTTATCTTGAAACAACTAATAGATTCAATGAACTCCGCATGTTGGCATTTGTATCGGGGAGTGTCAAAACAAATGCCATTAGAATGACTCTATTTTCTCGATGCACCACTTTCGTAAGCTCGCACATTATTTTTCTGTTATAACAATTTCGATCTTATAAAATTCCAATAGAATTGAAATTAGCGTGCAAGTTTTGGCGGATGTCGGCTTTGTTGGCGAAAATGATTCTTTCGTGATATTATCAACTTATTAAAATTGTATGAAATTGTTTATATACAAATAGGCATAGAATAAACAGAGTAGTACATTTTACTCCACTGTCAACGTATTTTCTGTTTTTTTTTTCTTTTTTAGGGTCGATTTTTCAATAGCCGGATAATTTTTATTTGAGGGATAATTTTGCTGCTTTGCTAAATATTTACCGACAAAGCTTAGATAAAAGTTATCACATAGGTATTAAATTATTCTAGTTACCTAGTGTAAATTTTTTTTTTTATTATAATTGAATTTCCACCACTAAGCGAACACTAAAACTCACATTTGTACCTTTATAATACAAGCGTAGTTTTCCGACCAGTCGGCGCTTACTTACGTTAAACGGTCGGTAGAAATCCACGAGAAGTATACGACATATACATGTACATATATACTACCTATAAAGCACTAAAACAGAGCAGGTGCACTCCCTGAGTGTTAAATTATATACATTTTGGGTCATTCGAAAAGAGAAATAAAACGTAACTCAGCAAATTTTCACCGTTAGTCATAAAATAGTTTTACGAGCTTCAAATCTATTTAGTTATTACAAACGATGCGACGAAAGTGAGATATGGTTATTCATTTTACATTACCGCACTGCGTCATACACAAAATTGATTTCATAGCTTCAGTACATAAAGCACATATAGCTTGATTTTTAATAAAATAATAAATAAATAACACCCTACAGTCTGACATACATAGACCCCACACTAAGATTGAGTCTTATGTCATAGGTATCAGGAACTACGAGAGACTTTTGGTCTCACAACACCCAGACCCGAAAGAAATATCTGTAGGCCATACAAACATTTGTCTCGGTGCGGGGATCCAACCCGCGGCCTCTCGCTTCACAGCCGACTACTCGCCCGCTGCGCCACGGAGGCTGGCTGGCTGTTTTCCTAATATACTATACAATATACATATACTACTATATAATATCTATAATACTGTAATAAATTCATATAAGTACTTATATGAATATATCGGAGTATTATAGAGAGCAAGCGATATCAGTTTTAACTTGCTTGTAGAGTTTTGTATTTTCATTTATGGCACTCCAATGTGAACTCAGAACTACACTTTTTCAAGCACGATGCAGAAAGGATTCGGCTATGTTTTGGTTGACGTCAACGGCCTCTGAGAGTTCCAGTCCAGCGCAAATCTAATTAGAAAATTGCGTACCCGCCCTTGTGTTTTTTCCTCCTAGCTTATTTGTCAGCCTCCATGGTGCAACGGGCGGGTAGCCGGCTGTGAAACGAGATGCTATGGATTTGAATTCCGCACTAAAACAAATGTTTGTATGACCCACAGATATTTGTTTCAGGTCTGGGTGTTGTTGGACCGTAAGTACCTCCTAGTTCCTGATGAGTGTACGATACCTTGTGTGGGATCTGGACTATGTGTGACTGTTGGGTGTTTTTATTTAATTACTTATTGACTGATCATCACTGAGAGTATCAAGGGTATCAAGAACTACGAGAGACTTTTGGTCTCACAACACCCAATAAATATAACAATCCTCTCCTATTTTCTTATATTTTTGTCTCTTAAAAGTTTATTATCACACAATGTGATAATAATCCCGCACATTAAATTTTTATTATAAACTAGCTGACCCGCGCAACTTCGTCTGCGTAGGAGAGAGAGGGTTGAAAGAATGAGTAGTAGGCACCTATAATCCAATACTTCTAAAGGAGGTAATGGGATGATCTACTTCGGTCCGGTTTCGTGAGTCACCCAGTCAGTACCCCCGTCAGTCACCCTGTCGGTTACCCCGTCAGTTACCCCGTCCATCACTCCGTCGGTCACCCCATCGGTCACCACGACAGTCACCCTGTCGGTCAACCCGTTGGTCACCCGGTCTGTCACCCATCTGTCACCCGTCTATCACTCGTCTGTCATCCATCTGTCACCCCGTTTGTCACCCAGTCAGTACCCCCGGCAGTCACCCCGTCCATCACCCTGTCGGTTACCCCGTCAGTCACCCCGTCCATCACCCCGTCTGTCGCCCAGTCGGTCACCCCATCTGTCACCCCGTCTGTCATCGGTCTGTCACCTGTCTGTCAGCCGTCTGTGACCCCGTCTGTCACCCGTCTGTCACCCATCTGTCACCCATCTGTCACCCCGTCTGTCACCCGTCTGTCACCCCGTCTGTCATCCGTCTGTCACTCCGTCCGTCACCCCATCAGTCACCCCGTCAGTCACCTCGTCAGTCACCTCGTCAGTCACCCCGTCCGCCACCCCATCAGTTAGCCTGTCAGTCACCCCGTCATTCCTCACGTCAGTCGCCCCATCAGTCACCCCGTCAGTAACCCCATCAATCACCCCGTCAGTCACCCCTTAGGTCATAGCGTGATGTTATAACCTATAGCCGTCCTCGATAAATGGGCTATCCAACATAAAAAGAATTTTTCAATTGACAAATACTGACATTAATATTTATACGATACTAACGACACTCAATTGTTTTGCCTTCCCGGAACCTCTCCACTAATACTTGAACTTTATGGTATGGTATTAAAGTTCAAATTGACTTTTAAGTATTATTACGAATCGATTGTATGGGAGTATAGAAAAGTGTTGTTTTTAGACTTTTTAGGCAATTTTTAAATTTTTTCTCTCCGTAAGAACCATCCTCGTACTTCGAGGAATATTCTAAAAAAAGAATTAACGAAATCGGTCCAGCCGTTCACGCGTGATGCCGTGACAACGGAAAACGGGTTTCATTTTTATATATATGGATATATGATATAACGAACACAAGACTAATAGTATGCTAACTCTACCTATACCGAAGTCATTATTCACTTTATGGTACATTTGGCGGCAGATATGATTTGCCGTTTGGCGCATGCACTAGATCTTGTGTTCCGTGGAATACTATTACATGCTAATTATTTCTGATTGCTTATACAACGCGCGTCTGGTGACAAAAGCTTTTTGTGACAACCGCTACGAATGACGAATCAACGCCGCATCTATTTTCGTTGGGAATTTTTTCCGCTTCACTAACCTTGACTAAACGTAACCAACAAGAACTGAATAGATTTTCACATTCTATTTATTTTGGCTTATATGTTTCATAATTTAAAAATTATTATTTATTTTTCTATAAGTGCGTGTTCATTATGAATTTTTGAGTGGTAGAGTCTCGCTATAACTGTCTACATTGCTGTCTATGTTACTGTGTAACGTCTTCAGCACGAATGACCCGGCTGAACAGCGGCCCGAGCAGGAAAATTTCTGACAATCGTAAATGTATTCGAACTGGCTGCGCACTGATGACATTTGCTTAATATTTCATTAAAATCTCATAGACGCGCATCGAGCTCGAATACATTTATTGTGCGGCGTGGTTGTATTGCGGTGCGACCACTGTCCTGAGGTCTAATGTTAAATGTATTTTTGTCCACCGACACAGCGTTCGGATGTCGCACTGACCCCTCATTGAAAATCAACGCTGCAACACGGTCTCGACTGGTTTGCAGCATAATAGCTGAATGGGGGATCATTGTTACTGGGCTTCCTATTTTTTTTTTATTTATTACTATATTTTTTGTGTATATTTGTTTGTAGTCCAGTAATAATAAATTTCTTTTCTTTCTTTCTATTTACGATTGTCAGAAATTTTCCTGCTCTGGCCCCAGGTTTGAATTTTGATATCACTTTCCGATTTGATACAGAAAACCGACGTAAAGTGGCAGCTCGCTCTTTTAAGTTGGCAACACACCCACGATTATTTTTGTATCTTGGGTGTCTATGGGCGTTGGAGATCACTTACCATCAGGGGACCCATCTGCTTGTTTGCCAGTCTCTGCTATGAAAATAAAAAAGTGACCCATCTGCTCGATTGCCAGTCTGCTATAAAAAATCGCTTGATATAACGGTGAAGGAAATCATCATTAGGAAACCTGCCCACCTGAGGAAGATACCCATTGGTAATGGCCCATTATCCATATCTTCTCAAGAATGTCGAAAGTATGTGTAGACTACCAGCCTGCATTAGGCCAACATCGTAGACCTGACCCCTCACATTAGTGGAGAAAGCCCGTGCCCGGCAGTGGGACAGTAATATTACAAGGTTAATATTATTATTCTCATTAACTTAAGTTAATCCTTTTTTCATTTTTAAATATAAATAATATAAAAGAAAATACATTTAAAAATAAAAAAAATAAATATCACCCTCCCGATGACGAGGCATGAGACTTACAGGGTTAATATTATTATTACAGTTTATTAAGCCGCATGAAAGAGTTTCAGTCAAGATTGCAAAGTCCAAACATTCAAACGCAGAAACATGAATCGTGTATCGATAGAGTGAATCATTTTACGTGGCAGTTCATTCATAAAGTCTACGAGGTAAGGTCTTGTTCTTAGTTTTATAGCTTTACGGATGAGAGCTTCTCCAGTGAAATTACAGTACATTTTGATAACCTAAACAATACATTAACTACTAGCTTTCAAAGTGAAGTAATGCTATAAAAGAATGTATTAAATCTACACATGATACATTTTAACTTTCAGTTAATCAACGCTAACACTATAAAGTGCATTGTACTCTGACAACCTTAGCGATCATAACTTCATTAAATTGAATCTAATTACGTAAATACGCATGAACATCTATTAAAACCAAAGATATTCAACAGTACATAGATGGGACAATAGCACGAAACTTATGATCCAGAAGTTGTTACCTCGTGGTCATAATTCACTCAGTCGTATTTGTAGCATACGGTCGCAAGGTCGTGCCATAGTAATAATATTTAGACAATAACATTCTCTTACGTGATTCTTGCTCATTCACCGAACATTCTGTTGTAAAATGTAATAAGCGCCCTCGCATTGTAATACTGCCTCGGTGGCGTGGTTGTATTGCGGTACGACTACCGTCCTCAGGTCTCGGGTTCCATCCCCGGGGAAAGTGATATTGGATTTTTCCATATCAGTCCGGAGTATGGAATTTGTGCCCTATATGGCCCTATATATATAATATATGGCGATAGGCTCGCCCCCTATCACATCTGGGACGGAACTAAGCTCGGCGAAATGTGGGTGTACTAGTTGGCTAGTGCGCCTCTGCATACCCTTTCGGTGATACAGGCGTGAGCTTATCTTATGTAATAAGTGGTAGATGGCGATACTGACGTTTGAGATCATTTTTTTGTATCGAAACTTGCTTGGTAGCCCCTCTTTAGTTAGTGACATTAAATCTCTTTGATTAAAACTATATTGTAGAGCACGTGTGTTTAAAGCGTCCAGTGCCGTGAAAATCTCTCAGACCAGTAGACAATAGAAGGTCAAAGTTGTATCATAGCATTAGAATCCGTCTTGGCAGTGGCGGTACATTACTTCGGTGAGATTTGGCTCGCAAACAATTGTTGGAGCCGAGAAGTGACCAACAACGACGTTCGTGGTGAACGTCTCACGCCGAATGGGCGAATACAGAAGAAAAGTAACTATAGTCTTCGCATTGTGACGCGCGTTCTTCGGATTTGAAACCTAATTTTGCTAGAATATTATTGTTATCCTTAAAATACGAAATTCTCTTAGTTGTATAGTATATGGTGGTAAAAACAACATACTTGTAGAGTCACTTTTCCATACCTGTATACGTTAAAAGCGATATAGCACGGCCTCAGCATTTCATCAATAAAATTAAACAAAATTTGTTAGGAACTCAAAAATTATTTAACCCGAGTGTAGTAGATCTATTTGTAGTTTGTTACATTCGGAACACTGTTTCGTTTCATATAGTAAATAAAATGATTGGATATTTGTCGGTAGTCAGTCGTACCCCATACCCGCCTCCATTAATTACAGTTGTCAAATAAACAACTTTTCGATGATACTAATTATTCAATAACATTAAACTGGCACGCTAATTAAATCCAATATAAAAATAAGGGACTAGGTTTAAAGTATAATATTTTATTAGATAAATAGGTATTTTGAAATTTAGATAGAAAATACTTATGTAACAGTAAATGTATTACTTTCATATTCATAAGCTCATGGCGGTATCTCTGCAGGAGTAGGTTGAATTTGAAAACAAGATCATTTCATCTCGTCGTCGCGACTCGACGTTATTTTCGGTGAAGTTACAGAAAATTTATCTACTTTAAAAAAGCTGTTTTTTTGTTGTTTACTATATTTTGCTCGTAATCCCGCTCTCGTAGTACTTTTTTCTGGCGTGCGCGTGGTTACTTAAATATGTAGATTTGGAGCACAATTTTTTTTTTTTAATCGGGTCCTAGATTTTCTCATACAAACGAACAAACAAGTTATATTTAGAATATTAGTAAGTAATAAAACTCCCCGTGTATGTACCTGTATTGTATTGTTCAACATAAAATCCAAATCGTTAGTGTATTTCCTCTGCAAGATCAAATATAAAAGTTCGTGCACATTAGCAATTAATTGGAAATGTGTTGTGAGAGGTAGACGGTATAGACGTAAATCAATCATCCCCTTACTTCTGAATTGATCTATCCATCTATGCTATAATATTATATTAAATAAAGTACAAATCATTAGTGTATTTTCCACTACAAGGTCAAATATAAAAGTTCGTGCACATTAGCAATTAATTGGAAATGTTTTGTGAGACATAAATCAATCATTCTCTTACTTCTGAATAAAGCAGCGCATAGTGAAAACGAACTGAAATCTGAAATATGAAGATTAATGAGCTCATTTATAGACTTTATGTTATCCCACAGATATCTACCGATTATTTATAAAGCGTAATAGGATTTCGGGAAAAACTGACTATTTAAATGTTCTTGTTTTTTTTTAAATTAAAACATTTATGATCCACTTTTAGTGTAGCATTATCTTGAACTGTGTTGTGGAGTACAATTTACGTAATATGTACATATGCCCTAAATATATTTATTTATATGGGCCGCCAATATTTGTATCCGGCCTGGGTGTTGTGAGACCGAAAGTTTTTCGTAGTTTCTGATACCCACGACAAGGCTCGCGACTGCTGGATGTCATTTATTTATATAACACGTACATATATAATAATTATAATTTTAATTATATGATAAGGCGTATTATAATATACACGTTTTATGAAATTTTATCTTTTTTTCAAAGCAAATGTGCTATTGTAACATAATTACTGATTTACTTTTTGTTTCCAAACTGTTAAAGAAAAATAGATAATCTTACTGAAATCAATTTAATTTTCAGAATGATTTGAAATTAAACTATTTTTACGGATTCTATCACGATTTGGTTTTAATTTTTAATTTTTATGCCCGACGTTTCGAAAGCCTTGCAGCCTTCGTGGTCACGGGTCAGACTGCTCTTTCAGAATGCTCCTTTTGAAATGGACAGTGGCAATTGTGATTACGAGCTGTACAATATTCGTCTTCCTTACTTCAACGTGAATATTAATGTAGAACGTTTCGTATCAACAATAATTACTTTTACGTGAATGTTATTCATTGAAATTAAACTATTTTTACGGATTATATCACGATTTGGTTTTAATTTTTATGCCCGACGTTTCGAAAGCTTTGCAGCCTTCGTGGTCACGGGTCAGACAAACAGACGAAACGTCGGGCATAAAAATTAAAACCAAATCGTGATATAATCCGTAAAAATAGTTTAATTTCAATGAATAATTACTTTTGTTTAAGATGTGTTTAAAAATGTTGTAAAACTATGTTAATGTATGTGAAACAGTCTCACTGTACACAATTTAACCTACAGCATCAATAAACCAGCTCGACCAGATTATTACCAACGGCTCACAGAAAACCGACGTTGAATGACAGTCGCTGTTGCGTTACTTACGGTAAGTTAGATTGAGGGTCACATATCCCAATCCCCAATTGTTTCTTTCCGTCAGTACGCAGCGGCTTGGCGGTTTGGCTATGTTCCTGACACTGCCATCTCTGCTGACAATATCAGCGAGTGAGCTTACTTACAGACTTCCAAGCAAATGAGCGTTTGCATTTTGCCTTTTTACCCAACTGCATCTAAAGGGGGGTAATGTTATTCAGGGATTAAAAAACGATCATTAATATATTTATAATACCAACATTAATTAAATTACACTGGCTTTAACATCTCAGATATTATTTATGCATTCAGAGCTCGGTTAACTACTGACAATTCATTAACATACGTCTCTTAAGGAAGATTTAGGGGAAAGTCATCAATCCACAAACGAAGGATCCCGAGTAGTTAAGATTAATGCTCAACTTTAGTGTTACGGGTAATGGCTGCTCCAGTTCAAAACTTGTTATAAACCATTAATACGATGAACAAAACTGGTGCAAAAGTTGTATATGTATAGTTTATAGTAAACATCAATGACTAAAGAAAAATTATGAGGACTTGGCATAACTACGAAAAATACGTGTATAATTTGAAGCGATTTTTGTATCGCGATCTATTTACATGTAAGCTGTCACCGTGTCATAAGACTTATATATGTAGCTTTAGTTCTTGACAAACATTCCCCCCGATTACATCATTTTAGGGGATGAATTTATATATAAACCTTCCTCTTGAATCACTCTATCTATTTAAAAAAACCGTTGCGTAGTTTTAAAAATCTAAGCATACTTAAGGACATAGGGACAGACAGACATACATACAGCGGGAAGCGACTTTGTTTTATACTATGTAATAAAGATACGGCTTTTTATTTACAATAATACTAATTTGGGAGTGTGAAAAAGATGCCTAACTGCGATATTAATAGGATCTTTCTTTCGCAAAGTCACCATTTTGGTTTTTTCCATACATTAGGCATGCTTAATTTTTTTAATTATGCCTCGTCCTTATTCTTCTTTTGTCCAAGGTAAACATAGAGTTGGCATCTTTGATACTATTGAAATGCAGTCGATTTGAAGTTTGAATAAATATATTGTAATTTGAAGTCACACGTTAAATGATATAATATAGTATACATTGTATACTAATACATCTTATAGTGCGATTGGATACCTCAGAGGAAGGTTGACAGGCAGGCAGCCGGTAGTAAAAATTAAGCCAAATCCTCTCTGCGACATGCTTGAAGTAATGTATTGCGTCGACCACACAATGAAGTGGGATATACTTCTGCTTCGCTGCGCTTGCCGGTACGTGGTTACTCAAGAACTTATCTTCCCCATCGGCTATCAGTTCTACGAGCTATGTGCCCTGCCCACTACCACTTCAATCTGGAAATCTTTGGGGAAGGCCATATTGCTATACTAAAAACAGTCGTGCGTTCGATGCTGAAACGGCGACAAGTTGTCAAATTTTGTATGAAAATTTGACGTTTCTTTACTATTTCAGCGTCGAGGGCACGGCGGTTTTTTATTAACCCCAATCTCATATAGATAAGACAACTGTAAGATAGTGTAAAAGGTATACTCTCTAAAATTTTATTTGCCATAGATTTGTTATGCCTTATTTAAAAAAACTGGAATTGCATTAAATACAAAATATATTATTAATAATATTTGTCCATATAAAAGGACAACCAATGGTATACAAAAAACATAGACAAGATCCAATGATAGGTTTCATGGCTATTTAATAGTCTAAAAATATATTGAAATAAAACTACATCGTTTTTGTAACGGATTCTATCGGGTTTTGTTTATTTAGAAATTAGATTTAGAAATAAATATTTACCTCATAGCGGGTTGATGTCAGGCAGGCGGCCGGTCGTAAAAACTAAGCCAAATCCTCTCTGCAACATGCTTGAAAAAGTGTGTTGCGCCGACCCCACATTAAGGGCAGGTAGAAAGAAAGATTTAGAAATAGATTAAATCGTAAATTGTATATTTTTGGAATGATGATCATAAAAATGCTTTATCTGGGATCCCAGAATTTTATACTCTGGTTATAAGAGCAAATCTTGGAAAAGAATAAGAAGTGTAGGTAATATAATTATTTTAACAGTTTCTGTGCGCGTAATCTAATCTCAAACGTTAATCTTTTTAATGACCTACAATGTGTTATTATATCGTTCAAGGTAAAGACGCTTTATATTAATTCCATTTAAATTCTTTTATCTGTTACATGAAGTGATACATAACAATAATATTAACAAATAGATAAAATTGTGCAAACCACAATTTATATTTGTGTTAGAACGTGGCCTATCTTTTTCTTTTTAGGTAATATTATAATAGTTTTGCGAATATTGTTATGATTAGGTCATTGATATTATCTTTGAAGATAAATCAAACCTAAAGTCTCTAGTTTCTAAAACCCACGATACAAGTTAAACCTAGTGAGGATCAGGATTATGTGTGTAAATATTGTGTATATTTATTTTATTATTAGTTTTCTTTTTTGGAATAAGTGATTGTTGTGTGTGGTAAAAAAATATTGGAAATTACACCAAATATGATATAAAAGTAAATTCCTTAAATACCAGTGAATATACTTGACTAAGTATTTAAAATATACTGTAAAAAACAAATATAGATAGTGACACTTTTTCATACAACACTTATAATAATAATGAATATTATACTGATTTCTTAATAGTTTTATTTCAATGAATATTATATTAAATATGCTTTATACATAAAAGATAATTACTCGAAGGCTTTAGAAAAACAAGTATTTACCTGAACAAAAAAGCAGCATCGGATTCGCCAGCTTCATCCTCCAACATAGCATAGTCCAGACACGTTCACAGCATCACTTGGTAAACAATATACAACGCATCCGAGTAAGTACTTCTAAATGTTTACAGTTTGTATATAGTACGCACAACCTCAAGGGAAATTATCGAAGGGAAACAAGTTCCGAACGTAACCCGTACAACCTTTTGTAACGTTATGGAAATAATAACGTGAACATCGACAACACCTACTAACATAATATTATGTATCTATTAACCACTATTTATCCGATGATAAATAAATAACTTTAATTTTTAATCACAACTTATGTGAGAATTACAACCAGGTTTGTTAAGTCTTTGTATTGGCGGCGACAAGGACAGAATCGCGGTCTGTTTTGTTTATTTATCACAACCATTGGTGTCCGTCCGAGTCCACAGAAAGTTTCCTTCACAATTACATCGCATCGGCTTCTGTGCACTATCAACTAATCCTTATTCACAACACTGAAGAGGTAAACATTGACTACATTACATCTTGCTATCTTTTATCATTTTGCGCGTTTAATTCCATGTCAATTCACTGTTACATCTTTCAAGGAGCACAAAGACGGTCCGCTACGAGTAGCATGTCTCTTACAGCTGACTTGCTTCAAAGTTTTTGACACATTCAACTTTGCCGGGGCTCATGGCCCGTGAGGTTAACCGTACGTGGACGCGCGGGATTTACGAGAGCTGTAAGGCCCTTTCACTGAACACACGCCGTTGAAAATTATGCATTTATAAATAGTATGTGTCGGTCTCGTCCCATTTCACTAGATCGCGATGTGGCCGCAGTTAGAAGGACAGCGACGAATGTCAGGTGCTGTCCGAGCTGTCAGTGGAACTGTGTTTTCGGTTTTCTGACGCGACGTGTGTTCCTCGTACTGTTTGTGCTCCGTTACTAGAGGCACGCGTTCCACTGCAACTGCTGAAAGGCGAAACCTGTTGAAATGGGACGGGGACTGTGTGCGAAAGAGACGCACACGTTTTTCGCAGCTCTACGGAGTTTCAGGCGCTTATTTTGCCGCACGCACGTGTGTGAGTGAAAAGTTGCGTGCGTACGGACGTTGGACCGGTGTTAGTGAGTTGTGGAAAACTCTCTTTAGGACGCCTTCACAAGCGCGCCGTTTTTCGTGATTTCGAACTATCTCATACATTTGCGTTGCGTTGTGTGTATTACGCCCAACAAACGTTTGTGTTATGTTTATTATAACTGAATTAGAATTTACTAATGTTCATACGTTATTTAATGTTAGTTGATATAATAAAAATTATAGCGGAATACTTATACAATTTAAACTTTCAAAAAGAATGTCTTATACCTAATTACTCAACTGAATGTATTTGATTTTATTTATTTGAGCAACGTTATTGTTGATATTTTTGTGTATAATATTAATGCCTTAAGTCTCCAAAGGCGAAAACAGAAAATGATATATCGAGAGGCCATCAATGACCAAAAAGAAATGAATAATTTATTTTAAGACAGTAAGAACGGACGTGAAATAAAACGAAACACTAATTAATTTCCAGGATTCGAAGGTGTCGTTGTAAGAATTAATCAATTTAAAGTGGCATCAGGCCCAATATAAACAAGGGGTCACACAAGCGCGTAGCATAATCAAATAGCACGCAACTCTCGTAGGCTGTGTAGGTCGAGAGGCGAGAGACGAGAGGCGAAAGAGAGCGGGAGCGGAGATGACAACACGCAACGTGGCTGCGCACGCAACGCTCGATACACCCCGCGCCCGACCCCATACCCACACTCCGCTCAAATCTATACTGAAATGGGCGACCGCCTCTGACAGCTCGCTCCAATGTAGCGATGTACCCTTCATTATATCGGGAATCAATTGACAAATGGGCACCGCTGTGCTGTGGTCGGCCACAGCGTACGCACTCGCACACGCATAACACGCGTGTACACTGTACGTACCAATACGCACTACGCACGGACCACGCACGATGCAAGTCCCGTCTAGTCTGCACGTCCAACGTCCCCTAGCCTTTGTTTATCTTTTTTAAAAGCCTCCTAATGGAAGGTCGCGCGTCGTGCCCGAAAATCCTGAAGGGCGACCGTTTGATGACCGTATCTAAGAAATTTCCAACGAAGAATTAATTGAATGGCTTTTTAGGATCCCTTTTCTGTTACAATGGGACTTGTACGCAACAAGTTCCGTAGGCCTTTTCTTCATCAGAGCAATTTAATTTCGGGAAAATTGCTGTTTATTGGTTTATTTTTATTTAATTGTTGATGTTGATATTGTGGCATATATGAAGGGAAAAACGAATTTCAAAATTAAAACAATTCTAATATCAATTCCCTAAATAAACTTGGTCTCAATACTCATGTTATAAACTGTAGAAAATATTCCCGCCGTAACAACAATCTAGTACAGCTTTACAATAGCCTACAACGTTATGTTGCGAAAAGTCTGAATAACATCTAAATTGATATTGGATTAAAAACAATGAAGCCGTACGGGAGAGCTTTGGCCCACGAGACACGGGTGAAGCTGCAAGGGCACGGATAAAGGCGAGAGTCGAGACGCGACGGGCCGCGCCGTCGTCGCGTCGACGTAAACTTGTTCCACGCAATTCACAAGATGAGAAAAACATGATAAGAACGTATCGCACGCACGATCGACGGGTTCCGTAGCATTAACCTAAACTACAATCCTACTAATATTATAAACGTGAAGGTTTGTGAGTATGTGTGAGTGTTTGTTACTCTTTTACGAAAAACGACTACATAGATTTTGATGAATCTTTCAGTTACATAGATTATATGGAGTCGCTAGCAACAGCTCGTTTAATATAAACTTTACAATAATAAGGTATGTATGTAATGTATAATAATAGTGGTAACATATGCCTCTGATTATACATTTTATAACATTCAAAATACGAGTATGAATATCTGAAATCCAATATATTCTAAAATACTCCACTCATATTTTTCAATTTTAGTATAATTAACATTGTTTAGGCATAAAAGTAATGTGAATGTGTGCAGTTTATATATATATATTATTAAATAATAACATTGTGTGCATAAATATATATTATTGTGTGCAGATTAATATTACCTGACCAGACCTGTAGCCCGACCACGAAAAACTAATGTAAATGTATTCGAGTTCGCTGCGCACTGATGACGTTTGGTTAATATTTCATACAAATTTCATAGACGCGCATCGAATTACAGAGAGATCGAGAGAATACATTTACGGTTGTCAGAAATTTTCCTGCTCAGGCCGCTGTTTAATATTTAAATATATGAAGGCGAATATAAAGGCTTATAACTTGCAGAGGATTGGACGAAATAATACAAAAATCATTTTTACAAATTGAATACGGGACTCTTAAAATCATCCCACACACACACTCACAACAAACTAAGCATACTTAAGTACAACATGCAAGTTTGGTGAAGGTGAAATCTTTATTATCTTAAAGTTGAAATCGGAATAAATTGGAATTATATTTATAACCACCTTAGCAATCCGTAGACGCCATGAAAGCAACAAACAACATTTATAACCAGAGACCAATGAGAACCAAGTATCTCAACTCATACTTTCACTGCGGGTTTATGTCATTTCCATACATTTATTCTATTCGATTAGCGCATAAGCCACTTGTCTAAGGGCCCAGTATATGAGGCGTACACTTATGTCATTCTCACACGTTTATTCTATTCGACTATTCTATTCGATTAGCGCAAAAGCCACTTGTCTAACCCGCTGGTCCCTTAAGGGTATTATGAAGTACAAAGACTTGTCTGCGAGACATAGAAAACTTTTTTTTTTGGATTCATCACAATATGGGGATCGAACCCGCGGCCTCTTGTTTTACATCCATCACCTCATCCGCTGCGTTACGGGAACTGACATTATATGAGTATATGTTTTTCCTCGCCGGCACATATCCAACTTTATACTGAGTTGTTTTATTAGCATATAATCTCATATAATATATTCTTTATTCTAATTACAGGTATAACAATCTTTCTACCTGCCCTTGTCCCACCTTAACGTGGGGTCAGCGCAACATATTCAAGCATGTTGCAGAAAGTATTTGGCCTAATTTTTATGACCGACTACCTACCTGACGTCAACCCCTCTCTTGGAGATTCAGTCCCGGGCAAATTAAATTTAAAAAATCGCTTTTCCATACCTAGGAATTGAACCAAGGGCCTCCCGGTCTACAGTCCATATACGCTGCCACCAGACCAAGGAGGCGAACGGCCTAAACAATATGTGGGTTTTAATCCCACGAAATTCATTAATGAAATGATTTAATTCCTCGTGAGAGAGCATGTTAAAAATGTTGTCACAGCGCCAAAAGAACACCGAAACAATCGTTTTTAAATCCACAGAAATACTCTTTAATTACTCGCGCTCTTGTTTCTATTATTAAAGTAACAGGTTGTTAACGTGCCTTTGTCACAAAGGTCTGCCATGAAACGTAGTAACAAATAAAACGTATATATCTAAAACATTAGTATATTGAACAATAAGACTATCTTTAACTCAATATATTTTAACAGATTTTGTCCGCAGCTGCCCTCACGTAGTAATTATTTCTTAAGACGCATCTGCTGCTAGTTTATCTGGAAACAAAACACGAAACAATGTTTCTGTTTCGGTACAACGTGTACCTGCTCTCTACAAACTCTGCTTGTTGTTTATGGCAAGGTGCGGTTTGCACATTTGCCGGCATCGAACTACTTCGTAATTTATCAATCTCATAAAATGTAATAATAAATAAATAAATACACCCAACAGTCACACACCTAGTCCTGACCACACACTCGGTATAACCTGTATCGTGGGTATCAGAGACTATGAGAGACTTTCGGTCTCACAACACTCAGACGTGAAACAAATATCTGTGGGCCACACAAATATTAGTCTCAATGCGGGAATCGAACCCGCGGCCTCTCGCGTCACAGCCGGCTACTCGCCCGCAGCACCAAGGAGGTTGTCATATCATAATGTTCAATTTGTAATTATTTGGATGTCCTTAAATTATTAAAATGAAATATGGTTTTTACAAGGTCAATGAAACACAAACATGGACAGTTTCAAGGTTTTGCTGGATAATTAACTAAAAATTAAACTAAACAACTAAAACAAAAATAAAATATTTTTGAAAAAAATAAATCCACTGAACAGATTGTGTAAATAAAAAGCGAAAGATTCAAACTTTGTATTCTCTTAAAACTTGAACGCGACTCAAAGCTTTCCAATTTTTTCATTTCCCTTCACCCGCGCAATGGCGAAATGTTTGATGGTTTCCATCGGACTAGGAAAGCAAAAACATTATTTCGGTATAGACAACACCATGGACCAATGACAATATGTTTTTGTGTAGTGTTTCGAGAAAAACGAGTGCAGGAGACGTGCGTTTAGGTTTACGCGAATGTTATTAACATAACATTGACATTGACATAAAAATCGTTTTTACGGATTCTATCGCGATTATTTTTTATTTTTAGGGTCACGGGTGGAACCCGGACCACGAAGGCTATAAAGCTCTAGAAACATCGAGACTAAAAATATAAACAAATTACGATAGAATCCGTAAAATCTAGTTTTATGTCAATAATATGTCCTAATTCACGGCATCTTATCTGTGTGCACGACTTCATCCAAATCAATTTATAACTATAAACTTCAGTCATTGTTTTTGTCTAATGCAGTAACATTGTAACAAATACCACCCCCGAGACCCATCTGAATTCACCTAAACATACAGTTCGAAAAAGCTATTGGTAAAATAATTTCCCTTGCTAGCGTTCTACAGCTGTCGGCCAAACTAAATAACGGTGTTCATTGAAGTATTGAATTGTTCCACTAGATTCACTACACAAGTTCGTCATCTATACTCATCTAGTAAGTTCTAGCCTTTGTAGAGTTATTACTAATATATCTCCTGTGAATATTTGTCTATCGTGATATATTGTATCAGTTGAATTTGATTGCCTCGGTGACGTGGTGGTATTTCGGTACGACTACGGTTCTGAGGTCTTGGGTTCGATCCCCAGGTCGGGCAAAGTTATATTGGATTCTTCCATATCAGCCCGAAACCCAAACTTTGTGCCCGATATGGCGATAGGTTCGCCCCGTATCACATCTAGGACGGAACTAAGCTCGGCGAAATGTGGGTGATCTAGTTCGCTAGTGCACATCTGCCTACCACTTTGGAAATACAGTCGTAAACTTATGTAAAATTAATCTAGGTAATATTTGAATTTACACTAATTTCCTGTTACTACAACTTCGTATTTTATATACACATTATTGTTAGATTGATAGCAGAATTCTGCTTTTTGACATATTTCCAGAAAATGTGATTTTATCTCGACTATTTTCACTATTTTTGCATACCACGGAATCCGATGTTACAAAAAAGATTAATTATTAAAGCATATAATTCACACTGCATGCATTTCTGACAGCAAACAATGTAATGTGACCTCGGTGTATAAGAGAAAGAATTCGAGCTGGCTTTGTAAACCATATCAACTTGTGCTCCGAATTATCAAAAGACTTCATACCTTTTTGTTTACGCTGGGAAATCTATTTATTACCATTTACCATTACCTATATTTGGGATTGATTGATTTTTTTTTTGTCCAAGCACTAAGTACGAGTAATTATACTGCACCTAATGGTAAACGCAATAACCGACCAACAAACAATGGCTCTATCGGTTATCAGAAGCATACCGGCCTATTTATGCTCCTTTCTGAATGAGGATGAAATCGAGATCAATAATAATTATACAAAAGACTTTATATGAGCAGAGACTCGACAGCCTCCGTGACGCAGCGGGCGAGTAGCCGGTTGTGAAGTGAGACGCCGCGGGTTCGATCCTGCACCGAGATAAATGTTTGTATGGTCCACAGATATTGGTTTCGGGTCTGGGTGTTGTAAGACCGAAACCCTCTCGTAGTTCCTGATACGACACAAGACTCGATCTTAGTGTGTGGTCTGCGGGCTTAGCCAAGTGGCTTATGCGCTAGTCGAATAGAATAGTCGAATAGAATAAATCTATAAGAATGACATAAAAGTACGCTATATGCGGCTAACTCTTATGTCATTCCCATACATTTATTATCCTATTCGATTAGCGCATAAGCCACTTGTCTAAGCCCGCTGAACGTGTGTGTGACTGTTATTTATTTTATTAGTCCAAACGCTAGTTGTAACAGTAAACACGCCCTAAAACCTTGTAAACAATATCGCCATGAAAACGCCAGTAAAACCACAAAACTCATCGGCGATAGATCACCGTGATAGCGACTGCCAGCTGGCACTAATTTTGTCGCCCGCTCTATTGTTTATACCACGCTTCACGGCTAGATCGGAGATATGAGGCTAAATTATCTGCAAATGGCGCGAGCAATACAATTAAATAGATCAATGAATAACTAGTGGTCATTTGGCGAGGATCTCTTTAGGAAGTTGTGTCTTTTTCTAAATTGATAGTGTTGTAACATGATTATTATATAAATGTATCTAGACCTTGTTGTGACCTGTCATAAGTGCTTTTGATATGCCTACGTGACCAATAAACATTTCTTTTTTTTAATTTATCTGACTTTAAAATACGATGACCTACCTATGAATCATCTGAGCTGTAAGTCCTTTTTTTCCTCAAGGTTTAACAATAGTTTTGTATTCTATGACAAAAGGAGAGATATATTTCTCAATTCAGAATTCTAGACTGCTTGACGAAACGGAAGTACTGAATTCAAAAACATCGTGAGAATACCTGCGCATGACACGAAAGTATATAGACCAAGACTGTAAGGTGCTTACAGTCAGACAGCTTTTTATTACCTACTCCGTATTGCGCAAACACTTCCCTACCCCAAAATAATATTTCACAATTTCAACGTAGACCACGTAGGGCATGTGAAGTCGATGCACACAGAACCACCTTTGCCACCTTAGTTATTTAAAGTATGTACATTGTATATTTTTTTTTGTGTACCGACTAAGCGTCCGCACGTCACTTGGGCTTCTCATCGAAAATCAGCGTTGCGGTATCCACTGCAGTCAGTGGAACTGCAACATGTAGCTGAATGAGAGGTACCTTTGTTGGTGCAATATTTAGTATGATATGCATTATATTTTTTTTTTCTCTTAGTGAAGTTGTTTTATGTTTAGTATTGTACCAGCAATAAATATTTTCTTTCTTTCTTTCTTCTTCTTTGCCAGTAGACAAAATTATGTAATGGGCTGGTACATATAATGTGGGGTTGGCGCAACAAACTTTTTTCAAGCATGTTGCAGAAAGGATTCGGCTAAGTTTTTACGACTTCTTCCTGACGTCAATCCCGTCTAGGCGATCCAGTCCCAGGAAAATTAAATTAGAAAATTAACTTTGCCCGATCTGGGAATTGAACCCACGACCTCCCGGTCCACAGCCCATATATGCCACTAGACCGAGGAGGCGACAAGACGACTACGACATAAAAAGCAGTGCTGTAAAATAATATAAATAAACGAAAATACTGTTACTTCTGTCCATTAGCGTTTGCTACTAACATTTAGAAGCCTATGATGAGCATGTTATGACGAAATGTCTCGCTGTCGCGACAGAAATGTTCACTTTGATGTCCGAACCTCGACTTACGACTTCCTTCCACGATCATGTTCTACAAAAACGCGATCTAGCCAAATAAACATGACCTCACTTTAAAACTAAGAATGCTATTTAGGGAACATCGCTTTAACTACGACTATTAAAATACTCTTAACAATCTCTAATATTAAAAAGTATTTTATGTTGTTTATTTGAAGTATACATTAGTGACATATCAAGTTTATATTCATGTAAAGAATTACACACATACATAAGCTCACGCCTGTATGCCCGAAGGGCTAGGCAGAGGCGCACTAGCGAACTAGAACACCCACATTTCGCCGAGCTTAGTTCCGTCCCATATGTGATAGGAGGCGAGCCTATCGCCATATCGGACACAAATTCCAGACTCCGGGCTGATGATACTGAAAAATCCAATTATGGTAAAGAATTATTTTCTTCATAAAAATATTTGACGCGAAGATCGAACCCGCTACCAAAACATACCAAAGCATTCAGCACTCCTATAGGCTGTAATTCTATGGAATATTTAAAAAATGTATTATCTAAATCCATCAGCTCAATTCGTATATATCGATCAAGGTTTTACACACTAAATCATCATCAGGAAATCTATACTATATTGCACAGTAATTTATACTTTATGATACATAACAACAATGAGTTTTTATTAACTTTGTGTTTATTATCAAGTCGAAGCTCGAAATAATACAATTTCGTTACAAAATCTGAAGCATTTAAGGAAAACGTCCAGAAAATTCCATCCCTAATAAATACTTCTCTACCCTCATCTACCCTGCTTTGTTTATGGCTCCAGAAATCTAAAAATATACATACATCAAAAATTATTTTTGCTGTTGGATGGATGTAATATTAAATTAAAGTTAAATCTATACATCTATACTAATATTCTAAATGCGAAAGTTTGGATGGTTAAATTTGTTAATCACGCCAGAATTTATGAACGGATCTGGATGAAATTTGGCACAAACATAGATTATAGTCTGGAATAGCACATGGTGAGTTTTTTCCCGGAAAAATACTGTTCGTATAAGATAGATTTGTTAATATACTTCCACGCAAATGAAGTCGCAGGCATCAGCTAGTAACTTCATAAGTATTAATACAATAACTCTAACAACTACACTGTATTTTCCACGAAATAGCAAAGACATAATAATATGAGGTAGCCTGACAATACATAATACAAACATACCGCGTCACTTTCATAGTTTCATCAATTACATCACGGACGGTGATGTCATAAATAAAACTAGCAAATTCCCGCAGCTCCGCCTACGTCGAAAGTATTTTCAGTTATGTGAGATAAAAAAGAACTAACTCCGCTAGCTCAGCGACCCAAAGTGGATGTTGGCCTCCGAAATGACAGTTCTCCAACGGTCTCTGTTAGTAACTTGAAGTTTTTTTTATTTTATTTATTTGGACAACCCGTTGTTGTTATATTAATACTTATGTCTCATTATCATCATCATCATCATCATAATCAGCCATAGGACGTCCACTGCTGAACATAGGCCTCCCCCAAAGATTTCCAGATCGACCTGTTGGAAGCGGCCTGCATCCAGCGACTTCCTGCGACCTTTATCAGGTCGTCGGTCCACCTTGTAGGTCTAAGATAATGTAAATAACTTAAATGCACAACATTTTAAGGTGTCACAACATACATAGAAGATTAACATCGGTATTAATAGCTTAAACAAATCTGTAGAATATTTAATTAAATAAGACAGTTGACGCAGGTCACCTTCTACCATATCTATCCAACGATACCTGGGTCGACTTGCCGGCCGCCGGCCAGTTGCTCGACCCAAGTATACAGGTTTTACACTCCGATCCTCTCCCATATGCTGCAGATGGCCAAGCTGACGCAGCCAGTGAGTTTTAATCTCACCGATGATGTTGGGTTGCGCCACCAGCTCTTTAATCCCATGCCAGGTCTCGGGCACGGATGGCTTACAATATTGGTAGGTATACGGTGTTTTGTATGCTCAGAGGTCACTTTATTATAATTATTAAACATTGTACTTAAAATTAAACCCAAGTTGCTTCCTCTTAGTACTACATATTTTTATTCTTTATGCCTGAGACATTAGCTAAATAAAGTTTATTTCTTTTTTTCTTTCTTCTCCATCTACATCACATTCATCATTATGCGGCCACCTTACCTCCTGAAGTGAGATGTGAGATAAAACAAGAATGCCATTTTAAATAACATAAACTCACGCCTGTATTCCTGAATGGGTAGGCAAAAGCAAACTAGCGAATATCTACATTTCGCCGAGCTTAGTTCCGTCCCAGATGTGATAGGGGGCGAGCCTATCGCCATATTGGACACAAATTCTAGATACCGAGCTGATATGGAAAAATCCAATATCACTTTGCCCGACCCGGAAATCGAACCCAAGACCTCAGGACGGTAGTCGTACCGATATACAACCACGTCACCGAGGCAGTCTTTATATTATATATTTATATTTTTACATATCCTAAACATATCCTCACACACAGCCTCCATGGCGCAGCGAGTGATTAGCCAGCTATGAAGCGAGAGGCCGCGGGTTCGATTCCCGCATTGAGATAAATGTTTGTGTGGGCCACTGATATTTGTTTCAAGTCTGGGTGTTGTGAGACCGAAAGTCTCTCAGTCTCTGACACCCACGATACAGGTTATACCTAGTGTGAGGTCAGGACTAGGTGTGTGACTGTTGGGTGTATTTATTTATTTATTTATTATTTATCCTATAACTATGCTTGAAAACAGAAAAGTGCAAGCAAATATCTCTACTAACTTTAGCCCGCATCTTCGTTTGTGTGATTATTTATATCGAAGGCCACTCTAAACTGACCATTATTTATATAATTGGTTTTGATTACACATAAATATAACAAGAATTCTCCCAATAACACATGCTTAGAAACGATCATTTGAATAATAAAGAGTTTATCAAGGTCCTTGATTTTGCCTCGGTATTTCCCTAAACATAAACAACGTAACATTTACGCTGCGCAATTAGTATTCAACGACACTAAAATGAATGCTTCTCAGAAATAGTATTGCATTTTGCCTTAGAGCTGACATAAATATGCTAAACATATCCTGGACCACGTCATACTCGTCCATAATGACCAATATTTTAGATCTTATATGCTAGCTTCCTAATTAGTTAATACAGGGGGCTGATTCTGACACTCGATTAAAATTTGACTTCCATTCAACTTCATTTCATCATCATCATCATCATCATCATCAGTCATAGGACGTCCACTGCTGAACATAGGCGTCCCCCAAAGATTTCCAGATCGACCTGTTGGAAGCGGCCTGCATCCAGCGACTTCCTGCGACCTTTATCAGGAACATAGCCATGGACATAGCCCAGAGGATTAGCAAGTTGAAGTGGCAGTGGGCAGAGCACATAGCTCGTAGAACTGATAGCCGATGGGGCAGTAAATTTCTCGAGTGGAGACCACGTACCGGCAAGCGCAGCGTAGGACGTCTACCTACAAGGTGGACCGACGACTTCATTGACTAAAAATTCCATCGAAATAGAGTTAATAAGTGTACTAATGTCACGTTAAAATCCATGACAAATTCTCGAATGCAATATTAGCGCACTTTTTAACTCGATTTCGGTGGAATTTTAAGTCAATAAATGAAACCGAATCGAAGTCAAATTCGAATCGAGCGTCAAGAGTCAGGGGGGTTACTTAAACTAATACTGTTTCTCGAAGACTGCCTCCGTGGCGTGGTGGTATTTCGGTACGACTACGGTTCTGAGGTCTCGGGTTCGATCCCCGGGTCGGGCAAAATGATATTTGATTTTTCCATATCAGCCCGGAGTCTGGAATTTGTGCCCGATATGACGATAGGCTCGTCCCCTATCACATCTGGGACGGAACTAAGCTCGGCGAAATGTGGGTGTTCTAGTTCGCTAGTGCGCCTCTGCCCACCCCTTCGGGGATACAGGCGTGAGCTTATGTTTCTCGCATTTTCTCTTCCGTGATAAAAGTCACGAAATGTAAACTCGGTACCTTTTTACAAGTAGGTACAGTAATACCCCGACTTACGCTACCCGGTTTACGGGAATTCGGAGATACGCGGTTTTTCTGATGGCCGCTCGCATCAGCTCTTCCACTCCGCCCTGTTAATGTTCCGTTTACGACAGGTTTGACTGTGTTCAGCGTGGAATTGTTTTAAGCCGGATCTTCTGCACTAAAACATTACACAAAATATGCATTTTTTATCTATGGTCCATCGTTTTATGAGCAGGTGACAGCTAAAATTATTGTTTTGCATATGTGTTTTTAGAGTTTTGTTTCGAAAAAGCTAGTGCAGGAGACCCGGCTTTACGTATGCAGTCAATTTAATTCATAGTCTCTAATTATGTCATCCAAAATAACAAAAAAAAATATCATATTAACCTAACAAGAAAAGAAAAACATTATGTTAGACACACCGACTTTTAAATTCGAATTACTTGGTTACTTATCGCTAGGTCTCACCTATAGCGTAAGCCCGGGGTAATACTGACTGCAAAGTGACTTCTTTCTACCTGCCCTTATCCCACCTTAATGTGGGGTCGGCGCAACACACTTTTTCATGCATGTTGCAAACAGGATTTGGCTTAGTTTTTACTACCGGCCGCCTGCCTGACGTCAACCCTCTATGAGGGATCCAATCCCGGGCAAATTAAATTAGAAAATTTACTTTGCCCGACCTGGGAATTGAACCCAGGACCTCCCGGTCTACAGCCCATACATGCTGCCACTAGACCAAGGAGGCACCCATCAAAATAAGTTAATCGGTGATAACCAGAATTGTCGTCTCCTTGGTCTAGTGGCTTGGTCTAGAACCTCCCGGTCTACAGCCTATACATGCTGTATAGGCTGTAGACCGGGAGGTTCTGGGTTCGATTCCTAGGTCAAGCAAAGCAAATTTTCTAATTTAATTTGCCCGGCACTAGATCCCCCAGAGGAGGTTGACGAGAGGCAGGCGGCCGGTCGTAAAAACTTAGCCAAATCTTTTCTGCAACATGCTTGAAAAAGTGTGTTGCCCCCCCCCCCCTCATTAAGGCGGGATAAGGGCAGGTTTCTACCTTCCCTTATCCCTATTTCTTTCTAGAAAGGTAATCACCAGAAACATCCGATCTGCATAAAGGCTGCTTTACACTCCGAGAAGGGAAGAAGCAAATCTCTGGGCCTACGAAAGGACACGCAGATGACCCATCATTTGACGATGATGATTACCGTTAATTAAAAAAAATAACCAATCTGTTTTAAAAATTAAAAATAATTATTAGGAAAAACAATAAAACATAAGATAACAGAATTAACAATGTATTTACATGTCGATACAAATCTTTGTTTTCGGAACAACCCTTTCTTAAATCGGAACACACTTACTTTCCGCTATAAGTCTTTTGATCCGCACAATTTTAAATAACAAGAACATGGTAAAATTAATAATCGTCTTCAGGGAAACAGAAAGTACCTCTTTTCACAAAGCCAATCGGGCAACCAGAACCCTTAATTAAAAACCTAGATTCCACATCCACTTTTGGCTTTTCGGTATGTCTAGGCCACCTTTCTAGCACAGAATCTGCTCCTTTAAAGCTGTGGACGTCGAATCCCATTTTTGTAGTTGGCGGAGGATGTACCGATCTGGTTTTGAGGTTAATTTCCAGTGATGTGTCCGGCGACAAGGCGTACTTTGTAGAGTCAAACACACGGCCTTCTGTGACGACGAATGCAGCAAAACACATCACAACCACGCACTTTATTGAACACATGATTAATTCAAATCGTGTTTATAGTAATCAAGTTGGTGAATGAATGCGCTGGTACGTAGCCAGCGACGAGTTTTATACTAAACCTATATTAGAGGGTAAACCTTAAATGGATGATATCAAAATTCTCGGATATTTTAGTCATACTATGTGACGTTGTTGTTTAGTACCTACTTTATTGAACTAATTATTATGAATCCGGTTTATCGATGGATATTCGGATGTTGTGCAACATAAATTAAATCCTCCATTTAAATCAACACATGTTTTTTATAGTTACAACAATGTTGCCATCTGATTATTATTTTTAGTGAATGCAAAACATCCATCGTGTTGAAGATTCGACGTTTGACGACGAGGACCCGAGCAAAGCGTGATAGAAAAAAAATGTGTTGGGTATACCGAACCCGAGACCTCTCGGTCCGTAGGCGTGACCTTAAGTTTATGATGATTTTCCCGGAATTAAACTTTAGCAAATTATCCTCGATGTTTATACGTCATCAATGATTGTGACGTAAACATAACCAATCATTATACCTTCTACCTTACGACCTTCTATTAAACAGATAGAAAACTTAGATTTTTGAGATTTTGTTATATGCGGATTCAAATCAACTGCCTCCTCGGTGGCGTGGTTGTATTTCGGTAGGTCTCGATTCCCGGGTCGGGCAAAATGATATGGGATTTTTCCATATCAGCTCGGAGTCTGGAATTTGTGCCCGATATGGCGGTAGCCTCGCCCCTATCACATCTGGGACGGAACTAAGCTCGTCGAAATGTGGGTGTTCTAGATCGCTAGTGCACCTCTGCCTACCCCTTCGGGAATACAGGCATGAGCTTATGTATGTTATCAAATGCAAACAGATTAACTGTCCCCTGACTTTTGACACTCGATTCGATTTTGACTACGATTCGGTTTCGGTGGAATTTTAAGTCAATAAATGAAACCGAATTGTAGTCGTGTTCGAATCGAGTGTCAAAAGTTACCCTACTGATATGAAATTCGGAACACAAGTACAACATGATTTGACTGGACATGTTACTACAGAATGACATCATGTAGGTGGCCGGACATAAAAACTAAGACGAATCCTTTCTGCAAAATGCTTGTAAAAATGTGTTGCGCTGACCCCACAATGAAGTGTCGGATAAGGGAAAGTGGAAAACATGAATTGCGATGCTCTAATCGTCGTTTAAAACGCTGTTTTAGCATCTGATAGAGGCCGAGGCGCGTATTTTCGAATGAACACATAATCGAAAGTCGTTCGTTCTCGAACTTAACTTATCATAATTATTAACGTTATAACTTTTACGCAATAGATATTGAAATTGGTAATAGATATAAAAAAATTGTGAGCACAAACTTTCTCAGTATTAAAATGCATTTAGTCTTTATTTATTTGATATATTTTAGCTTTGAGCATAAAATATGAAAACAAACATCCATTTGGTAAATGTATCTAATATTTTAAAGCTAATGTGGAACTTTTATAAAAACATCATCGTAATATAAAATGTTGGTTAGTGAAATCATGAAATAGACTATAATGTTATGATTTGAAGTATAATTAACCTAATTTGTATAATTAATAGAATAGTTAAAAGAAAGACGACAATTGCGTATTAAATGTGTTTGATATCTATTTCATATCACATCTATTTGTTCTGTCGCCTGCATATATTTATTTATTTCACAGAAAATAGATTTACACACACATACATAACATACATAAGCTCACGCTTGTATCCCCGAAGAGGTAGGCAGAGGCGCACTAGCGAAATAGTTCACCCACATTTCGCCGAGCTTAGTTCCGTCGCAAATGTGATAGAGGGCGAGCTTATCGCCATATCGAGCACAAATTCCAGACTCCGAGCTGATATGGAAAAATCTAATATCACTTTGTCCGACCCGGGGATCGAACCCGAGACCTCAGGACGGTAGTCGTACCGAAATACAACCGCGCCACCGAGGCAGTCAAGTCAGTAGATTTACACTTTGGTATTATTAAACGAAGGTTTCCTCTATTTACCCGATATAACTCAGCATATGAAATTATACATTAACGATGTTATTATTATTATTTTAAAGTCACTAAAAACACATTTAATATATGTATTTTACCTGCTGTTATGGAATGGGTTTAATGTAGAGTCAATGGAAGACATCTTTTAAAGATATTGCAGAAACAATTTGCCTTAGTTTTAATGACTGGCTGCCTATGATTTGAACTCTCAATAACCACATTTCCAGAATGTGTTTGCACCCACATATCATAATCTACATCATTATCATAAGACCAATTCCAACAACTCGATGTGGAAATCTTTGGGGGAGGCTTACAAACTTACATACAGGCAGCAATAGACATCCTGTGGCTGATGATGCACATATTATATACATATTTATTTTATAAAAGTTATCTTTTGCTCGGCGATCTGTCCACGTGAATGTGATTTATGTATATAATGAAATATAGTCAAATTAGCTGATTTGCACGATTGCGATATTATTTTGCTAGGCGCCTCTAAACAAATTTCAGGCCATATTGCACTTCTGACCTTTTTTTAGAAGAAGCCTATAATATGCTTTCTTAGGCTTAAATTTCTTCATTATTTGTGGAAACTTTGCTGGCTCATGTGTTACATTTAGTGATTTAAATTACATTAAGATATTGTTTGTATGTTTCCCTTAAAAACAAATTAAAAAAAATAGTTTAACCGTTTACTTTATATTTAGATGTATACCTATTATATTAGAGGTAGTATGGATGAAGAGTTTAAGAATAACCATAGCCTCGTTTTGATGACAGAAACAAGCTCAATTAAACATAACATAAGCTCACGCCTGTATCCGTGAAGGGGTAGGCAGAGACGCACCAGTGAACTAGAACACCCACATTTCTCCGAGCTTAGTTCAGTCCCAGATGTGATAGGAGACGAGCCTATCGCCATATCAGGCACAAATTCCAAATCCGGACTGATATTGAAATACCCAATATAACTTTGCCCAACCGGGGGTCGAACCTGAAACCTCATGATGGTAATCGTACCGAAATACAACTACGGCACCGAGGCAGTCTAATGCTGCATATTATAATAATTTATCGTAAATTCCAATTTATTCTAATAAGTATTAATTCCAGATCGACCTGTTGGAAGCGGCCTGCATCCAGCGACTTCCTGCGACCTTTATCAGGTCGTCGGGCCACCTTGACGTCGTGCGTCGTTCAGTGGACGTCCTATGGCTGATGATGATGATGATGATGAAGTATTATTTATGTAGTAACTATCACTACATAGTATGTATACAACAAAGTCGGTTTCCGCTGTCTGTCGGTCCCTATGTATGCTTAGATCTTTAAAACTACGCATCAAAATGATTTTCGACCGACTTCCAAAAAGGAGGAGGTCCTCAATTCGTCTGTTTTCTAATGTATGTTACGCGATATCTCCGCCGAATGTGGACAGATTTTCAAAATTATTTTTGTGTTCGATAGAGCTTATTTCAAGGGTAGCCATATAAATTTAGTTACGATCGGATTTGAAGTCGGTCCGTTAAGTTTTTAAACTTGTGATTATTAATAGATAGAATGATTCAAGAGGACAGTTTATATGTATAATACATGCATAATATAGTGGATAAACACTGATAATTTTAGAGGTTTCCGATGTGATATCGTAAATAAACACATTTTTTGCACTTACATTGCAAACCCTGTGGTCGCTGAGTGATAAACCACAATAATGTACCTATATCAGCATAGCACCCGTGCGAAGACGGGGCGAGTCGCTAGTTACTTATAAAATAACTATTCGTTAACTTAAGTTAAAATGAAATCTGCCAATACTATTCTATTTCTATAGACTGAACGCAAATAAAAAATATTTTGATAAAAAAAATATATTTGACAAAGAATTAATTTCATTAAGGGGTTGGGGTATGGACCATAGCCCACCACGCTGGTCCAGTGCGGGTTGGTGGAGAAAATTAAGGGAGACCTTTGCCCAGCAGTGGGACAATAAAGGTTAATAAAAAAAAAAAAAAAAAAAGAATTAATTTATTTTCGTGAATTTAACGTCGATGGAACACATTAGTAATATTATAATTTAGTAGTCGTCATCTGGAAAGCAGAATGTTCCACGTTTAACGAATCCTACAGGGCAGGTCCCAACACGAACTCCGAAACGGTCCTCGATGGTAGGCACGGCAGGTTTCGGCGTGAAATGTCGCTCCTTCGGCACATCGACTGACTGTAGTACAGTAATTTTCTTCAACAGCTGATCAATATCGATCTTCAACGTTGATATAGGGTGAGCTTTATCCGATTTATTTTTTATTAACAGCTCCATAGTGACACCGTCGGGTGGTAGCGGGAACTCCTTCGTCTTGATGACACGGCTTTCTGTAACCGCGAAAAGCACGAAGCACAGCACGATCACGCACATATTTGATGAAGACATGTTCAATATAAATAATGTGGTGTTTATTGCTGGCGAGCTGGTTGACGGATGGTCGTGTAGCTAACTTACAGCGCCTTTTATACCACAATTCGTAGGGTAATACTTCATAATATGTACGTATAGAATTCCCCGTCATGTAGCTGACGTGCCTTAAGATATTGACCTACTGACGCATGAGCACTGAATCATTAAACGAACCTTTGTGTCCTACGCTTGCACTGGGATCTTACAGTGACACACTCCCGATGTTGACGTCTCTAATTACAAATCCTTTGTTAAGAAATTAATTTTTTAAATCCCTATCGAAATTCGTCATATTCAAAGCGACAAAGGTACAACAGATGTGTTGTATGTTCTTCGAAACTGATGATTTATAAGAATTAATTAGTAATTAAATAAAAAAATAACACCCAACAGTCATGCACATAGTATTGACCTTTCTAAGATAGGAGTCTTGTGTCGTTGCATACGAGAGACTTTTGGTCTCACGACACAAATATTTGTGGGTCACACACACACATTTATCTTCATTCCGAGCCGAGACCTCTCGCTTCACAGCCTGCTGCTCGCTCGATGTACTTCAGAGACTATCAATTATTTCGCCTTAATTCTAAATCAATACAAAATGACGGCATTCTTGTACTTCCTTTGACTGTATGCTATCGGATAGGGGTGATTAAACAGGAAATCTATTTTAGCCGTGTTTATTTATCCTATTCGTATAAGTCTAGTAATAAATATAACACGCGTTAGCTGAAGACTGTGAGGTCTGGTGTTCGATTTAGATCGGGAACTTTTGTTATTGGTTATCTTCGATATTAGATCAAATTAGTTATTGTCATCACATGATCCTGCTACATATTCTTAGGAGCTAGTGCTACTTACACCTGATCGGTACTCGCAAAGTTTTTATGCATCAGTTAACTAATTTCTAAATAGGCCTAGGTAAATAATAAATTAAACACACAATTTTTCTCGTTAACTAAAAATATATGTAGATACCTGTGAATGAAGTCGTCAATTCTCGTTTCTAGTCTACAAAGAAATTTAATATAAAGGCGCTATCAACCACTTATTACAATACGAGGGCGATTATTACAATTTACACCCTAGAATGTTCTGTGAATGGTTAAGAATCACGTAAGATAAGTTTATTCTCTCAATATTATTACGCTGGCCGACCTGGCGCCCGTATATTTCAAATAAACTGAACGACCTATGACCACGAGGTCATAACTTTTGGATTACAAGTTTTGTGCTATTGTCCCGTCCATATACTGTATACTGTTGAATGTCTTTGCATGTCTAACTGCAGCTTACAAGTTTTTGAAAGTAATATAAATATTATTGACAGAGCATAGGTTTCATAATCACTACTACTAGGGTTTTTAATTGTAAAGCGTGGTCAACGCATTGAAAATATAATTTTGGCTGTACATTTGGCAGATGATCAGTTAATTTTGCAATTGTAATGAAAGCCCTAGCGAAACGGGGTGTAAATCTAAATTTCACATTGTTGGATATAAAGGAAATCTGTATATCTGACGTGGACGAATGGAATTTCAAAACCACAGACAGTGTGGCGTCGGATGACAGTGGAGAGTACAATAATTTCCTGTTTCTCACAATTAACAAGGACAATCTTTCGTACATTTATTAATCATATAGAATGCACATGGCTAGCAGTGGGCCAGTAATAATACGGGATTATATTATATACCTCTACATTATTAGAATAGCACGACTTGTTAAATGAACCCAGAAGCTCACGTTTTTATGAAATTGCAGCTCTATATTTTATTATAATACCAATGATAACAATTTTGCGCCTCTTACCCACCCTACTACTAAACAGATTAGTCCGTTCTTATTTAATAGATACTAGCTTTGCCGACAGCATCCGCTTGAGACTCTGACCCATCCTATATCCATTTTTTATATACATATTTTCATTTTACACCACTTTACGGGATGAAGTTCCAAAAATACTTTGTAGAGAGATGATGACATTATCTTGCAGCATGGTGCAGTAAGAATTTTGCTTAGTATTCATGACGTCAAGCTGGTCTACAGATACAGTCCCGGGCAAATCGTGTCAGAAAAATCGCGTTCCTCAACCTCAGCATGAACCCAAGGGTTTCCGGACCACACTCCACAACTGCCACTAAAACAATATAACGACCAATTAACTGAACTAAGCTTATAGGCCGAGATCCGACTGCAAGATCACTACGTTCATGTGTTGTCAAAATATTTTTTTTTAGGTAATTATAAATGGGGGAATCTATTTTTGCCAAATGCCAATCAAAGTTTGCCGCGAGTATTTTTAATTAATATTTTTTCAATAAAAAAATACTCACGGGCAAAGGACATGGCCGGAATTTGTATGGAGCTGTGCCCTATGTCTTCGGATACTATACACGGACATATGTTACGTCATATGAAAGCTCACAGGCCCGCGCTTATAATAGTATAAGATTTACTTTCCAAAAACCTGCGGGGAATAATAAAAAGAGTGTGCAAAGAGCGTCTAAACATTTTGAATAGTAATTATTATTTTTAATAAAGGCAGAATTTTAGCACCATCTAGTATCGATACGATGGGTACTATTGGTATCTGGATAATCTTGGGTCTTGGATGGCTCACTGTTAAACAAAATATTATATACAAAATCTTGTTTTCGGTTTATGTTCCGTGGCCCGTGACTTTGTGAAGTCTAAATGGCAAGAATCGCATATAATTCCATAAGGCCGCCCTTACACATAAGACTTGCCGATAAAAATTCAGATAGGTACATTAATAAATAGTCACACACATAGTCCTGAACCCACACTAAGATACTAGTATTGTGTCGTAGGAATCAGGAACTACGAGACACTTTCGGTCTCACAACGCCTAGACCCGCAACACATATCTGTGGGCCACACAAACATTTGTGTCGATGCGGGAATCGAACCCGCGGTTTCTTGCTTCATAACCGGCCGCCTGTAAAGGCGAGTAGCCACTCGCACACTGCTCCTCTTAACATTATATATCGTCATAAAATATAATATAGTTAAAATCACACGATAAATAATCCTCGCCTTGATGAGCATACACCGATATTCTTAATTAAAACGTCCGTCGCTTCCCTGCTTTAGTGGCAACCATATATGAGCTATGGACTAGGGGGACCTGCGTGAGCGACCCATTTGGCGACGCTTTTTTTTCTGACACAATTTACCCGGGACTGGATTCCTCAGAGAAGATTGACGTCAAGCAGGCGGCTAGTTCTAAACACTAAGCTCGATCACTTCTGCAACAGGCTTGAAAAAACAATTTCTGGACAACCTCGAATTCGAATGAGACATTGGCAGGGGAAAGGGTTGGTTGGTTACAAACATTTTTAGGAACTAAGGCGCAAATTCTGAAATTAAGACTCTATAAGTAACGCACTAGGAGCAATTATTTTATTACTATTACGGGGAAAAAATATGGATTTGTAGTTGTTAGAAAGATATGAAGCTTAAATACTTACTTATTTAAGATCATAATTTCCATTTTTGAATTTCGTGGTGTGTGAAGCCTGCCTTATGCAGAAATAGATAAAACGCAGAAATGTCAAAATAAGCGCCTCCAACGTCATTATCAAAATAGCTAGCGCATTCAGAAACATAATCTAAAATATTATTATCGATGTAGTTAATTTAACATCATACGACACGACAGCATAAAATATCTATCGTTAATTATTAAGTTGATTTTGATGTTTACTTTTATGCTTCGTTCAGGAGCACTATTAATTATTCTGTGGGTAGGTAAAGATCACGATCGAATAATATTAAGATCATAAAAGATATTTTTCTTAAGCGTGTTTCCGAATACAAATATGACAAACGATCTTAGAAATCAAAGTTAAAGGAAAACAATTAGTATACATATTTATTCGGCATATTTTTGGCGCAGGTTCTAGAGAAATATAATTAATGCCATATATTTTAATTAATTTTGTAGTTAATTTTAAGATATCACTATTGACAGTATATTTCAGTTGATTTTTCTATATACATATAGGCAGGATTCGGCCATGTCCTTTGTTCATTTATAATTTATACATAAAAATTTATTATTACTACATTCTTTATAAACGTAGTAATCTTGCAGCCGGACCTCGGTTTATCACCAATTAATTGTGTTTAACACAATCTAATCTAGAGTATAAAGTTGTTCAGTATGTGAAACAACGAGGACAGTAGAGAGCGGCATGGGGTCGATCGAGTCCCCTGGAGTCTCGATAAAGATGAAATACGGGCCGGGTTACTGAGATTATAAGCAATAAATATTGCTGAAAATATGCTACGTATCGTAATGGCCGCTCGACCTCCGATCCCCAGAGATTACCATTATCTATTCGAATAATGTACAAATATTAGATGTTTAACTCTTATGTCGTCTGCTAAGCCTAGTGGCAGTATATGTGGTCTTTGGATCGAAGACCCTGTCAATTCCCTGGTTGGTCAAATCGATTTTCTAACGATTAGGGGTTGAAGTTTGTCCATTCTGTAACATGCTTCGAAAAGAATGCTGCACTGACCCCACAATCACATTCTTCTTTTCGACCGATTTCAAAAAAGGAGAAGGTCCTCAATTCGTCTGTATGTTTTTTATGTATGTTACTCGACATCTCCGCCAAATGTGACCGATTTTCAAGATTATTTTTGTGTTCGATAAGCTTATTTCAAGGGTGGTCTCATATAAATTTGGTCACGATCGCATACATTTTGAAATCGGTTCGTTAAGTTTTTAAACTTGAGATTATTTTCTTCTTCATAAAGAAGAGATTAAGAAGACCCCATATTTAAAAGTGGAATAAGGACAGGTGGAAAAATTATTATAATGAATATGGTATTTCGACCACTAGCCTATAGGTACTACAGATTATCGGCGATGTATTCAGTGGTATGATCTATCATAACTATGCTATATGACACCTAATGCTGGTCGGCGACGGTCGACGCGACGGTCACCGACATGACAATGTGAATAACCTGGGACAGTGATTCATGTGGATGAGTTATTTTTTGGATCCGGCTTGTATACAGTTAACTTTTCAAGGTAAACCGATCATATCAATTATCATGAGCAAAAACCTGTGATGACAACATGACAAGGGGCATGTTGCTTGTCCCACTTGTGTCTTGTGCTTGCACTCATGCTTGATATAAGAAGAGAACGCATTCACACTGAAACATACGCAGTTAAAAGACCTCACGGTACGTATAAAACTTAACGGACCGGCTTCAAATCCGATCGTGACCAAATTTAATGAGGACCACCCTTGAAAGAACTCTATCAAACACAAAAATAATTTTGAAGATCGGTCTACATTTGGTGAAGATATCGCGTAACATAGATTAAAAAAATATAGATGAAATTAGGACCTCCTCCTTTTTTAAAGTCGAAAAGATATACATAACTACATAAATTCGCTACTATTCCGTCTATTTTGTGATTAATCACCAACAAAATTCCTAAAACTTTGGACTTTGGACTTGATTGGATAATCTATAATTTTATATTAATATCATAAATTTTATATCAGTATATTCAGCTCAGAAGATGGAAATGGGTATTATTTCCTTCTTTTTTACATTCTTAAAGGTCAGTAAATAAAAACAATTCCTTTAAGACCCGAGTCACTGACGGTTAGGATATTAATATGAATTGTAATATTTTCTTGAGTGCCCCGGTGGCGTGGTTGTATTTCAGTACAAGTACCATCCTGAGGTCTCGGATACGATACCCGGGTCGGGCAACGTGATATTGGATTTTTCCATATCCAGCCCGGAGTTTGGAATTTGTGCCCGATATGGCGATAGGCTTGCCGCCTATCACATCTGGGACGGAACTAAGCTCGGCGAAATGTGGGTGTTCTAGTTCGCTAGGGCGCCTCTGCCTACCCCTCCGGGGATACAGGCATGAGCTTGTTATGTGTAATATTTTTATCAATATAATAATAGGTATTCATCTGGTTTAGAATAATCCAATCTTCTCACATGCATTACATAGCATGAATCCAACCCTTAAATTCCAAAAGAAACCGGTCGCCGTGATTAGTCTAGTCACTCCCTTGATGAAAAAATATTTCGCACAATCCTTAGGGGTTTGCTATACTGCAAATCATCGTTGGCAATTCGACCTTAATGCAGAACTCTCCCTTCGGACTTACCTACTACTGAAATATGGAAGACCAATAAAAACACATTTTATTTAAGCCTTACATTGATATAAAGTGAATTAAAGTATTGAAGTTGAGAGATAAAGGAATCCCAGCAATGTGCGACGATCCGAGTCAGCGGGCCTAGACTGGCTTACGCGCTAGTCAAACTACTGTTAACTAGCGCATAAGCCACTTGTCTAACACCCGCTTCCAATAAACAATCTCAGTTCGAATGTGCAGATCGATTACAAAAAATAGCCAACAAGAACACAGTTTGAACTCTTTGACACTGTTTGAACACTTTTGACTCCGTCAAGTGACTTGATTTGATTGGTTCATATTCTCGAACTATCTGCACTCTAAACTGAGATCGTTTATTGAGATGGCCGTAATCCCGCTTATCCCGCTGGAGTTCTGCGGCCCAAGCAGGACATTTTCTGACAATCGGAATCGTATTCGAGGTCGATACACGTCTAGTCTAGTTAAAGTATGAAATGTCATCAGTGCGCAGCGAGCTTTATGCGAATTTGTTTGTACAGACACTGGAGGAAATAACCTGAGGTTTTAGCTCATCAATCATTTGAATGATTATGACTTATAATAATTAATTGTGGCTTCCTTGGTTCAGTGACAGCATCTATTGATTGGGAGCCAAGAGGTCCTGGATTCGATTCCCACCGTGTCATAGTCTTTCACATCTGCGTTATAAGTATTCTATGTTCACATCGTATTTCGGACACAGAAGTGACTAAACAGTTAATAAATAATCATCATGAACTGTTAATTCGTTGGTGAAAGGATGATAAACCAACAAACACACATTCACATTGTCTCATAATGTAATATAGTGATTAGAACATTAGACTATTGCCTCTACATATAGCCGTAGGTACCTACTGCCACAGTCTACTTAGAGATACTACGTATCCTAATCCTACTGCAAAATGGACGAGCCGGTTTTTTTTCTAACTTATCGTTTAGAGAGACAATAGAGCAAAAAAAAGGGGGTGGCCAACAGTTCCATCGCGGCTATTTGTCCAGTCGATCGCAGCAAGGCAAAAACATATAATTTTAATATACCTAATAATAATAATCAATAATCATAATTAAAAAACGTTAAACAGACTGCGCAACGTAATCACCAACTGCTGCGCGCATCATCTTGTATTCATTATGTAATTGTTAGATCGCGCAGTATTTCGTCAATAAAAGTGAATCTTTGATCGAATAAAGTTGGCCACTCCTGCAATAGATGGCAATATAGTACATGACTTATGTCATGTGTGACATTGAAGATCTTTATTGAGATATATCCTTAACACGCCTTTGTCCCCGAAGGCATTGGTGTATTACAGTGCTAGAACACCCACGTTTCACCGAGCTTAGTTTGGTCCCAGATGTGATAAGGGGCAAGCCTATCGCCATATCTGGCACAAATCCAGGCTCCTCGCGAGCCGATACGGAAAGAACCAATATCACTTACGGATCGAACCCGAGACCTCAGGACGATAGTCGTACCGAAATACAACTACGCCATCGAGGCAATCATTAATTAAATCCTAAATGTGTCATTAATCATAATTTAATTTTAGTCTAAATGATGAGACCAACCGGTCGTTTTGCGCATGCCTGCGAAACTGCGCTTGCAAAGATTCCCGGCTCGTGTGTTTCCCCGCATAGTACTTAGATCTTGTTAATATTCAGGAACACATGTCAAAGTACCTAACGAACACTTATTATGTAGGTACTTCCTTCAAAGACAAAGGTGTATTGCTCATAATAAGCTGAACAAAAATATAGATGAATAATTCAGTTATGAATTTTAATCCTTGATTGCAAACGAGTAGCCGGCTGTTAAACGAGAAGCCGCGAGTTCGATTCTTGCATCAAGACAAATGTTTGTGGGGCCCACGAGTAGTATCTCGTAGTTTCTGATACTGCCGATACAGGTTATACCTAGTATGGGGACTGGGGACCACCCTCGGAACAAATATCTAAAACCAAAATAAAAACTTAAAAATCGATCCACGAATTGAGAACCTCCTCTTTTAAGTCGATATAAGAAATGCTATCATCTAGACTTTAGACAGAAATGTTTGTAACATAAAGTCACGCCTAGCCTGTAGGTACCTATCCCCCGCATGTTCTAACTTCTATGACGTAAAAGTAGGCCAGCTGGTCAAGATCATTTTCGATCTTTCATGTTGATGGGGTTGCGAGCTTATTGCCGATAAGTATTCACTGAGCCCCGGGCCATACACGTGTCATTTCTTTTTAACTGAAAAATTGACTTGGAATTTGAACTCAGGACCACGCGGCTCTTAGATTATGTATGCTCCCACTAGACCTAGGCGGATAAATACTAATCTAATAATAAAACCACAATTGCGTAAGAGAATACGTACATACAATAAACAAATGATAAACTATTGTACTTAGTCACATTGTATGCTATATTATTTTCCTGTACCTATACTTCGAAGTGGCTGGATGCAAGCCCATTCATATTATTACATAATATATTGTTCAGTAATTAAATATGATAATTAAATTTTATCAAAAAGTAGTTTTAGTAGTTTTGTAAAAGTAATAATCACAAGTTTAAAAACTTAACGGACCGACTTCAAATTTATATGGGACCATCTTTGAAATTATCCAATGCCCAACCCCAAAAAGAGCACACACCTCTGACTTTTCTATGTTATGTGTGTTTTCATTGTGAAATATCACTTGCTATAATGAGAAAGAATACATCGTGAGGAGACCTGCATACTCGAGAAATTCTTCACAAGAATTTCAAAGGTATGTGAAGTGAAGTCTACCAACCCGCATTAGGCCAGCGTGGTAGACTAAGGCCTAACCCCTCTCATTAATAGAGGAGGCCCGTGCCCAGCATTGAGACAGTAATATTACAGGGCTAATATTATTATAATACCTACTTGTAATGTGTTGGAGTCCGCATTTATAAATAATTTATTTCCGAATAATCTAAGCCACACCCAAAAGATTTTGCGTAGCTTGAAGCGGTAGATCCGGCCTAAAAAGATAGAGGATTCACGGCAAATCCATGAGAGGAGATTCGCGCGGGAACTCTTAAAGTGAAAGGCGCCAAAAACTTTTTTAAACATATTTATTATTATAAATACCGTTGTATATATAGATTTTTGATATTTTGTACATAAACAGTTTAATTATTTAATACATTTTATGAACATAGAAGATGGGGGCCGTGAAGAAGAGGAAAAAAGACCCTCCCGACGACAGAGTCTCTCCGTCGGAATCTTCTGAATCTGAAGATGATTCCAGTAGAAAATATGAGGTTTACAAGGTACCAGGGTACTTGAGAAAGTACCCCGAAAACATTAAAAAGGCGGAATTTGTAGTTTTTTTAAGTCATAATGACGATAAAAAGCCTTTTAACGACAAGGACAGACTGGCACTTTCCCGCGCAATACGCAAGTATTGCGTTACTGGATTGTTACACTTAAAATCTATTAATAAATTTAAAGTAGGCATCACATTCGACCTATCCAACAATGCAAATGTATTTATGCTAAATAAAAAAATGTTAGACGAGTTGGGGCTTAAAGCTACAATACCTGCAGTTGACACCGAGGTGACCGGTGTACTCACTTCGGTCCCAGTAGACCTTTCAAATAAAAAAATATTTTCCCTAATTGGCAGCTCCAGAAACGTTATTCAGGTAAGGCGTTTTATGCGCAGGGTAAGAGGGAGCAATGCTGTTGTTTCATTTGTTCCAACACAAGCAGTCGCTGTAACCTTCGCTTCCACCATCCTTCCTAATTACATTTATCTTGACTCGTGGCGTCATGAGGTTAAAAAATATGTTCCCCCAGTTAAGCAATGCCTAAAGTGCATGAAATATGGCCATATTGCCAAATTCTGCCGTAATGCGGAGGTTTGTTCAATATGCTCCTTAGATCATCATTTTAAAAATTGTCAAATTGACCCTAAAGAAGCCAAGTGCGCTAACTGCAAAGGAAATCATATTGCTATTTCCCCAATGTGTCCCATAAAGAAACAAAAAGTAGAGGAAAACAAAATAAAATCAAGAAGCGTCACTTATTCTGAACTCTTTGATGTAAATTCTTTCCCAACCCTTTCTGCTCGTAATTTAGATACACAAATAAACAATTTAATGAAATCTGATAAATTTTTAAGTACTCTAGTAGAAACAATTATTAAAATTATTAGTAACAAAGATGTTCCTATTAATACCACATCAATAAAAGAAGTCTTAAAAACAACTTTATGTAATAAATTTCCTTTGTCTTAATAATGGATTTATCAAATCTAAACATCATGCAATGGAATGCCCAAAGTCTCAATAGTAACAAACACTTATTCGTTAATTTTCTCTATACACACAATATTCATATTGCAATAATTAGCGAAACTTGGTTAAAATCAGAACAAACTTTTAAAATAAAAAATTACAATATTGAAAGAAATGACTGTGGCAATAAACACAATGGGGTTGCCATAATAATTCATAAAAGCATCTCTTATACTAGAATTAACACTTATTTTGATAACTCTTTACAAAACATCTGTGTAAAAATAAGAGTAAATAATAAAGACTTATATATAGTTAGTTTCTATAGCCCTCCAAACTCAAATTCAGCTTTCAATAAAAATAATTTAGATACATTGGTAAAATCCATTCCAAGTCCTTTCATATTCGCAGGAGATTTTAACGCCCATCACACTACTTGGGGTTGTGGGACTGATAGTCCACGAGGTCGAAGCATTCTTGAGATTATTGATGATAATAATTTGGTTTTGCTTAATGATGGCCAAGCAACAACAGTTGGCTCTCTAACATGGCGACCCAATGCCTTGGATTTATCACTCGTGTCATCATCACTAGCTCTTAACTGTGATTGGTCGGTATATGATTGTCCTCTTGGTACAAGTTACCACATTCCTATAATTATAAAAGTGATGGTTAGTCAAAATAATTGTATAAATTATGACAAATGTTTTAATGCTACACATTTGCCCATCTTCCCAAATTATAAATTAGTTGATTGGCAAATGTTTAGCGATTGTGTTGATGAATTGTTACTCAATTTCAAAATAGATGATCCTCTAGATTCATATCTCCATTTTTGTAAAATTTTGCGCACAGCAGCTGCGAATTCTATCGTTAATGGCGGTCGTTCGATATCTCATGTCGATCCCAATACCACCAGACATACATGCCATACTAATTATAATAAAAAAAGACCTTCCCTCCCTTGGTGGAACCAAAAGTGTACAGAGGCTGTATTTAATTTTAAAACTGCTTACCTTAATTTTAAATATAATCCCACAGAAGAAACTTATTTGCATTTTAAAAGACTTAGAGCAGTTAAAAACTCACTTTAAAAATTGAAAGACGGAAAAGCTGGTTCTCCCTTTGTGAGACTTTCAACAGATGTACACCATTATCTGTAATCTGGAATTTTTTACGCAAATATAATAAAACATATAATTTCTTTAACCAAGAAAATGATGCATGGGTTCCAGATTTTTTAAAAAAATATACTCCTGACTTTGTGCAACATGACTCAAAAATCTTTGTTACTAATAATACAAATCCATCCAATTGTTTTCTACACAATAGTTTTACAATTAATGAGTTAATATCAGCTATATCTTCCCGTAGAGACACTACTTATGGTCTTGACGGAATGCCATATATTTTATTTAAAAAGCTTAGCATTGGCAGTTTAGAAACATTTTTAAAGATTTTGAATGTTCTTTGGGAAAATGACATTATACCTCAAGACTGGAAAGTTGATTGTCTTGTACCAATTTTAAAACCAGATAAGCCTAAATTATGTGCTGATTCTTATCGCCCCATAGCACTAGCTTCCTGTGTAGGTAAAATATTTGAACAACTGCTCAAACATCGGTTAGAATTTTATGTCGAAAAAAATAATATATTACCCTCTAATCAATTTGGTTTCCGTAGAAATCGTTCTGCTAGGGAAAGTATTTGTCAATTACAGCTTGATATACACAATTCTTTATCAGCAAATGAAAATCTGGTCGGAGTTTTCTTTGATGTTGCAGGAGCTTTTAATGGTGTAAATTTAGACATCTTATGCTCTGAATTGTTACAAGTAGGGATCTCTGTAAAACTTGTAAATTGGCTACAAAATTTTCTAAATTGTAGGGAAGTATATACCAAATTTAATAAACACCTCTATGGACCTCGAATTTCTTCAAAAGGAGTTAGTCAAGGAGGTATATTATCGCCCTTAATATTTCTACTGTATATACGTAGACTTAATTAAATCTTAGGAACCCAGGTCAAGAACTTACAGTTTGCAGATGATTTGGTTGTTTATACATCTGGGAACAACATCTCACAAGTGGTACAAATACTCAATAATGCTCTCACTAATTTGTATAAATATTTCTCTTACCTTGATCTTAGTGTTAATCTGTCCAAGTCTAAACTAGTTGTGTTCGGCAAACAGCATCAAAATATGCCCCTTGTCCACTATAACAATTCTCCATTATCAACCTCGCTTGAGGTGAAATTTCTGGGTGTCCTTTTTTCACATAATTTATCCTGGAATAATTATACAAAAAATATCATTAGTAAAGCTAACAGAGCCTATAACATACTGAGGTCGTTATCAGGATCATACTGGGGTTCGGACCCTAAAATTTTGTTATTATTGTACAAATCATTAGTACGTAGTCATTTTGAATATGGTTTCTATTGTTTTGCTTCAGATATTAGAATTGTAAATAGTTTAGATGTCTTGCAAAACAAATGTTTGCGGGTGATAACTGGGGCATTTAAAAGTACTCCTATAAATGCAATGCAGATTGAATGTAACATTCCACCACTGAGTATTCGTTTTAATTTTTTAAAAGAAAGGTTCATTTTAAAACTTTATAGTGTATCTAATAATAGACTTTTGGCCAATCTGCTGCATGTTAGCCATTTAGGGCCAAAACCATTATACATGTTACAAGATCTACAAATTTTCCACAATTTCATTAAAAACATGAATATTTTCCAATCAAAAAACATTTTACCTTGTTATGATGGAACCTTTAATAGTAAATTCCCAGCCATCAATACAGTTATATATAAAAAAAGAGATCTGTCATCAGTGGATGAAGTAAATGCACTGTTCTCTAGGTGGTCCGACCATAGATTTGTTTACACTGATGGTTCCAAAAATGATAGAGCTGTGTCTTTTGCTATTTATGATCCGTCTTCAAATATAGGCATTGGTCAAAAAATTGATAAAGCTGCTAGCATTTTTACAGCTGAAGCTGTCGCCATTCTAAGTGCCTTAAAACATATAAAAAATATTAATTCTCAGCATAGCAAATGGGTAGTGGTTAGTGATAGCAGAAGTGTTTTAGAAAATCTAGCAAATAACAAATTACATGCTGACACTAACTATTTAATCTATTTAATAAAAGAGCTATGGACTGAATTGGCACAAATAAATATTGGAATTTCTTTTGTATGGGTGCCTTCACATATTGGTGTTGTAGGGAATGAAAAAGCAGATTATTTGGCGAAAAAAATTGTTGAATTAGAAGAATTTATTCCAAAGCCCAGTGCTCATATGAATGTTTCCATACCATACACAGACGTGGTCAGCCTTTTAAGACAGCGTATGTGTCAAGAATGGGGAAGATATTCATATGAGTATTCAAATAATGTAAATAAAGGTAGTTGGTTCTCCAGTCTAGATATTCAAATTAACTCCATACCTTGGTTCTGCAAGAGTAATCATTTCATTAATAAAAAAATTTATTCAGTTATCTGTCGTATGCGCTTTGGTCACTGTCGTTTAAACTATCATCTTCATCGTCTTAAAATGGTCAGTTCCCCCTATTGCCAATTTTGTCAATGTAATCAAATCCAATCACTTCATCACATTTTTTTCGAGTGTTCGTCTTTCAACATTCAGCGCCTTGTGTTGTCGGACGATCTTTTGAAAATTTATAATAAACCCGATAGGGTCCCGCAATCCCTAAAATACTTACTTAATAATGCCGCAACTTATGTGTGTCTGTACAATTTTATAATAAATACTGTAAAAGATATATAATGTACATATGTAGTTCTAGTTCTGCGAGTGCTTTTAATAGTTTTAATGTAAATATTTAATCTATATAACTTTAACTGTTTAAAATGTTAATATGTTGAATAATAATCAAAGAGATAATAAATTTCCCCTGAGGTACACAACGTTGTAAACAACCTATAGCTGATAACAGCTGATAACAGTATCAGTACAAAAAAAATATGACGACACATTATAAAACCCGGACTTGACTGTCAAATGACAAACATACGGATTTTACTTTGATCTAAAATTGGATCTTCAGAAGAATATTTATTTAAATGAATTACGACTTACACGAAAGACTTAAACATATTAAAACTTACTTATGATAATGATAACACGTAAGACTAGGCAGTATGGTCGAATGACTATAGCCTGGCTCATAGCCGAAAAAAAAAAAAAAAAACTAAAAAGATAGATTGCCAATTAATACTTCTAGCATGATATTTTGTTTCATTCGCACTACACTAAAGTGCCATTATTTATCCTGCTGTCAGTGCCACTGTCAAAGTCAGCTTAGGAATCAAGGTCTTTTCAAGATTCAAGAACAAAATATCGTCAAAAATCAAATTAGAACTATGATCTCATATTTTTAAGTTAACTTCTCGTTCAATTCTATAAAGTAGTTTATAAAAATTGAGCTAGTGTAGTGTTATATTTAGTTAAAACAGCTATGCAACAATCACCTTTCGAAAACATTTTCAATATTATAGGTGGTTTGTCGGAAGGTAATGAAAAACCCATGAAACATGGGTTCTATAATGCATTCGCCCTTTTTATTTTGACGGTATGTTGTGCCGCTATTTACGTCCTCTTTCTTATACTTGAGCCGTTTTTCAAGCCGCTATTCTGGGCACTGCTTGTCGGATCTTTGCTTCACCCATTTAAATACAAAATCTCGAAACAACTGAAGACATGGTTCGAAGATTTGGAGAAGTCGAATACGTCTGTGATATTTGGATTACTGGTAATACCTGTGAATGTAGTCAACTTTGCTTCTGACACAGTTGGACAACAATTCCGGGAGCATTACAAGGTAAAAGGTTTAAACAAGTAAATATACTTAAGAAAAAAAATTTCACATGCCCTTCTCTCACCTCAGTATTGATTTGGCGCACACATTTCCTCAAACATGTTACAGAAAGAATATAGCTTAGTTTTTGTGACCAACTGCAAGTCAAAGGGCTTAGCCAAGTGGCATAGGCACTAGTAGAATAGAATAAATGTATGGGAATGACATAAGAGTATGTTAAATATAGCATACTCTTATGTCATTTCCATACATTTACTAATCTATTTGACTAGCACATAAGCCACTTGCTCAGCCAACTGCGTCAAACTCCTAATAGTTAATCCAGTTTCAGGGAAATTGTAAAAAACACCTCTCCAACCTGGGAAACACAATTATAGTTAATCATTATTCACAAATAACCACTTCCAAAAATCCTTAGTTTTAATCCAAGGATTGGAGCAATAAAAATTGTCTCTTGCTAGATTACTAACACTTTATTGAAAATACTCTCTTCCAACTGTCCTTATCCTACTCCAATATTATGGTCAATGTAACACACTTAAACATATTTTAAGGATTCAGCTTTTATGACTGTCTTGTTGTTGCCTGTCGTCATAATTGAAAACAACTTTTAAGTTGCTAAATTGTTATGGCTGAATACTGACCAAAACTCAAAATTTAAAATATCTTCTTATGATAAGGCCACCTTTGTCTGAAAAGTTGTATGGTGCATATTACATTACAATGGAGGTATTCATGGGCGAGTGTTATTTTTATTACAAGTACAAAATAAATTTAAAATCTTTGACATACTATTTGCTCATGGTTTCGGGTATATGTATTTAGTATTTACATTCTCCAACCTTATCTAAAATGTTGATAGTAATGGGATACATTAACCCATAGGAGATGGCACATATATATGTTACATAAGTGTCTTGGCATCCAGAAGCCGAGCCGCACTTCACTCATCAATACACATCTCCTGCACAGTGTTTTTTAGAAACACAACACAAAAAATACCTACACAAAACAATGTTTTTCATTATCTCCTGCTCATATAACAATGGACCATTAACAAAAATTTTTAGAAATACTATGTTTTGTGTAATGTTTTAGTGCAGGAGATGCGGCTTTACACATTATATTCCATACTGTCTATAATAATAATATAAAATATTAGTCCTGTAATATTACTGTCCCACTGCTGGGCACACTTCTCCTCTACTAATGAGACAGGTTAGGCTTTAGTCTACCACGCTGGCCTAATGTGGGTTGGTAGACTACACATTGGGTGGGTTGGTAGACCTTCGAAATTCTTGTGAAGAAATTCTCTGGTATGCAGGTTGCCTCACTATGTTTTCCTTCACCGTTATACCGATAATTCACAAAGTAAACACACTTAACATAGGAAAGTCAGAGGTGTATGCTCGATTTTGTGGTTGGTCTTGAACCTCCGACACTCGTCTCGCCGGTCCTTACCATTTCCAACTGAGCTATCGCTGTTACTGTCTATACACTGTATGTTTGTTTATTTCCAGACTGTGATAGCATTGCTCAGTGCAATATTTGTGTTACCATGGATGTACAACTCAGTGCCACGAGGGATCGCCTGCCTTTTCTGGCAGCTCACCAGCTTCATCAGTTTTTCAACTATCCTGCTCATTAATGTTTGCACATCATACATAGTGAGTATTTACTCATTGACTAAAATAGCTATTGCCTATTGCTTATTGCTCTGGTGGAATTGGATTCTAGTTTTCTTAGAAGAGAACAGCATCTCTTGAAAATTCAATATGTATGCCATATAATGAACAGACCAAATGTCAATTAGTATATTTTGTGCCTATACAGGATTTCAGACAACTTTATATTAAACTTATTTATAGGTTAAGCATCCAATATTATGTTGGGAAGTTTGGCGTAAATTGTCAAAGCTTTAATATATATTTCCTATCTTGATAGGCCTTATTTATAAAAACACTTTCGCATATCTTTTCGCTAAGAATAGCCTGTCACATTTTCCTTGTGTTCCAATGTTTAAAATGAAAGGGACAACCTATGATTAAATATAAACAGCGTTTAAATATTTTTATAAGTAAGGGGCGGTAAGATTAAACTACAACATAGTCATAATATTGTAAACATAGATTTTGAATTTGTAATTAACCTTCATTAATAAGTTCAATGGCACAAAAAATTAACATTATGCTGGTTGATTCATCTTGACTGTGAGAGAACACCTAATAATAGACTTGAGGAAATAAAACCTCAAGTTCAACAAATGACATAATGTATCCACATGTTTTTGCAGGAAATATAAACCAAATGGAAAGAAATATCTATGTAATTTGACTGCCTCCATGGCGGAGCGGGCGAGTAGCCGGCTGTGAAGCGAGAGGCCGCGGGTTCGATCCCTGCACCGAGACAAATGTGTGTGGTCAACATTTGTTTGTTTCGAATCTGAGTGTTGTGAGACTGAGAGTCTTTCATAGTTTCTGACACCCACTACACAAGACTCGATCTTAGTGTAGGGTCAGGACTATGTATGACTGTTGGGAGTTATTTATTCATAATTTACAATTTTCCCACAAGATTTTATGCATTTTTAGCTGATGGTAAGATATTCGTATCTTCCCGGATGGCGACCACCATACATGTACTAAAACATGCCATAGTGACCCACACTCCTTGTGTACACTGGAATGCGGATCCATTCCAGGATCAGCCAGTGTACTTCCAGCTATCTTGCGGCATGACTTGATGGTTGGTTGAGGCAGCTGTGGGGGTACATCCCTGTGTTTGCATCGGTCATCTACCTGTCTTGTCACAAGCCTCTTTATTTGCTTCTTCACTCTTCGGATTCAGATTGTGAAGAAGCATAAATAATCCTGCATGTTTCTGGTGACCACTAATGAATCCATTATTTGTCAGTGATTACTGTTACAATCAGATGTAGTGTAGTCACTTTACCATGCTTGAATAAAAAAAAAGTGTTTTTGACCACTCCAGTGGCATAGTTTAGTTACGTTCTTAGGTCCCTAGTTCGACCCCTGTGTCGAGTAATGTGATATCAGGTTATTCTAATACTAATCTGTATATTGTAATGTAAATAGTGTTTTTTTATTGTAAAAATGCTGTGATGTACATATTTTTTTTCAGACATTGACATTTGTTCTGGCATACATCATCAGTGTGTACACACTATGGACTCCGGAAAGGGCCAACATATTCCGTTTCACATCACAAATCCTTTGGCTGGTGATCACAAGCTTCCTGGCCAGTCTGACAGGATCATTACAAGTGTACACATTTGTGTTGTTACAAGCTATTTGCATCACCGGATTTGCCCTAGAAGTTTTAGATGTTCACAGGAAGATGCTCTTGAGTGGTATGGATATTTTAATTTCAGGGGAAGAAAAAAAATTTTTCTTCTTAATTATACATAAAGTGCAATCACCAGTCTCATCCCAGAAATATTATTTCTGCCCAATGTATGCCCACTTTTATATTATTTTTGTTTGGTGTACCTAATTAACACTCCTTAGTAGAACTACAAGTTGGTAGTTGTTTACTTTCTAGTAAGTTGTTTATAATATATTGTTTGTAAACTTAACACAGATCCGGAAGCTTCATTCATAAAAGCACTGCACAGGGTGTTCACTAACTGCCAACACACTGATGACGAAAAAACTGAAGAAAAACCCCCAGAAATCAGCCAAATAGACAGCAGTGAGCAAGAAACGACTCCAGAGAAGGACACTCCATCACCAGTGACGCCAGAAACTGCCATTAAGCGAGGTAGCTGGACTGGCACCGATTCTGTACAAAGCTCGCCGAGGCACGCTAAAATGCTGTACAAAACTCGAACGCTATCAGCTCTGCCCCTCTCAAATACTAAGATTAAGCCTGAAAGCCGATTCTTCGTATCGCTAAAACACCGATCGCTTGATGAAAACTACATGAAATCGAACTACGACAATGATGAAGAAACAGCATTGTATTTCAAGTTGTTGTTCTTTGGATGCCTTTGTATGTTGGTGTGGAAACATATTTGGTTGCTTCCTGTCATGTTGTTCTTCCTAGCGATTCACATTCTGAAGAAGTTATTGGATTATTTTGGTGTGTGGTTGTTCTTTGAGAATCAATACAATAATGTTACTGGAAAGCTGAAGAACTGGTGGAACGATAGGTGAATAGTTTTCCATTTTTTGTTATCTAACTCATAACATAAGGTTACGCCTGTATCCCCGAAGGAGTAGGCAGAGGTGCGCTAGCGAACTAGAACACCCACATTTTGCCGAGTTTAGTTCCGTCTTAGAAAAATCCAATATGACTTTGCCCAACCAGCGAAAGAACCCAAGACCTCACGACGGTATTCGTACCGAAATCATCCACCCGACCAAGGCATTAAATCACTTGAAATAATTTTGGCAGAAGTCTGAAAAATTCTTGCCGTGTGACTCATTTTTGCTGCAGACTTCATTATCAAATCTTAAGACTTATTATTTGGGATAAGTAAACCTCACTGACTACAAAAAATAATTAATATTGGTCTTGAATATGATTTTACCAAAGATATCCAAGTAAGGTGCTTTAGAAATACGAATTGAATTAAACAAAAACTGCTTCTAAATCTTTTAATATTAAGTTTCATAAAACAACAGGCAGTCAGCATTAGTGCCAGCTCACATCCGCGGCATCGGTAAGATGATATCGATATGCAACGCCCGCACCAGAGAGATGGCTTACAGCTCCGTAGACACTGTGTCCACGTGCATCGTCATCGTTGGACTGATACTCTTTGTTACCATAGCAACCGTTTTTATTTGTATACAGGTAAGCAATGAGTTATTTATCTCCTTGGCAGTACAGTCTTCACCATAAGGGCACACGGGGCCCCCAAAAGGCTAATAAGTATCTACATTCTCTTACACAATCAATTATTTTTACACTACAACAGGCCCCAGAATTCTTGTATGCCCTGCATGCCTTAAGATGGTCCTGCTCCTTGGTCTAGTGGCACAGTACCGGGCTGTGTAGGTGAAGCAACAGGCCTCGGGGTCCAATTCCCGTACAGAGACAATTGATTGAATGATATCCACATTATATTTGTTTTGGGTCTCAGAGTTATGCGATCGAAAGATCTCCTTTTTTAGTTTCTTGCCCGTTCTTCTCTGACGAACCAGATGAATTGGCGGTAGAAAAAAGTTGACAGAATCTAAACAATGTATAGCATTTTATGGATTCAATAAATGATTTGATTTAATTTGAAAGTATCTCGTAGTTTCTGATACCAAAGTCTCAAGACTAGATCTTATTGTGGGGTCAGGGACTATGTGTGTTATTTATTTATATTATTTCCTTAATCATTCTCTCTACATTCCGTTATCCCACTTTAATGTGGGGTCAGCGCAACACACTTTTTCAAGCATGTTGCATAAAGGATTTCGCTTAGTTTTTACAACTGGCTGCCTGCCTGACGACAACCCTCTCTGAGGGATCCAGTCTCAAGCAAACTATACAATACTTACTTCATAATGGAGAAGTTTACTGGTGAATGCCTCGGTGGCGTGGTTGTATTTCGGTACGACTACAGTCCTGAGGTCTCGGGTTCGATCCCCAGGTCGGGTGATATTGGATTTTTCAGTATCAGCCCGGAGTCTGGAATAGGCACCCGACCACATCTGGGACGGAACTAAGCTCGGCTAAATGTGGGTGTACTGGTTCGCTGGTGCGCCTCTGCCTACCCCTTCGGGGATACAAGCGTGAGCTTATGTTATGTATATGTTTTAAGTTTACTCTATTTTTAGATATACTCAGAAGCCATAGTGGTGGTGCAACTGAGTGGCAGCCTCCTCAACAGTACGTACGTGCAGAACAGCGAGCTTCACGCCTACTTACCGGAGGGGTGGGAAGAGAAACTTGAGTCGCTCATCGACAACGCATACACTTATGGAAGGGAGGGCATCTCTACCACGGTCAGTGATGTACTATTTGAAATCTAATTTCTTTCATAAATACAATACTTGTGTACTAAATATTATTTTTATGAATATCAATTCATATCACATAAGGTAATGTTTCTCAATGTCTTAATACTCGAAATTGCTTACATGCCCACATAAAATGTAATAAGCATTGGATACTTGACCATTTTTTTTAAATAATTGTATATGAAATTTACTTCGCCTAAAATATAGAACAGAAAGAAATATTAAAATATTCTCAAAAATAAAAAAGTTATAAACCTTTAAAGTTTGGTGTAACCTTCAAACTGCGGGTAAGATCAGTGTAGTCACGTCACGCCATAACGGTACGTGCGTTGGAAAGGGATAACAAGATATCTCCTATATGCCCCCACTCCAGAATTTAAAATATAAATTACTGCCTCATTTTTAACCAATTTCAATGCAGTTTTTACAGAATGGTTTCATTTACGTTTTATTTGCTATTACATATAAATATTTGTATAAAATCAAGCATAGTCAAGTAACCAATTATAGCAAAATTACTATCTATAGTAGGATTGCTAATTAAACGGAGTAAACTGACATTTCGAATGTTGCCACTTTTTAATGAAATTTAAATAGGGCTGCGGTAAAACGATACAAATTGTTTAAACATTTCAATTCAGTGAACCATATCATTCTTTCATTTTCTAAAGTCCAACACAAAGTCGTAATTCCTGCCTAATGTATGATTAATACTGCATGTCTACTGAATTATAGTCATAGTAAATTACTGCATGCTAAGTTATGGCATGTCTACAGGAATTATAGAGATGGTTCATTAAAAACAAAACTTACAAAAACTATTAATGTGTGTGTGTGTATTTTCATTGTTATCATTTCGAGAAGTTGTTATGATTATTTACGCAAAATTATTTACACAGACATTTAGTCGAAGGGTTATGCTGAAATTTCTCAAAATACGCAATAAAATTCTAATTTTGCAAGCTAGTGCTGAATTATTATTTCTTTGAATGATAAAAATGGAACTAGATCAATCACTATGTTTTGAAAGTAAGCAACATTATTTTGGAAAGTGACATTTCGATCTGTCAGTTTACTCCGTTTAATTAGCAATCGTACTATAATATCATTATAGACTTGCAAGTTTACTCAAATTTAAAATCGCATTAAGGCGGGCCTTTATATCATAAGCTTGCTAACATATTAAATATTCTTTTTGCATTCTATTGGACAGATTCAAAGATACGTAAGTTGATGATGTTTCACATATCTCAGCAGATTATATTTGTATGAAATTTTCCAGCAACCACGTGATAAATTGCCGCTTTTATCGTGTAGGTAAAAAGTGTACTTAAAGAAGGCGATCCAGAAAAGGTGGCTCGAGTGGAGGAGCAAATCCTGGAGATTTGGGACCGAGTGTACCAGAGCTGGGTGTCGGGCCACTTCACCACCTCCATCGGTCCGCAAGTGGACGGCACCGCCATACAAGACTCGTGGGATAACTTCGTCAACGACGTCTCTAGTACACCCGGTGAGTTTTATTTAACTGATAAAAAAATATATATTAACATTGTCATTGCCAAAATGTTTGTGTATTTTAAGCTATATTATATCGACTATATAGATTGATTATTTGTATTATCTGAAAATTTTTGAATGGAATCTGAAAAGACTGCCTAGGTGGCGTGGTTGTATTTCGGTACAACTACCGTATGGGTTCGATCCCCGGGTCGGGCTTAGTGATATTGGATTTTTCCATATCAGCCTGGAGTCTGGAATTTGTACTTGATATGGCGATAGGCTCGCCCCCTATCACATCTGGAACAGAACTAAGCTCGGCGCAACGTGGGTGTACTAGTTGGCTAGTGCGCCTTTGCCTACCCCTTCGGGGATACAGGCATGAGCTTATGTTATGTATGAAAAGTGTTCTGATAGCTTCAGTAATCTTGATAATCGTATTTGAACGGAGCTCGCTGCGCACTGATAGATGGGTGGGTTAATGACGTTAATAAACGCGTGTCCCAGGCAACTAAACCGCACAGCTATTTAGTTGGTTTCGATCCTCCTAAAATCGTATCTGCAAACCGCACCACTCTCTCAATGTGTATTCTGTGCTTATATACCCGCTGAATCAAAAATAGCCATCTATAGCTTGTATGGACCTTAATCGCTCAAACCTACTGGTTGACAATGGAATGGTGGAATGGCATTCTTGTGACTAACTGGATAGATACTATAACACACATTGGGTGTTCTAGTTCGGCTCTGCCTACCCCTTCGGGGATACCGATGTATGTACACACATTGTTAAACCTGCACAAATTGACTAATTATCTGTTACATTATATGTGCCTAAGTTTTGACATTGTTAAACCTGCACAAATTGACTAATTATCTGTTACATTATATGTGCCTAAGTTTTGACATTGTTAAACCTGCACAAATTGACTAATTATCTGTTACATTATATGTGCCTAAGTTTTGACATTGTTAAACCTGCACAAATTGACTAATTATCTGTTACATTATATGTGCCTAAGTTTTGAATCTCATTTAATAATATTATCATATTATGCCCTTTCCATAGTGCTAACAAATTAACAGTCTCCGTCACTCAATTCCATTAGGTTTGTTCGACTACTCAGGCATACTGACGTGGATAAAAGCGAACGTGGGCACGTTGGGCGCGATCGCGAGCAGTATTTGGGTGCCTCTGGCGAGCAATGTGTCACTGTTGGCCGGCTCCCTCGGAGCTTTCACATCATTACTGCTGGGAGGAGGGAGTGCCATCATCAATATGTTCATTAATTTGGTGAGTTACATCCATAGAGAATGGACTGAGCCTGAGATCTATAGAGCAAACTTCGACTAAGTCTAAGGCAAAGTAACGAACTCGGTGAGAACTTGGGATTGTTAAATCGAACTTTCATTTAGTTCGAGTCATTTTTTACAAGAAAAATAGACTGACAGACAGAGTAAGCAAAGATTTTCTTGTAAAAAATGACTCGGACTAAGTCAAAATCCTCACTGAGTTCGTTACTTTGACTTAGACTTAGTCGAAGTTCGCTTTATAGATCTCAGCCTGAGTTTTTTGAGTGGTAAAGCCAATTATATGGTTACATATTCACCATGAATAGGCCGGCTGGACAGGTTTGACACCACTATCTTATATTTCTGCCTGTACATATATGAAAAATCAGTTCTGGCATGTGGATGCTTAACTGACGTCAACCACTCCACGACTATGGCTGATGATGATGAGAATACTTAAGGATTTTTGTAAAAGCACAGGTCCATCAGAGGGGGTTAACGTCAGGCAGGCGGCCGATCGTAAAACTAAGCCAAATCTTATCTGCAACATGCTTGAAAAAGTATGTTGCGCTGACCCCACATTAAGGTGGGATAAGAGCAGGTAGAAAGAAAGTTCAATAGTACTTACTTCTAAGAGTGGTATTTTGGTCAAGATCTGATTAAGGAGTATGAAGTAAGTCTTTTAACAAAGAACAGCACAGCGACTGTGGTTTTAAATTAGGTTTCGAAATGTTCATAGTTTTGTGTGTATGTGTGAGTGTGTGTGTGTGTGTGTGTGTGTGTGTGATTTAGAAGTATTCATAGTAAAGAGTATATTGTGAGTTGTCAGGTGGTATTCTTCACGACGCTGTTCTACCTGCTGGCGTCCAGTAACGCTCTGTACAAGCCGGTGGAGGTGATCACGCAGGTGCAGCCCAACTTCGGACCACGACTCGGTATAGCACTCTCCGTCGCCATCAATCAGGTATCATATTATATAAACGTTATCATATTACATAAGCTCACGCCTGTATCCCCGAAGGGGTAGGCAGAGGCGCACTAGCGAACTACACATAACTACACCCACATTCCGACGAGCTTCGATCGGAGACGACCCAGACTCCGGGCTGATATGAAAAAATCCAATATCACATTGCCCGACCCGGGGATCGAACCCAAGACCTCAGAACCGTAGTCGTGCCGAAATACCACCACGCCAACGAGGCAGCCTGTCATATTATTATACAATAATAATATAAATTAATCATAAGGACCTAAATGAAACATACTTGGCCTAGGCCCGTATGTCTCATTTCCAACCAGTTCATACTGAGATTAGAACATACATACATACATAGACTCACGCCTTTTTCCCATAGGGGTAGGCAGAGACAACGGATTTCCATTTGCTACGATCCTTACACACCTCTTTCACCTCATTCAGTCTCATTACATTCTTCATGCATGCACGTCGGTTTAGGGTACTTTTAACTTGACCTTTCTCGAGTAAATCTCTGACTTGGTCAGAGAATGTTCGATGAGGTCTTGCCCTTCCAACTCTACCATTCACTCTTGCCATATATATTTGCTTTGTCAACCTCCTTTCATCCATCCTTTCTACATGCCCAAACCACCGCAACATTCCTTTCTCAATCCTTGTTATTATTTCCTCTTTCAATCCACACCGCTCTCTCACCACACCATTTCTTACCCTATCTCTCAAAGTCACACCACATATACTCCTTAAACTCTGAGATTAAAAATGTAAAAATAATAATAATACACCCAACAGTAACACACCTAGTCCGGACCCCCTGGGTATAATCTGTATCGTGGGTGTGAGGGACTATGAGAGACTTCGGAGGCTGTTTAATGTTGAAGGATACAGCCTCCGTTGCGCAGTGGGTGAGTAGCCGGATGTAAAGCGAGAAGTCGCGCGGTCGATTCCCGCTTTGAGACAAATGTTTGTGTGACCCACAGATATATGTTTCAAGTCTGGGTGTTGTGAGACCGAAAGTCTCTCATAGTTTCTGATACCCAAGATACAAGTTATACTTGGTGTGGGGTCTGGACTAGGTGTGTGACTGTTGGGTGTATTTATTTATTATATAACTAAATACTAGTTTGTCATGAATGTCTACTATTTTTTGCTATATTAGAGGTATTTATTTGATTGTCTGTACAATACGAAAACATTTCAGCAACTGAAATCGTCAATGAGACACGCATTTTAAATTAATTTATCCAGGTGTTCAGGGCTTCGTTCAAAATGGCGTTGTTCTACGGTTTATGGACGTGGCTCGTGCACAATCTGTTCGGCGCTAAAGTGGTCTACTTACCATCAGGTTAGTCACGACATAATATAAAATTGATAAGCCTCTATAGTTAAGAAGACTGCTATTGATTGGGAAAGAAATGCTTTAGAACATGGGTTCCCAAATGGTGAGGCGCGCCTCCCTGGGGGGAGTAATGTGCCAAGGGGGCGTCTGGAAGCACAGGCGGACGCGGTACGGTCGCGCGGGCGATGGAATTGTCTCCGCACATTACACTTAAGATGATATATACTTGCAAAATATAATACCAGGGTTTTCTTGTAAGAGGGTATACCAAATTGAGTGAAGTATTATTATGTATTTTAAATACATTCGAAATATTCCGAAGATGGTTGAGTGTAGGAACTGAGTTCGCTAACGCTCTCTAAGGCTTTCTGGATTCAAAGAATACTTAGATCAGTGAGTTTCTATAAGCTGAAAAACTTCATCTCGAAGCTACTAGCTTACCAGGCAAACTAGTAGGTTTGAGCTTTGCATACATCGAGAGGGGCGCGAGCCTATGCATTTAGGTAGTAGGGGGCGTGACAACAATAAGCTTGGGAACCCTTGCTTTAGAGGTTTAGCCACAAAAAACTAAACACATTAATATAAAAGCCGAGTATGAACAGACTAGTCTACAAAATTGTAAATCAATAATCACAAGTTTAAAAACTTAACGGATCAACTTCAAATCCAATGGCGACCAAAATTACTATATGGGACCACCCTTGAAATAAGCTTTATCGAACACAAAAATAATTTTGAAAAGCTGTCCACATTTGGCGGAGATATCGCGTAACATATATAAAAAAAATACAGACGAATTGAGGACCTTTTCCTTTTTAGAAGTTGGTCAAAATAATCACTTCAGTATTACGAAAAGTATAGGAATATTTCAGTATCTAATCACTCTTCTACTTTAATGTATGAATTATATTGCGTCAATCCAGGACAAGCCGACGATATTTAGATATATTGTATCGCAGTATCAAGAAGCTTGACCTGTAGGATATTAAATTCCGCAGATAATACTCGACGCGCTACAGATGCAAACAATTTTAATTTAGGTTTATTCAGAGCACTATGTACTCTGCTAACGGTTATCCAGCATTTCGAGTAAACAATGACCACGCTAAAGTCATCACAAATCAGAATTCGTAAAGTCAATAAACTTTCGATTCGCGTAACGTGGACTGATAAATAATATAATAACGTTTTTTCCGCGCCAACGTTAGCCGGAGAATTATCTCGGGATGATATTCATTCGCGGCAGATGTGCCATTTTTATTGCGCGCTTTATACTGTGCGAATTGATAAATATTTACGCGCAGTGAGAAAAAGATGCCATTGAGTCTAGCATGGCTTACTCGAATATATTATTGGTCTCCGTTGTGTTTCTACAATCGACGATCGGTGTGAGGATCAACTTCACAAGTTGTCAGAACCCAGAGTGGTCCTGCACGAACAATGACATCACCTACAGCTGTTCTGTCGTCAGGAGCAATGTAAGTACATGTTTTATGTGTTTATCGTTAATATTTGATGATAAAATATTAAGTGGCTATTTGATTTGTTCTAGGATTTTATCATTCACCTAAAGGATTTTTACACAGACCATATTACTAGCGTGACTGTGCAGAATTGTAAGGATGTGAGAATTGTACTGGATTGTCCCATATTGCAGAGACCATCGCGTCTCCAACGATTCAAGATAAAGGATAGTGATCGTTTAGAGTTTGTTACTCTGACTAACACCTCCTCACTACAAACACCTCCCGAAGTGACCATCGAAAATGTGAAGGAAGTGATATCGTTCCCAAGAAAGATATTCAAGAATCCTAGTACAGCTAACGAAGTTAAATGTTTGGGCTCGACGACCATGAGGAAGATTCGCATCGTCAATTCGAAGATAAATTCGATAAACACGAGGGCTATTCACAATGTCGCCGGTGTGAAAACTATCGAATTCGATAACGTAACGATAGGAGACATACAGAACCAAGGAATTGAAGCAATCTTAGGCTACGACAACACCGTCTTCTCTGTTCTAAACAGCAGGATTCAAAATCTACGATACAAAGCTATTACGATCCAAAGCGCTACAACTATTCTGTCAGAAAATACGATAAGCAATGTAATCACTAATTCTATAAATGTAACAACAGACACTTTAAGAATTGTTGACAATGTATTTCGAGATGTGAACGGTTTGATTATAAAGGCAGTCAACGTGGATATATCAAGGAATGAAATCGCCGTCCTCAAGAGCAACGCGCTCGCTAATGTCAAGTGTTTGAGGAAAAGGACAAGCAAAAAACTCTTTACTTTCTCTGGAAATAAAATCGAGAATGTCGAACCACATTCCCTCATTTTCGATTACAACAGCTGCAAGACAGCTGGGACGACTGTCTCGTTTAATAACAACTATATCGACTGCACATGTCGGGACATCGCTTTCCTGAACTCAAGGACGTCGAGTGTGGAACTCAACAATTTGATTCTAGACACAAATAGTAACAATACTTGTCTGTCAGCGCCGTGCGTACTGCCCGTCGACATTGTCAAGTTATTATTAGAAAGCGATATGTGTCAAGTGAACCTTGACCCGCAGGTCATGTGCCTTCTGTACAACGATAAAAAGGCAACCAACAACGAGGTTACTACCGTCGAAGATGTTACGGAACCAGCGCCTACGTTTTATTTAATAAGACAAGCGAACGCACCTAACGGAGACGCGAGCGCCGCCATGACAGCTATAAATAAAGACGTCCTTCTGAGGGACAGTCATTTGAATATGACTAATAGAACGGCCATAAAAGTTGTTTTTGATTCGTCGAAAGATTTTGTTGAGACTCTTCGCAGTACGAGTACGAGTCACAAAAGGCCGACCGAGGAGCCTAAGACTCAACAAAGGGAAGAGTACATCAGTCGATGTACCGGCACCCAGTGTAGGAACAACGTGGCGTATGACAAACAAAAAGCTCTAGATTTCTACAAATATGTGTATGCGCAACTGCGACCGCCGAGACCTAATGATAAGAAAAAGAAAACGTAACTGTTGTCACTGTTTTGTAATAAATGTCACATATATAATGTTTTGTTTTTTTCATACTATAATATCAACAGTAGTTCCAGCCTGTAATGAAATACAAATATTATGATTTATTTACAATAGTATGAATGTCCAAGTTGGTTATAATCGCAAAAGTATCGTTATTCGGTTCTCCTGTGTGCTTTTGTTCCACACAAGACACAATATTGGTCCTTTTTAACATTTTTGATTTCGAATAGGCAAAATAAAGTAAAATGTTGACAACAACAAATTTAAGTCTAACAAAAACTGAAAATTGACTTCAAAGTTTTGAAATCGGTTCAGTTTTTGTCAAAACATAATCATGACTAAAGAGATTAGTCATTAGTCATTCAATCGTCAATTTTTTTTATGACTAATGACTAATTGGATGTTATGAAAAGTACATAATTATGTACAAATACAAATATAATTACAATTCTGTGTACGAACTTAGTTATTTAGGTGTCGGTACCTATGCGATTAATGATTAAAAAAAATATTTTTGTCTGCATACATACTTAATATTGAGATAATTTTCTTGTATGGAAACCTGCTTGATAGCCCCATCTAAAGCTAATGTAATATTAAACATTTTACAAGAGTACAGCGCGCTATAAAACATATTTTACTTCAGTATGTGGTTATGATCAATCATTAGTCACCACGGCGCAACTAAACTAATAAATAATTAATCGTCAATCATGATTGATGTATTAGTCATTAGTCGTGAATCGTTAGTGAGAGTAAGTTGTGGTGAACACTGTGCGCCGCAGTGCTAGCGGCCGTGCTGGGCGCGGCGCCGTTCCTGGGCCCGTACCTGGCGGGCGTGCCGGCGGCGCTGGACGTGTGGCTGCAGGGCCGCCCGCTCGCCGCGCTGCTGCTGCCGCTCGTGCAAGCCGCACCCATCGCCTTCCTCGATGCAGCAGTATACGCTGAGATTAAAGAGTACGTTTGTATTATAATATCTTAGGGAACGTACCCATATTACGTGACCCGTTCAGGGAGGATCTTCAAAATACCACGCTTGGTCATAGGGACGAGGGGGTCTTAGGTTTTCGTCACGTAATCAATATCCTCTAGGCTCTAGAGGATAGGGTAATATCGTGCTTTTTGGAGCTACATATATTCAAATTTGGCACTCAGCGTTTATTACTTTTTAAAGTCCCAGGTGGCAACACATCATAATATTTTGTTTTTTAACTTTTCCTCGATAAAAAAGTATTTAAAAACTTATTTATAAATTACTACGTGAAAAATAGAGGGGCAGGGGTATAAAAACGGTAAAAAATGGGTCACGTAATATGGGTATGTTCCCTTAAGAACGAAGTTATTCAAGAAAGTAACGATACTTGTCAGTTTGTGCATTTGGATATTTATTAATAAATCAAATGTTGAACTTACTTGGAGGAATATCACCACACAGGTAAATGTGGAATTTATATATAGGTAAAAATTTTACCCTAGTTAGAAGTGTGGCATACAATTTTCATCTGGCACAACAGTAAGGCTGACCCCCACATAGGGCGTGCGCATTCCTCGAGCTTATATTCTTTTTTTTTACGTTAGTAATATGACAAATTCGCTAAGTTAAATATGTCTTGTCACCCTCTCTCTTTCTTTCTACCTGTCCTTATTCCACCTTAATGCTGGGTCAGCGCAACACCATTTTTTAAGCATGTCGCAGAAATAATTTGGCTTAGTTTTTACGACCGGCTGCTCGCCTGACGTCAACCCCTCCAAGGGATCTAGTCCTCTGGGTGATAAATTTAGCTTCTAATTCACTAAATGGGGAACTTGGACAAAAATTAGAACGAGAAGTTGTGTTGATAAATCATTAAACAAAACCATAAAACGTACTATCATGAAATTTGTAGTATAAAATAATTCATATTTTACAAAATCTCCTACTTATAAATTACGTATAATGGAACGTAATTGCGAAACCCAAGTGACGTCATTGCATAAAGAATCATATAGCAGTGTTTCCAAATTAGGGTATTTTTTAAATTTTTCCGAAAATTGTTGTGTTTAGAATGGTGATAAGTGAATTAGATTTCGGAGGTCCTTCTCTTCCTTATTTTTACTTCGTTATTTAAAGAAATAGCTTTAATATTTCTACGCGGTCACGTCCTTTTTTAGCGCGGGGTTTCGTAAGTCATATTTTGACTCGCGATAGTTAAATGATTTGTGCATATTTTAATGATTTTGTTTCTAGTGTGTTTATTTGAGACCTAATTATTTACAATAAGCTAAAGAAAAAAATACATGCAAGTTGCCTATTGAAGATTAATTAATATGCCAATTTAAATACAGTGCCACATCTCGGCATAGATAGTAATGGATTAATGAATTCGACATTGCAGCGGTGGTCACCCGTACGTGACAGGGCTGGCCATCGCGGGTGGTATATTCTACCTGGGACCGGAAGGAGCCATCCTCGGCCCCCTCCTCCTGTGCTGCATCATGGTCGTACTGAACCTCTCCTCCACGTTCCTGAGAGACACGCCGTCTGAAGAGAGAGCCGCCCTGCACACGCGCGTCAGGTAAATACATACATACATACCGTCATATTGAATTGAATTCAATATATTTGCATTGATTTTTTGGTGTGATTAAATTTGAATATATGTTCTGCGTAATTTTTGTATATCATACATAGGTGCGTTGTTGTAAACCGTCGGTAATAGTTCTAAAAAAATTACACGAAATCTGCAGTAGTTAGTACTAAAAATAAAATAAACAATTGTTACAAATGCTTTAACTGTTACCGACGGTTTGAAACAACCAATGCAACGTTAGGTCAACTTCCTAAAAAGGTAAAAGCATGATATGTTTCGAAATTTATTTTTCAAAATTTATACGTTTGTGGTTAATTTCGTTACTTCTCGAGTTTTTTGTTGTGTTTTACACCCAAAATTGTTATAACTTTTTATACTTTTTATACACATAATGAATATTAGTCTTCGTTTCTTAATGTCTTCCATATTGAAAATATTTAGGCCTATTTTCGTTGTAAATAATCATTTTTCGTTTGAAAGTTGACCATAGACGAGACACTTTATATTTTTTCTGTTGATTTAGGTCATTATTGGGACTTTTTTAAATTAAGGTGTGTATAACTCTCGCTATGTATTACGTAAGCACAGTATATGCACGTCTTATTACTATTAAGCACATTTTGTATGTAAGCTTAATTGATTATGTGTATGAGACCATGGTAACAAAATGGTATATTCCAATTGCTAATTAAACGGAGTAAACTGACAGATCGAAATTAACTTTCCAAAATAATGTTGCTCACTTTCAAAACATAGTGATTGATCTAGTTCAATCCTCAACATTCAAAGAAACAATAACTCAGCACTAGCTTGCAAAATTAGAATTTTATTGCGTATTTTTAGAAATTTCAGCTTAACCCTTCCACTAAATGTCTGTTTAAATAATTTTGCGTAAATAATCATAACAGATACGCGAAATAATAACAATGAAAATTACAAATATTACTTTAATTATTTGAGAAAAAATACGTTCAGCACATTCATAGCTTTTGTAAGTTTTGTTTATATGAACCATGACTATAATTCCAGTAAACATGCCGTAATTTAGCATGCGGTAATTACTTCGACTATAATTCAGTAGGCATGCAGTACTAATCACACATTAGGCAGGAATTACGACTTTGAGTTGGACTTTAGAAAATGAAAGAATGAAATGATTCACTGAATTGAAATGTTTAAATAATCTTGATCTTTTAACCGCAGCACTATTAATTTTCATGAAAAAGTGGCAACATTCGAAATGTCAGTTTAATTAGCAATCCTACTATAGTAAGTTTGAAACCACATTTTAGTGGTACGCAGTATCTGTTTGAAATCATTGTTGACTGGTAACTTGGTAAGTACATCAGCTCGAGCTATTTTTCAGCATGAAATCTTTCCCACCGTGACTTCTGATGCATGACTTCACTAATGTTTACGTGTCTATGACATAATGTTCTTTTTATTATATTTTGTCGTAACTTTAATGAATCGCATGAGAAACAAAAAAATCGATCCAACTTGGAAGATTTAATAGAGATAGTCGTTTTGTGGTTATTCATTAATTTTTCCCATGTCACTGCATAATTCGTGAATAATGTTTTAACTCTCACTCTTTCACTCACCACAAAGTGTGAGTGAGTGAGTGAGATTTTTAAAACACACAAAAATTAAGTGAAAAGCATTTCAATTAAAACCTTGCTAGTAAATGTTCTAAAAAACTATCAGATAACATTGTTTCTCATGTGAATGTACGTGTTATATTTATTATATGTTGTATGTCGGGCACTATCACTTTACATATTATTCTCCTATTAATATTGTTTATGTACTTATATATTTTCGAATATTAATAACAAATTGATATTTTTTTACAGACTCGGTGCTTATCTATGATGGCTTGCATGGAACTACTAATATTAACGTCCCAGTCGAGTTATGTCAATTTTATAAGCAATACCAGTATAATACTGTATTGTGTAGAGGGAATTATTTCGGAAATTTGCTAAAAGCGTTTTAGATTGTCACATTGGCTAACGATTGCTACTTATGAAATTTTTAGGACAAACTAACTGTCATCAAATTATGCCACATATATTTGCAGCTAGAAACTTGTAGCGTAAAATTCTTAGACCCTATGGCAATTTAGATCTAGTAACGACCTACAGCTATTGTGAGATTTTAGCAACGAAAGAAATTCATACAAAATATACGCTAATTTTTTATTATGCTCTCTCAAAAATACATATATGTATTTTACTAACGACACCAAATAGATACTGCTGTATAAGCAATACAGTATTGCCCTTTTATGTATAATACTTATCTACTTTTTTAATTTTGTGTATATTTATAAAGTAGGTAAAACAGTTTTAATCATATTTAACTTCCGTATCCCATAGACAATATTAAATAGTTTAGAACAATAATATAACTTAGATGACTACAAATACGATTTTTTAACATAAAGCATGAGCTCTATGTTTTAGCTTGAGTTAAAAACGGTCGAGCTGTTAAACTAAGGGTGGGTTGCATAATCCGTGGGTTAAAGTTATTCTAACTAGCAATTAAGGGTTGTTCCATTTGTTTCTAGTACATGAAATGTTACAAAATATGTAGATTTCGTCAACCGTTATTTATTTATTTCCACTTATTGATCCGTTACAATAACTTTAACTAACAGTCATTACAACCCACCTTAAATTTCGTCTTCTCACGGCTTATGTGAACGTCACTGCTTTATATAGTGGCTTCATGAATTGATGTTTAACATTAATATTTCTCGCTTCGGCTAATACACTAGTTACGAAGATAAAAAATAATGTGAAATGCCGTTTTTAAAAGTATTGATATTTGTGATTTATTAACTTCTTTTGTGTAATTTTATTTTTTGACTGAAAATGGCTCGCTTCTAGTCTGTTTATTCACAATATATTTATTGATTTTGAAACGCGACTACAATAACTATAACCATGTGTCTCATTAAAATTTTCGATGTGATTAGTTATTAAGAATGGTGCTTATTGATTGTTATACGCTGTGAGGCACTTCGTTGCGAGGTTAAAGCCTTGTTATGTGTCGTTGATTACGTATACTGTGAGTTGTTTACAACAATATAAGTTAAGCGCGCATTCGATTGCGTACGATTGTATGTCAATGCAAAATAAGAATCTTTATTTAGTTTCACTAAATTTAATCATGAGGTAATTTTAATACAGAGTTACACGTTTAAACTACGTTTATCCAAGAGGATATAAGTAAATCGAATGTTGTAATTAAAATTAATTGAGTACCATGAAACATTTCACATACAGCATACACGCTACACCTTAGTTGCTATATTAAGATTAAAGCTATTTATAAAACTAATGGACGTTCTAAGAAAATAAAGGGTACATATAAAGCCATCTTTAACATCCACTTGCTCTGTCACAAATTAGTTGTTTAACTCCAGTTAAGACTAACTTAGATTAACCTATAAGCAGGATAGTGCAAGTGGCCTCGTGAATATAAATCCTTACCTAACCACATTTTTTCGAAAATTATACAATTTGTAATGGGTCAAATTTATCTTCGCATAGAAACCATAATAATTACGATTATATACTTACGAACAATTTTATAATAAAGACATAACATCTTAAATGCTTAACATTGAATATTATAATGTTAACAGAAGTACCTATAATAACAAACATAATAGTCATATAGTGTGGTACTTAATTAATAAAAAAATCTGCAAAGCCCTTACCAGTTTGTAAAGAATCGTCCAAAGATTAATTTAGATTTATTATTGTATGATATTGTATTGCAGGTATTATAATTAGTTTGTAATTGACGCACGCATATTCGCAATATTAAATAAACTAATTTATTGCAACTCTTGTTTTATTCCACATTCCTGTTTATTTCATACTATTTTCTGAAGGAGGTAGCCTATGTTTGCATCTACGTCAGCGTGATAGGTTTTTCTGGAATCACTGATTCAAAGTTATCTGATAATATTTATAATAATATTAGCCCTGTAATATTACTGTCCCACTGCTGGGCACGGGCCTCCTCTACTAATGAGAGGGGTTAGGCCTTAGTGTACCACGCTGGCCTAATGCGGGTTAGTAGACTTCACATACCTTCGAAATTCCTGTAAAGAAATGGGGAACTTGCACGAAAATTATAACGAGCAATTGTGTTGATAAATCAATAAACAAAACCTTGAAATGTGCTATGATAAAATTTGTAGGATAAAATACTTGATATTTTACAAAATATCTTAATTATAAATTACGTATAATGGAACGTTATTGCAAAACACAAGTGACGTTGTTGCATTAGGCAGGGTTTCCAGGTTGGGGTATTTTTCCCAATTTTGCGGAAAACAGTTATTATGTTTAGTATGGTGATTGATGAATGAGATTTCGAAGGTCCTCCTCTTTCCAAATTCTTTTCTTCGTTTAATTTTCCCATCGCTCCGCTCAAGATTCAAGAGTGCAATTAATTTTTACTTCGTTATTTAATGAAATAGCTTTTGGGGACATTTTTGTTCGGTTTGGGGAAATTTTAAACGATAGGCAATTATAGCAGTTCAAACGTCATTCTAGGCAATGTTCAAACGTCATTGTAGCCGTCAGTGTCAACTGAGATGTCAATAAAAAGCAATTTTTAAGCGGTGACGTCACGTCCTTTTTCGGCGCGGGGTTTTGAAAGTCATATTTTGACTTGCGATAATTAAATGATTTGTGCATATTTTAATGTTTTTCTTTCTGGTGTGTTTATTCGAGACCTAGTTCTTAACAATGAACTAAAAAGAAAATGACATGCAAGTTCCCTATTCTCGAGTATACAGGTTTCCTTACGATGTTTTCCTTCACCGTTATAGCAAGCGATATTTCACAATGAAAATACACAACATAGAAAAGTCAGAGGTGTATGCTCCATTTTGGGGTTGGTCTCGAACCTCCGACACTTGTCTCGGCAGTCCGTACCATTCCCAACTGAGCTATTGCTGCTTCTAAGTTATCTGGTTTTTCAAAAATTTATTACGTCATTTCAAACAAAACTTTAGACAGTCCAGAACTTTCATACCCCATTTCTGTCAGGTTTTGGAGATAAAATTATTGTTTATATCTTTCCCTATCTGTCTTTCTTTACACGAAAAATCTAACTGCATGTTTAATTTATAACATAACAGACTGTTATGTTTGCATTTATAATGTTAGTCTTTTTGGATAATAATATGTAGTCGTATGGTAATCCAAAACCACTTGTAACCACGAAAAGTCGCTTAAAACCTTTCGTTGCATTTTAATGTTTTTTTCGATAAATAAGATCGTGTTAATATTTCGACCGACTTCCAAAAAAGGAGGATGTTCTCAATTCGTCTGTATTTTATTATGTATGTTACTCGATATCTCCGCCAAATGTGGACCGATTTTCAATATTCTTTTTGTGTTCGATAGAGCTTATTTTAAGGGTGGTCCCATATAATTGGATTTGATTTGGTCATGATCGGTAAATTGGAAGTCGGTCAGTTAAGTTTTTAAACTTGCGATTATATAAATCACAAGTTTAAAACTTAACTGACCGCAATATTTAAGATTTGGATTCTGAAGGACGGTTGTGAATTTTATTTTATTGTATGTCCATATAATTCCACTGCAGTGACAATGGATTTAGTGATTACGATCAGTACCAACATTCGCGTAAAAATTCAAAGCATTTGATTATAAATCAAACCTGGCATAATACGAAAAAATGTACCAATCATTAGTAAGTAAACTAAAACAAATTTTCAATGTGCATAATTTAATGTATGTAATATTGGTATGTAATCGCCTTCTCCAATTCTTTAGGTGTAATGTAAGCTTTGCTTGTATACACGACTCTGGTTAAAGGTTGCGTCACAATAAAGCCATTGTCCTCGAAGTGTCCGTCATTGGTGTTGGTTTCGAGCCACAGGAACAACACAATGGTATCGACTCGGATGTCCACATTGTATTGCAGGTTATTGGGTCTGCCATCACGTGACGATACACTAATCTGAAAACATACCAATAGATAAAATATGTATAGTATATTCAAGATTGTAGTTCCAGATATGTAAACAAATATCGATTCTAATACTTCTATATCTATTATGTTTTGAGCCATCGATGTTTTTTTGTAATGTAATTTTTAAATATAATTTTGTATTTAGTATACCATTCAAAAATAAATTATTTAAAGTATTTATTTATATTTCTGGAATCAGGATGATGAATAAACTTTGACTGATTACTATACTCGGAGCGACATTAAATTCCATTCTCAGTTCCTTTTAAATTTCCAAATAAGTATTAAAAACTATATTTAGTAAGCATTACTATTATTTTGTCAAAAATATGAATGCTTATGTTGTTAATGTTAAGTAATTACCTGTATATGAGGCTCTTTCAAACCCTTTGCCAACTTCAAGGGCTTCGGAAATACAAAATTATACGGCGACGAAACAACACCATAAGCGTTGAGGGAAAATCTTAAAAATATGTCTTCTTTATTCGGTTCATTCCACAAATCTAGACTTATATTCTGCTTTGTAGATTTGAGAGGTTCTGCTTGGACTATATAAGTGTGTGATTTAAAAGGGATAAGACTGCTGAAGTTGAAATAGTCGACAGTTATTTCACCGTTTATAATGGGGACAAATCTATCGTTCAGTAAGTAGATATCGACATCGCCTGAAAGCAGCAATCTAGGAGACACTAGCACTGGTGCTAGGAAAGATTTTGCGTAGTAATGCAACATTTTCCATTTCCCACCAAATTCTGGAAATTAATGAAAAGTATAATTATTTATTATTTTGATATTATAGTAGCAATAAATGAACTAGAAGTAGAGTACCGAAATGCATCTCTTGAGCTATCCAAATTATATGTATGTGTAGTCGTATGGAGGTAATATTATTGTTAGATATCTGAGAATGATTTACAGAAATTTAGAAGACTATGTGTAGTAAGCTGCACATTAGGCCAGCAAAATTGACAAAAGCTTAATAACTTCTGTCATTAGTAGGGGACTCTCATGTCCAGTAGTGGGATGGTATATAAAATAATAGTAAATTTACCGATTCCAGACCAAGAAGGCGCTTGCCACACATCATTCAACTGCCAATACATTGCACCCATTGTGTACCAGTTGAACTGACTCTGTCTATAGAACTCCGTTTCGGCTTTTACAGACATTGCTTGAGATATCTAAAATGATGAAGTAAAATGCACAATAAGAACATTTTCTTCCTTTACCTTCATATTTAGATAATTTTTATTACGTATCGATATTTTTAAAGACGGACTTGAAAAATTTAACCGTATCCTTTCTGCGATATGCTTGAAAACTGTGTTGCAAGTGGGATAAGGGCAGGTAGAAAGAAAGACATATTTTGACCTGATGGTAAGTGATCGCCACTGTCTATAGGCACCCACGATATGAAATTAATCATGGTATTGTCAATCTAGGACGGGAATTGTTGATTAGAAATTAAAGTAACGGGTGATTTACCTGACTGTAGAACACAAACTTTTCAAAATACTTGGTGTCGTTCGCATCCAACTTCAATCTTTTCTCGATTTGGTCCTTCATGAAATTGAAACCGTTTGGGTGATGTTGTCTATGTCTACTAAATTCACTGTCTATACGTAAGTCTTTAGGATCATTTGTGGCTGTTCTTAAAGTAGATAATGAAGGTACTGATTGTATACCATATTCTGATCCAAATCTTGTTAAAGGATATACGTTTAGATCCCAGTTGTCAGCCAAATAGTTGTAGTAATGCGTGTCTCCAAAATGAGAATCATAAGGATTTTCAGCTATGTAACCCTCGGTCTCTGATTCCAGGCCGTTTGAAGGACTGGAAACTAAGTACCTCCGACCAGGATCCAACGCGTTGACTATAGGTTTTATTGTGTCTACGTAAAGTTTAATGTACTCTTCTTTATACTTCTGGAATTGTTGAGGTGTCGTGTACCAGTTGCCACGTAGCGCTGCTTCGTTTTCGTTGTTACCTGCCCACAACGCGATGGACGGGTGGTGTTGGAGACGGATCACGGTTTGTTCTACTTCTGTTTGTACGGAGCTGGAAATTCGCACTATTAATAATATTAGCCCTGTAATATTACTGTCCAACTGCTGGGCACGGGCCTCCTCTACTAATGAGACGGGTTAGGCCTTAGTCTACCACGCTAGCCTAATGCAGGTTGGTAGACTTCACATACCTTCGAATTTCTTGGTGATAAATTCTGGGGTATGTAGGTTTCCCCACCATATTTTCTTTCACCGTTATAGCACATTAAATCGCATTATTAAATTGCATTATATTTTCAAGCGCTGCAAGACTGCCTCGGTGGCGTGGTTGTATTTTGGTATTACTTCCGTCCTGAGGTCTCGGGTTCGATCCCCGGGTCAAGCAAAATGATACTGGATTTTTCCATATCAGCTTGGAGTCAGTAATTTGAGCCCGATATGGCGATAGGCGATAGGCTCGCCTCCTATCACATTATGGGACAGAAATTAGCTGGGCGTAAAGTATGTGCACTTAATTATGTCACTCCCCAAACGAACCACGACATCAAAATGCCACATTAAGTCAGCTTTCTATAACAGTGGTATCAAACCGCTTCAGCTGACGCATTTGTACTGTAGACATGACTGTCCACAGCATGATTATCATTAAAATAGTTTTTCAAAAAATTGCTTTACATTAAATAGCCATAAAACTTCTAAGATATTACAACTTACTTCAAAAACTCTGCGTCGACAGGGTACATGGCACACGCGAACTGAAAGTCTTGCCACACCAGTATGCCCAATTCGTCGCATCTGCTATAAAAGTAATCAGATTCGTAGACACCGCCACCCCACACTCTTATCATAGACGTGTGTACATCTCGCGCTGCAGTTAACAATCCGTCAACTAGAAATACAATATAATTAAACAATGTAGGACCCTTATTTTTAAACTTCACTGTTTATAATTTGTTTTTTCATGTATGTTACGAAATATCTCCAGTAAATGTGAACTAATTTTCAAGATTATTGTTGTGCTCGACAGAGCTTTACCTTAACTCCAGCGGCGCCATATGTATTTGTTCAAGATCTGAGCGAGGAGTTTGAAGTAAACTCCTTAAGAAACAACAGCATAGACATTGCTATTGAGGTTTTTTTTTTTTATATAAAGTTTTTTTTATATAACTAAACCATGAGTCTTTAGTTTTCGATCAACTTCAAAAAAGGAGAATGGCCTCAATTCGTCTGTTTTTATTTTTTATGTATGTTAAACGATCTCACCGCCAAATGTGGACCGATTTTCAAAATTCTTTTTGTGCTCGATAGACCCTATTTCAAGGGTAGTCACTAGTCCCATATTTGGTTACGATCGGATTTGAAGTCGGTCTGTTAAGTTTTTTTTACGGCAGATTAGAAAACACAAATCCTAACATACTTATCTTTTTATCACTGCCATATTCCGGTAGAATATGTGCCGGTATCCAGTTAGAACCTTTCATGAATAATGGATATCCATTTACTTTAAAGTGAAACGTTAGCCCTTGTCCGGCTGTAGTGTTGCCTAAAAAGTAAACATTATTTATAATAACTATTAGACATTTAAATTCATCAGGCTTTCATTAGCCCTTATTATCAAAAGTCGTATATGCGGGTAGTCTCTTTTTAGGAAGTTGCTAGAAACTGGCGCCTCCTGGTTCTAGTGGCAGTGAATATGGATAAAGAAGGGCCTGAATTAGCATCCCAAAACCCAGTTTTTATAACACTATTTGCCTGGATTGGATCCCCCAGGCAGTGTTCTCGTCATACTGGGGCCAGTCGTAAAACCTAAGCCAAATCCTTTCTGCAACATACTTGAAAAAGTATGTTACGCCGACCTCACATTAAAGTGGGATAAGCACCTGGTTCAGAAAGAAAGAAAAGATAAAGAGTCCGTCGACCTTACCAAGGTACTTGGTAGCATCTTCCTCAACCAATTCTAATGTTCTGAAGCCGATTTGTAAATGCTTGTGAGATATTTCTCCGTCACTGGGGTTGGATAAATATACATCCAAATCATATAGAGGTTGATCACCATATCCGTTTGGCCACCAGAGTTTGACGACATTCTAAAATGGGCAAATTGTGTATTTTTCAAATCTTATTTCTTCTGTTTAAAAAAGATGGCTGCCACCAAATGGTAATTTTGCCAATGTCGAGTGCCAATTGGTATACTTCTCAAATCTTAATAGAACAATTTTTGCAGGGATATAGAAACTAACTAACGCTATCAAAGGAAAGTCCAAGACAATGTTACAGACCGTCAGTTTATATAACCTTATGGTTTATAGAGAATAGAATTTGCCTGTACGAATTTCTCTACTTTTATCTTCTCATCGAAAATAAGAGACATGTAATTTAAATTCTTATGTGTAGATACCTCGCTTATGGTCATACTAAGGTCGGCTTCAGCAGTTCCATCAGCTGCAGTAGTTAATTCGAAGTCTTTGCCTATAATATACTTCTGATTACCCTCTAGGTTTATTGATGCACTTAAGTAAGCTTTTATATCTTTCCTGTTACGACTGGACTCGATGTGAGCTGTTATCTTTAATTGCCAGAATGCATCTTGCTTTTCGATGTGGGTAGTGACCGATCGCATTATTACACTATTATAAAATTCTATTGAAACAGGCTTCCTGAAAATAAACGTTATGATATTTTAAGAATCCTATAGATGTTTTACCTACTATTAAGACTATTATTATTACCAAAAGTTCTAGAAAGCTTCATATTCATCTCTCTGTTACTTTAATCGATGTTTACTTTAAATAGTACGCGCAAGTCATGGATTAGTAAAAAATATGAACAACCTTTTTATGTTCTTTTTTTTTAAATATGACGACATATAGAAAATTTGAAATACACGGTTACAGGAAGACTTATATAATATCAGGCAGAGTTACCAGAATCCCACAGATGGAAAAGCGGGTCCCCAGTCCCAACTGAAAGATGCTTGCATCTTCCTCAGTTGGTTTGCATGACATTCTCCGTTATATTCGTCAGGTACGCACGCTGGAGCTGTGAAATATTTCTCTGATCTGCTTTTAGCAGCCTCTATAGGAGATGCGAAAGTAATTTTTAATGTGTTTTCGCCTGTCTGCAACAATAACTCATCTATATGATTTTACTTATTCAAGGAATGTTAAACAACTATTCTTTTACGTAGTATCAGTACGCACCTTCAGTTGTTGTTTAATATCAAAAACATATCTGACGAACATATTGTTAGTACTGCCGATAGGACTATCATTCAGTTCAATGTAAGCAACAGTATCCACTCCTTCAAACACCAAGTGGATAACTTGGTTGTTCAGCTGGTTTGCATTTACTGAAATCAAAAACATTCACCATGTTTTGTATTATTTATCTAATTACACTTTGAGTAGTTGTTCGTTGACAAGTATTGAACAAACTTTTCAACCGATTTCAAAAAAGGAGAAGGTCCTCAATTCGTCTGTATTTTTTAAGTATGTTACGCGACATCTGCGCCAAATGTGGACTGATTTTCAAGATAATTTTTGTGTTCGATAGAGCTAAATTCCAGACAGATTTTACTTTTAGTAACGATCGGTTAAGTTTTGAAGTCGGTCAGTAAAATTTTTAAACTTGTGATTATTCACATTCGGCATTAGATGAATGACCTTCTCGTCTCGCTATTTGAAGAAATAATATGGTACCTATCAAATAAAACCAGTATTGGTCTACCTTTTTCCTACTGCATCATAACTACTTACTAAAACTGCAGTCGCAAAATGCCACTAAATATAATGACTTGCCATTAAATGTTCCTGTGTAAGTCCATGTGTCGTGAGCGACCCATCGCGTCAGCACGTCATTAAAGCCATACAGGATGTCGCCAATAACGCCTGCCTTTTGCAGATCAGAATATACGCCACCAGGAACCGACCCGCCGACATTAATAGCTGTAATTTAACGTAAGGACCCTTGTTTTATTTTGTAATTTGTATATTTCTCCTCATAGTATGTATGACCTTTAGGGCATTATACATCGTTACTATTTATATATTTTAAAAATGTAATGTAAGAATATTATAAAAACGTGATACTTCGGTATATCTCTTCAATATTTTATTATTTACTCCTATTCTGTTACTGTTATAATTATTTATTATCTTCTAATACTCCTTAGTAGATATTTTTAACAATACTTTTGCGCTTACTTGGGTACTGTGTCTATATTAACACAATTTTTGAATAAAGAAGAATAATTGAACTTATAGGTAACTCACTTCCATTTTTGTTGCTCAGCGTCCACTTTGCCTTACTTAAATCCAAGTATGACGTAACGACACTGCCGAAATTAATGGCCAAACTTATTAAGATACAAATCGTCTTCATTTTTATTTATGATTTGGTTCAAACATCACTACCGATAAGTATGTCCCGTTGGAGCGTTAATTACAAGCGACGGTCGGCCTCACAATAACAGTACTTCACATTTCACATATCTGACCGTCGATAAGGAAATGTTTTCAATAAATGTAGGTATGTATCATATGTAAGTGGTGTTAAACATTTTTTTTATTATTATTGAATGAAGTAATCTTGCCTATATAGTTTTGTTTGTAATATTTTTGTATACAAATTAGAAATCTACATAAGTATACCATTTGTTTTTAAACTTTTCATTATGACATGTTACTGGCACGTTACTGGTGATTTTGACAATTGATTATTATTATAATTGGTCATGCCACGCAAGTCGCAACGCAATGGCATGTTAAAATTGTCAACCAAATAGAGTAAATATTACATTTCACTATTACGTCAATGCTTTTCCCCATCAATTTTACCATACATTAATTTTAGATCATTATCGACAAATTCTATAGGTTACTACAACGCGAGGATACCTACTACGCGAAATGTATATACAATAAATGGTTATACACAGTGGTTATACATAAGTGTTGATGAATGGAGTGTATGAGTTACCTGCCTACTTTACAGACAGTAGAGGAAACATGTGTCTGTAAAAGTCGAAAACTTTAAAGTAATTATAATTTACATATAACAATCGAGGCGTATTATAATTAACGATACCACAATAGCAATGGACAATATTCTCCTGGTTGAGGAGTACAGGTTGATAGAAAGATCTGAATCCGAAGTAAACGGGGCTTGGAAAGGTTTGTATTACTTAATAATGTTACAATCGTGTTAAAATAAATTGGAGATTTCTATAGTAAAATAGTTTGCATATGAAATAGGTATAACATTTCAAATAGACCCTGTAGTTATTTTTTCTACTGCGTTAACATGTCCTACAGGCGCTCACATTTTGCTGTTCTTCCTAGCCTTCGTGTTTGGCTCATTCTGCACATTCTGCTTCCATATGCTGATGTATTTATTTGACGAGAAATGTGTGCTGTTCCCTAAACTATTGTCGATGTCTGCTCTGCGGCACAACATCATTTACGAGTTTATCCCCGGAGATAAAGATATAACAGATAGTAAGGACGATAAGTTATTTTAGACGTTCGAGAATCATCCAAATGTTAGAGATAGATGCTGTGTTGTGTGTATTACGAGATTATCATTATCGCAGTGGATAAAGATCTAAAGATGACTACATAAGTAGTCATTTTCGATCGATAGTAAACTAAACATTTAGATTATTCAATCAATCGTACCAGCTAATCCTAAGATAGGATAGGATCTCTATTCTACTAATGTTGTTTTGGGACCGCATGCAGTGGCGTAACTATGGGGTGGCATTCGGGATAAATACCACGGGCCCCCGACCACAAGGGCCCCGCGCCACCGGCTACGAGGAGGCTCCTGGCCGAAGCCGTAACCACAGGGGAACCCTGGCCGAAATGACTGTGTCCATGAATTTGCCACGGGCCCCCAACAGTATAGTGACGCCACTGACCGCATGATAACTTGCTTTTGCGTTTTGTATATCGTGACTCGTGAGAGATTCAGAAGACGTAATCCAAAAAAAATTAAAATAGACATCTTTATACATATTAAAATCTATTGCTTTATCATCATAGTTCAACTGGTCTATGATTAAATAACAAATGTAACGCCGCATCTCCTGCATTAGTTTTTCTCGAAATATTATACAGAAATACATAAGCAAAACAACTATTTTAGCTGTCTCCTGCGCGTAGAACATTGGATCATAGTGAAAAAATACATGTTTTGTGTAATGTTTTAGTGCAGGAAACGCGGCTTAATTTGGTTAATAATTAACAGATCTTCCCGTGGATTTCTTAAGCACACAATGGGTTGACCAGAGCGCTTGCTATTTACCAACTTACGTGCCACTTGTGTCAGGGATCTTCGGCTTAGTGTGGACAACCATGTTTCTGATGTGCTCCTCTGGAAGTAGGACTCATACAGGGTAGTGTAAAAATATCACGTTTTAGAATCAGAACTTCACCGCTACAAAATTAACCAGTCTTAAATTATTCAATATGGTACCATTCTGCCCACCTTTCTTTCTACCTGTCATTATCCCACCTGAATGTGGGGTCGGTGCAACACACTTTTTCAAGCCTTTTGCAGAAAGGATTTAGCTTAGTTTTTACGATCGACTACCTGCCTGATGTCAACCCCCTCTGAAGGATCCAGTCCCGGGCAAGTTAAATTAGAAAATCGGCTTTGCCCGACTTGGGAATCGAACCCAGTACCTCCCGGTCCACAGCCCATATATGCTCCCACTAGACCATAGAGGCGACAAATCCCATTCCCAACTCCCATTCTCCCAATGAATTCAGGAAACAATAGCTCGAACGCACATACGGAGAGAGAGTAATCAATCATTGTGATGCTTTTTCAACAATCGTTATTATGTTAGTTTGCAGCGCCCCTGGCGTGTATTGCCGCCAGTTTTTTTATTTTCTTTGGCAATGACGGGAGTCTGCGTGTATGCATCGGTAATCACACACTCTGGCCTCCAGGAGCTTTGTGTTAAACTTGGCGAAATCACTGGTAGTGTTTCGTAAGTATTTAATAGTTACCTACTCATTCCATCATCGACTTCTTAAAACCCCATACCTAACTAAAGCTAAAAACGCCAACATTCACACATGATAATGAATGATCATTGACGGTAGTTTGTTCGTTTGACATCTTCTGCATTAAATAGCCTAATTATTGCAGTCCGATTATTCATTTTTTTCAGTCCGATTATTCATTATATTGAAACATTATACATTTCTATAAACCAGTGCTCGAAATGAACGGGAACCAATAATCGCGTGGATACGGCATTCGCTTCGTAAAAAATAATCTCACAGCGTTCACTTTCGGAACAAATCGTCTTACAGCTTTCCCTCCTCCCTATTCGAAGTTGATGACTTATTGATGAAAATGTGTGTCCAGATGCTCATACACTATAAATGTGGCGACGTTAGCGTATGAACGGCGAATTCGTGGAGTGTATCAGGCAACACGGCTGACGATATTTTCGGCGTGGCTGCATACTCTCTGCTGGCTGTTGTCCGCAATACTAACTTTGGCGCGAGTCCTGATGGCCGTCGACTTCCAGTTGATACGTGTTCGAGTGGAGCTACGATGCAACATTGACAGAATGCTGGTAATTGGGTTTGATTTATCTGTTTTTTTATACTTTATTATCAGAGTATTAATTATTAATAAAATTATTAAATTATTATTTATATTGGATTTTGACGGGAAGTCTAACAGGGTGGGCGTCGCTTGTTAAAATTATTTCATATTATTCTCTAGAGCTGTGTTTGTTGGTTTTAAGTGTTGTGGTTTAATGCATCAAACTTCAGTCAAGATGGACAGTATAATGTGGAAAAATTTTAACCGGTGATCTTCGATGAGATTTGCTTGGTGCGTTGGTTGACTTTGTTCGGTCGATTCGCCGAGTGAAGGTCATCTGAGGGGCACTGGACTGGAAGGAATTACCGCCATAATCCCAGCAAGGCCTTGAGATCATCCACATCTGGGTCTCATGGTCATTGTGAAAACATTGTGAAAACATAATTCGACCTATCCAAAGAATAAAGTTACATATGATAATGAATCGAAATTGCTTTCTTATTTTTCTGAGCTTGTATTGACCTATATAGGTCAATATAACTAGTAAATTATTTCTTTAAGTTTTGATATAATAACAAGTTAAATTATGACATAGCTTAAAAAATATTTACATTTAATATACTGGTCAATATAAGCTCCAAAAAATAAGAAAGCAACTTTGATTCATTATCATATGTAACTTTATTCTTTGGATAGGTCGAATTGCTCTATTTACCTTGACATTGGCTAAATCACCGCATATGCGTGGAAGCCATTATTTTTAAAAGAAGAAGATTATTTATATTAAATACTACAGACGTAAACTCGATAGCTATAAATAAGGTCATTGTCAAATTATTAATGAAAACAGTCCGCGTTTGGCACATTTGTTGGACCTGTCTGTAAATAATAGGTAGTATGTGCCCAGAACTATGCATCTAGTCTATTTAAATATTTTGTAAATATGCAATTGTTGGTATATAAATGCTACTAAAGTGCGAATTAATGTTAATCTTCATCTTTTAGGAACAGCACGAACAACATATGCACACTGTATCCCCAGATTTATGGATTAATAACGAAGAAGATGATGAAAATCACGATGTTCCAATACGCCCTGTATCCAGAGAAAGTACCACAGTCTATTATACAAATAAAACTTATGATATGGAATCAGGCGCATATGCACGAGATGAAATAAAGAGGTCTGATAGTGATATATTGTATTTTGCTGAACAAACAGAAGGAATATCAGAATTATCTCTAGTACCCGCTGAAAGATCCAAACTGGCAAGATTACTGGCTTATCAAACAGTGCCTAAAGATAAAAAATTTATAGCAAAAATAGTGTACGAATTAGTGGATTCCATCGACCTACCAGAAATTATCGCCAAAGACAGTGCCTCGCCGACAAATGCTTCAAACGCAGGCACTACCAAGGTGGAGAGCGACACATTAGACATTTTAAGACAGTATGGTCAAGAACAAATATCTTCGAGGACAACGAACCAAGCTGCAACTGAAGTACCAGAAGAAAATGACTCGGTGAGCAGACATGAAGCTGAGGAAACTGTGAAAGAAATAAATCGAACTCTACAAGAAAAAGTGAACAAACAATTAATTGACTTATCCGCAAAACATTCTGATCACAGTGGAACATCGGAAATATCTTATGTATCGTCTGTAAATATCACGCCGAATATGAAAAAAATTTTAGAATCAAAAAATGAAAAAGATGCATCCCAGAATCAGCCAAAGCCGACCTCTACTAAGAAATCAAATTTAAAAAGCATGGCCATACAAACCAATACAAAAAGCAAGAAGAAAGACGGTAACCAAAAAGTACAGATCTCAGAATCAAAAACAAGCCATATCATGAGTGACACCGCTCATTCTGATGAAAGTGTACAAGACCAAGAAACTCAGACAAAGCCGAAAGAAAAACAAGATTGATTTGAACTATAAGCATTTGAGTTCTAGTGGTGTACGCAATGTGTGTTCATTTATTATATGTATATAGCCAATACGGCCGGTTTTACGATGTTGCATAATGTTAATGCGTTAATGTTTATTATGCGCCTTATGTCAACGAAGATGCCTAGTTTTAGATAGTTCAAGGACTCTGTCCACAAACAATTTATTTGCAGCATTACTTAATATACATAACGTTGCAAAATAATTGCCGTTCACGTGAAACATGTGCACAGGTATCAGCGATAACCAAATATTGATTACTACCAGCCGTATAATTGTGATCATTTATTTATGTTTGTTTGTAATCCTAATAAAAAAATGTTCTTCTTAAAAAATCTTTATTTTATTATTTATGTATTTGTAAGCTTAGGTACTTGATGTATGTAAGCAAACCTTAATTAACATTATATTAAACGCGTGTATTACAATAATAATTTGAGTTATCGCATAAACTATAAACACTATCAGTTAAATTCAGGGATTAATATGATAGAGATTCTCCACACAATGATCATTGATGAATGTCACTCATAGCTTAAAAAAGCCTCGTATCTATTTTTACAAATAGAAATGTAATTTATCTACAAACATGTGTTTAACCTCCTTAGCATCAACCACACACCACCTTGGGCGCCATACACGAGCGACGAAGCCTTGATCCTCATCGGGACTGAAGTCCTTTCATCCAATAACAATTCATATTTATGAAGTATCATCACTAACGCAATCTTAGATTGTATGTATCCTTGACGAATACCTGCAACCAATAAATTCTTATAACTTTGTGTATTCAAGACGTTTTGATAAATGTATGTTTTTTGCTCAAGGCATACTGCGGCTAAAAACAATACGTAATTATCGTATGTTTTGTTTCTGTAAGTGACTCTTCATTATTGTTTACCTGGAGATGTTTTATACCTACAATGCAAGACTTACGTCACATTTTCGCGTATAATTTAGTAGTATGCTTACCCAAACACTTACGTGGTCCTTCTCCGAATGGCATCCATTGGCACGGATGCATTTTTGCCTTATTCTCTGGTGAAAATCTTTCTGGATCAAACTTATTTGGCTCTGGGAAAATGTCTGGATCCATTTGTATAGCATGTATTGGTATGAAAACTAAGGTGCCTTTCTCGATCACCAATTCGCTATTAGGCATTTTGTAATCTTTGTTACATCTTCGGAATAAAGATCGCATTGATGGATACATTCTCATTGTTTCTGAAACAAAATACAAATAACTCTAATCAAATCCATTTCAACAAGCTAAGTTTATACAATTGTATATTTACCATCTAAAACCATATTTAGGTATGTCATTTCATTCTGAGCTTCATAAGTACATTTGCCACCATATTTAGCAAGCACTCTATCTACCTCCTCTCTTGCTTTTGATTGGATATCAGGGTTAAGAGCAAGTTGATAGGCTGCGAACTGTCCTGTTGTGGCAGAGGTTTCATAACCGGCTATCATATACAACATAGCATTGGCCGCTACGTCGTTCATGGAGAATGAGTAATCACTGATGTGGTTCACGTGACCTGTAATTTTTTTTAAAGTTGTCATAACATAAGCTCACGCCTGTATTCCCGAAAGTGTAGGCAGAGGTGCACTAGAGAACTAGAGCACCCACATTTCGCCGAGCTTAGTTCCGTCCCAGATGTGATAGAGGGCGAGCCTATCGCCATATCGGGCATAAATTAAAGTTGTCAACTATAATGAAAATTATTAACCACAAAATACACTAACACCTATTAACCAAATAATTTACTATTATTTCAATAACTATTTTTAGAAAATGACAACGAGCTATAATTTAAATTGTTTTAATTTATAAGCTAGAATCCTCACCTTCATCATTATACTCATTCTTCAATTCAATCAGTGTTTGCAAGAAATCGTTTCGTTTATAGCTAAAATGTTCACGATTTTCGACTGTACTCTTCACCAAACCGTAGAAGAAGTTCTCAATGCTTGAACTAATGCGCTTAATTTTTAATTTATCGAAAATATCCGGAGCAAAAAATGCAAACGCTCGTATAAATCTCCTACAAAATATACACATACTACTTACTTTATAATATAATACACAATTAAATCAAGCGATAATTAATTAAACACTGAAATTCCAAAAGTCAGGGAGGTATGTCGGCAGATTTTGAGATTAATATTTTCATCTCGGCAGTTCCTAGCACTTAGTATTTCCTTAGCTATGAGCTACTTCTTGCGTTCCTCCACCTCTTATCCCAAGTTCCACCTCAATGTGGGACCGAATCCATTGTAGGCGCCACACTCTTTTTCAAGCATATCATAGAAAGGATTCGGCTTAGCTTTGATTTTTAAATCCTGTTAGAAATAGCCCCCAAGTAAGCAGAACTAAAGAACTAAAACACCCACATTTCGCCAAGCTCATTTCCGTCCCAGATATGATAAGTGGCGAGCCTATCGCAATATCGTGCACAAATTCCAGACATCGGGCTAATACTGAATGGAAAACCCAGTATCACTTTGCCCGACTTGGGTATCGAATCCAAGACATCAGGATGGTAGTGGAATAACGCACATTATATAACCACCGAGGTAGAAGATTTTAATAGATTTAAAAACGCATTTTATCATTATTAACTTACCAATAATGGGATTTGTGATCGAAGTATTCATGTCCTCGCACATAAAACTCAGATGTTGGGTTCTTAAAACTGTTACATTCGACACCAAAACCAATATTGCTAATTATCTCCATTGCGTATTTAGAATAAAAATCGGAAAAATCTATGGATTTATTATTCAACTGCAGCAGATCTATATGATTCAAAGCTTGCTCGGCAACATTATGAACAATGTGATAAATTGTCTTCAGTTTACCGGGAGTAAAGGCTGCAGTCATTTTCAATCGCAGATATTTCCACCTTTTTCCGTGTATATTAAATAGATTAACTGCCAACGGGTCTCCATACCCTCCAGAATAAGTTCCACGAGATTGAAAGTAATCGAAATCTCTTATCAGAATGAGTTTGGCTATGTCCAAATCGTGTATTGATAAGACGGGTCGATGAAAACTATACATTCCCACATAAGGCAAATGTTTGTATTTAAAATAATTATCATAGTATGGTTGGAAAAACTGTTTTTTTCTTTGAATTACCTCTTTTATGTTACCGAACAGGAACACAGGCTTTGGGCCAGTAACGCCCTTTCTTGTCCAATATTTGAACTTGTATTGAAACCACATAAAACAAAACGCGGCACTTATGATTACACCAATTACTGTTTCGCCACAAAAAAATCGGAACATCTCAATATAGTAGATTTGATTACTTTTTTAAACTGTTATAAAGAATTTTTAAAAAATAAGCCGCTGAATGGAAGTGTAACAAACACAAGTATCTGTATATTTTCTTTATTTTAAATATTTTACACTTACAAAATAAAAACTTTTATAATTATTCCAAAATAAATCTTAACACACTCGCGTAATGGTCGCAGATTACTAACAGTGGTAGGTATTAACGAAGGTTCTAAGTATATTAGGTTTGTCTATTTCAAAACTGCGTTTGCCTCAGAGGCCGCAAACATTTCAATACATCTAGCATTGGAGTCGTCAAGGGAAGGGAGGGCAGAAGAGCAGTTTACATCCTCAATTTTTGTTCTGGTAATAATTGTACCACTGATCACTCCCTAATTTCGTTGACACTAGACTTCGAATACGATACGTACTCCTCTTGCAGTCTTGCCCCCGTAAATGATTATTTGTGTGGCTTGATTAATTGCGATCATTTATCTATGATCTATATATGTGTATTTCCTCCGCTGGAAATTATCTAGATTCAAAGATGCTAATCCACATTCTGCCACAATATTAGAAACTAAATGCTTAATCGCAGGCAGTCTAGTTTATATCCAACTGATTTTACAATGAATTGGACTTTCCAAGGGTAATCCTAGATTCTAATTTAGGTTATTTTAAAAACTCTTCTTCAAATAATAGTAACCACCACACAGACTCAAAAATTGAATTCGGTCGAATTTACCTGTTAGTTAGATGATATGTAGAATTTTATCATTAGCCATAGGACGTGCACTGCTGAACATAGGCCTCCCCCAAAAATATCCAGATCGACCTGATGGAAGCGGCCTGCATTCAGATAATAATAGATAATCAATCTAATCAATCGGTATCATTGTTAAAAATCGAGAAGGGACAGAAAATAAGGTTAACGAGACATGACTGTTCTAGTTATAGAGCTCTGCCTATCAATAGTCACTGAATACAGTGATACCGGCTTAAGCTTATGTTAAAATGACAATGTTAAGAAATCTCAGCCGATCCACCTTCTGATTTAACTAATTCTCTTCTTATTCTAATTAAATGTTGTAAATATTCGGTAGGAGTCCTTTGAGAAATGGGTTGTTCATTATTTTTTTCATTACGCCTATAATTAATAATATAATCATCATATTTCTTCACGGATTTTTCTAAATCTCTACAGGCGACAGAGATATTTCGTTCAATATTTCCAAATTCCTCACATTTATATTTGTCATCATATCTGGTGTTTACTTTTGAGGGATGAAGTCTTTTTTTAAAGTTAATATCGTCGTCATCATTTAAACATTTATTTTTGCTGGTTTTAAATACATTTTCTTCAAATACATTTCTTGAACGATATATTTTATCTTCAAGATCATCATCATCATCTTCAGGACGTAAGAATTCTTGGGAAATCCTCGCCTTAGCTGTCTTGAATCTTGGATTAGATTTATACACGGGTATATAATTTTTTTTTAAGTAATTCATAGTTTTACTACCTGCATTGTTTACCCAAGCAGGGGACTTCTTTTCGTGTCTCGTAGATTCTGTAGAATCTGAACACGTTTCCTCGCAAATATTTTCATGTTCAGAACTTTTCTCAATGTTGTCATCAGTAGAAATATATGTATTATTATTATCTTGATGATTATTTTTATCTGCGTTATTAAAGTCATCACAGTTATATGAAGCTACTCTTATTCCTTCTTTTATGTTAGTTTCTTTAAATTTGACAATCCTTTTAGAATGGTGTATTTCCCTTGTTGGAGAAAGAACTATGTTGTATGGGTATAAATTTTCATTTCGCCCTAATATCATATTATTCATATCGGGACATTTAGATTTCGTAGAACATAATGTCACTCGAGGCAAGGAATGATCCTCTTCATCGGAAAAATCTTCGTTTACTTCCATTGACGGTAATATTTTCGAATCTTTGAAAGTAGGGTCGCAATTTATTTCAAATTCATCTACTCTTTTAGGATGACATGCTTTATCTAGCATATTGTCACTATTGTCTCCAGTGTGGTTCGTTAATAAATCTGGTGTGGCATTTTCCTTCTCGTTTTTACTTGCTAACTTTATTATATTTTCATCAGAATTTTCTGTTTCTAAGTCATCTAAATACGTTTGAGAAATATTTATACTAATAACAGGTGCTAAGACACATTCTTCTGAACATTTCCTCTTATTTTCATTTGAACAGCACTTTGTAGATTTATTGGTACGTTTTTTTCTCCTGGGTGGTGGTAAAATTGGCGTTTGTGTAAAATGGTCATTTTTAAACATTCGGTCAGTCATTGTACAAGAATTCTCCTGAACAACTTTCCTTTTTTCCGTTGCCGTAGCTTTATCGCTGACACGCAACGATCCAAATTTCGACCCAACCGCTATTTCCTTGTAACGTGGAGTCATTGGGATAGTTTCAGTACTTACGTCTCGATAAAGTACTACGGTTGATTCACTATTCTTAACAATGTATGAATCTAGATCTGTTTGAACATCGGTTCCTTGGTCTTTAACACGGATAACAATTCTTTTAGTTTGTGTGAATGCGGGTATACCTATCTTCCTTTTATTTCGTATAGCCCTTTGACTCAACTCAATAAGTCGTTGACGAGCATTTGTGCAAATCTTCAGCTCACTTAATGGTTCCACAATTTTTTTGTCTACTATTGATTCCATTCGTGAAACGGCCGTTTCTTCTTTCTTCTTTAGTTTAGTATATAACCTTTCAGTAACGGCTGCTACAATTTCAGCTCTTTGATTTTCATGAAGAATAGAAACGTGGGGCATTTTAATTTTGTCAGCATTTTGTATATTGTTTATTTGAATTTCACTTTGGCTTGGCAATACAGAAAGTCTTTGACCTCCACCGTTTTCGTTCACGGGCAAAATTTCTTGCGATCTATATTCTCTTCTTTTATGACGCAGTGGTGCGACCACTTTGAGGTCACTACCACTGCTGGTTCTTTCTAAATTTGAGCCAAATATTTTGTCCACTTCTTTACTAACAGCGTTTGATATTTTTTCGTTACCCAATGTGTTGATAACATCCGAACTTCCGCTAGCAACTGGTGTGGCAGTTGGCTCTGAATTGTTAGCGCCAGTTCTTGGATGCATTTTATTCATTAAATTTCCTATGTTTGCTATTAAATTTACACCTTCATATTGTTTTGTGTTTTTCTTTAAGTGCCAATATTTTGGATCATAATAGATTTTCCCAGTTTGTGGTATCTGTAAATTAATGAAAAGTGCATGTTTAGTTATTTATTCGATTGGAACCAATGTTGTTTATGGATAATTTGGAACATACATAATTTATATGGTTCTTCGCTAATTCACTTAGAAGTTTATTAAATTGTACTTGAAGGTCCGATTTTGGCGTAGCGGTTACTTCGTAGCTTGTTACTTTTTTTGTAGGTAACTGACTAGCACGTTCTGCCCAACGAAGTGTTGACGTTGACTCACCGTAACAACCAGCACTCGGTGACACGGCTAGAATATAATTGACAATTGAATTATTTTACAAGTTCATTTAAATATTTTTCAACCGATTTCAAAAGGAAAGGTTCTCAATTGTATGTATTTTTTTAAATGTTACCCGATTTTTCCGGCAAAAGACCGAATTTGCAAGATTACTTTTGTATTCGATAGGGCTTACTCCAATGGTGGTCCCATGATGATGTGATAAGGTTTCGATTTTCGATGTCAGTTTTTAAGTTTGAAAAATTGCAATTAGACTATTACTCTTTATTGTACACCACATGCATATTACAAAGTACATTATAAAACAATAAACTATAACTTAATTACAACGTTACCTTTATATTTATTTCTGAAATACGTAAGTTAATACATACTTGCTATGATAAAAGTGCTCGACCCTCCTGAGAAGCTATCCTTTAATAACCAAGTCAGAGCAGAGTCACGAAAAGGGATAAATTTAGTCCGGCCTCGCCCAATAGTAACTAAAAAAATTGTGCAAAAATTATACCTGTCTGTAATTTACTGAGTAATTTCGTATACACGCGAGAAAAGTGAAACTTCTTTAGGTTTATTTTTTTTCATTGCAGGTTTATTCATAATTAATAGGTAGGATATTATAATCAATATTTATATTTTAAATACGGGCGTACATTCTATTATGCTTTGTTACTCTATGGAAATTAATCAACGGAAGAATGTCGTCTACTGTATAATAAGAATAATGAATACACCCAACAGTCACACACATAGTCCTGACCCACACTAGGTGTAGCCTGTATCGTGGGTATCAGAAACTACGAGAGACTTTCGGTCTCACAACACCCAGACCCGAAACAAATATCTATGGGCAACATAGACATTTGTCTCAGTGCGGGAATCGAACCCGCGACCTCACGTTTCACAGCCGGCTACTTGCCCGCTGCGCCACGAAGCCTCCGTATCTGTGTCAACTTTATCATGCAAACAAGTTATTTACTTCCTTCTATGGGTTACCATATTCTGCTTATACAATACATACATACATACATACACACTCACGCCTGTATCCCATAGGGGTAGGCAGAGACAATTGAGCGCCACAAGCTACGATCCTGACACACCTCTTTTGCCTCATCCACATTCATGCATCGTTTCATACATTTCCGCCGGTTGAGGGTACTCCGAACTTGCCCTTTACGAAGGATATCGCTTATTTGATCCATATAGGATCGTGTCGGGCGCCCTCTTCTGGCCCTACCATTCACTTTAGCACGATAAATACCTTTCGTAAGTCGCCTTTCATCCATCCTTTCAACATGTCCAAACCACCTTAGCATCCCTTTCTCAATCCTAGTCACCACATCATTCTTGATATATCATTCTTGATACAATTTGATAAATTATTTTATTCACACGTTTGATATGAATTTAATACGAGTACATACCTAGAGCCGATATAACGTTGCTGAGTGCCACCAAAGACTTGTTAATGTTAGCACCTTCCTTTTGTCTGCCGCTCCCTGATACCTCAAAACCTGCCTTCTCGCTGAAGGCAAAAACAGATACTTAAACATAACATCGGTGTTACAACATAAGAATAATCAACCGATTTTCGCCTAATTTAGTCCAAAATAATAAATCGTGGTAGCGAAAACAATGTGCAAGTTACTTTATTGGCATGTTCAGTAATCTAAATAGTCCGTTCTTTACCGTTGTAAGGATTCTAAGAACTAACTGATTTTGAACCTTGAATGTTGACATAATGTCACAGCATATAACTTGATCAACTGGTAAACATGTTCAATTTCTAAGGACTGGTGAAGATTTTATACGCTATTAGATAACGATCACTGTGTGCATGGTGAGAAACCCAATATATGGATAGTATACTTACCATCAGGAACAAATACACCATGAAAAACTTAAGAAGCAAGGCTAGTGATCCTTTATTCAACGCAGATCTCGTTCGCATGCCATTTCCAGAAAACGTATAAAACCTAATCCCCCGGATACTGGAACGCTACACAGCTTGACAGATAATGAGACCTCAAATAATACAAATTCCAAATAAGATAACATGATCAACGCGTTGCACTATTCAAGGGTAAGTAATTATTTACTTACCTGCCGGCAAGATCAGCGAGATGCAATGTGGCGTGAGAAGTAACTATCTCTAGCAGAGCGTGAGATCGTGAGGAGGACGGGTTCCGGCGAGTAGTCGCTGTGCGTCTCCGTCGAATCCCTTCGTTTACTAGCGATAACAGAGCCTCTACATTGTGTACTGTCACGCGGCGTAAATCTAACAAGAAGATATACAGTCAACACGAAGTAAACTTTCACCTACACAGTCATGCTACAACTGTGTATACTATAATTTGCACGAAAACGTGTTTCCAATAATGAGCTTTATCATCGACAACATAAATCGTCGATAGTTCAAGACTTACGGCCGGTTCCAATAAATAATCTCAGTTTAGAGCGCAGATAGATCGCGATTATGAACCAATCAAATCAAGTCATTTGATGGAGTCATGTTCAAACTGTGTTCTTATTGGCTAATTTTTGTAATGTATCTGCACATTCGAACTGAGATTGTTTATTGAAACCGGGCGTTAAACTATCTACTTGCAATACTTACTTTGCACGTAAGTTCCTTTGGAGGGGTGTTCCCTGACGCGAAGGTCTTTGCGCGCGTTGCCTCTATTACGTGGTAGAGAATGATAACTAGATGAAACTGTCTCAACCAATAAATCGTGGACACGTTCGTTGTAAATCTCCAGGAAACTAAAAAATATGTTTTATTTACATATAAGAAAAATTACTGATTGTTTTACAGAATTACATTTTTTTTTATTTATTAACGAAATTCAACAGTAGACGAAGATAAGCTGAGATGATGATGATGGACCCCATACTTGGTTTTATTTTTTCTTTTTGTTTACATTCAATATAGATAAGTGACATGGTAAATGATTTAAAAGGTGCACAATCACAAGGAATGTAATTGTTCTTTGTCACGATTTTCCTAATTACTCTTTAATAACTCGTTAAAATTCTACTATGTAAACTTTGAACTAAAGTAGTTATGATTTACCGATTAGAAAATGGCGAGTTACAAATAGCATGCAATCATTGTATAACGAGTAATGTGTTCCTGTTGATTTGAAGGCGCATCTCCTCATATTTTTTCTCGAAACACTACACAAAACAATGATTTTGTTTGCACGCGTTGTCTTGTGCTCATGAAACAAAGGACCATATACAAAATTAATATGTTCCGGAACCATGTTGTATGTAGTTCGAAAAACACATGAGCAGGAGACACGCCTTAGGCTACGGACACGAACTCAGCGGGAGCGATGCGCCGGCGCGGCAACATACTGCTAGACCGAACCGTATAACATCAAAATAATAGTCGTAAGGCTGCGGCCTTAGATAATTAGAATTCTTTTCTGCGGCGTATGTTATGTTTTATGTTAGTTAATGTTATTATTAAGCCGGGTCTCCTGCACTAGCTTTTTGAAACAAAACACAAACACATACGCAAAACAACGATTTTAGTCACCTGCACGTAGAATAATGACCATACCAATAGACCATACGTAAAAAATGCATGTTTTGTGTAGGTGTTTTGTGCTGTGTTTTAGTGCAGGAGATCCGGCTTTATAATGTCGCCTCGCTGATCTTTTACATAGCGACTAACGCCGAAGTGTAGCCCGTAGCACCCACGCTTTAACCGTGTAGCTCCGCGGCCGGGGCCGTAACTCGTAACAATGGTTTTTTTTTTTCGTTTACCAACTTAGTTGCGAAGATCCATGATAATAGTAAGAGATAAAAATGAGAGATAATATATTTATAATATTTTGAAATATCAGATGTACAATGTATTAGGAGCGTCAATTGACGCTACCGATTACACTCAAATGAAATCACTTTTCGAACGTTGAATGCAATTCCATTTAAAGTTATTGCTTTCACGAAGTCGAAAACAATAATAGTTTTGGTGAATGTTGTTCCATTTACACGATTTATTTGTATTCAGAGTCTATTACGTGGATAGATCACCTTGCGACGCCACGCAGCCATACAAAACATGCAATCGTATAACAATAAAATTAAATTAAAATGAAAAGCTATCTCTCTCCCAATGAAATTATCTTTCTTTCTACCTGACCTTAGCTTACCCTAATGTGGGGTCGGCGCAACACACTTTTTCAAGCATATAGCAGAAAGGATTTGTTTTTATGACCAGCTGCCTGCCTGATATCAACCCCCTCTGAGGGATCCAGTCCCAGGCAAATTAAATTAGAAAATTCGCTTTGCCCGACCTGGGAATCGAACCCACGATCTCCCAGTCCACAGCCAATATGTGCTGCCACTAGACCAAGAAGGCGACAAATGAAATTATAATTATAGTAATTATAAAATTTCCAGTAAACAATAATACATTTTTTTTATTATTTAACTATCTAGTTCAGACACAGATGTACTTGATGTTTATGATTAAGCATTTCTTTCAATGTAAATTTGTATTGTAGTAGAACATCCTTTTGTAACCTTTTTTGTGTAAAATGAATAAATTATTATTATTCTGCCTTATAATAAAGAATGCGACCTACAGTAAGCTTTGAATTACCCTAATATTATAAATTAGACTGAATGTATAAACCTATCCCGTAAAGCCTTTTGTTGAAAGAGCTAAAAGTTGTTTTTTTTGCATTTTAAGCCTTTTTTCTCCCCTCAGGTGATAAATTAAAATATCCCTAAATACCTACTTATGTAAATGGACATAAATATTTTTCCCATACAAAATGTGCAACCCTATTACTCCCTTTTAAGGAAGAGTCTACCTGCCCTTATCCCACTTTAATTTGGGGTCGGCGCAACACACTTTTTCAAGCATGTTGCAGAAATGATTTGACTATGTTTTTACGACCGGCTGCCTGCTTTAAGGAAGAGTACCTAATCAAATAGCTAACGCTTTTCTAATAGTAAACTGTAACAAGCTACAAAAAAACTGTAAAGATCTCGACTCTCCTATCGTTCATGTGTAGGTATTATTTGTGAACTTTCGGCACATTGAAGGCATTCGGTACATTTAAGTTTTTTTTATCTAGCTTTTGATAAAATAACTTGATGTGTTTATAGCGCCCTGTTCCAATAAACAATCTCAGTTCTAATGTGCAGATAGATTACAAAAATTAGCCAATAAGAACACAGTTTGAACATGACTCCGTCAAATGACTTGATTTGATTGGTTCATAATCGTAATGTATCTGTACTCTAAACTGAGATCGTTTATTGAAACCGGCCGTAAATGAATGGATCGTAAGTACCGCTCCAGCGCGAAATGTATAAAAAATCTCCTTACAACGCAATTGGATAATAATGTTATATATTATGGGCCTTATATATAAAGACATTTTCACTTATCTCTTCGCTAAGAATAGCCTGTCACGTTTTTCCTTGCATTACATTGTTTAAAAATGAAAGGGACAACCTATGGTTAAAGATAAGCAGCGCTTAAATATTTTTATAAGTAAGGCGCTTTATCTTTATAAGATTAAGTTCGCACTTCGGAATGACTATTCTTGAAGAATAAATTAATTATTGAATACCTATACCTACTTAATTAAAAGGCATTGAATTGAACATAATTATAGTAACTTACAATATTAATATTTCCAAAAGCTAAATGCGTAGACACCACAGAGCACAATATATTACGAGACAATACTGGGAATAGGCAGCCCACGTCGCTAAAGGTGGCAGTATCAACCCCGACTAGCTGGAAAACTACGTATCATACGTGTCGAAGCCTTAAAACTAACACCCTATCGCTCGGGTAAATGTCGTACTACGCATACCACCGCTTGTATCGCTTACGCCGGACAAAAGGCGACAAGGAATCGTTATATTTTTGTGAGACTATTTTATTTGTCTATTTTACTGTCCTAAGTTTATAACTAAAATGAAACGAATTCGTCCCGGTGGCTAGCATTTATTAATGAGTATTATATGATCAAGGATGACTTTTAAATTATTTACAAAGGTATAAAAGGTAATTGTTTGTATATTTTTTGATGGAGTTTCCCTATAAACTCACCAAATGTGGCCCAATGACGATTTATTGTAATTACTTATACGGCGATGATATAATGATGATTTTTTTATACAAAAGAGAGTTCAGAGTTGAAACTCCTCAACGGATAAAGAGAAAAGTGTGAATCTAATTTTCAAATAGTTTGTTGTATACTTTAATATCTAAGTTATTGTATTTTTTTATCTATTATCCCTCAGAGGGGGTTAACGTCAGGCAGGCAGCCGATCGTAAAAACTTACCCAAATCCTTTATGCAACATGCTTGAAAAAGTGTGTTGCGCCGACCCCACATAATGTGGGATAAGGGCAGGTAGAAAGAAAGAAAGATTATATTTACAACTCCCTCGGTATGGCACCGAGGTCCTTAGGTATGTGTTCATTTTATTTAACATTTCATATTTTATATAAATGCATCGTCTTATATTAAGTCGCGCTCGTATATATGTTCTTTAATATCTTATAGCCAGCTTACATCTTCAATAGACGATCTGCCAAGTATTATTCTTAGTTATTGTATATGAGTTGCTTTTTCGTACACAATCGCAAAAACGACTAATTTCATAAGTAACGATAAACATAGAGCATGTACCGATATGTGAGTTGACTTTTATTAGCGAATTTAACTTACATGTTCATTGATTAGTGTCTACACATAACAGATTAGTAGCGGTAACCCTTTCTGCATTTAACTCGATGTGTTTCCAATCATTAACCTTCTTGCCAAGCATTACATAAACAATCGGATCACGTGGGCTGGTGGTGATGTTAGATAAAGCTGTGATGGCAGTTGGCACCAAGGTGTTTAACACCTTCGTTCGCGTGTCACGACTCACGACGCCCTTGGGCCGATGAAGTCGTGCCACTTTTTATTGCCATTCAAACTTAATCCAATACAACCGGGAATATATTAAACGAGTGGTGAAACAACGCCGTAAAAACTTTCTTCGGAAAAAACAATCTAATTTGTTACAAAAGTTTAAATTGCGATACCCTGATGGTATCTACGGAGAACTGTTAAAGTGTTTCAAGGTGTATCGAGTGCATTGAAGCCAGTAAAATTAATGGACATTGATTGATTTCTTCTTCTAATAGAACTATAAACTTATAAGCTTATACTACACTTAAACATAAGCTTTTTCAACCAATTTTGATGCAGTTTTTACAAAAGGGTTTCTTTTTTGTTTTATTTGCTATTACATATAAATATGTGTATAAAATCAAACACAATCAAGTACCTAATTATATACCTTAGTTTACCCCCTACCTGACAGTGATAATGAGCGGTTGTTGATCAGCAAACGCCCTACAAAGTCTTGGTACTAGCCCAGGCTGCGCCTCACTCCCGAACATAGTGTATGTCTTGCCCGTCGCACTCTGTCCATACGCCAACACACACGCCGAACTTCCTCGATATATGTTCGACATCACTTCACCGCCGATAATTTGGAACACCTGAGAATACAACCCTTTAGATATCAAGACGGCGCACGACAAACAAAGACAGCCATCAGTGCCGGGCAACGCCAGTTCTAGTATGGTGTTAAATCCAAATATGACACACATAACATAACATAAGATCATGCCTGTATCCCTGCAGGGGTAGGCAGAGGCGCACTAGCGAACTAGAACACGCACATTTCGCCGAGCTTAGTTCCGTCCCAGGTGTTATAGGGGGCCAGCCTATTGCCATATCGGGCACAAATTCCAGACTCTGGGCTGATACTTCAATCCAATATCACTTTGCCCGACCCGATGATTGAACCCGAGACTTCAGGACGATAGTCATACACCACGCAATACCACTACGCCACCGAGGCAGTCACAGCGTCCCCCATGTATTTAATTTGATACCCCAGAAATCTAAGGACATAGACATTCCGTACTACCTATTCAGTGCCTGAATGTTACAACGGCCATTCCAATATATCTGTACCTACTTATAAAAGGAAATCTGATTGACTGACATATCAGCGTACAGCTAAAACTTGAAAAAAAAAATGGAGCTAAGATAGTTAAATTTATATACGGCTCGTTTTTACGACATAGGCGAGCGCTAAGAAAGGATTTTTTAAAATTCATCCCCTTAGACTCCTACGACGGGGCAGACTCTCACTCGGGCGTAACCGCAGGCAAAAGATAGTTTTCTAATAAAACCTGACCAGTGAGCACCACTTATATAGGGGTAAAAGAAATATGTAAGTACCTATCCTTCCTTTAAGCTTTTACATATTTGCCTACCTTTTCTTGCGTGGCATAGGATGGCATTGATTGAGAACCTGCGCTATCAAAAGTGTAATCAGCATTATATCGACGCACGCGTTCGCGACTATCGCCTGCCCCGGATACACTAACCTGGAAAATAACATAATAGGAGTGAATAAATAAAACCCTTGAGTTTTTTCGGCATTAGGAATCACATCTCAGGAATAACCACGGAATGCCGACGCCATTATTATTTTTTCAATATATGCTCGTAATTAACATGTTAAAGTGATAAAATATCCTATTTGCATAATAAATGATTTGAATTTGAATAATATTAGCTACGTGTTGAAGATAAAATTAATCACACTAAGAATGATATTAGTTACACAAACAAAATTTCGCCTTAATTATAAAGGCGAAAGTTTGTGAGTGTGTTTATGTTTCTTACTTCTTCACGCTCAAATGGCTGGACCAATTTTAATGAAATTTGGTATGTAGGTAGCTGACACCTTGGATTAACATATAGGCTACTTTTATCCCGGAAAATAAATTTCCACGCGAACGGAGTCGCGGGCAACAGCTAATGATAATCAAATAACATCCAATAGTCACACAAATAATCCTGAGTACTGACCCCACACTAAAATACTACTTAGTATTATGTTGTTCGTGTCAGAAACTACGAGACTTTAGGTCTCACAACACCCAGATTCGAAACAAATATATGTAGGTCGAACATATATCTCAGCGCGAGGATCGAACCCGCGGCCTGTCGCTTCACAGCTAGCTACTCGCCCGCTGCGCAACGGAGAATGTCAGAACATTGCATGATTTATCAAAGCACGGTAGAGTCTACGGGTTACTGGGCGGACCATATTACCATATTCAGGAGAGAAGTAAGTTGGAAACAGTAGCATTATTAATCTTTAATCCTTAGACAGGCATAAAACATTTCAAAACTAATCTGTAGATAGTCACGGACGGCTCGGCCTCCGGTGGCCCATAGGCTTATGTAACATACATATATATGTGCCGCCTCCGACGGGTTAAAGTAACTTACTTTGGTATTCGTAATTGTAACAGTGTGCTCATCTATAACATCAATCACTCGAACTCGATCTTTCTCCGATTTCAATTCTCTAAAAAGCAAATACGTACTACAATATGTTATGTGCAAGATTTCCCGTATATTCAAGCTTATATATGCACTAGACCAGCCATACTCAAAGTGTCAAAAAGTCTGCCGACCCCTAGGGCTCTACGAAAACACAACATAACATAAGCTCACGGCTGTATCCCCGAAGGGGTAGGCAAAGGCGCACTAGCGAACTAGTACACCCACATTTCGCCGAGCTTAGTTCCGTCCCAGATGTGATAGGGGGCGAGCCTATCGCTATATCGGGCACAATTTCCAGACTCCAGGCTGATATGGAAAAATCCAATATCACTTTTGCCCGACCCGGGGATCGAACCTGAGACCTCAAGACGGTAGTCGTACCGAAATACAACCACGCCACCGAGGCAGTCTAGAAAAAAATCAAAATATCGAAATACACTGAACGCCGAATCTGATGAGACTTCAACAACCAATTGATGAAACATAAGAAACAGTTTATACCTCCAATTAGATATTTTTTTTCTTTAAATATATAATTTGTAACTGTTAAGTTATAATATTGCACATTAACAAATTTTTGTTAATATTAAGCCGCGTCTCCTGCGCCTTTTTGAAACACAACACTAAAAACACATACGCAAAACAACGATTTTACTGTCACCTGTTTGTAGAACAATAGACCATATATAAAAAATGCATTGTGTAGGTGTTTTGAGTAATGTTTAAGTGCAGGAGACCCGGCTTTAGGGTTCCGTCAAATATTACGCTTTCGAAATGGGTTCCGTCACCAAAAAAGTTTAAGAACCACTGCACTAGACATTAAGTTAAATAAGCAATACAAAACACTTACCGATCGGTAAAGGGTCTTACTCTAATTGCCAGCTTAACACACGACATTATTCAAAACTTTAACTAAAACCAACAAGCAACTATGGTCTGCAAAGGTTATTTCTTTGTTTTTATACAGCGTCACCAAAAGGCGTCAGTCAAATTCAATCGTGTGAATGAACTCCGGAGAAATAAACTGGAAAAAGTTATTTTGGGCTCCTATAGTGTGCTTCCCGTGGGCACACACAAGTCACAACATAAACGGTCAATATTTATATACGCGAATCATAATATTAAATAATAATGAAAATGAAATATTCTATTTGATATTTAAAATCTATACTAATATTATAAAGCTGAAGAGTTTGTTTGTTTGTTAGATTGAACGCGCTAATCTCAGGAACTATTGGTTCGATTTGAAAAATTCTTTTTGTGTTGGATAGCCCAATTATCGTCGGTGGCTATAGGCTATATAACATCACGCTATGACCAATAGGAGCGGAGCAGAAATGAAAAATGTTGAAAACACTATATTTCAGAAACTACTGGTTCGAATTGAAAAATTCTTTTTGTGTTGGATAGCCCAATTATCGACGGTGGCTATAGGCTATATAACATCACGCTATGACCAATAGAAGCGGAGCAGGAAAAATGCTGCTAGCGGGGAATTTTATATCTCAGAAACTACTGGTTCGATTTGAAAAAATATTTTAGTGTTGACCAAGGGGATGAATGGTAGGGTGACTAAGGGGTGACTGACGGGGTGATTGATGGGGTGACTAATGGGATGACTGACGGGGTGACCGACGTGAGGAATGACGGGGTGACTGACAGGCTGACTGATGGGGTGGCGGACGGGGTGACTGACGAGGTGAATGACGGGGTGACAGACGGGGTGACAGATGGGGTGACCGACTGGGTGACAGACGGGGTGACAAACGAGGTGACAGACGGGGTGACAGACGGGTGACAGAAGGGGTGACAGACGGGGTGACGGACGTGGTGACAGACGGGGTGACAGACGGGGTGACAAACGGGGTGACCGACTGGGTGACAGACTGGGTGACAAACGGGGTGACCGACTGGGTGACAGACGGGGTGACAGATGGGTGACAGACGAGGTGACAGACGGGGTGACAGACGGGTGACAGACGGGGTGACCGACTGGGTGACAGACGAGGTGACAGACTGGGTGACATACGTTAATGTGCCTACGGCTCACTCTTTCAACACTCTCTCTCATACGCAGACGAAGTTGCGCGGGTCAGCTAGTATTAAATATATGTATGTGTATATCATGAATTATATAGGTACCTACATATTACAAAACGTTGGTACCTATCTAGATAGGTAGATATTTTTCAATTATATATTATGAAATCAACATATTATTACGGTATAAGCTTAGATTAATGAATGCGACCTACTGTCGGTATTACATATATGTAACGGATTTTATTCATTCATTACTTCTCCTCTCATTGCTCTCAATTAAATAAACTTTGCTGTAGCCCGTGTAATTTCTCCTTCCAAGGGGGTTGACATCGAACAGACGGTCAGCTGTAAAGACCAGAAAAAAATCAAACCAAATCCTTTCTGCCAAATGCTTGAAAAAGTGTGTTGTGCTGACGACACATTGGAAGTGGGGCAAAGATATTTAATATAACTTACTAAAGGGACTGCAAGTTTCTATAAAAAAAAAAAATCTCGAACGTAAGTAATGCCATCTACCACTTATTACAATTTTCACCCTAGAATGTTCTAGAATCACGTAAGACAAGGTTATTGTCTAAACATTATTACGCTGGCACGAACTTGCGCGCGTATGTTTCAAATACGCGGCTGAGTGAGTTATGACCACGAGGTCAGAACTTTTGGATCACAAGTCTCGAGCTGGTGCATTATCCCGTCTATATATTGTTGAATGTCTTTCAACAGTACTTGTACCGTGATTTTTGAACATTCACAGAACATTCTAGGGTGTAAATTGTAATAAGCGGTAGATGGCGTTACTGACGTTGTGAGATCAGTTTTTTTAAGGAAACTTGCTTAATAGCCCTTGTATAGTTAGTAATATTAAATAAAAAAATGGTCAGCTAAACATCTTAAAATAACGGAATAAAACATTTATCGATAAGGTGAATATACGCAATGGACCACGACCATCACTAGACCGCCATTCCTGTTGCCATATTATTATTACTTTGACCCGGGGATGTGGCCTAGTATTAATGCAGGGCAACAGGAATAGACCCATCTATATTTGTCCTTTAATACCTGAGCTGATATTCATTAGTAGAAAGGAGATAGCATTAATTTTCGATATACTATCAGCTGCTATACTCTATGGGTCGTAATAGAACGGTTATAAGCAGTTCAGTCATTATATTAGAAAGACATGAAATTTCAAGTTGACATTGTGAAATTGTGACAAACTGACAAGAGAAAGACCAATGTTGGTGATTAATGAAACTCGAGAACTTAACATTAATATTATTTAGGACGTAGAAGAAAATAATATTCATACGTTTAAATTATAGAACGAACGATCTGTATCAATTAGCCTGCGCTCCATATGAAACTGAAAGGTCTGTATTATACCTTATTATTTCGGCACGACGTAATTCATAACCCGGTTGAAAAATATCTTTCCAAAAATAAAAATTGTTTACCAACTTTGACGGTCATCAAACGTAGGTAAGTAACGTTCTACATTAACTTCTACATAACAAAAACGTGAATTATGTTTTGTTTTTACTATCTACATTTTTACACCATTCTTATTGATTTGTCAACAATTGTCCTACTTTTAACATATGAAGCATACCGAAAATTAACAATGAAATTCCAAAACTAAACTAAATAAAAAACTAAACATTATAACTATCTTCACCACCAGTCACCACTATACATTTTTACATTAATATAGGATGTAGATACTCAATACTTATGTAAAATAATGTCTGTCCTGCAAAGAACCACGTCTTTTATCAATAACACAATATAGAAAATCTCTATCATACAATGGCTGCTTTATTGTTATCTGTTATTTACATTTACATCAGATAGGGGCTCCCACATTGATATTTAAATGTTTTTGTGTCTTCAAGGAATTTTAAAACTTTGTTTTGATACTTTTCCTCATTTGAAAGATGTTGGTGCGAAGGTTTACAAGATCACTTTGGAGCACTCTGCGTGTGGAGAAAAGATATTTGGCCTCAGAGCCTGTTAAACCACAGCCTGAAGATAAAGATGGATTGGATCCGTTGCAGGTATTGTAATTTTACTTTTGTCTGATTTAGAGAGCATTTTGATTCCATAAAGCACTTCAGAATGTTGAATATGCTTAACATTTCATCACCTCATTATGGCCTCATATATTTTTGTATTCCAAAATATTCACTCCAGGTTTCACATCTATTGTAATATACATAGCTCACACTTGTATTATCATAAAGATGGGCACTACAACTAGAACATCCATAGCTGTGTTTCAGCCCTTATCCCGCCTCAACAAACTCCCTTTTCTCCCCACTTATTTCCCTTCATGGCCCAAATTATGATCAAAAGCTGTGATTTTTATCACTTGACCTAATTTACTCCTAAAATAATTGTGTCTGAATAATATTTCATTACACTCGTTATTTATTTGGTTACCTTTTTGGGTTAGTGGCAGCATTTATGGGCTGTAAGGACAAGGAGGGCCTGAGTTAGATTCCCAAATCGAGTGGGGTGCTTTTTGTAACATGATTTGCCCGGGACTGGATCCCCGAGCTAGAGGTTGATGTAAGGCAGTCAGGTGGTCGTAAAAACTAAGCCAAATCCTTTCTGCAACATTCTTGAAAAAGTGTGTTGCGCCGACCCTACATTAAGGTGGGATAAGGGCAGGTAGAAAGCATAGTTTCACCCATTATTTTATTCACAAATAGTTGATACACGATTAGTTACATATAAAGGAGTAAATATATCATTTTTGCCATGTACATAGTATTTTGTAGCAACATCTACTATAATTGTCTAAATTATAATTAGCCACTCAATTAATACACATCAATCAGAACCAGCAAAAATATCATTAAGGCAATTATTTTCTAATTAGTACTACATTTGCATTATACAGATGTAATTATTATTATATATATTGTAAATGTGTACCAGTTTTCAACCGCTTATTATAAACTAAAATAATTTTACTAAATCACATAATAACTAGAGAAAAATGATTTATTTTCTAATGTTACACCATTTATTTTATTGAATAAAAATTAAATGTAGATTTTTTTTTTTATCTCGGTGCATAATTTTGTGTTATTTTTAAAGGATGTGGATATTGTTATATTATAAATAAGAGTTATTAAGGAGTCTACATTGTATTAATTTATTACTGTTTGGTGAAATAAATTTAAATGTTTTCAGGCAGAAGCATTGGACAAGGATATATGCTTGCTAGTAGATGAAAAAGACAATTTCATTGGAACAGCGACAAAAAGGGAGTGCCACAAAGTGGGGTCAGATGGCAATGTGTTACTGCATAGAGCCTTCAGTGTATTCTTATTCAACAAAAGAGGAGATATGCTTTTGCAAAGGAGAGCAAGCCAAAAAGTAATTACTGTTATACAGTATACTATTATTGTAATTTGAATATAATAATATAATTATCATTCTCAGGTATATACATAAAAATATAGAGGTAGAGTCCCATCGATACGGTACCATTTTATAAATAGTTATTATACTTCAATAATCCGTAATATCAGTTTTGTTTTGTGTAACAGGTAAAGTTATCATGGTTTATTTAAATGCTGAGAATTATCATGGTTGAGAGAGACAATAAGATGGATCCGTAACACCTTCATTTTATATCAAACTCTAGTATCAATATATGAAAAAAAAAAACAATGTCCCTATTTTTTTTTCTACTTATCCACCTTGTCATTTTATTGTACCTGCCTAGAAATTATTTGACCTTTAATCTGATGTCAGGTAACCTATCCAGACTACTACACAAACGCGTGCTGCAGTCACCCGCTCTATGTAGACGAGAAACCAGAGGACGTCATCACGGCGGCGAGACGCAGGCTCAACTACGAACTCGGCATACCACTTGATCAGGTATTTATCAACCAAATATATAAAAATCACATTGAGTGATATCAAGGGGTGCTTATGCTCAAGACTGCGCGAAATGGAAGCGTTTAAGTAAGAAGGTGGACCCTGGCAGAAGGCCTGGATAACGCCAGGCAGAAAGAAAATAAAGAAGTGTTATAAAGGGGTAGGGTAGGCTAAATGTGCAATGATAATACATTATAATTCTTAATAGATATACACTTGTAAAGTGTAGTGTCAAGTTATACTAGTAAATACGAAAACTGTAGTTTCATAACTTACTCCCTTTTGAAGATTTGTATGGTCAAAAAAATCTAAATTTCAATTTAATTTTTAAACTATATCAGCTTATAGTTTATACATATCAAGACTTACACTCTAGATGCGTATTCTCTGTTCCCTACTTGGTAGAATTGCTCCTTAAATTGCCAAATCAGACCAGCTTGGCAGACTGGCTCCCTCAAAGCGATTGACCTCCTAAAAATCTCTGTTACTTAATGGCTTTTGTATTTTTATGACTGCATTAAACAACTAGATACTCTACTCTGCTAGTTCGTTATTGCTGAATTGTACTTATAAATGACAAAAAGTTGAAATGTGTCAACATTGGGTAGAAAATATGAAAATTCCTTTTCTAATTCTTTTGAAAGTGTCAGATGCGGCACAAGGATAATTTTAGGATGTAGTTACAAAAATATAGGCTCTAATGGCTGTAATCTAATGGCTGTAAGGGATTAAAATGTCTCAAAATTAGCCAGATATGGCCGTAATGGCTGCAATGTTGGCTGTAACTATAGGGAGTCTGGTTTCTTTATATTTTTATTTATACGCTGCTAAGTAGCCAGCAACTGCCTGAAGTCACATAGCTCTCGAACGCAGTGATTGTATTGTGGAACTGTTTCCAGCTGGATCCGGAGCAGTTCATGTTCATGACGCGCGTGCACTACCACGACCCCGGCGACGGCGTGTGGGGCGAGCACGAGATCGACCACATCCTGTTCCTGCAGACCGACGCCAAGGTCAAACCCAACTCCGACGAGATCTCGGAGTACTGCTTCATACCCAAGGCTGAGTTTAACGCGTAAGTGTCACTAGACTACTGTTTTTAACCGGCTTAAATAAGGACGATTGTCCATTCGATTCGTATGTATGAAATAGTGTTAGTCAGATATGTTACTCTATGTGGGCTTCTAAACATATTTCATAAGTGTATGTAAGGTTATCCATTCGACTTGTATGTATGTAATAGTGTCAGTCGGATATGTTACTCTATGTGGGCTTCTAAACATATTTCATAAGTGTATGTAAGGTTATCCATTCGACTTGTATGTATGTAATAGTGTCAGTCGGATATGTTACTCTATATGGGCTTCTAAACATATTTCATAAGTGTATGTAAGGTTATCCATTCGACTTGTATGTATGTAATAGTGTCAGTCGGATATGTTACTCTATGTGGGCTTCTAAACATATTTCATAAGTGTATGTAAGGTTATCCATTCGACTTGTATGTATGTAATAGTGTCAGTCGGATATGTTACTCTATGTGGGCTTCTAAACATATTTCATAAGTGTATGTAAGGTTATCCATTCGACTTGTATGTATGTAATAGTGTCAGTCGGATATGTTACTCTATGTGGGCTTCTAAACATATTTCATAAGTGTATGTAAGGTTATCCATTCGACTTGTATGTATGTAATAGTGTCAGTCGGATATGTTACTCTATGTGGGCTTCTAAACATATTTCATAAGTGTATGTAAGGTTATCCATTCGACTTGTATGTATGTAATAGTGTCAGTCGGATATGTTACTCTATATGGGCTTCTAAACATATTTCATAAGTGTATGTAAGGTTATCCATTCGACTTGTATGTATGTAATAGTGTCAGTCGGATATGTTACTCTATGTGGGCTTCTAAACATATTTCATAAGTGTATGTAAGGTTATCCATTCGACTTGTATGTATGTAATAGTGTCAGTCGGATATGTTACTCTATGTGGGCTTCTAAACATATTTCATAAGTGTATGTAAGGTTATCCATTCGACTTGTATGTATGTAATAGTGTCAGTCGGATATGTTACTCTATATGGGCTTCTAAACACATTTCATAAGTGTATGTAAGGTTATCCATTCGACTTGTATGTATGTAATAGTGTCAGTCGGATATGTTACTCTATGTGGGCTTCTAAACATATTTCATAAGTGTATGTAAGGTTATCCATTCGACTTGTATGTATGAGATAGTGTCAGTCGGATATGTTACTCTATATGGGCTTCTAAACATATTTCATAAGTGTATGTAAGGTTATCCATTCGACTTGTATGTATGTAATAGTGTCAGTCGGATATGTTACTCTATGTGGGCTTCTAAACATATTTCATAAGTGTATGTAAGGTTATCCATTCGACTTGTATGTATGTAATAGTGTCAGTCGGATATGTTACTCTATGTGGGCTTCTAAACATATTTCATAAGTGTATGTAAGGTTATCCATTCGACTTGTATGTATGTAATAGTGTCAGTCGGATATGTTACTCTATGTGGGCTTCTAAACATATTTCATAAGTGTATGTAAGGTTATCCATTCGACTTGTATGTATGTAATAGTGTCAGTCGGATATGTTACTCTATGTGGGCTTCTAAACATATTTCATAAGTGTATGTAAGGTTATCCATTCGACTTGTATGTATGTAATAGTGTCAGTCGGATATGTTACTCTATGTGGGCTTCTAAACATATTTCATAAGTGTATGTAAGGTTATCCATTCGACTTGTATGTATGTAATAGTGTCAGTCGGATATGTTACTCTATGTGGGCTTCTAAACATATTTCATAAGTGTATGTAAGGTTATCCATTCGACTTGTATGTATGTAATAGTGTCAGTCGGATATGTTACTCTATGTGGGCTTCTAAACATATTTCATAAGTGTATGTAAGGTTATCCATTCGACTTGTATGTATGTAATAGTGTCAGTCGGATATGTTACTCTATATGGGCTTCTAAACATATTTCATAAGTGTATGTAAGGTTATCCATTCGACTTGTATGTATGTAATAGTGTCAGTCGGATATGTTACTCTATGTGGGCTTCTAAACATATTTCATAAGTGTATGTAAGGTTATCCATTCGACTTGTATGTATGTAATAGTGTCAGTCGGATATGTTACTCTATGTGGGCTTCTAAACATATTTCATAAGTGTATGTAAGGTTATCCATTCGACTTGTATGTATGTAATAGTGTCAGTCGGATATGTTACTCTATATGGGCTTCTAAACACATTTCATAAGTGTATGTAAGGTTATCCATTCGACTTGTATGTATGTAATAGTGTCAGTCGGATATGTTACTCTATGTGGGCTTCTAAACATATTTCATAAGTGTATGTAAGGTTATCCATTCGACTTGTATGTATGAGATAGTGTCAGTCGGATATGTTACTCTATATGGGCTTCTAAACATATTTCATAAGTGTATGTAAGGTTATCCATTCGACTTGTATGTATGTAATAGTGTCAGTCGGATATGTTACTCTATGTGGGCTTCTAAACATATTTCATAAGTGTATGTAAGGTTATCCATTCGACTTGTATGTATGTAATAGTGTCAGTCGGATATGTTACTCTATGTGGGCTTCTAAACATATTTCATAAGTGTATGTAAGGTTATCCATTCGACTTGTATGTATGTAATAGTGTCAGTCGGATATGTTACTCTATGTGGGCTTCTAAACATATTTCATAAGTGTATGTAAGGTTATCCATTCGACTTGTATGTATGTAATAGTGTCAGTCGGATATGTTACTCTATGTGGGCTTCTAAACATATTTCATAAGTGTATGTAAGGTTATCCATTCGACTTGTATGTATGAGATAGTGTCAGTCGGATATGTTACTCTATATGGGCTTCTAACCAGATGTACCATGTTTTATAAGTGTATATAAGTATACAACGTGTAACATAAATAACACAGACCCTGATAGTAGTTTGTGCAGAATAGGCTTCTGAATCAATTACAGTATTTTTAGATAGGTATTTTTTTCCCTAAAATGTATTAAAACTCAGTAAATGACAGTAGTTTTTCAGCTTAGGGTTATTCCCTAAGCATTATTATGCAAGTTTCATTAAAATCAGTTCAGTAGTTTTGAAGATATGGGACATCAATGTGTGAAAATTGTAAAGTTGGTTTTAGGCTTTTAAACTTTGATTATGTTGGAATATATCATGCTTGAAAGGGAAGTTCTGAATTTTCTGGATACTGAACATTCAAAATATAATGGAGCTGCAAATTCTCTGGACAGTTTTATTTGACGTAGATACGCAAAAAGGATTCAACCCACATTATGGTCGAAAATGATCTGAGTGTGCGAAATTAGTCTTTAAGGTCTATATTTTCTAAATTAGACTATAAGGTCAATAAAACTTATTTCAATAAAAGGACAACAATATTCCTTCAACTATGTCCCAAAAACAAAATCACAAAATATATTATTAATAAGTAAATACAATTTAAACTTTAATGTTCATTGTTTCAAAAGTGTAATTTTGTTGGGTTGGATCCTTTTTGTGTATCTACGTCCAATTAGTAATGAATTTAATACTATTGTTTACATGCAGCTCACAACCTACAGTGTATTATAAATTATCACTTGCACTGTATTTTCAACTCTTTTTTATAGCAGAATACGAATGAAAACTGTTTAATTTTAATTATCGATGCTCAAGCGTCGCTGTGATCTGTCCCTTAAGCATCATAATTAATGAGTAAGGATTTATAGCAGCTATTTAACATTTATTTGAAAATGACGCAAACTCTGAGCCCCTTACTTATAAAAATATTTAAGCGCTGCTTATGTTTAACCATAGGTTGTCCCTTTTAGTTTTAAACAATGTAACGTAAGGGAAAGAGTGACAGGCTATTTTTAGCGAAAATGTTTTTAAAAGTAAGGCCCTGAGTTATTACACACAAGTAAGATATGTAGTAAGATTGTGCCATTATGGTCGCCAGGTTTCTACCAACATTAGAAGGGCCGATAACTCCGTGGTTCAACATGATTCGTCGCCACCGACTGAAACTCTGGTGGGACAACTTGCACCGTCTCAAGGAGCTAGCAGAACCCGAAAAAATTCAAAAGTTTATCGATAAATAGTTACAACCAATATTGTATAAACATTATATTATTCATGAAATCATAATTCAATTTCATTTCCTTGGACGCGACGCGACGCGACGTCACAACTCACATGCCAACACGCACGTGACGTCGATTCCCACGATGTCACATCACAACGATTTTAATTTTCACTATTTGTTTAATATTCATTTACCCGTATTTCGTACCACAGTATATTTAAGATGGACAGCTTCGCATAATCTCACGCATATATTCCCGAAGGGGTATGTTAGGGACGAATTTAATAACTAGGGCACTCGCATCTCGCCGAGCTTATTTTCATCCCTTCTAGTGATGAAAGATTTATAATTTTATTATGTTCTATGTTAATCAAACATTCCTTTACCTAAATGATTTTATTGATTTATAAAAGGTATTACTTCATACCTACTAACATTTATACACATTCTATAAACTGCCACTGTCTCAGTCGGCGTAGTTGTAATTCGGTACGACTACCGTCTTGAGGTTTCGGGTTCGATCTCAGGTTCGGGCTGATATGGCGATGGGCTCGCCCCTATTACATTTGGGACAGAACTAAGCTCGGCGAAATGTGGATGTTCTATTTCGCTAGTGCGCCTTTACCTACCCTTTCGGTCATATAGGCGTGAGCTTATGTGTTAAGTTGTTCAATAAGATTATTTTCATTCATTTTAATGTTTTTAATAGTATTCGCAGTTATATTTATAAGCTTCTTGTTTCGATGTATGTAAGCAGCTAGTTTATCACAATTACACAAACAAATATAAATATTTTCCCAAATATATTTTTTTACTATTCATAAATTGGTTTCAACAATTCATCAGAGCTATAATCAGAATTCGAGGAAATTGTGTATTTCCTTTTATTTGATTTACATCCAGCTGTCATCCATTGCAGTGTACGGTTGCGTTTGTACTTTCGTTTCCGAAACACTTTCCTCTTGGCAGTAGTTTTGGACGCTTCGGTGTCAGTCAGGGAGCGTAATAAATAAGCCTTGCACGTGATCTGATTACCGACGTGCAGTCCATTACGGTATGCGGTGTGGAGGTATCGCACAGCTATCACTTGTAGTATCTGAATAATAATCAATGATCGATTGCATACAGTCAGCCTTACTCTTGGCACTCGATTCGATTGTGATTTCGATTTGGTTTTATTGACTTAAAGTTCCACCGAAATCGACTTATAAGTGCGCTAATGGTGCATAATATTAGAGAACTTGTCATTTGGTAATTTTTAACGTGACATCAATGCACTTTTTAACTCGATTTCGGTGGATTTATCCACGGTGATCGGGTTAGCAGTAAGTCCCAAAACACGATTTCGAGAAAACGGCTATTAAAATTCAATTTCGCGATTTAAATAATTCGTGTTTGTAGAAACTATAGGACCGATCTTCATATTGCATTACCAATAGAGGTAAAAAAAGGTTTAAAGAAAATGACAGCCTTCGTGGTGCAGCTGGCGAGTAGCCAGCTGTAAAACGTGAGGTCGCGGGTTTGATTCCCGCACTGAGACAAATGTCTGTGTGGCCCACAAATATTTTTTTCGGGTCTGAGTGTTGTGAGACCGAAAGTCTCGTGGTTCCTGAGACCCAAGACACAAGACTCGATCTAGGTGTGCGGTCAGGACTATGTGTGTGACTGTTGGGTGTATTATCTAATAATAGTAATTTCGTGACTTACTGCCCTTTCGATTACCACGGCAGAATTGCTTAGCTGTAAATACATAGGCAACAACTGGGTAGCTATTATTTGCCTCTTAAAAATTGGAAATCAGTCTTTAATTAGCAAATATTAGTTGAACCGTCTTTGCAGTAACGAACCACAAAAAAAATATTTGAATGCCACAAAATGTATTTTAGTAATTGTCATTTTGGCATCACTATTTTTTTAAATTTTGGTGGGTTGGATCAGTGTTGCACACCATGGTCCAGGTATACAAACACTAGTCAAGCAACAATAATACTAGAACTGCTATTAAAAGTATAGAGG